>CM060694.1:12434218-13634218 GCA_030686995.1 Artemisia argyi | reverse complement strand
AATTCACGAATTCCATAACGTCTTTAATTAAAATATCCATAAAATCGGTCTTACAAGTTCGTTGTGAAATAAAATTTCAAACAAAAATTATAAACGAACTTTGATCGTAATGCGGGTTTTTAAAATAACTCCCTAAACTGCCGGTTGTCACATCCTCTTAGTCTCAGAAGGAAACCCGTCCCGGGTTTCACTCGGAAAAAATTTATCTACGAAGTGAAAAGCTTCGGATATCTCTAAAGTTGATAACCAAAATCCATGTTTCGCCATTTACATTCAAAAAGAAATTTCTACTTGGAACAGAAGTAATAGTTTTTATTGTTTCAAATGATCGAATCTAACTTCTCATTGTCGGACTATGTTGTCTTAGAGTTATAATTGGTTTTAGATTCATCTATACTAACATTTTGATGCAATTTTGCAGCCCTCTCAACTATTAAAAATTGATTCCTAATGTAATGCATGTTAAAAAGCAAAAAAAGAATTTAGCTAAAATAATTGCATCAAAGAGTTAAGGGTTTTATCTTTTTAAATTGTGATTAATGTCTTGTATATATTCATGATTAATACACGGATTCGGAGATATATTTATATATCTTCAAAGTACCAGAGCGAGTAACAAATCACCTTCATCACATTGCTTCACTGCACATATAGTGAGCTATGAAAAGAACGCATATAACAGTGACAGATGTTCATAAAGAAAGGAATGCGTGAATAATGACGTATACAGATAACATATATATTACTGGAGACATCTCTTTATGCATTGAATAAGAGATAACTTTCCAATTCTAAATGGGTGAAAGTTTCATAAACTTATTCTGTATGACATTATTCTTTTTTTTTTTTTTTTTATTATTATTATTTTTAAATTTCAGATACAAACATTATAACTTTAATTTTTGTAACCTTGAAGTTTGTCTATGTTCTGCGCCTAGTTACGCTTGTTTTGTATGCATTCAAGCCCCCAGCCCAATCCCAAACTGGCAATTGACTGTGGTGCAAGGAAGAGGACTCAGCAACATTCAATAACATCACCATATACCAGCAAGTAGCCTCACTTTGCACCCAGATGTAGCACATGAACCCACTTTTATCTTCTTCTTCTTCTTATTTTATTATTATTATTTTTTATTTTTTTTTATTTTATATAAAAAAAGAAAGCTGTTATAATTTCTGAAATTCTGTATTTTCAGCAGATGCAAAGTTGCTAGCACTTTGAGCAATATAATCTCTTGGGTTACCAAAGTCCAACGGGGACATTCTTAAGCTCAAATAACCTTCACATATAATTATAGTAACAAGATATTTCTTGATCAACCAAAGAAGACTAATAATTAAGATAATCAGATTAACAAAGTAAATTCAAAATCTAACTATTGTATATCAAAAGATAAATTTCATAAATTTTTGTAAATAGATATCATTACTTATTAATTAAGAGATAAAGAATTAAACAAATATTGTGGCATTAACTTGTGTATAATGAGAATAAACAGACATAATCACTGCAAGGTTACTAATGCAATATCTACTTTCTCATCCATGACATGATAAATGTGAACCCGCTGGGTCAACATTTGGCTAACATAATTGTCATCGAAATCGAAATAGCTAACATTATCTGTTTCTGAGAACCAAGAAGAAGTATTGGCTAACATAATTTTATTGTTAAATTGAGAACCAAGAAGAAGTATTGTTTCAATATAGGAGGTCAACAAGACAGAACTATCATTTTCAGCATCCCATATAACATTGGTCAGAACTATCATTTTCAAAACCAAGAAGAAGTATTGTTTCAATATAGGACTTCAAATACGGATGCTACTTGACCATCATAATCTTCATCATCATAAAATCTTTCTATTATTGTTTCTCCATTCTTCCTAAACCCCAATATGTCTGTATGATACGCTATCTCATTCGAAGTCTTTAGACTAAACAACTTAGTAAAAGATTTAGTAACACCATCTTTCATCCTCCACACATCACAAACTACTGCCATGTCCTCTTCCTCAAAATAGTTATCAACCACAGCAAGAGACTCATTTCCCTTGAAGAACGTTAAATTAATCGTGCGTATACCTGGAAGACACACGACTTCTCCAAACTCTTCCTTCTTCAAATCAAATGAAATGATAAAATGTGTCCTAGGTACATCATCCAAACTGGATTTATGAAAACCATCCCAATAAATCAATCCATCTATTGAAATGTGATTTGATGTCAAATGATATAATTCAAATGGAGGACTGATAGATAGCCTTTTCCAAGACCTCGAGCTTAGCGTAAAAATCTCAACTTCCCAATGGACACCTGGCGTCTCAAAAATATTAACCTTAACAATCTTAGTATCACTAGTGTCAGTACAAACTCCGAAACCAACAAAACTGTTACCTAAAGGCATACTCAATACATTCGGGACAACGATACCAACCGACTTTCTAACTGTTGGATTCCAAAGAACAGCCATATTCATAGTATCTAAGCTCATATCTAAGCAAGAACCGTAGAAATATACCAATCCATGTGAGGAGCCAAGTAGGACTACATTTCTAAGAAGGTTAACAAACTCGGGGACAGTATGGTTAAACCTGTTGTTGGGGAAAGAATCATCATCACGTATCGAAACACATCCTCGATCATCACTTATACCATATCTTATGAGTACATGGTGTGCTTGTGTTTGTTTTTGTGTTTGTATATGTTCATTGATGAACTTCGAGCTATCAATGATTGACTTCCATGCTTTCGAAACCAATCTGAACTGAATCAAGGGTTTGATCGGGAGCCTTTTCATGATTTCAGATTGGACTTCGATAGGAATGTTGTCTGACATTTTTGAGACTGAAAGTGCGTAGGTTTCCAAGGGGAAGAAGAAAAACAGGTGATGCTGACTGAGTTTGGACTATTTGTTTGTGTTCGGGCTTTGTAAAATTTTATATGATCCACTAGTTATAATACCCGCGCACGCGCGGTTTTTTTAAAATTTTTTGAATCATTTATTTTTATATACTAAAAATCAAATAATTTAATCTTTGTTTTGTTTGATTTATGATGTTTAATTATAGTTTTTTATTATTAAAGATAATTATTTAAAAATTTTAATCTTATTATTAATTGCATTTTATCTATATTTTTTTGTATTTATCTTCTACTTGTGTTATGGATAAATATAAAATGTTACCTAATAAGAAAAATAATCTTTTTTTTAAATACAATTATTACTAAATAAGGTATGAATCCATTTTTTTGAAATAGAAAATTCCCAATAGGGGTTTTGTTTTATTATATAAAAGATGACTGGTGTAAATACTAGATTTTTAGATTAAGTTTAAATAGGCCCGGTTTATGTAGGGCTCGAGCTCGGCTTGAATGCATTATGCATTTTCTACCAAGGTACCCGCACGTTGCAGCGGCGAGTATCATGAAATAAATTTTTTTGATTAATAATGTATTTTAGTTTATTATTTTTTTTTACAATAAATTTACGGATATCAATAATTCCGTATAGCCTGTGCCCGTTCGGGATCGAGCCCGTTGGCCCGTGCCTATTCGGGCTCGAGCCCGTTTAGTCCGCGCCCGTTCGGGCTCAAGCTCATTTGGCTCGTTTCCCATTCGGGCTTGAATATTTGTATAATGTGCTTTATTATTTGTAGTAATGAAATTTAATGCAGGATTTATGTTTAACTTGGTTGTATAATATGCTTGATAATTTGTATTTCTTATGTAAGTGGTGTTTTAATAACTGTATTAATTATATTTATTGACTATTTAAATAATTGACCATATTAAATAGCATTAATGTGGTGTTTTGTTGTACGCTATGTTTTTTTCTTGTAAGTCTAAAAATTATGTGCATTAAAGTGTTGTATACTTTGTTTCATTTCTTGTAAGTGGTAGTCATTATAGTTATTAATAACATTGACCACTTTAATAGCATTAATGTTGTATGTCTGAAAATAAGTCTAAAAATTATACCATGCTTATTTTGTTGCACACTATGCTTATTTTGTTGTAAATCTGAAAATTGGTTGCAGCTATTGTACATTATGCTTAAATGGTTCTAATATTGGTGTAAGGGTGTTTTTAATAGCATTAATTTTGTTTGATAAAATTTTGGTCTTAAAATGACACCACGCTTTGTTTTGTTATATAATATGCTTACTTTGTTGTAATTCTGAAAATTGGATGCATTAAAGTGTTGTAAACTATACTTAATTTCTTGTAAGTCTTAAAATTTTAAGGAGAGTGTTATTCATGCTTTATATGTATTATAGATGCTTAAAAAGCTCAATCACAACATACAAAAACTTTTTATTTATATATTTTGTTTTACAATATGCTTACTACAAAGTAATCCTGAAATTAACTCCCTTAACTTTTTTTTTTTTAATGTAGGACTTTTAAGGGAGTTAATTTTCAGGACAGCTGAACGAAATGTGTATAAGTAGTCTACCTTATAACTTTATTATAGGGTAGCTTTTATATCGTGTTCGCTTGAGCGGTTAAATTGGATGAAATGCGAGTACAGAAAACATGTTTTATCGCAAAGCTCCTCCTATGAGTCATAACTTATCTTTACGCAAAAAAACATGACAATTTATCAACCTGTGTTCTATAATTTTAGTTTCTATGCTGTAATATTCACTTCACTTTAATTCCAAATTTGCCTCTAAATCTAAAGTTGATATACCAAAATCCATGTTTCGCCCTTTAGTATTGAAAAGAAATTTCTACTTGAAACAAAGTGACTGTTTTTATTGTATCAAATGATCGAATCTAACTTCTCATTGTCATACTCTGTTGTCTGAGAGTTATAATTGGTTTTAGATTCATCTATACTAACATTTTGATGCAATTTTGCAGCCCTCTCAACTATTAAAAATTGATTGCTAATATAATGCATGTTAAAAAGTAAAAAAAAAATATTTAGCTAAAAAAAAAATTGCATCAAAGAGTTAAGGGTTTCATCTTTGTAAATAATTGTGATTAATATATTTCTTGTATATATTCATGATTAATACACGGATTCGCAGATATATTTATATATCTTCAAAGTACCAGAGCGAGTAACAAATCACCTTCATCACATTGCTTCAATGCACATATAGTGAGCAATGAAAAGAACGCATATAACAGTGACAGATGTGCATAAAGAAAGGAATGCGTGAAAAACGACTATACAGATAACATATATATATTACTGGAGACATCTCTTTATGCATTGAATAAGAGATAACTTTCCAATTCTACATGGGTGAAAGTTTCATCAACTTATTCTGTATGATATTATTCTTTTACTTTTTACAAACATTATAACTTCAATTTTTGTAACCTTGAAGTTTGTCTATGTTCTGTGCCTAGTTACGCTTGTTTTGTATGCATTCAAGCCCCCAGCCCAATCCCAAACTGGCAATTGACTGTGGTGCAAGGAAGAGGACTCAGCAACATTCAATAACATCACCATATACCAGCAAGTAGCCTCACTTTGCACCCAGATGTAGCACATGAACCTGCTTTTATCTTTTTTTTATTTAAAAAAAAAAAAAAACTGTTGTAATTTCTGAAATTCTGTAAATAAATATCATTACTTACTAAAGAGTTAATTAAACAAATTTTATGGCATTAACTTGTGTATAAACAAAAATGAATACTATCCGAAGTTAGCCTGTTTGCGCTTCTTCTTAAAGGTGACATGCATGGACGCAAGTCAACTTCCTCAGTAACAGCCTAACTTGTGTATAATGAGAGTAAATAGACATAACCACTGCAAGTTACTAATCCAATATCTACTTTCTCATCCATGACACTGATGAATGTGAACCCGCTGGGTCAACATTTGGCTAACATAATTGTCATCGAAATCGAAATAGCTAAACATATATATATATATATATATATATATATATATATATATATATATATATATATATATATACTAGATTTCGAAGCCCGCCCGATGGGCGGGCATGACTTATAATTTTCCTTTTGATGGTGTTACTTAACGGAAATTCATTTTTAAGGACGAGTGATTTATTATACTTTTATGGTATTAGTTAATGGGATATTTTGAACAATTTTTAATGGTGTTAATATTTTTATTTAGAAGACATAATTTTTTTTGACTTTTAAATATCATTTCATCTTATACATAACGTGTGCCGCCAAAATAAAATTATCCCAAGTGCCTTTAATACCCAATAGTTAATAATATGTACCAAAACTAAATATCTTTTACAGCAATTGGAAATACACAAATGGGCTATCTTCATACAATTTTGAATGATCTTTGAGCTGAAAAAACAGACAATAGATGACCATCAATATGAGATCTTGCAACATCATATTTCAAATTGTCTTGAAGTCAAAAATTAATCTCTTGGTTACATACACCAAGTTGTTGTCCAAAGCAATTCATACTGATTATCGTTGAGAAAAGTAAGTTGACAAAAAATAAAAATATAAACATACTAAATTATACATTGAATGGATTAAGAACGAAAAAAAAATATACATTTATTGAATTTGAAAGGAAATATAAAAGCTTGAAAACCTTCGTGTTTACAAACTTATTTACATGAACATTGCATTTGCTAAATCATAGATAGGCCAAGATGCCTGATTGACACTTTAATTCCAAAACCTTGATAGCCAGCACATTTCATTGAAGCACCTGACTTTGACCCATTACTAAAACATTTATAATTTTAATTAGACAACATAATATAATATATTATAAGTTAGACACCATGGACTCATCAATAACATACATTGCAAAAATATAGATAAAACTATTTCACATCAAAATAATTCTTACCAGGTAAGGGCCGGTGAGCAAGAGGTGAGAATCTCTCTCATTGTTCTTCTCAACCTTAAGGAACTATAAAAAACAGTACTTTTGCAATCGGTAAAACAAATGGTACATTACACACTAATATTTTGGACATCAATAAGATGACCACCAAGGTTCTTGAACTGTTCCTTGTATACATGAATTAACAGGTCAATACTCCCTGGCCAAAAATTATTAGTTATTTATTTATGTAGGGTAAAAGCTGCAATAGTTGTGATGTCTCGCAAAACATTGCAAGTTTGCAATGTGTGATTTTGTATGAAGTAGCATTTTTCAAACAAATATTTCATTTTTTACATTGTCATCATTCCAAATTTCTTGAGACAAAGTAACTAAATAATGAAAAGCTTCAAACTTCGTGAATTTCCAATGTATATGGGGTAAAATATCATTGCTTGCAAAAAACAAATGAAGATGAAATCGTCAATCAGTTATTCAACATCCAACTAAAATCTCTCTGGAAAATTCATCGTTCCGAAATCAAGGTTCAAATATTGTCTCAGTATCCATATATGAAGAAACTGCAATGATGGCAAACAATCAAATCAAGTAAATAGTAAAACTGAGAAGACCACAATGGCTACGTGACCTTGGGTATTTTGACTTAAAAAAGGAGAGCATATATAAAAATGAGTTAAGTAGATAACATAGACGATAACATGTTGAGACATCAATAACTACCTACAAAACCGCCAATCACAGGATTTTTAGGGCTATTGATCCACCCGTGAACCAAAGACAACTTAAGTGACTCAAAGTTTGTAGTCCTATAAGAATGCTTAATTGATTACCTGTAAATGAAATAAAATGGTAGAAGTAGTCTAAAGTGCCTATTTTTCAAATAACTTATTCTAGAAAGCAATACATGTACAAAGTCTCATTTGACGTACTTGTCACCAAAACCACAAATTACGAATTCCGTGACAAAATTTTGGCTTCTTTCTAGAAACAAATCTACTCGCAGCAACTTGAGGTTGCATTATTGAATTGTAACCAACTGCTGCATTATTTAATAGCTTATGATGGTGCATTGAATCATTTTTATCATCACAAATACTAAGAATGAATACATGTTAGATTTTTTTTATGATTTGCACAAATAGGTACATATATATTAAGTACCTGGCCAAAATTTGTTGTGTTGTCCGGATGCATTATACGACAAAAAAAAAAAAAAAATAAAAAAAAAAAAAAATAAAAAAAAATCTCTAGCACAGTGAACACCCTTTATCTCCTGCCCAAGTACGTGAAATAGTATTTAAATTTCAAGTTTATACAACCTTACAATAGGCACGCTTATCACACCCTTTTTTCATTTCCAACCGTGTCAACCATTCATAAATGCAAGTGAAACAAATAAGTATGACATTACCTTGACCACTAATACTCTACTTAGGTGTAACGAACTACCGCACCACAATTCCATAAGGCCTGTATAAGAAATAAGATAATTGGCGTCATCTCTACCACTTGAAACTCTCCGCCTGCTCGTAAGTTTCTGCTCATATTTGCATTATAAATCAAATTGGATGAATTTCACCCAACTTGACTTTTAAGCTCATTCTGGATTTACCCTTCTGATTTGCTAGATATGAAACCAAACCCAAATTGACCCATTATTTAAATATATGAGACCAGGTTTATGCCTCTTCTAACATAAATAAAATGGTCTGGCTTGCTATCATTTGTTTAAGAGCATCTTTTGTATATTGACCAGAAATATCTAATAAAAAACTAAGTATTCCATGTCATGTAATAAAAAGACACATTTATTTACCGTTTACCTCCATCTGAAACTCCAGAACAATTATCTTTTTTGACACTGTGTTGGGAGGTAATATCGATAAACATACAGCAAAAAAGAACAAAATTAGTACCCGTCGTTTTAGGAGGCCAGCTTCACATGAATACGAACTATTAGAACCATGACATTGATATTTCTACCTGAAAATCATTGCGTCATGAATCCAATAAATGTAAGATCCTTCTCATCATGTAAGTAAATATTTTGATGACCTATAGTTCAAATCGTAGTTGTTATATTTTGGTCCCTGATGAAGAGCTGATTCATAGCAACAACCCAAATGCTTCCTAAAGATTAACTAATTGCATGAGTAACATAACACTTATAAGTAACCGGGCCCATTTTTTTCTGTTTAAGTGCCGCATAGATCTGGTTTGTCGCATTTACAACCCTGGGTCCATACTTCATTAAAAGACATGTCCATAAGTGCCATGCTATTTATCATTTTGTGTTCTGTTATTTTTGTACATAACAAATTTAATACTCCAGGCATGGTTTGTGTCTAATGCTAATATAAACTACAGGATTGGATAGAAGAAATGGGAGCCTTCATAAAATCAATCGATAATAAGCATCTTGCAACTATTGGTCATGAAGGATTGTATGGTCCTAAAGGTCCTAAGAGAAAGACTAACAATCCAGAATTTTGAGCTGCTGATATGGGAGCGAATTTTATTTGCAACTTTGTTCCCTCAATCATGGATGTTGCTGCAGTTCATATTTACCATGTGTCTATATAGATAAGAATTATTAATTGTATCTATTAATTTGTTGTTGCATGTGAACTAATTTGATCATATCATCAGTGAGTAAGAGAGAGAGAGAGAGAGAGAGAGAGAGAGAGAGAGAGAGAGAGAGAGAGAGAGAGAGAGAGAGAGAGAGAGAAGAGTGAGGAGCAACCTGTTGAAGGTCACCAGAAGTGTGAGCTTGAATGGAATGCTCAATATCCTGCGACTATACCTTCATGAAGATGTCAGTTTCTTGTTTGGAAATATTCTAGCTTCTTTTTATCGTATAGAAACCGCTGTCAACAATCCTAAAACATATTAGTTATAAAAAGTTGCAACCCTTTGAAAGCCTTTTAGTTGATTCAGATGAAAAGAAATCAACATGAACACTGGTTGTCGGAAAAATCAGACATGTTGTATTCCAGTGATTATGAATAACGGCTGAGGTGATTATTTGTTCTAGTTTATTTGGTTATATTGGACAAAAACAATGCAATCAACTACATACATTGCTCATGGAATGCTAAAAATGTACTTAGACATGAAGATGTAAGTTAGAGGAGACGAAAACCCAAACTGACCTGTTTCAACCCAACGCTTGACCTGCATACTTGGCCTTGAAAATGACCCTTTTTGACCCATTACTTGAGCTGTCTTTCGTCACCCTACATTCAAAAAAAGCCAATGTTATTTTGTCAACTAATAAGAAAACTCTGAATATATAGAAATTTTAATAACATCAAGATACTTTTTGTTGCCTCGTACTCCAGAAAAATCGAATATGATAAACTGACGAATTAGTATTAGACCACAATACCCTTACTATAACACTAAAGCTGCATTTATAAGTGGTACAATATATATTATTTACACTACAAGATAAATGACAATTAGTGACTGATTAAAAGCGTCAGAAAAAGCATAAAATCCGTCACTATAGGCATTTTGGTCTTCTCCCACTGAAAGAAAAAGAGACACTAAAGGAACCATCACTAAAAGTCTTTTTTGACACTTACTATCAGTCACAAAAGGTCTATTTGATTTTGTGTCTGTTTGATTTTGTGTCAATATAAGCTTCTGAAAGCAAAACTTAAAACAATTTACTAGTGACTGACTTATTCAGTCACTAAAAGTCTTGAACAATCATTTTTCCATTTCTACTGCATTTTGCATTTTTCCCTGCATTTTTTCATTTCTACTGTATTTGTTTACAAACTAGATAAAACATGAATTTATAAGACATTAACATATATGAAACCACAAAGTAACTTTATTGCCAAAATCAAGTCGAAACTGAGCGCATATGTATATGAATCAAATGGTTCCCACATGTTAAACTAAGTACAAGTATTCAGGACCTTAAGGTTTCAGATATGACCAACATCAAACAAGGATAACAAAGAAAAAATTCTGGATAAATGCTCTACACGAACTTCATCAAACAGCTGCACATCCACAAAAGACATCTGCAAAAGCATTAACCTGAAAAGCAGTATAACAAGAGCAAATGAGACTTTGGCAGTAGTAATATTCTGAAAAGCAGTAACATCACAGTAGTGTAAACAAATGAGACTTTACAGAAACCGATTTATTAGCAGATTTATTGTTTCTGGTGATAGACTTTAGACGTAAAATGAAACGGCTAATATAACTAGGCTGCAAAATCTACCATTATCAGATTTATTTGCTAAGCCAAATCTTAATAAATCTGTGATGTAGCGTATAAGTAATCTGTTTTATCCCAAATGAAACGGCTACATAAAGAAGGGAATAAGTCAATCACTAGAAACCATTATCAGTGATGTTAAGTCAATAACCAGAAAGAAACCATTATCTGTAAACGGCTAAGACTTTATACTCTTACATCACAGATTTATCTGATATAACCTCATAGTATTTGGTGATGTAAAGTATTGGTTTTATTGTTTCTTTAAACATTATCGGAGACACTATAGATTTATTAGTAGTAGCCGTTTCATCTAATATAACCAGGCTACAAAATCTATGCTAATCCCTTCAATTAAAAAGAGCAGAAAGTAGAAAAAGCAATAACCTCATCGTGTCCTATCTTAATTTCCAGAATTGCAATCTTCACTTGAACGAGATGTCAAGTTTCCACTAGGACAATGTTTATAGGCACTTGCACGAGATGATGTTGAGTTTTCACCACGACAATGCATATCAACATTTGAATGAGTTGATGTTGTGTTTCCAACTAGACAGTGATTAGAGGAACTTGCACGAGATATTGTCGATTTTCCACGAGGACAACCATTAGCAGCCTGATATTATTTACATTGAAATATGTCATCATGAACTCAAACATATCAAATCTTCAAACATTACTACCAAACTTGTATATATATTTATAAGTGTATGTAAACCATTAAAGATATTTGAAAGGTTAGATTAAGTACCTTGAAAGAAGCCATAAAAAGAGCCATTTCCCTTTGTGTCTCTCTTAGTTCCTTTACTTCATTTTCAAGTTCATTAACACGAGCCTTCAGTTGTGGTACCTGTGAAGCACAAGATCCTTTGCGAATGGCCTTTATGATTTTCCCCCTACATCGTATATGACCTCTTTTTTCTGGTCCTTTAACCTTCGCCAAGTCATCATCTTTCCAGTTGAGAAGCCCTGCATGTGAACTACTAGTAGCCGTTTTGTTGATATTCTTCAATGCACCCTAAATGTTTTCATAAAGTTAAACAAAGTACATGAATAAGGTATATGACATGTTTAACGAAAGACTCAGATTACATACTATAACTTCAGCAGCCGGTACACTCGAAATACTTCCATTTTCACGTGTACGGGTTATACAGTACAACCCTCCACGTGACGGTGCAACACCTTTCTTTTCTGTCTGCAATATCAAAAGACATTTTTTTTAATCAGATTCATATAGACTTTTTAATGCCAACTCACCTAATTAAGTATTGTTCTATTGTGCAACTACGGAAGTGAATCTAATAATTTAGTAGCATATTGGAATTGTTACTGGATGATATGCAAGTTAAATGTTAGGTTGGAAGTCTACAGTTTAAGTTATCGTTGTGTCGAGTTACACAGATCACAAATACTCGGAGTGTCTTGAGGAAAGAAAGACCACAGAAATGTATATCAAGTAGCATAGATTCATATATACTTTATGTAAGAAAAAGGAAATGAAATCACCTCTTCATGATTAATTCTAGCAAAAGACTTTGTTCCTGTCACATGTGGCTCATTCGACTTTGAACGAATGGTCTTCTTTGTCTCACTTTCCACCTATCAATGTAGATATTAACAATAGCTTTAAGTATTATAACTAGACACATTACGATCTATTCACAATTCAAGGAAGTATCAGGTACCTGAGTTTCCTCATGAAACCAATGAGTTACTAGCTCTTTAAACTGTTCTTTATCAACCCTTGCATCATTTTGGGAAGCAACGATCTCATCAATTGTCAGACTTTCATCATAGAACTTCTTTTTCAGCTCATATCTCCAAGATTTCAATTTATTTCCCATGTCAGACAAGGCCCACGCGCGAATTTGCTCTGTATCAGCAGACTCAAAAGAAAACTTTTCCTGCAAATGAAGTTTTAGTTATAAAATAATGATATCATTACATCACGACAGTCATACCTAACACTAACTCATTTGATATGGATTTTAAAAAGCTATAAAATTGATGTTAAGGGTGATTACCGTCACAATGCTCCATAAATCTTCTTTCTTATCTTTAGAAATTTTCCTCCAATCTCGGCAATTTATGGACACATGTTGTGGCATCTTAACTAGTGTTCCCAAAAAATTAGTGAACTCGTTCCCTTCATCCCCCACAGGTTGTCCAGCCTCATCAAAGTTAACCACAATTCGGTCATCCACCAGATCCCATATAGCCTGTTTTCTGGTGGGACCTCGAACCCTTTTTGGTAACCCTGAATTTTACAAGGAGCAACATGATTATACATACTAAGTAACACCATAAGTTAAAATGCAATTACACATGAGCATCATATAAATATACAAGTTACTTAAAGTTAACACAAAGAAATGGAATAGTTCAATCACCAGAAACCGATTGTGCACTATCTGTTGTAGCTTCACTTGAAGTTGGATGTTGTTGATGAGATGCTTCGGAACAACTTGCTTCAGCAGGATTGGGAAAACCTACATAGCAGATTTCATTCATAACATACGTAACAGACAACAAAAAGAAAACAATGAATAAGATTACTTTGGTCACTTATATTCTTTTCACTACGATGCTCCACTTCAATTGGTTGTTGTTGCACTTCACTAGCAGAGATGATGTGTAGCCTTTTACGTTTACCCATCCTGTGTAGATATTTAACGATAACACGTAGCCAGTTAGTCCAATACACATCCCGATAAAACGCAATTTGGAACATTCATTATATCATAACTGATAGTCAACATGCAAGCTGATACAAGCTAATACATAAGTAAAGTTGTACAGTGGCTCATAAACAAAACAAAAAACAATCAGAACTTTAGGTTTACGGCATTTTAAGACTTATCTGGTTATACTAAGTTCTGTCACAATGCCATTTCTCTAACTAACTGCATTATCTATCCACTCGCGTCTCAACTAACTAAAACTAACTGCATTATCTACATTAAGCACCAAATTTCATATACTATTCTCGCTTTCAACTTTTCACTATCACTAGACTAACAACATCCGACGTCAACTAACTAAAACTAACTGCATTATCTACATTAAGCACCAAATTTCATCTGCTATTCTCGCTTTCAACTTTTCACTATCACTAAACTAACAACATCCGACGTCAACTAACTAAAACTAACTGCAATCACGTAACACATCACGTAATCATATAATTCATCTATAATAATTAACTAGCAATCAGCCAAACACTCACATATACATTCAAAATTAGGGCAAAATTAGCAATCGGCCAAACACTCATGTATACATTCAAAATTAGGGCAAAAATTAGGGCAAAATTAGCAATCGGCCAAACACTCATGTATACATTCAAAATTAGGGCAAAAATTAGGGCAAAATTAGCAATCGGCCACACACTCATGTATACATTCAAAATTAGGGCAAAAATTAGGGCAAAATTAGCAATCGGCCACACACTCATGTATACATTTAAAATTAGGGCAAAAATTAGGGCAAAATTATCAATCACGTAATCGGAGTTTAAACACTTACGTAATCGGAGTTTAGTAGATGAAAGTGTGATGGCGGATGGCAGATGGCGGATGGCGGCGGATGGCTGATGGCGGAGTGAAAGTGTGTGAATATTTTGTAAATGAAATTTTAGTCTAGTGAATATTTTGTAAAGAAGAGTGAGTGAATATATACAAAGGAACTATTGAAAGACTCAGATTAAATTTTAGTAGATGAAAGTGTGATGGCGGAGTGAAAGTGTGTGAATATATACAAAGGAACTATTGAAAGACTCAGATTAAATTTTAGTCTAGTGAATATTTTGTAAAGAATATTTTGGATATTTTGTAAATGAAAGTATGTGAATATTTTGGATATTTTTTAAATGAAAGTGTGTGAATACTTTTTTTTTTCACACGAATTATTGAAAGACTCAGATTAAATGAAAGGTGTGTTTGGAAACAAGCTTATGTAAGCTTATAAGAGCCTTTAAAAGAAAAACTAACTTATTAAATAAGTTTTGTTTTTCACACAAATTATTGAAAGCCTTTAGGTGTGTTTGGTGACATTAGTTTAAGCTGATTGAAGCTTAAGCCGGAGCTTATATTATAAGTTAGAAGTTGGAGTTTTTTTTTTTTTTTTTTTTTTTTTTTTTCATAAAGGTATTTGATGCTCCAGCTCCAACTTTAACTCCAAATTCAATTAATTTGGAAGCTGAAAATAAAGCATTTAGTTTTAAATATGTTTGACAAAAATAGCTAAAACTGTCATTACGGGCTCATTATTAACAAGTTTGAAACGCAGACGTGATAACTCGATCTGCACTTAAAATTACATGTTCGAATAACATGTATACACCAACTTACTTGAATTCCAACTGTTAAGACAAGACTGAAGGCGTTTAGCAAATTTCTTTGCTTTTTGCAGCAATTCCTTACATCAAGTCATAAATATAATATCACATTACAAATGAAACAAAATAATGTCATAGCAGCTTTAACTGCAAATACAGTATGTCCCGGGCAGAACAACAAACCCTGACACAATCACGACAACCCCACACACCCAAGTAAAGCCCTCAATGAGACTCACTCTTCTTTACATTAGGAACATTGTATAAACACAAACCCCCGTGGAAATAAAAGAAGCCGGTGCACACCTGCAATACAAAGTCAACACAGGGCACGACTGTCAGCATCATGTTCTATACCAAAAACAAGCAGACAGGGCATCAAATACTGGATTTCTGTCATATAACAGGACTCATAACCAAATATGGCAGTTTCGACCCATTTGTTTATAAACCGATTGGTTTGGGTTGTGTTCTATATCAAATGGGTCAAAATGTCATTTATTCATCATTTATTCATCAGTCAAGTACAAATGATAAACGAGAGAATAGATGTAAACAGATGAAGAAATAAAGCTCATAGGCGCATAGCATATCAAATGGGTCAAAATGTCATTTAATACATGCGTGAATTTTTTCATACCCTAATCCTAACTTGGCCATGATTTTTTTGACCTGATAGTTTTTTTTGGGTAATATGTTTCCTTCGGGCAACAAATCGTGAAGGAACTCCAACAACATGGAAAACGATTTGTTGCTCCAACCATTAAGGCATTTTATATGATACAAATGTACCAAACAAGAGAGCTTATTGTGCTTGGCATCTGGATACACCTTTTGCTCCACATCTTTCAGCAAGTCGTCGAACTTTTTTTTATCATCATTATTCTTTTTCTGTTGCTCATTCAAAACAGGTTCGACGTTAATTTCCGTTATTGGTGGCATATCCAAATTATCTGCAAGTTCCCTTTCACCTATATCATGATTGTTTCCTTCCATTGAAAATCTAGGAAAAAGGTCATGCAATAACCCATGCATTTCATTTTGATAATTTCCTTCTACCCCATTTGCCTGTATACTCGAAGATGACCCCTTGCGACTTTCCCCATGATCTGTCCATTCTGAGTATCCTTTTCGGAAACCTGAACATATGAGGTGATTGAACACTACCACTCTATTTTTGAGAAATCTGTTGTGACAAGTGATACATGGACACAATATCATCCCCTCTCGAGCTGATTTCAGAAAAGCGAAGTCCAAAAACGATTCCACGCCATTTACATATGTTAAACTAGCTCTTGGTGCAAGATACATCCAAGATCTATCCATAGTGATAACTGTAACAGCAGGAAGAAAGAATGCCAATCAATAAAGTAAAACTAAAGACTTATTAAGCTAGTGAATTATTGACAATATGATTAACAGAGAATTACAACTTTTACTACACCATTTCTACTATTTATACGCAAAAGCATACACATCTGATAATCAAAACCAAGCCTAATTCGACATCACTACTATCAACTCATATATATACACCCAACTAAGCCTGCCTGATTCAACATCACTATTGTCATCTCATCTATATACTGATTTTTGAATTCAGTTGAAGCGTTTACCAAATGGGATGAATCAACACAACTTACTGATTTTGGATCCTATCAAGTGAATCTCGTATGGTATTTTAGCAATGTCATCAGCCTACAACAAAATCATGCTTCTTATTGGTGCACAATAATATTTACCCGTCCATAAGTCATAAAACAGATCAGCTAGTTCTCCATGGTGCAAAACCACGTCAATTTCTACAGACCATGGTGGCCCAACTAAATCCATACAGATACCATTCATGCAAACTACACAAGGTACTCCACATGGTCCAGCAAACTTTAGACCTTCCCGCCAACAGGTATGTCCCAAGAACATGATCATTGATAATACCTAGTTAGATTCGAACCCTAGACCCGATGCATGACAAGGTACCAAGCAAATGCCTTAGCTTAGTCTAACTAACCCTCAAACTAAATACTCTCAAGCGTCCATTGCTGTAAAGCAGATAAGTTAAGTAGCTCCCGACCAATAGAAACAAACCTAAGAGCAACATATAGTTCCTAGCGTTGCTCCCAACACATGAGCTATTGGTTATCCTAATATAGTAGAATGCAGAGGCGGAACTATGTGAGGGCAGGGGAGGGTCGTGGCCCCCTAAAAATCTGGACAGTTAGCATATTTATTTCGTATATTATGGATAAGAGAAAAGAAAAAATAAAATAGTGGTAGCCCTCCCAAGAAGTTAGGAAACAAACAGCCATTTGCCTATATGTTCGCCTCCACATCTTCAAAATATATAACTGTGTATACACCTTTTGGAAATTTTCATCACATTAACAGAGTATCATGGTCTCCTCAAAAAAGTTTTTTTATGGATGATGAATTTTTCATCAAAGAAGGTATTGAACCTTTTGATATAAATCTCAATAACTAAGTACCGTTGGTTGCATTCTTGTATACATAATCTAATTTAGTTTAAGTTTTATCAAATTGAGAACTAAATTAATCTCCCCTTAAGAGTCATGATCTAAAAACAATAATTGAATCACAATATGATTGTAGAGAACAATCTAGTTATGCCAAGCCTTAAGATCATATATCCATATCTTTTCGGACCCTAGTGTTAATCTTCAATTCGATTAAACATGAACGAAATGTTATTATCATGAATGAGCAATTTTAAACTCGTATTTAACCTTGAGTATAACATAATATGTAATTCTCATTATACATTTTCCTAGATACTACTAGCGCATTTCACCTGTATATAGAATACTACTTAAATGAGTGACGTAACTCGCGAGACACTGCTACTTAATTGATTTTCAAACTTAAAGCCATAGTAATCAGTTTTCTAAAAACCGGTTATCTAGTAACTGTACAACATAAGCAAATCCAATAATCAATCCCATAACAAAACCACCACTACATTTAGAATGCCATTACTTTAGAATGCCAGTCATTCTATAAACATATTTCATTCAAGCATTTCATCAAACAGTTGGATTGCATACACAAACAGGACACATATTTCATTCAAACACTTGTAAATCATATAATCATATAATCAGGTGCAAAGAGACTATGAAGCACAATAAGATGTTTATATAAAATTACCTCAAAGAAATGGAATCAATCACAACTTCCGGTGCCGGAGATGAAGGTGTTGGTGGCCGGAGGTGAAGGTGTTGGTGGCCGGAGGTGAAGGTGACGGTGGCCGGAGGTGAAGGCGACGGTGGCCGGAGGTGAAGGTGTTGAAGGGAGATAAGGTGAAGGTGTGAAGGTGAAGGTGTTAATGTGCAGATGTGAGATGCTAAAATTTCATTGACTGTTTTGTTGTGTTTGACTTTTTTAATTAGATGTGAGATGCTAAAATGATGTTTTATTGACTGTTTTAATCTTCAGTCACAAAAAGTTTCAGACACTAAATGTCATTTATTTTGTAGTGTTAAGATACATTCCAAGTCATTTAAGTATTAAATAGATTATAGTGACTGGCAGGTATAGGAAACTAAAAGGTTACAATCTTACTGCTTAAACATATATAAAAGAACACATCACCTATGTAAGCAGATAAAAAGACTAATTCATCCATCATTAAGTTATTGAGCAGAGTGGTTCACCAATTCAAAGAACTGATGCAGTAAAAATGCAACATCGCAACTCGATTATAATATTACATTTTAAACTGATCATTAGCTTCACAAACATTGTCATGATATCATTTTATCAACAAAACACAGAACCGGTTCTCCTTTTATGGCTTCCTCATATTAGTCACTACTCAGTTTGTGTGTCAACTCAATCCAACGTGGTTTGACCCATATAGTCTTGTCTCTTGTAGGCTTGAGCTCAAACGGTTGTTAAATGAAAGCCTTCATGTACCAATTTTTAAGTTACATGCCAAAGTCAGCTACACAATATTTACAGGTCGATACGGGACAGTATCATTTGTTTGTTTCCATTTAGGGTGTTCCAACCCATGCACTTTGGCTCACACTTATGGGTGGCTGCAAACTCCTGACTAATCATTAAAATTTTGACAGTTTGGGCCTAATTTATGAAAGCCATTGCTGGTAACTCTTTACTACAGTAATAAACATATCATCTAAGTTATACTCTCTCTTATGGGTCAAACAGGTGAAATTTAATAAGTTACTCAGACTTGTTACCTAGTTAGTCTGACCCACTGCTCCTTTACACCAACTGTTAGGACAATGAGATTACACTTTCTCGCTTTGTAACTAAAATATGAACTCATATGACAATAAGAATGAGTGTGTATTATTTTCAATAAAAATTAACATACTTCTACACATGATTAGCATACTTAAAAAGTTATGAAAAAGTGAATAATCTCTACACATAAGGTATTCTCGCCAAAGTGTATGGTTAGACACATAGTTTTTTTTAGTCCCAATAAATAGCTTAATTATTAGAAAAAGGAGAACACGTAAACATAGTTTGGTTCCATATCATAGTTTAAGTTACTAAAAAACCTTTAATTACAAACAGAACTTTAATACAAACTTTGATCAAGCATTACCTGAACCGCTAATAAATGCAATGGAGAATACCGAGTGCATTTTTTACACCATGACACATGTCAGATACGACGGACTTGATAATGTAAAAGAGCCATAATACCGTGATGTGGTGGTCAAAATCATGATCTTGACAGTAGACTTCACCACAATTGTGAGAATCAAAAATTTGATATGTGGGTCAGGTTTCAGATAACAGATCAGAAAAATATTTGCTTTTTTCTATATGAATATGATAGTGATAGTATATCCACTCATCACGGCCGTTAGGTGTCCTTAATTTAGCAACATCAGTTGTAGAACGGTCACCAACCATAGTCGCCTAGGATACAATAATTTAAGTAGTATAATGAGTTATAAGATTTCTTATATAAACCAAACCTGAGATGCAGATCAAGAAGGGTATAGTTGCAATTCAATATACGATTTTAAAACTAAGCAACCAAATAATCAGAGTGAAAAAGACCATCTACTTTCTACACATCTCATTTTGTGGCTTTTCCTTGCAAGCGATATTTTTATTAGTTCAAATAATCACTCGACACGTTATACATTGTAAAACACAATGCACCTATCACATTTTAACGAATATCCGATACTTATAGCGCAACAAAGCTGGAACCATCAAATAAGAAACAACTAAACCAACCTTTGTATCAGCAAACCAAAATGAATATTTAAAGTGAAAGTGTCGAATCTCCAACCTGAAATTAGAGTAGCTCAAATTTAGTAACACCTAAGACCTAAAGCATCTTGGATATGAGCATTCTTGACTAAGATAAACAATACTAATCCTATACTACTTGACCTGTTTACTTGCCTTCTGTTGCATCGACACTATGAACCGAGCTTTTATTAAGTTATTCAAGCCGAAAACCAATCGAATAAAGGACATTAACTGCTAACTTTGAGGAGCCGACTCCCCATGTGATAGACAATTGTTGAGATTAAACCACCTGTGATAGACAATTATCAAGGTCATTAACTGCTATCTTCTCTAAAGTACTACTATATGATACTTTCGTATGAGTTTCTTATTTTGAGCTAGTGTTTCCAACGCAGTCCCTATGCCATAGAAAAGTAAAATTTCCTTTAGTTTAATACTCAGTGAATAATTCACCTTAAACAAAGAAACCGTTTCTTCAGTTTAAGAGTAATTAAGTCATTGTCATTCGTTCATACCGATTATTATTCAATATATTGCTTAAATCAACAAACATCAGTTCACAAAACTTTACCTCATAAGAACTATTGCCGTGTTTATTTTTGTAGTTTTCTAGAATAATCCGGACAACACGTAGAATCTGAAGAACAGCTTCTCTCGGGAACGGAGGAGGATCAGGCTCCAAGAAATCATCCTCAAGTTGCAAATCCTTCCTTGGTTTTATATATTTCTCGAAGTACATTTCAAAATGATTAAATAGATCAAGCCAATGATGGAAGTCCCCCTGCATCAACCATTGGAATCATCAATCATGATATAAAGAAAATTATAAATCAATCAGTTATAAAATATATTTTATATGTACCTTCTCAAATTCCCAAACAAAACTTTTCAAGGGGTCCTGGATTTTTTCAAGTGGTGTAGCAACTACACCATCAGTGAATGATTTAATTCTGGGAGGCTGAAAGAAAACCAATAGAAGATTCAAAATATGTTCACAATTCTAACGAATCAAACTTTATAAAGTAATATATCAATAATGTAACACGAATCTAACAACCAAGGTGGTTAGTGGTTAGGCAACCTGAAGGTATGTCTATGGGTGCGTACACATATTGTGGGTGGCCATGGAAAGGGTTAAAGACTCATCCTCCCCGGGTAACCTAACAGGGAAAGCCTCATCCTTTACCCGTTTATCAATAATGTAACACGCGTACCCTCCATAATCATCAATACGGACCAGTTGATTGTCTAATCAATATTCGTACATATTGATTGTAGTTGTGGAACAATGGGAGTCCCTTAATATCTTTGTGTGTATTTTTGGTTGCAGCTTATCATCAGCTAAACTGCGAGGGATTATAAGATATATATTACAGGTGAGATGGCTAGGTGAGATGGCTGAAATCGGGACATACTCTAGTTGATATGATGGAGAGATTTACAAATTCAGATAGCACCATTTGTAGAGATGAATATGAGCAAGTCTGGACATGCTTGTATTCAAGTACCGTTGGGTGAGAGATTGTGGCCCCTTGCTGGATCTCGGTCACTGTCCCTACTCAAAAAATGACATAGTTACTGGTCACAAACTTTAATTTATTAACCCTATAAGTTTAATAAATTTGTGTTGGTTTGATATACTTTGCTTTCACGTTAATACATTGTCTCAAAAAGAACTCTCCCAGAATATTAGAAGAGTAACACTCTCTTGTAGAATATTTATTAATAAGATTGATAGTAAGTTTTAAGGCTATACTCTAAACTAATCATGCAAAACTGTACTTAAGCATCCTAGCATATAATTGCAATAGTACATTCAGATTACATGTACTAACATATATTTTTAGTAGAATAGAATGCTTACATAGGGAAATTAATAATGCGGAAACATACATACAGGTCTCCATGGTCCTCAAAAATATCAATGTGAATTCTCAATTAGCTTTGAACTCAGCCTAAAGGATTTGAAGACAAAGATTTGCGTGTTAAGTAAGTTTGGTAATGTTATACATGGCATGCAGGATTCGTGAATCATCATGATCATCATTCTCCTACTGGTTATATTTGTGTGCTTTGAGATGCATGAAAAAATAAAACCATAGTCAAATAAATAAATCAATTCCTTTACATAAAGGATCAACAATAAAATTAAGGACGTAGTGACAAACCTGTAGGTGATGATTCACAACATTACCCCAATTGTTAATTCATTATTCGAATATCTTTTGATGATATTAAGGTTTCTGCAAGATCGTAAGAGTGTAAATTTAATAAAAAGAGATGATGATGATAAAAAGAGATGATGATGTAAATAATAGTCTTACAATTATTAATGCAGGAATTGTCATCGTTGCTGTAGAATGTGCCTAACGTCATGCGTGTATTGGTTTTCCAAATCGACTACAAAATAAAAAAGTCAAGATCATAGCTGAGGAAAAGATGACATTATGGTTTGTAGAAAAACTTTATTATGAATGAACCGAGATTTTGTTTAATGAGATTAGGGTTATAAGTTGTAGAAATTGTCATACTTATCTCATTAAAATGGTGAATAATTGGTTGTATAAGTTTATAGATTTGGCCTTGCAAGATGTACATCAAAAAGTGTGTTGCTCTAGTGGTTATTATATTTGCTAATGATACAAACACCCCAAGTTCAATTCCCTCTGCCGTCATTTTTTATGTTATTTAGTCCGAAATTAAATAAAAAAATTGCAAAAGAAATAAATTTCAAAAATAATTGCTTACATGGCCCGAATGTGATGACATGGCAGAAAATGAATTATGTGGCAATGACTAGGCAATGAGGTGGCATTGACGTGTAACGCCTCCTGTTATATATAATGTAGATATATATATATATATATATATATATATATATATATATATATATATATATATATATATATATATATATATATATATATGTGTGTGTGACAGTCAGCAAAATATTTCTGTTTATAACTTCCACAAATATGTGAGATTCATCATCATTAATATTGGAAATAAACATTGATCTCAAAGATAACACAAGTATCAATGTATACATTAAGAATATAACACATTCATACATCATTTAAAAAACCTAAAATATCTCGATAATTATACCTTCTAACATCATCATGATAAATGATAGAACTTGTCTGATCAAGCAAAAGCAGTGATTCCCTGTACGATCTCGCCAAGAACGTACCACTCTTTCCATTAATCCCAGTGCCATTGATACGTCCTGATGAGGGATCATAAACTTCAATTCCATACTCTTCTCCATTATCGTCCAACATTTCTATCATAACTTCACTGTTCTCTCTAAACCCTAACACTCTATTACACAACAACATACCTGGTACCTTTACAGTGAACATCTTAGTTAAAGATTTAGGAACACCATCATCATCCATTACCCATACACCGCAAACCTCACCATCATCATCATGATGATACTCAAGCACACCAAGCGACTCATTGACCTTTGATACCTTCAATGCATCTGAGTTCACTAAGCTATCCGGAAAACACACTTCGCCAAACTTATCACTTTTCAAATCATAGGAAATGATAAAATTAGTCTTCAATTCAACACACAGACTGTTATTATCCATTGCCAACCAATAAATAAACCCATCAATAGTAACCTGATCCGGCATCAAATCACAGGATTTAAATGCAGGACCCTTAGATACACTTTTCCACACACGTGAACTTAATGAATAAACCTCAACTTCCCAATGGACAGTCGGGAGATCAATAGTATTGATCTTAACAACCTTAGGGTCACTTTTGTTGGGACAAACCCCAAAACCAATAGCAGTATATCCATTAGGGATAACTATACCAACTGATTTCTTAATAGCAGGATTCCACAAAGCAATCATATTTGTTTTAAAACCTATATCTCGATAAATACCGTGAAAACAAATCAATCCATTTGAGGAACCTAGTACTGATCCTCCTGAGCTAAGTAAGTGAACACACAGCGGAGCGGTTAGGTGAAACTTTTTTTGGGGGAAAGTATCGTTATCAATGACAGAAATGTGTTTTTTGACGTAACCTAACTTGTACCTGACAAATAGATGATGTTGTGATCTGGTGTGATGAATTTGGTTGTGATCATTAATCAATTTTGGGCTGTCGATAAAAGACTTCCACAATTTCGAAACAGATCTGCATTGAATCACTGCTTTGACAGGAAGCCTTTTGATGATTTCTGATTGAACTTCGAAAGGTATGTTGTCAGACATTTTATAAATTTGAGGGTTTTTTTAGGGTTTGAATTTCTGGAGTTTTTGGTACAGAAATGAACTTGGACAGTAGTGTGTGCTTTTGGTGACAGTGTGTGTCGTGTTGACCTGGAATTATTAAATGTGGGCTACTGGGCTTTTTGCAATGGGTTAAGATATGAGATTGGTCCAGAGTGTTCTTCTTCTTCTTTTTCTTCTTCTTCTTCTTCTTCTCTCTCTCTCTCTCTCTCTCTCTCTCTCTCTCTCTTTATTTATTTATTATTATTTTTTTTAAATAATACAATTTAGTTTTTGGTTCTGACTTCTGATACATTTATAGACTAACAAGATCGGTTTCGTTTTCAAATTTTATTGTTAGATTGAACCTAATGAAATGGTTACGACTGAGTTAATATTGATTCATTAACGGTGAAAGTGCGAGATTTTGATATGGTATAAGAGATTCTCATACGCGTTGATTGACATGTCATAAATAGTTAACTTTTGGGGCTTTGAGAGAGGTGAAGTACGTTCCGATTGAGCATCGTTAAATATAGAATCACTAAATTCAACTTAGTAGCAAATTCAGAAGAAGAAACAAAAAAACCAATATCTTGAAGTATGAGAAATATTTGAATGGCATTACTTCTGCATGTTGATCGTTTTCCGTGCTTTACCTGTTGCACCATCCTCATAAGTCCTCATGAGATAGCATGTCATCTTTTATTACAAAAACTAGAGCAATGCGTGTAAAATGCTTGTAAAACTAAATTACCTAAAAAAATTATATAAGGAGATGTTTGGTAAATAGTTTTTATAATCAAGGTACGGATATTGATACATATTTGTAGTATTCAAGATTATTGTGTATGCATGTAAAACCGACATATGAGCTGGTAATGTTCGCCCGTCATTGTTTCTATTTTTATTCTCTTCGAAAGGCATATATTATTAAAACACAAAACCAAACACCCCATGGGAGAGCCCGTCACGAGGGAAAACTACTTTGTATTAACTTGGCGTTCTATATTGTGCTGTGTTTTCTGAAACTATTTGTTTTGGATGATGCGTTTGCTATACTCAATATGAATTTGAGGTAACCAAAATGCAACTCTTGACAACCGAGTACTAAAAACAAGAAATTAGATTATCCTACATCTACATTGGTGCGAAATTACCAGCATACATATGATCATAAGATCATTTAATCGATAACATAAAAACAGTTGCCTTACTTTCAAGTGGTAATGCTCTGGATTCTAAGGTGCCAGAAACAGATAATGGTGGAGCACCTTCACAGTTGTAGGCAAATTGAGAACTAAATGAAGCAAAGATTGCAACACTTATGACCCCTTATATTCCATATCAATATGTTGCACTTTCACTTATACTTATTTTCCAGTACTTTTACAAATTTACGCCTTTCGATTAATTCAATATCAGCTAAAGCATAAAAAAAACCAAACTAATAAAGTAATTAGTCCAAAAAAAACTTAGAGCCTAAGACTAATCATTAAGTCATTCATCTGTAGAAAACTGGACCAATTTGAACACAGAATATGAAGCCCAGTGGCCAAAATTCCCGATACAAACTTGTGACCTTTCTTTATTATCTATAAAAGATTCCTGAATCCAAACCCTAGCTATTTCAAAAGTTAAAATTTCAGACCACATACCATTCGAAATCCAAGAAGAAATCATGAAAAGGCTGCCAGTCAAATCAGTTATTAGATTTAGATCCGTTTCAAAGCCATGGAAGTCTCTAATCGATAGCTCTACCTTTATCAACGATCAAATCCATCACACTCAACCCCAACATCCTCAGATGTAGATGTTGGAGAATCTAATTTCTTATTTGTAGTACTCAGTTGTTGAGGAGTACTACTGGTTATAGATTCATTTATATTAACATTCTGAGGCAAAATGTAGCCATCTCAAATTTAAAGGTTTATTTCCTTTGAAGATGCATATTAATTAAAAATCAAAAACAAATTTGAATTTAGCTAGAGCATTGCACCAAATTAAACTGTCAACCCGAGTAACAAAGCACTTCCTTGCATTTCTTTCAATAAGTAGTGAGATATAAATCACGTACCATCTAATCTAAGTTTCAGAAGATTACCAAATATATACACATATATTAGTAAATTTAAAGAAAAGAAGACGCATAAATCTACGACCGCGATTGAAGTTAGAGACATCTATTTAGAAATTCTAACACAAAAGATAAGTTTCTCATTCTGAATCGATACTTGTTCTTCTAGATATAAACATTTTGATTTTAGTTATTGGAACCTTGAGCTATATGTATGGTCTACACCTTTTGATGCTTGTTATACACATTTAAGACTACAGTCCAAAACAGATGAAACCACTTGTGTGGTTCTATGTGTATCAAAATATGTCAGGTTTGGTTGAACTTGAACCGAAACATTATTTAGCTCCACTGGTATTGTGGTGCCCTCTATAGTGTGTCTTTTTCAATATCTGCTACTGATCAAGTTTCATACTGTACTGTCATCTAAGGGAAGTCGATTCTCTAAAACATCTAAATTCATGGAGTAAACCATCCAAGACTTACATAATATGAAGTAGAAACCCAGCTAAAATAAGATTACTATATGAGTCATCAAAGTACATATAAAGCAAAACAAATTCCACATCTAAAACCGAATTTTGCAGAAAAAGAACATAACATTGCATCAGAGTTTGCAAACAATCATGGTATGTGTCACTATGGAAATGTGATTATTAAAATTATCTGTTTTCTTTCCTTCGAGGGGCTCCATTCATTCATCAATATTTTGTTTTAGATATATAATATTAGAATTAGGCAGCTAACCTGATGTTATATAAGCTTGGTACTTTTAAATACTATACACATGTATGACTATATGATGCTACGATTTATGAAAAACACAACGTATATTAGTAGGTCCCTATTAGCATTATGATGATATAGCATTCACTTGTTATCAAATAAGGAATGACACAATCAAATCTACATAGTAAGTTTGGTCACTTTATATCAAGGTATACACCTAAAAAGATCTTGTTACAAGATATCACTTCTTTTTTAAAATAGAGAAATAATCAAACACAAGTTATTCAATAAACAGGATAAATGAGTATTATGCGATGCTAATTAACTAAAATTCACTTGATCTCAGACACTTCATATGTAAGTGGCTTTACTTCTTTAATTTCAGGCTTCATATTTTTGTACTTCTCCCCTAAGGTGAAATGTTGGGAAGTCGCCCATTCACCATTAACTACCATATAGCACCCTGAACTCTGATTTCTGACCCTAAGGTAGTTTGTGCAGAAGCATTATAGTATAAACAGGTAGACTGGAAATGCAAGAAAGAATATTACTTGGCCTAGCAGGTCTAGTTTAACACACAATAACTGCTGGTTTGCAGTGTCCGCTAACAGACAGCCAACTTGCAGGATCTCAAGACCGTGCAAACAGAAAAAAAAATAAAAAAAAAAAAAATTACAACATAACTCATGCATAAGAAGAATTTAACAACATAATGTTCAAGTAAAAAAAAAAAAAAAAAAAAAAAAAAAAAAAATATAGCAGCATCACTAACCATTGTTGAACATATAATGCACAATGTATAAATGATATTAATAATACTGATATGCATAATGAAGACTTTGTTGGAAAACACGAGGGCCTTTTAGGCTTATACTTGATGAAGAGAGGAATACATAGAGAGCCTTTACAATGGAACTTTTATTCCTTAAGCTTTGCTTCGGTGGTACAAATGTTTACATCCATCACATATTTATACTAGTCCATGGAAGGTTCTAGACTCGGGATATTCCATAGACATTCTTACATACTCTAGATCTTTCTAAACACATCATCATCCCTATCCTAATTCTAGATAATTCTAACTAGATATTTCTATCACAACTATCTAGATCTTCTAGTAGATATCATCTACTACAATATTCTAGAAGCTTCCATACCTTTCTACGACTTTCTTGAAGCTTCCATCTCATTCTTCGTCATTCTAGAAGCTTTACGACTTTCTAGAAGCTTCCATACCATTCTACGACTTTCTAGAAGCTTCCATACCATTCTTCGTCATTCTAGAAGCTTCTTGATCACGGGCTTGGGCTTTTATGGATAGTCCAATCTTTATTGGACTAAATCAAGTTTACGATCCAACACCCCCCTTTAAACTTGATTTCCCGACTCCAAGCATCGTCCTTAGTGTTGAGAAATCTCGCTCGTTGAGCGGCTTGGTTTGGATACCTACAACTTGGTTTTCGGATCTCGCATGTATCACACGTACATCCTTCCTCTTCATAGTCGATACCATGCTTCTTCTTGTACCTTTTAGCCACAGGCCTTTCCTTGTACTTCTTCACTTCGCCTTTGGCGTTTTTCTTTGCCTTGTATACCCGCTAAACTCCAATAGTCTTTTGGCCTTTTGAAAGGGTCGTCAACTCCCATATATCATTCTTTTCTATTGACTTTATCTCCTCTTCCATGGCTTGTCTCCATTTCTTACTTTTCATAGCCTCCTCAAAAACTAAAGGTTCATAATCAACGTATAAACAAAGAAGGGGTATCTCGTTAGTTACCTCGTAGAGCTCCTGCAAACTTCTTGTCATTGTTTCTCCTTCACTTGAACTTGAAGGTGAGTCTTGGGTTGGAGTTGGACTTTGAGGTTGTTGGACTTCTTCACTTGATTCACATGTCTCTTCTTCGTCAGTGATAGGAAGAAAGTCATACATTTCATATTCTTTGATGCTCCAATCCCATGCTTCTTCTTCATCGAAATCCACGTCTCTACTCAATACCACTTTCCTTGTGATTGGATTATAGAGCTTATAACCTTTTGACTGCTTGTCGTAGCCAACGAACACATGCTTCTCACTTCTATCATCAAGCTTGGATCGCCTTTGGCTTCGAACGTGAACATATGCTATGCTTCTGAATACCCTTAGGTGAGAGACGGTAGGCTTCATTCCATTCCATGCTTCTTGTGGAGTCTTGTTATCTAAACTCTTTGACGGACACCGGTTCAATAGATATACTGCACAATCAACCGCCTCGGCCCAAAACTCCTTTGGCATCTTCTTACTTTTCAACATGCTTTGGACCATATTGAGAATGGTTCTATTCTTTCTCTCCACCACTCCATTTTGTTGTGGGGAGTAAGGAGCCGTTAGAAATCTCCAGATCCCATTATCCTCATAAAATTTGTTAAATTCTTTTGATAAAAATTCTCCACCTCTATCGGATCTCATGGATTTAATTTTTAAACCTTTCTCTTTTTCAACCATAGTCTTAAATATCTTAAAAGCTTCAAAAGCTTGGGATTTTTCTTTTAGAAAATATACCCAAGTTTTTCTAGAAAAGTCATCAATAAAGAGCATAAAGTAAAGATTCTTACCATGAGATGGTGGAGTAATGGGACCGCACAAATCCGTGTGAATTAGTTGTAGAGGCTCCTTAGCTCTTGATGTTGCTTCTTTCAGAAACGAACTTCTAGCATGCTTCCCAAGAAGGCATCCTTCACACACTTTATTGGGATGATCAATTTGATCTAACCCTTTCACCATTCCCTTTGAGGATAATAACTTTAAGTCACCAAAGTTTAAGTGTCCGTACCTCATATGCCAAAGCCACGAATGATCCTTCAAACAACTCTTTAAGCACTTAGCTTCATCATGTTGAATGTTTAGAAGGAGCATTCGGTTTTTAGTCATAGGGACTTTAGCTATGAACTTTCCTTCGGGATTTCTTATTGTAGCACTACGATCTTTGAAATGAATATCGTAGTTTTTCTCTAAAAGTTGTCCCACACTTAAAATGTTACTTTTACGGTTGGGCACATTGTATACGTCCGAAATATATTGGTGACTTCCGTCTTTAGCTCGGATAAGTATCTTACCTTTTCCTTTCACCTGTGCCTTTGATTCGTCTCCAAAGGTGACATTACCTTTACTTTCCTCCATCTCCACGAACAAGTCTTCTTAGCCCGTCATATGGTTACTCGCAGCGGAATCTATATGCCATGGTTCTATCCTCTCTTCTTTTTCGTCACGTCTTGCCATTAGCAAGGTAAGCTCATCTTTGTCTTCTACCTCCACAAGATTAGCTTTTTATTCCACTTGTCTTGAGCTGCTACACTCACTGGCAAAATGACCATATTTGCGACAATTATAACATTGTATTTGGGGCTTACCTCCTCTTTGAGATTGAAAGCCTCTCCCACGACCTCTTCGATATGAAAACCTTTGGTTTTCATCTTCTTTGTTGGCATCTTCCCTTCCTCTTCCTCGTCCTCGGCCTTGGAAACCACCACGACCTTGAAAAGTACCGCGTCCTCGTCCTTGCTCCTTTCCATGTAGAAAGCTCTTTTCTCTTTCTTTGAAAGAGACCTTCGAGTATAAAGCTTGCTCCAAGGGTTCTTTCCCCCTTATTTTCTTCAACTTCTCTTCATGGGCTTGTAAAGATCCCATGAGTTGATCAGTGGTCATAGAGTCTATGTCTTTTGACTCCTCTATGGCCACCACAATGTAATCAAAGCTTGGCGGCAAAGAGCGAAGAATCTTTTCTATCACCATTGTGTCACTTAAGCTTTCACCATTTCTCTTCATTTCATTTGAAATGGTCAAGACACGAGTGAAATAATCCGAAATGGTTTCGGAATCCTCCATTTGGAGCTTTTCGAACTCTCCTCTAAGAGTTTAAAGTCGTACCTTTTTCACCTTGTCAATTCCTTTGAAAGCATTTTGAAGGATCTCCCACGCTTCCTTAGAAGTGTTTGCATTTGCAACTTTCTCAAACATTGCATCATCAAGACATTGATAGATGAGTGTAAGAGCACTTTGATCCTTCTTTCTTGCCTTTTGCAATTCCACCCTTTGGGCGGCATTCAACGAACTTTCATCATCAACTTTCTCAACACCTTTCTCTACTATCTCCCACACATCATGTGAACCAAGTAATGCCTTCATTCGAATGCACCAACTACCATAGTTGTCTTTGGTAAGACGAGGAAATTGGAACAAGTTCATTGCACTTGACATCTTGATCTTCTAGCTCTGATACCACTTTGTTGGAAAACACGAGGGCCTTTTAGGCTTATACTTGATGAAGAGAGGAATACATAGAGAGCCTTTACAATGGAACTTTTATTCCTTAAGCTTTGCTTCGGTGGTACAAATGTTTACATCCATCACATATTTATACTAGTCCATGGAAGGTTCTAGACTCGGGATATTCCATAGACATTCTTACATACTCTAGATCTTTCTAAACACATCATCATCCCTATCCTAATTCTAGATAATTCTAACTAGATATTTCTATCACAACTATCTAGATCTTCTAGTAGATATCATCTACTACAATATTCTAGAAGCTTCCATACCTTTCTACGACTTTCTTGAAGCTTCCATCTCATTCTTCGTCATTCTAGAAGCTTTACGACTTTCTAGAAGCTTCCATACCATTCTACGACTTTCTAGAAGCTTCCATACCATTCTTCGTCATTCTATAAGCTTCTTGATCACGGGCTTGGGCTTTTATGGATAGTCCAATCTTTATTGGACTAAATCAAGTTTACGATCCAACAGACTTGAAGGTGATAACTACACTTTCATCTCAATACCTTCCCATCACCATTCACCTAATGATAGAATTTGACTCACCAAGAAGAAGTATTGTTTCAATATAGGAGGTCAACAAGACAGACGTATCATTTTTAGCATCCCATATAACATTGGTCATGTGTCGTGATGAGGGATCATAAACTTCAAATACGGATGCTACTTGACCATCATAATCTTCATCAACATAAAATCTTTCTATTATTGTTTCTCCATTCTTCCTAAACCCCAATATGTCTGTATGATACGCTATCTCATTCGAAGTATTTAGACTAAACAACTTAGTAAAAGATTTAGTAACACCATCTTTCATCCTCCACACATCACAAACTATTGCCATGTCCTCTTCCTCAAAATAGTTATCAACCACAGCAAGAGACTCATTTCGCTTGAAGAACGTTAAATCAATCGTGCGTATACCTGGAAGACACACGACTTCTCCAAACTCTTCCTTCTTCAAATCAAATGAAATGATAAAATGTGTCCTAGGTACATCATCCAAACTTGATTTATGAAAACCATCCCAATAAATCAATCCATCTATTGAAATGTGATTTGATGTCAAATGATATAATTCAAATGGCGGACTGATAGATAGCCTTTTCCAAGACCTCGAGCTTAGCGTAAAAATCTCAACTTCCCAATGGACACCTGGCGTCTCAAAAATATTATCCTTAACAATCTTAGTATCACTAGTGTCACTACAAACTCCGAAACCAACAAAACTGTTACCTAAAGGCATACTCAATACATTCGGGACAACGATACCAACCGAATTTCTAACTGTTGGATTCCAAATAACAGCCATCATAATATCTAAGCCCATATCTAAGTAAGAACCGTAGAAACATACCAATCCATGTGAGGATCCAAGTAGGACTACTTTTCTACTAGCAAAGTATGATTTCTCCTTTCAGATACACCATTTTGCTGTGGAGTATAAGGAGCTGTGAGATGCTGGACTATACCACACTCAGTTAGATAATCTTTAAACTCTTGGCTTAAATATTCACCGCCTCTATCGGATCGAAGTGCCTTAATCTTCTTACCGAGTTGTAATTCTACTTCACTTTTAGAAACCTTGAAGGTATTAAAGACTTCATGTTTATGTTTAAGTAAATAAACATAACCATAACGACTATAATCATCTGTGAAGGTTATGAAGTAGGTAGCACCACGTATTGACACATGTCTAAGTGGACCACACACATCAGTGTGTATTAATCCAAGTAGATCTGTAGCCCTTTTCACTTGTGTTGAAAAAGGTTTCCTTGTCATCTTCCCAGATATGCAGGACTCGCATTTATCAAATGATTCATCATTGATCTTTTGTAAAAGCCCATCATGTTGCAGCTTCTGCATGCGATCCTTGCCTATATGAGCAAGACGACAGTGCCAAAGATAAGACGAATCCAAGTTAGACTTGATTCTCTTATTGTTAATGTTATACATAGAATTATTTCTATTGGACATGGAATCTTCCATATCAATTTCAAACACACCATTTATTGGAATTGCATTAAAGTAAAAAACATTATTTAAAGAGACAGAAATTCCATTATTAATAAATGTGTGAACAAAACCATTATCCAATAACAAAGAAACTGAAATGACACCCCTAACAATAGAGGGTGCAAAATGACAATTATTCAATACTAGTATCATTCCCGAAGGTAAAACTAAATCGAAAGTCCCTATGGCTTCAACTGCTACACGTACTCCATTTCCTACGTACAAGTATCTTTCTCCATAGGTCAGCTTCCTTGCTCCTCTAAGTCCCTGCGACGTATTACAGATGTGAGTACCACATCCTGTATCATATATCCAAGAATTATTCTTACGAGAAAAAGAAAATAACTCAATCATAAACATACCTGAAGTGCTTGCGACGTTACCAGGCATTTTACTTTTGTTGAGGCGCAACTCCTCTAGAAACAATGGACAGTTTTTCTTCCAATGACCAGGAGTGTTGCAGTGGTGACATTTAGCCAAATCCTTATTGAAATTTTCCTTCTTCTTCTGAAAAGGAGGATTTTGCTTCTTAGGCTTCTGTTGGTGATTTGCAATCTGCTTGCCTTTACCAGTACCATTGCCTTTACCCTTGAAGTTCGCATTATGCGGTTTGTTGGGTTTCTTGGTGATCCTACCACCCTGTATCGCCATTACAGCAGGTGTAGGTGCCTTCTTATTCAGGCTTTTCTCATAATCTATAAGCATTGCATGAACTTCACTTATTGTCTTCCCCTTGCAATGCATATTATAGTTGCGTACAAACTCACTATATAGATCCTGATTAAGGGATTGCAAAATGAGACCAATGCACACACTTTCCTGATATCCGCAACCAAGTCGCTCCAATTGATCCATATAATATTTCATGGACAAAAAATGGGCACTCATGGATTTTCCTGCTTCCTGCTTACAATTGTGCAGAGATTCTATTAGATCATATAATTCTGCAGCAGGTGGTTTCTCAAACATTCGTCTGAGTTCATTGATCATGTCCATGGTACCAAAGGGCTCAAACCGCTTTTGCAATTGAGTATCCATCCCAGCCAACATGAGGCAAGCCACATCATTGTGCTTGTTATATTCAATGTTGTATGCATCCTTTACGGCTTGTGTTGCATCATCAGCAGGTTTCTCAGGTAGAGGTTCACCAAGATAATCATATCTTCTGGCCATCCTTAAGGTGATTCTTAAAGATCGATACCAGTCATTGAAATTTTCACCAGTCAACTTGTCTCGATCAATCATTTGCTTGAATGCAGAACTCATGTTGCTCATATTAGTGTTTTCAGGTATAGCCATTTCTAATGAAAAAATTCAAAAGTTAGTACTTTCGATAATTAAATTTCAATAAAATTAAATACCCTTGGTTCATAAACATATAACCATTTTAATTTTATATTGAAAAACTAGGATCCAAATTGACATAAGTTCATCACATCAGTTGATCTGCTAGTGATGACATTATTCAATAAGGTACGAGTCGTGTCCCAATTGCCAATATTCAATTGCAATTCCTAGAATCGATGGGATTTACATTATTTGCCAACCGCAGTTGCCATGTAAACATGTTTTGTAACACCCCGCCTTACGCAGACCACAATATTGTCCGCTTTGCCCGCAGGCTCACGGCTTTGTTTTTGTGGCCTCATTTGAAGACTTCCCGGTAGGTCACCCATACCAGTGCTACCCTCACATGAGCACGCTTAACTGCCAGTTCCTAAGAACCCCACACGCAGTAGACCACAAAACGCGTTGTGTCTGATAAGGCGAATGTTATCCTTATATCCCAGCATCACTCCAGGCCACAGCCGATGTGGAATTTGCCTAGGGTGTTACAATCACCCCCCCCCCCCCCTTAGGGACTCATCGTCCTCGATGAGGTTTATCCTACCATCCCGAACGGCTCCGGAGTGGCTCTAATACCACTTGTAACACCCCGCCTTACGCAGACCACAATATTGTCCGCTTTGCCCGCAGGCTCACGGCTTTGTTTTTGTGGCCTCATTTGAAGACTTCCCGGTAGGTCACCCATACCAGTGCTATCCTCACATGAGCACGCTTAACTGCCAGTTCCTAAGAACCCCACACGCAGTAGATCACAAAACGCGTTGTGTCTGATAAGGCGAATGTTATCCTTATATCCCAGCATCACTCCAGGCCACAGCCGATGTGGGATTTGCCTAGTGTGTTACATGTTTTATCCCCATCTTCTTATGCCTTGAGTGATCAGTTCCCACTATCAACTCAATTAAGTTAACCAATTTAAGAAACAACAAACTTACATAATGACACCACACCAGTTGATCTGCAAGTGATGGAATCATGTAATTTGTCCTTCCATTGCAATCTAGTCAGGTTACGCCCTGGCGTAGATCCATTTTCAGGTGTTTCCGTTTCATTGGATGGCATATAACTTAAATTTAAGGGTAGTAAATTTGATGTGTGTAATCAAAATATATGTACAAAGATGTCATGCATTCATCTTGTAGCATATGTTTCATGTAAAAAACTTTTACTCGTTAGTTTCTTTATGAGCTTAAATCTCCAAACTTTTGATTGACGCGTTGAGAAACTTACAACTTTGCCTTAAGTGCTTCGTAGTTATCATGGATGTAACGTAAAGACTAAAATATGACGCCCAAGCAAGCCCAGAACCAAAGGTGGTCCGAAGATCCTTAATAACCCGGTTCCAGTTATACCCACCACACAGATTGTCATAATTAGCTTTGCCCGTCAAACCACTTAATACAGTCGCGATCAATCAACCAAAAGTTCAAGATTTATAAGTAAGCTCAAAACAAGATTTCACCATTATTAAGTCCGTTTAATATTTTATTTCTTGAAATTACCGTTTGTTACTATCATGTTGCAAAAATATATAAAACAAAAGTAATAAAATAAAATAAACAAACAACAACAATAATGGTCATGCAAATTAAAATCAATATTAAAACACACTATTGATTATAATACACGATTAATAGGGTCTTCCCTAATATTATAATTAATCAAATTTTAGTAATCTTTAAACATAATATTTAGTAAACAATTTATCAATTATAATAAAATCGCATAAATAAGCATGAAATCAAACAAATCATAATCCATAACAACACATGCATAGTGTGTCATGAATGCCCATATTGCACATATTATACAAATAATCATGTCAATCAAGGAACGCAACCAAACGGCATATAACAATATCCATACACATAAATTACATGCAACATAGGGTTTCTACAAGTTTTTGTTACATAATTCATCAAACCCTAATTTCTTTTTAAATAAAAAAAAAAACTTTCGACATATATATAAATAGTTAAATAAATTCGAAATAAAAAAAATAAAAACTAGGGTTTATGAAAAAATAAAAACATAAGAACACCAAGAATGTTATAATCAAACGATTCAATTTTATGTGTTTCGGTAATTCATTATAATGTATTAACGGCTCTTGATGCCACTGTTGGAATATATGAATAATATAAAACAATAAACATATAAACATCAAAGAGTACGCAGCGGAATAGATCAAATACAAATAATAAATTAACCGAAATATAAATGATGCGTACCTCTTGTTTCAAGCTAGAACAAGAACTTATAAACCCTATATGAGGGCTTATATGGATCGACTAGGGCTAGTCACAAGGCAAGATCACCGTTAGCAAAAGTATGCTAACACTTCGTTCTCATACACACGTACTATAAGCGTTTCAATAGAAATGCTAGATTCGTAGTACACGAAAAGATTAAACTATTGGTCCTATCAATCAAAGATCGATTAGACACAAAGAAAGAGATTAGAGAAGATTAGGTTGCTATGGAATCAAGGGATGATTAGAATAAATGAGAGGGGGTCTCATTATATACTAATCAAAAGGCTTGGAGCAAAAGCTATCCCAAAGCCCTAGGGAGAGGGGGAGGCCGCCATGGGTACACAAGGCCCAACCCGAACCCAGCTTTCACTCTTTGCCAAATCTAGTCCTTCATGTTTCGTCTAACGGTCGTTAGTTACCGTTAAGTTTATATTTCGTGTATTTAATAATTATTCGTCACTAAAACAATAATCATTAATTCATTGAAACTCATACGTAAAGTGTGCAATCCCGAAGTCTCGAGTTCGAGTCCGGTCATGATATATTAATTTATTATCCGCTAAAACTAACAGTAGCATGTGTAATTCCACAATATCTCTAAAATCAATTACCATTCTAGTTTATCCTTGCTGCTATAGCATTTTAAAAATCTAGTCAGTTCCCTACAAATGTTTCATGGGAATTCATTATAACCAAAAAGGTTCATTCATGATTAATGTGGTAGTTGTTTATAAATTTTGAGGTGTCGGGTAGAGACTTTCATTGTTTCGAAACGGATTGGAATTGATGTAAGAATTTCATTGGGGGGTTTTGTTAGGATTTATGTTTGGATTTCCAATGGTATGTACCTGACATTGTGTATTTTGGGAGGTTTAAATTTGGGGTTTTGAGTTTGGGGGTTTTGGTTTTTGTCTGTTTGGAACCCTGGTCACCTAGTCACAGGGATATTGACTTTGGGCAATTGGGCAATGACTCAACGGGGGGGGGGGGGGGGGGGGGGGGGGGGGGGGGTTCTAGTTATAGTTTCTAAGTATCAAATATGGTTACGAAATTCCTGTCATGAATATGAAAATATGAGTCATTTAAAGTTTTTTTTTTTTTTTTTTTTTTTTTTTTTGAACAACATTTAAAGTATAATGACTATGGCGTTTGTAAGAGCAAGAGGTGTGGTAATGAGGCATCACCTCCTCATTTGGGACTCACGGGTGCCTCATCACTTCAACACCTCTTCACAACTAACCTTCCTTACTTATAACTAACCTCAACTTACTCATTTGGGGCCCACCACTTACAACTTTTTTTTAATTCATTTCAATAAATAAACTAAATTCATTTAACAAATTATACAAAATAATACAACATACTAATTCAAATTTCGAAACAGATGGCGGGGATATTATTAAAATTTCAAAATTTCAAAACAAAGGGCGGGATATTTTAAAATTTTCAAATTTCAAAATTCAAAATTCAAATTTCATCTGAGCGGGATAATTTAGAATTCAAATTGAAAATTCAAATGCACATAAAAGGGTGGTTACAACAACACGGAACATTACACAACAGTACAACAATACGGAAAAGAAATACACACGATACAGAAACAGAAATACACACGATACGGAAAAAGAAATACACACGATATGGAAATAGTTAACATAAAACACAACTACTAATCGTCTCTGTCCCATGCCCTTGTGTTTCTCAGAGCGAACCACACATGTTTATACTTAATCCCATTCCCATAGAGTTCATAGTAACTACGGTTTGCATTGCTGAGACGATAAGGGTCATCACTTGTACGCAGCAACTCTTTGTAAATAGCATTATAGTTTTGACATTCAGCATTCATCCTACTCCATAGAGCCGTAATACTATTTTTATTATGGTGCGGACCATCACTTTGATTGTTGAACCTTTCTGTAACTTCATTCCAAAAGGAACGTTCAGTCACAGCGGCTGTAGAATCATGAACTTCAAGCCAAATGGTAGCTAGCATGTATTCTTCTTCCATTGACCAACGGTTTTTCATTGTAGAATGGTGTAAATATTGCAGTGTGTGTAAAATTGAATGATATTGCATGGTATAAATAAGGGTTTATTGAAAGCGGGATACATTTCAAATTTTGAATTTAAAACAGAGGGCGGGATACATTTCAAATTTTGAATTCAAAACTATGAGCGGGATAATTTGAAATTTTGAATTCAAAATTCTGAGCGGGATGTGGAAAACTAGAAGGGGGGTTGAATAGTTTTATGTCCTTTTTAAATTTATTTCAAAAATATTTTGTTGGTTATAAAAACTTTCGATTCGATCTTAAGTGAATTCAAGCAACAACCAATATAAGCAAGTCTAAACTAATATTGAAAGTATTGAAATATAATGAAGAAAAGATAGAGTTAGAAAGATCAAACCACAACACGTGAATTTATAGTGGTTCAGCTACAAGGACACCTTCCTTGCCCTACTCCACTCCCCGAGTACCACACTCGAGAGTTTTCTTCACTATGTCAACAAACTCCTTATGGTGGAGAAACCTTACACACCTTGGCTTACACAAGTTAATGACACTAAGCTAAATGTCGAGTTCTAATCGTAGCTAGAACCAATCTCATACCAAATATCACACCACGTGATCTTCACACCTTAATCACACCTTCACACCTTCTTCAAGACTTCACACCGTCTTCACACCTTGTCAATCTTCACACCTTCTTCTATGCACAACTAAGTCACAACTACTAAACTAGTTTACAACACACCAAGATTCTACAATCAACAAATATACACAACACCTTAACAAATAACTATCACTAGTACTATATGAAACTAGCTATACACAACACCACTACAATAAGATGGATGTAGAGAAGTGTTCTTCTTCTTGCACTTGAATGGATGAAGCTTTGGATCACTTGGAAACAAAGACTTATGAAATATATGATCAAAGGATTTTAGATCTAGAGAAGAAGATTGGATCAGAAAGTTTATAGTGCAAAAAGGTGAGAAAAATATGTGGAATGATCCAATATTTATAGGGCCAGAAAATACTGTTCGGGAGCGTGCCGGTCCCCTTAATTATAGGCCGGTCCCCTTAATGATTAAGGGGGCCGCCTAGTAAAATTAAGGGGGCCGCCCTCCTGAACGTTTGAAAAGCTTTTCTGGATAAAATTTGCCCTTTTTGGTTGGAAATTTGAAATCATATTTTTGTGGTTTAATAAAGCTTTACCAAAAATGATTTACAAATATATATAAAATGTTAAAATCATTTTATATAATGTTATGTATTAATATAAAATTTCCTTTGATCATGTAATGCATAAGTTACTAAGTTTATGCATACCTTGAGTGATATAAGATGTAGAAGTAAATATTTGTCACCAAATACTTGTTTATGTCTTATTCTTGACTTAATTTGATTTAAGTTTTGTGATTATCAAAACATAGGTTTATTGAGAAATATTAATAACATTCACAAACATTATTTATATCAACACGGGATAATTTGAAATTTTGAATTCATTTGTCTAAGCGGGATACTTCCACAAAGCATCCTATAAATACCCATTGGGGTGATGCTGAATACACACACAATTCACACTCACATTCATCAAAGAATTCTGTCTAGTTCTTCAAAAAGAATCTCTCACAACGCATCACCTGAAAATGGATCGGTGTACAACACACCACCTGAAGACAATTCCCCACAAAACACACCGCCAGAAGATCTGTTTCCGGTGTTTCAGTATGACAACCCACCACCTCCAACTCCACCAGCAGTTATGTTTCCACCGCCAAACAATCAACCACCAAACTTTCCACCTAAAAACCAACCCATCATTCATCAATTGACTGAGGAAGAACAGTATGAGCTGGATATGCAAGTGGTTTTGGAGTATGAAGCTGAGCAAGCCCGTCAGGAAAGGGAGCGTGAGGCGTACCTCAAAGGAAAACAGGATCGGAAGAACAGAAGAGCAGAATGGCGCTGGGCTCAGGGACTTCCACCTGTGCCATCGAGTGAGGACGACTCAAGTGCCTCCTACTCGAGTCACGAGGGATATGTGTCGGATGATTCATTTTATTGAATCATAGTTTTATGTTTATTCATCATATCATTTTTTAGTGGTTTAAATTTTTGTTGTAGTCATTGTTTTCATGTAATATCAATGTTATGCTTAATCGGTTTTTCACAATTTCATTCTTCACTTAACATTTCATACAAAACATTTTCTACAAAATACCTACAAAAACAATATAACCCAAAAAAGAAAAAAAGAAAGAAAAAAAAAGGACAACATTTGCAGATTTCTCCCTCGTCACGCAGACGAGGAGATCCCCTTTGGTGAGCGACGACGAGCTTCAGTTGGTGTGGTGGCGAGCCTTGGCGAGCTCCACGTCGGACGACGAGCAGCCTTGGCGAGCCCACACCTCCTCCTCTAACTATTTTAATGAATTTAGCTTGGTGTCTACTTAACTTACTATTTTGAATAATGATTCAAACTTCAACCACAATCCAACAGTACCAAATACTAGCTCGGATACGAAAGTTGTGTTTGGCACAACTACCAGTAGCTATTAGCTATAATTGTTTAAAGTAAAGTAACTCCCAATACCGTATTCCACGGGTTATAGGTTCCAATACCGTCATCCACAGTGTATGGGGGAGGTTGAGACGTAGACAGCCTTACCCTTACCTAAGATAGAAAGAGGTTGCTTCCGGTTCTACTAAAGGTAGAAAAGGACATCCGGCCTTAGCTATAATTGTTTGCTATATAAAAATGTGTAGTCAGTTTATAATGCATAAAATGAAGTAAACGTGGCGGAACAAAAAGGCTTCTTTTAGTAACTAAACTGATGAGGTGAAAAATGAACCACTTTTAGGGGGTCATTTAAGCCCGGAATTGAATTTATTTGATCAAATATTGCCCTAAATCGTTCCTTTTGTGATTTTAGGTACTTTGGAAGAGAAATCTGGAAAAGGAAGCAATTCGGACGTTTTTGGATCATAAAAGTGAAGAAAATGCCAAAGACTTAATTTTCCATGCTGGAAACAGTGTATGACGGCGTCAAGAAGGAAATCCTGACGGCGTCAAGAGTAAAATCCATGATGACCCAGAAGAAACCTGAAGGCGTCACAACAAGAGCGTCAAGAGTTAAAATCATGACGGCCTGCATAAGGTGTACACATGACGGCGTCAGACCCAGATCTAAGCAGTCCGAGGAACTATTTGGCGGCGAGATGACGGCGTCAGACATTTGTTCTTGACGTCGTCACCTTCTAAACTCTATATATAGTTTTCTATTTTTCACTCATTAAGGGGGGAACTTGTGTGGAGAAACCCTAGGGCCGAACTTTGTGAACCCTAGCTCGTATTTTACAGTAAATTCAAGGGTTTTCACCCCTTGAATCCTTTCATGTGCTATTGAGATAAGTCTCCTCTTAATTCAATCAATATGTCTATGTGTTGGTTGTCTATATCTTGTGCTTGTCTTGATTTCAACATGCTAGGCTAGATCTATCTTGTGTTTGCTTAGATCTAATGAAACCTAGATGTTAATTATGTGTTGATTACTTGTTTATAGTTATATTGGATGAATGATTTCAATGTTAGGCTTAAGAAAAGTGGCAGATCTCCATTTGGTAACATGCTTGAACGTCTTAGGAAACATGAACCGATGTGTACTAGGTTTTATTGGTTGTATTTAATGCATGAGTAAATTTTAATGATCCCATGTTAGGAGCTTTTTAGCCGGCTCGACATAGGAGTGAAGTAGGCACTCATAGGATTGGGGAAGTAAGTACGCCACCCCATGAATGGTATTAAGGAATACAATCCGTCATCCACGCAACTATAACAAGTAATTAACGTGTAAAAGATATATAGGGAGTAGTGAAATCTAAGTAAACACATTTTTCCCACATATTGCTCACAACCTTAGTATAATATAGTTTTATTTTCATTATAGTATTTTATTTTGATTGCATCTTAGTATTGGGTTAGTTGATTAGCAACTAATTCCGCCCAAATCCTTCAAACCCGAGAATTTGAATTTGCTTTCTAAAAAATATAAAAAATACAAAAAGAATCATCCCTCATCTCTAAACCTAGTCTTTAGGTTTTCTAATCCTAGCGACACTATTCCTAGCTGAACGATCAATCCCCCGGTACTTGTCATTATACTATACTACATCGATCAGGTACACTGCCTGGTGGGGGTTGTAAGCTTCTCAAGATCCCTTGAGAGGTAAAGCCTGGTGCAAACCCCACGCATCAAGTTTTTGGCGCTGCAGCCTGGGGAATAGTTATTGTCTAGGTTAGAATCTCTTTTTATTAGGTCTACTCGCTAGATTCCTTTCTATTAAGATTTTATTTTTATTTTTAGGTCCTCTTTAGTCTATCTTATTTCTTTGTGTTTTTTTTTGTAACTCTTCACCACCCGACATCATGGACGATAGGAACATCTTTGAACCCGTCATCCCACCACAACAAAACCTACCAATAGAACCTCTTAGGCCCCGAACCTTAGGAGAGTATTCCCGACCTAGCCACCAAGGCTATCGAAACACTATTGAGCTCACCGGAGCCAATGTGACCCCCTTGCGATCCGACACCATCCGGTTGGTGCAAAGCGGATGTGCTTTCCATGGACTTCGTTCCGAAGATCCAAATCAACATCTCAAGGACTTCCTTAAAATCATAGATTTCATATACCTAGATGTTGCAACTAGAGAGACAACCCGATTACGCCTATTCCAATTCTCTCTACGTGATCAAGCTGGTCAATGGCTTGAACGTTTACCCGTGGGATCCATACAGGAACTAGAAGTATATAACTAGCTTTATTTTGGTCAAACATATCTCCTCTTTAACCATGACAGATGTAGAAGTACCCTATAATGGAACATCAGAATTATTAAATAATCCTTGTTGCCAACGAAAAGTCATTTTCTGCAGTCATCATTCTAATCTTTATTATTATATGATATTTTGATTACGTCATGAGTTCATGTCATAAGTTATATGAGTCAAGTAGCACTATGAGTTTCACTAAAATTTATTCCTTCATACATGTCACCAGTAAAGATGTCGTATATCGTTGCATTTTGCTGATTTGGGTTGAGAAGCATGCTGATGAAATAGCAGCCCTTGAGGTTTAGGATAATGGGAAGCCATATGAACATGCAGCAGTAGATGAAATACCGTTGTTCATCCGTCTTTTTCGGTATTAGGCTGGTGCGTCCTTACCTATTCAAGTTGTATACGTTTTATTCAATAATTATGATAGTGTTTGTAAATCATTTGTTAATTAATATTATCATCTTCTAATTTGACGCTGTTATATTGCCTATAGTTGAAGGATCTTCAAGTTATTACTGTTCATCTTATTTTTTCAACACTGTGACGAAAGTCCTTGCATTTCTACTATTGTTGTGGCTTTACTTTCTGAGGTACATTTTACACATCTTGTTATATTGTATTTTTATTTACCTTATGAACCATGAACTAAATATTTTGATGATTGTAAAAAATATATTCTATTAATTTTAGTCATGATGATAATCAAGTATTTCTACGAAAGTTATTGAAGGATTATGAAATGAAAGTAGCAACATCTATGAAAATTCAAGTATAATCATGTAAATGTAAATAGATTATCCTTTGGCAACTATTACGAAACTTTTGTATTCTGGCATAAGCCAAAGCCAAGTTTTATTATACATTAAACGTTGTTGGTTGAAATTTGACAGTCATTCCTGGAATACATATATGATTGAAGTAAGCTTTCTTAATAAAGAGTTTTGATATTTTTTTCATAAGCATTTATTCATCATTACACATGCTCGTCAGTTTGTGTATGACACAGTAATGTCATTTCGGTTCAAAGTGTCCCACACAAATTGACAAGATAAAAGTAAAGTTAAACTTTATTTCGTTTGTGGATTTTGGGGGATAATGTTTCTTTCAACTCGCATTGCTTGGTAAGCTATAAAGTTAATAATTTTCTTACTATTTAATGTGTACACATTGTTAAATGTTACGTATAAACATTAATAGGTAAATGTCTAGGATCGAACACGAGACCTCGGGATTGCACACTTTACAAACAAGAATAAAGTAAATAAATTTATATATTTATTAAATGTATGAAATATATATATTTATATCACTTAATGGACTAAATGGTCGTTAGTTGTTAACCGTATGGACTAACTATCGTTAAATAAGAAAAACAAGGACTAGAGTGTAACTTGTGTGACAAGGAGGTTCTAGAAACCCCCTTGGGGTGCTATGGCCGGTCGACCCAACCCATTAGGGTCGATCCATGCATGCCTTGGTCACCAAGAAACTATCTAGTATAAATACAAGGCCTTGGGGTTAAACCTAAACATCTTTTGTGCACACACTCTAACCCTAAAACCTTTGTTTGTGTTTTCTTGTGCTTGGCCGATCGTACCACCCCCACCTTAGGGTTCTTGGTCGATTTTCTAAGTACCAAATTCATAAGTGATTTGTTTACTTGCAACAACCTTTATTCGTTGGAGTTTGTGTGTACAAGAACGAGGTAATTACTTACTTTAGTAATTATCAAGAGATCGATAAACAAAACGGTAAGGGGTTTATCATTGATCTATATTGTCCAAGAATCAAGGTTTATTGAAGTGCATCGGGTACGTTTACTATTTATGTTTTGGTTAATATTTATATGTTATACTTGATCCTAGCTTCCGCAATACGTGCTATTTGATTGTGCAACTCTAACAGTGGCATCACGAGCCATGTATAACATGTAATTGATTACTAAAACGTAATAAAAACCGGATCTTTAATTGTTTTAGATACATGTTTTTTTTGATCTAGGGTTTTTTCCTTTATTTTTCTAAAAATTTCGAAACCCTAACCCTAATTTTGGGGGGGGGGGTCGATTTTCCCATGAAACCCTAATTAGGGTTTTGTGGTTTTCTTGATTATGTGTAATCACTAGAAACCCTAGGTCATAAACCGGTTAATTGAACGTATCTTGTGACCTAATTGCTTATTGTTTGTTTTTTATCCGTGACTTACATGCATGTTTGTCATGGATCTTGTGTTGTTGTCACATCGGATAGATCTTAAATTGGGGAAGACTCCAATATATATTAAAATCAATTTTATATGCTATGTGGTGTGTTTTTAGCTTTGGCCTACGCAATTGATTCGTCAATGTATGTGGCTCACCTCCATTAAGAGGTGAAGGCCTTAGTTGATTACATGCGTTATTATACCTAGAATTGATTTTATTAGGATCTTTTCTAATACGGTTTGCATGTGGCTAATTGTTTCACTTATATTATTATTGTTTGTTTGATTTTCTTTGCTACTTGTTTTATTGTTTTTTTAGTTGGACTTGATGTAAGCAATAAAAGGGTGTTTTCATAAAGAAAATTAAAACGGACTAATAATTGTGAAACCCTAAAGTGATAAAGTAAGAATCTTGCAATGGTCTTATGACAATCGTGGTCCGATTCGCACGGTAATCAGCTCCCAGTCGAGACTAGCATTATTCAAACTTTATTACTGTTTTGAGATTGAATCCATAAACTTTTGCTTGAATGATGTTTTGTGCAAATATACTTTTAAAACTAAGTCTTTTAAGATGATATTCATAACCGTAATTTGAAGGCTTAGAAAAGAGCCTTAGAGTCTGCCTTGGTTATCACAATCTTGAATATATCTTAAACGAATTACTTTTAAAATTATATGTTGTAGAAAGTCATCTTAGGGTTTTGGCATAAACCTCAAGTAAAACTTTGTGTATTAATTTCAGGAATCGGACATAAAAAGTTTTTATGAAAACTTATGTTATAAAGATGAGTGCATGCATCTTTGTACATAATTTTGATTGACATATCAAAAATTAATACCCTTAAAATTTAAGTTACGTGCCATCTACCTATAAGAAACACTTGGAATTTTAATTTAGTAAACGTGAGACCTAGGCTAAATTACTATAACAAGGTAAAATTCTTTTAACGCGTGAGACCATAATTGTAATTTTATAGTTTCTAAGGTAGACGACTTAATTAAGTTGTGCGTGAGACCTAGAACTTAAGGCATGAGATGGGATGAAACATGCTTACAAAGGCAAATTGATGAATCAATTTGAGTAAATCCCATAATGATCTAGGAATTGAAAATCTTGTTTGCCAATTATTGTTCGACAGATTACTATCTTTTGTACTTTTACCACTAGCAGATCAACTGGTGTGGTAAAACTATGTAAAGTTAGATCCTAGATTTTCAAGAAAATTTGTTGGTTATATGAATATAGCCTTGGGTATTTTATTTTCTTGAAGATATTGATTATCGAAAATACTAATATTTGAACTTTATCTGTAGATATGGCTCAACCCGATAACCAAACTGTGATTAATGCTTTCAAGAGTCATCTTGAGAGAGAGAAACTCACTGGAAAGAATTTCAATGACTGGTACCGTTCGCTCAGAATTGTCTTGAGGGCGTCGGATAAACTAGAATTCTTGACCGAAGAATGCCCACCTGAGCCTCCTGCTACTGCTACACCAGAAGCAAAGGCGGCTTGGAAGGTGGTTCATGCTAAGTATAATAAGGTTGCTTGTCTAATGCTCACTAGCATGAGTGCTCAATTACAAAAGAAGTATGAGTACTCGTTTCCTAAAGATATGCTTGAGATGCTTCAACAGTCTTATGAGAAACCACCTGCAGTTGAATTGTATGATGAACTTGACAAGCTACACAACTGCAAGCATGGTGATGGTAAACCAGTAGCCGATTATGTGGATGAGATGAAGGACTCCTTTGATCAACTTCACAGAATTGGTTTTGGTTACCCTGAGAATGTGCAAGTGCACTTGATCAACAGATCCCTTAACAAGGATTTTGCTGGTTTTGTGCAGAACTTCAACATGCATTGCTCGGGGAAGACAGTCTCAGAATTACTCGCATTGCTTGTTGATTATGAGAAAAGTCTACCAGCCAAGGTCAAGAATCCTACCCCGCAAGTGTTGGCAATTCATGGGGGGAGAATCCAGAAGAAATCGCATGTGAACAAAGGCAAAGGGAAGGTTAACAAAGGCAAGCAGGTCATGGCCTATCAACCTGAACCCAAGATGAAGCAACATCAGCCTAAGCAGAACAAGGTGAATCCGCCAAACAAGAAGGATCAGGCTTGTCACCATTGTCATGAAAAGGGCCATTGGAAGCGCAATTGCCCTCTCTACATTCATGACTTGCGACTCAAGAAGCAGGGGAATGATGCTGGTAACCCCAGCTCATCAGGTGCGTTCTTTATGATTGAATTATTCACTCTTACTCCTAAATTGAATTCATGGGTATATGATACTGGATGTGGCATTCATATCTGCAATACCATGCAGGGGTTTAGAGTTGAGAGAAAGCTGGCCTATGGACAATAATTCTTGCACGTTGGTAACGGAGCGCATGCAGGAGTTGAAGCTATAGGAATATTTAATTTAGTGTTGCCTTCGGGCCTAGTACTATCTTTAAATAATTGTCATTATGCACCGTCAATTGTTAGAGGTGTAATTTCATTTTCATGTTTGTTGAACCAAGGTTTTCATCATACTATTTCAAGCAATGGAATTTCGGTTTCTTTAAATAATGTTTTTTATTTTAATGCTATTGCTGTGAATGGTGTATTTGAAATTGATATGAATGATAATGATAATGCTTTTGTTACAAATAATTCGATGTATAGCATCAACAATAAGAGAATCAAGAAAAGTCTGGATTCATCTTATCTTTGGCATTGTCGACTTGCTCACATTGGCAAAGATCGCATGAAAAAGCTGCAACATGATGGGCTTTTAAATAAGATCAATGATGAATCATTTGATAAATGCGAATCTTGCATTGCTGGGAAGATGACTAAGAAACCCTTTAAAAATAGGATTGAAAGGGCTAATGATCTACTTGGTCTTATTCACACAGATGTGTGTGGACCACTTAGACATGTGTCAAGGAGGGGTGCTAGCTACTTCTTAACATTTACGGATGATTACAGCCGTTATGGTTATGTTTATTTACTTAAACATAAACATGAGGTATTTGAAGCATTCAAAGTGTTTAAAGCAGAAGTAGAGTTGCAACTTGGAAAGAAGATTAAAGCTCTTCGATCCGATAGAGGTGGTGAATACCTGAGTCAGGAGTTCATAGATTATCTAGCAAAGGAGGGAATTGTCCAGCACCTTACTTCTCCATATACTCCACAACAAAATGGTGTATCTGAGAGAAGGAATCGTACATTGCAAGATATGATACGATCTATGTTTAATCTAACAACTCTTTCTTTCTCGTTTTGGGATTATGCCTTAGAATCTGCGGTTCGCATTCTAAATATGGTTCCAACAAAGAAGGTTGATAAGACACCATATGAGGTATGGACTGGTAAAGCTCCTAACCTGTCTTATCTAAAGGTCTGGGGTTGTGAGGCGTATGTTAAACGTGACTCAGCAGACAAACTCCAACAAAGATCTGTGAAGTGCATCTTCGTAGGATACCCTAAGGAAACTATGGGATACTACTTTTATTACCCACCTGAAAACAAAGTATTTGTTGCAAGGTATGGAGACTTTCTTGAAAGAGAGCTCATATCTCAAGAATTCAGTGGGAGAGTATATGACCTGGAAGACGGTCATGAAGATGTAGAACCTTCTGAAAACACTAACGAACTTCCGGTAGAACCTGAAAGCTTAGGTCCTCCACCTGAAGTTGAAGTGATTCCCATTCGTAGGTCAACAAGACCAGTAAAAGCTCCTACTCGTCTATGTCTTAATGTAGAGAGTGATGAGTATATACTGGGTGATCTTGATGAGCCTACAAGTTATAAAGCTGCCATGAATGGTCCTGAAAAGGCCAAATGGAAAGAAGCTATGGATGGGGAAATGCAATCCATGGAAGACAATGATGTCTGGGAAGAAGTAGACCTACCTCCGGGTGCCAAACTAGTTGGGAGTAAATGGCTCTACAAGAAAAAGACTGACATGGATGGCGTTGTACACACCTATAAGGCCCGTTGTGTAGCTAAAGGCTATACACAAACTTTTGGTGTTGACTATGAGGAGACCTTTTCTCCTGTAGCTGACATAAGGGCAGTTAAGATTCTTATAGCCATAGCCGCTTACTATGACTATGAGATTTGGCAAATGGATGTTAAAACCGCCTTCTTAAATGGTCGCCTAGATGAGGACATCTATATGGCGCAGCCTGAGGGGTATGTAAATCCAGAATTTCCAAATCGTGTATGCAAGCTTAAAAGATCCATTTATGGATTAAAGCAAGCATCACGACAATGGAATAAAAGATTTGATGGTGAGATTAAAAAGTATGGATTCACTAAAAATCTTGATGAGCCATGTGTATATCACAAAGTTAGTGGGAGTAATGTAATTTACCTTATATTATATGTCGATGACATATTGATCATGGGGAACGACATTCCAAGTCTACAAAAGGTTAAGGAATATCTTGGAAGTTGTTTTTCTATGAAAGATTTAGGGGAAGCTGCATTTATTCTGGGAATCAAGATATATAGAGATAGATCTCAGCGATTAATTGGATTAAGCCAAAGTGCTTACATTGATAAAATATTGAAGAGATTCAATATGCAAAATTCCAAGAAAGGATATTTGCCGATGCAAGAGCAACATGGCTTGAGCAACAAGGTTTGTGCTTCAACACCTGAAGAGGTGCAACGCATGAAAAGAGTCCCTTATGCTTCGGCTGTGGGATCTATAATGTATGCGGTAAAAAGTACAAGGCCTGATGTGGCGTTTGCTCAGAATTTAACCAGTCGATATCAGCAAAATCCAGGTGTAGCTCACTGGACTGCTGTTAAGAATATTCTTAAGTATCTTAGGGCAACTAAGGATATGTTTTTGGTTTATGGGGGAAATCCATCGGCAGAACTTGATGTTACAGGTTACTGCGATGCTTCTTGGAAAGGTGATAAGGATGATACGAAGTCTCAGACGGGTTATGTCTTTGTCATTAATGGAGGAGCAGTGGATTGGAGGAGCAGAAAGCAGAGTGTACTAGCGATGTCTGCTACAGAAAGTGAGTATATAGCTGCTTCAGAAGCTGCAATGGAAGCTGTTTGGATTAGGAAGTTTGTCTCGGGGCTTGGAGTCATGCCTTCGATTCAAAGACCTATTAAAATGTATTGTGACAATTCTGCTGCAATCACATTTGCCAATGAGCCTGGAATCATGAGAGGCACCAGACATTTCCCGATTAAGCATCACTATGTTCGAGAACAAGTCGAAATAGGCGAAATCGAAATGCTCAAAGTTCACACAGATGATAACTTGGCGGATCAATTAACAAAGCCTCTACCTGGCACTAAGCTTCACAAGCATGCTGCAGGTGTAGGACTTAGATTAGCTGAAAGTTTCATGCCCATTTGTGATTAGTATTTGGATAAAGGATGTAATGTACAATTATTATTTTAATGGAATAAAATAAGTTTTATGTTTATTTATCATTGTCTTAATAATATATCCTATATTTGCATGTTTAAGATCCTTGAATAATTTATTATTCTAAATGTCCATTGTCGATTAATGATATGGGAATATCATTAAACTAAGACAAATTTGAGTATTGGTTTAGGATATACTTGAAAGTATATTGATGCGTAGTCATACCAATTTCACATAATATTCGATGAATTGAATATTGGACTTATCCCAACAATATGATTTAATATGTAATGTGAGAATCATATTTAAAGTTATCCTCAGACTTGAGATACCAGATAAGTGTCATGGATGTAGTGCATTTTTGTAAAGCAATCTACCGCTCACCGTAACAGGGAGTCATAAGGATTGTTTTCAGAAGTGTTGCAAAGTTCATGGGTTATTCTTGTAGTCAAGAGAGAATTCATTCCTTCTGATCTGTTTAGAAGTTTAATACTGCTGGGCCCCTCGTAGGGTTGACAAAATGTTTGCATGGCCATGCCCAAAGTCTATCTGGAATACGTTCAGATGTTTTGGTAATTTTGTTCAATCATAAAGAAACGAGAAACAGAATTTTAATAAAGGAACTCACATCTTTATTAATGCGGTATTAGTAATGAAAGGATAATTATAATGATGAATCATTAAAGGTTTTCCAGGAAACCTAGCTCGGTTTGAACTAGGGGCATTGGAGTGTTGCAAGACGCTAACCAATGTCATTTTACTATTAATGAATATACGAGTGGGAGCTGTTAAATGTTACGTATAAACATTAATAGGTAAATGTCTAGGATCGAACACGAGACCTCGGGATTGCACACTTTACAAACAAGAATAAAGTAAATAAATTTATATATTTATTAAATGTATGAAATATATATATTTATATCACTTAATGGACTAAATGGTCGTTAGTTGTTAACCGTATGGACTAACTATCGTTAAATAAGAAAAACAAGGACTAGAGTGTAACTTGTGTGACAAGGAGGTTCTAGAAACCCCCTTGGGGTGCTATGGCCGGTCGACCCAACCCATTAGGGTCGATCCATGCATGCCTTGGTCACCAAGAAACTATCTAGTATAAATACAAGGCCTTGGGGTTAAACCTAAACATCTTTTGTGCACACACTCTAACCCTAAAACCTTTGTTTGTGTTTTCTTGTGCTTGGCCGATCGTACCACCCCCACCTTAGGGTTCTTGGTCGATTTTCTAAGTACCAAATTCATAAGTGATTTGTTTACTTGCAACAACCTTTATTCGTTGGAGTTTGTGTGTACAAGAACGAGGTAATTACTTACTTTAGTAATTATCAAGAGATCGATAAACAAAACGGTAAGGGGTTTATCATTGATCTATATTGTCCAAGAATCAAGGTTTATTGAAGTGCATCGGGTACGTTTACTATTTATGTTTTGGTTAATATTTATATGTTATACTTGATCCTAGCTTCCGCAATACGTGCTATTTGATTGTGCAACTCTAACACACATGCCAATAAGCTTCTTGTCATTTAATCTATAGGCAGAAAGTGCAATTATGGAACTTTTTTGTTGTGGCCATTAGTTACGAACACAACCAATTAGGTATTTTAGTTTCCCGGAAATTCTCTTTTTTAGGTGTTGTAACATCAGGCTCAATTTGTTACTAACTTGAGAAATAATCTGGTAACTTTGCAGGGCAAGTCCTTCCAAGACTCCAATGAGGAGTGAGGCCTTATGTTGCTCGCCAACTTTCAACAAACGAAATGCTGATGACTTGAATGGATATCCTTATGAGCGTAAAGTATGCTCCATGATTTAGCCATTCTTGTCGTTAATTTGGAGATGTTCTTTTTTCTGTTGCCCGTTAACTATAGTTGTGTATCTTGAAGTTTGAGAACAAAGAGTTGAACGCCATCATTGGTGCATGGTTTATATTGTGGCGCGATGAATCCTAGATATTGATGTTCAATTATTTTGAATTCTAGTGTTTTTCTTTATAGTTTATTGAATTCTAGTATTTTAATTTGTATTTTGTCTTATATTTAGTTGAATTGACGTATAATTTTAATTTACTTTGTTGATTTTGATATTTGTTGTGTGTGTGTGTCTATATATATATATATATATATATATATATATATATATATATATATATATATATATATATATATATATATATATATATATATATTTCTGTATTAAAAACATCATTTCTAAAATTTTCTAATTTATTGGAAAATTTTAGAAATTATTTTTTTAATAAAATTTATTTACCAAAAAGACAGTTTTTTAGTTAAAAACATATCTTTTTATTCTATATAAAGATAGGTTGGATGCTTTTATTAATACAGATTGTGGAAGAACCAGTGTCATTGTCCAATACAAGTATGTTGTTTACTCTATAATGGAGACCGATTTTAAGGAGAGAACCAGTGTCGATGCTTTTAATAGAGATAGGTTTCCAAACCGGTTTCTATATGTTTTGATCATGGAGATACCCCCCTTCAGAGAGTGGTTCCAAAACCACTCTTCATGGGCCATTTTGACCAGTTTCTATGAGATTTTTTGTAGTAGTGTAGCAAAAGTAGTGATTCCCTGTACGACCTCGCCGAGAACGTGCCACTCTTTCCAATAATCCCAGTGCCTTTGACACATCCTGATGAGGGATCATAAACTTCAATTCCACACTCTTCTCCACTATCGTCCAACATTTCTATCATAACTTCACCGTTCTCTCTAAACCCTAATACTCTATTATACAACAACTTACCTGGTACCTTTACAGTGAACATCTTAATTAAAGATTTAGTAACACCATCTTCATCCATTACCCATACACCGCAAACCTCACCATCATCATCATGATGATACTCAAGCACACCAAGTGACTCATTGACCTTTGATACCGTCAATGCATCTGAGTTCACTAAGCTATCCGGAAAACACACTTCGCCAAACTTATCACTTTTCAAATCATAGGAAATGATAAAATTAGACTTCAATTCAACACGCAGATTGTTATTATCCATTGCCAACCAATAAATAAACCCATCAATAGTAACCTGATCCGGCATCAAATCACAGGATTTAAATGCAGGACCCTTAGATACACTTTTCCACACACGTGAACTTAATGAATAAACCTCAACTTCCCAATGGACAGTCGGGAGATCAATAGTATTGATCTTAACAACCTTAGGGTCACTTTTGTTGGGACAAACCCCAAAACCAATAGCAGTATATCCATTAGGGATAACTATACCAACTGATTTCTTAATAGCAGGATTCCACAAAGCAATCATATTTGTTTTAAAACCTATATCTCGATAAATACCGTGAAAACAAATCAATCCATTTGAGGAACCTAGTACTGATCCTCCTGAGCTAAGTAACTGAACACACAGCGGAGCGGTTATGTGAAACTTTTTTTGGGGGAAAGTATCGTTATCAATGACAGAAATGTGTTTTTTGACGTAACCTAACTTGTACCTGACAAATAGATGATGTTGTGATCTGGTGTGATGAATTTGGTTGTGATCATTAATCAATTTTGGGCTGTCGATAAAAGCCTTCCACAATTTCGAAACAGATCTGCATTGAATCACTGCTTTGACAGGAAGCCTTTTGATGATTTCTGATTGAACTTCGAAAGGTATGTTGTCAGACATTTTATAAATTTGAGGGTTTTTTTAGGGTTTGAATTTCTGGAGTTTTTGGTACAGAAATGAACTTGGACAGTAGTGTGTGCTTTTGGTGACAGTGTGTGTCGTGTTGACCTGGAATTATTAAATGTGGGCTACTGGGCTTTTTGCAATGGGTTAAGATATGAGATTGGTCTAGAGTGTTCTTCTTCTTCTTCTTTTTCTTCTTCTTTTTCTTCTTCTTCTTCTTCTCTCTCTCTCTCTCTCTCTCTCTCTCTCTCTCTCTCTCTCTCTCTCTCTCTCTCTCTCTCTTATTAGTATTATTTTTAAGATAATACAATTTAGTTTTAGCATGGTTCTGAACTGATACATTTATAGACTAACAAGATTGGTTTCGTTTTCAAATTTTATTGTTAGATTGAACCTAATGAAATGGTTACGACTGAGTTAATATTGATTCATTAACGGTGAAAGTGCGAGATTTTGATATGGTATAATAGATTTTCTTACGCGTTGATTGACATGTCATAAATAGTTAACTTTTGGGGTTTTGAGAGAGGTGAAGTACGTTCCGATTGAGCATCCGTTAAATATAGAATCACTAAATTCAACTTAGTAGCAAATTCAGAAGAAGAAACAAAAAAACCAAAATCTTGAAGTATGAGAAATATTTGAATGGCATTACTTCTGCATGTCGATGGTTTTCCGTGCTTTACCTGTTGCACCATCCTCATAAGTCCTCATGAGATAGCATGTCATCTTTTATTACAAAAACTAGAGCAATGCGTGTAAACTGCTTGTAAAACAAAATTGTCTAAAAAAATTATATAAGGAGACGTTTGGTAAATAGTTTTTATAATCAAGGTACGGTTATTGATACATATTTGTAGTATTCAAGATTATTGTGTATGCATGTAAAACCGACATATGAGCTGGTAATGTTTGCCCGTTATTGTTTCTATTTTTATTCTCTTCGAAAGGCATATATTATTAAAACACAAAACCAAACACCCCATGGGAGAGCCCGTCACGAGGGAAAACTACTTTGTATTAACTTGGCGTTCTATATTGTGCTGTGTTTTCTGAAACTACTTGTTTTGGATGATGAGTTTGCTATACTCAATATGAATTTGAGGTAACCAAAATGCAACTCTTGACAACCGAGTACTAAAAACAAGAAATTAGATTATGCTACATCTACATTGGTGCCAAATTACCAGCATACATATGATCATAAGATCATTTGATAACATAAAAACAGTTGCCTTACTTTCAAGTGGTAATGCTCTGGATTCTAAGTTCCCAGAAACAGATAATGGTGGAGCACCTTCACAGTTGTAGGCAAATTGAGAACTAAATGAAGCAAAGATTGCAACACTTATGACCCCTTATACCATATCAATATCTTGCACTTTCACATATACTTATTTTCCAGTACTTTTACAAATTTACGCCTTTCGATTAATTCAATATCAGCTAAAGCATAAACAAAACCAAACTAATAAAGTAATTAGTCCAAAAAAAAACTTAGAGCCTAAGACTAATCATTAAGTCATTCATCTGTAGAAAACTGGACCAATTTGAACACAGAATATGAAGCCCGGTGGCCAAAATTCCCGATACAAACTTGTGACCTTTCTTTATTATCTATAAAAGATTCCTGAATCCAAACCCTAGCTATTTCAAAAGTTAAAATTTCAGACCACATACCATTCGAAATCCAAGAAGAAATCATGAACAGGCTGCCAGTCAAATTAGTTATTAGATTTAGATCCGTTTCAAAGCCATGGAAGTCCCTAATCGATAGCTCTACCTTTATCAACGATCAAATCCATCACACTCAACCCCAACATCCTCAGATGTAGATGTTGGAGAATCTAATTTCTTATTTGTAGTACTCAGTTGTTGAGGAGTACTACTGGTTATAGATTCATTTATATTAACATTCTGAGGCAAAATGTAGCCATCTCAAATTTAAAGGTTTATTTGCTTTGAAGATGCATATTAATTAAAAATCAAAAACAAATTTGAATTTAGCTAGAGCATTGCATCAAATTAAACTGTCAACCCGAGTAACAAAGCACTTCCTTGCATTTCTTTCAATAAGTAGTGAGATATAAATCACGTACCATCTAATCTAAGTTTCGGAAGATTACCAAATATATACACATATATTAGTAAATTTAAAGAAAAGAAGACGCATAAATCTACGACCGTGATTGAAGTTAGAGACATCTATTTAGAAATTCTAACACAAATGATAAGTTTCTCATTCTGAATCGATACTTGTTCTTCTAGATATAAACATTTTGATTTTAGTTATTGGAACCTTGAGCTATATGTATGGTCTACACCTTTTGATGCTTGTTATACACATTTAAGACTACAGTCCAAAACAGATGAAACCACTTGTGGTTCTATGTGTATCAAAATATGTCAGGTTTGGTTGAACTTGAACCGAAACATTATTTAGCTCCACTGGTATTGTGGTGCCCTCTATAGTGTGTCTTTTTCAATATCTGCTACTGATCAAGTTTCATACTGTACTGTCATCTAAGGGAAGTCGATTCTCTAAAACATCTAAATTCATGGAGTAAACCATCCAAGACTTACATAATATGAAGTAGAAACCCAGCTAAAATAAGACTACTATATGAGTCATCAAAGTACATATAAAGCAAAACAAATTCCACATCTAAAACCGAATTTTGCAGAAAAAGAACATAACATTGCATCAGAGTTTGCAAACAATCATGGTATGTGTCATTATGGAAATGTGATTATTAAAATTATCTGTTTTCTTTCCTTCGAGTGGCTCCATTCATTCATCAATATTTTGTTTTAGATATATAATATTAGAATTAGGCAGCTAACCTGATGTTATATAAGCTTGGTACTTTTAAATACTATACACATGTATGACTATATGATGCTACGATTTATGAAAAACACATCGTATATTAGTAGGTCCCTATTAGCATTATGATGATATAGCATTCACTTGTTATCAAATAAGGAATGACACAATCAAATCTACATAGTAAGTTTGGTCACTTTATATCAAGGTATACACCTAAAAAGATCTTGTTACAAGATATCACTTCTTTTTTAAAATAGAGAAATAATCGAACACAAGTTATTCAATAAACAGGATAAATGAGTATTATGCGATGCTAATTAACTAAAATTCACTTGATCTCAGACACTTCATATGTAAGTGGCTTTACTTCTTTAATTTCAGGCTTCATATTTTTGTACTTCTCCCCTACGGCGAAATGTTGGGGTCGCCCATTCACCATTAACTACCATATAGCACCCTGAACTCTGATTTCTGACCCTAAGGTAGTTTGTGCAGAAGCATTATAGGATAAACAGGTAGACTGGAAATGCAAGAAAGAATATTACTGTACTTGGCCTAGCAGGTCTAGTTTAACACACAATAACTGCTGGTTTGCAGTGTCCGCTAACAGACAGCCAACTTGCAGGATCTCAAGACCGTGCAAACAGAAAGAAAAAAAAAAAGATTACGACATAACTCATGCATAAGGAGAATTTAACAACATAATGTTCAAGTAAAAAAAAAAAAAAAAAAAAAGATATAGCAGCATCACTAATCATTGTTGAACATATAATGCACAATGTATAATTGATATTAATAATACTGATATGCATAATGAAGACTTGAAGGTGATAACTACACTTTCATCTCAATACCTTCCCATCACCATTCACCGAATGATAGAATTTGACTCACCAAGAAGAAGTATTGTTTCAATATAGGAGGTCAACAAGACAGAACCATCATTTTCAGCATCCCATATAACATTGGTCATGTGTTGTGATGAGGGATCATAGACTTCAAATACGGATGCTACTTGACCATCATAATCTTCATCATCATAAAATCTTTCTATTATTGTTTCTCCATTCTTCCTAAACCCCAATATGTCTGTATGATACGCTATCTCATTCGAAGTCTTTAGACTAAACAACTTAGTAAAAGATTTAGTAACACCATCTTTCATCCTCCACACATCACAAACTATTGCCATGTCCTCTTCCTCAAAATAGTTATCAACCACAGCAAGAGACTCATTTAGCTTGAAGAACGTTAAATCAATCGTGCGTATACCTGGAAGACACACGACTTCTCCAAACTCTTCCTTCTTCAAATCAAATGAAATGATAAAATGTGTCCTAGGTACATCATCCAAACTGGATTTATGAATACCATCCCAATAAATCAATCCATCTATTGAAATGCGATTTGATGTCAAATGATATAATTCAAATGGAGGACTGATAGATAGCCTTTTCCAAGACCTCGAGCTTAGCGTAAAAATCTCAACTTCCCAATGGACACCTGGCGTCTCAAAAATATTAACCTTAACAATCTTAGTATCACTAGTGTCACTACAAACTCCGAAACCAACAAAACTGTTACCTAAAGGCATACTCAATACATTCGGGACAACGATACCAACCGACTTTCTAACTGTTGGATTCCAAAGAACAGCCATATTCATAGTAGCTAAGCTCATATCTAAGCAAGAACCGTAGAAACATACCAATCCATGTGAGGAGCCAAGTAGGACTACATTTCTAAGAAGGTTAACAAACTCGGGGACAGTATGGTTAAACCTGTTGTTGGGGAAAGAATCATCATCACGTATCGAAACACATCCTCGATCATCACTTATACCATATCTTATGAGTACATGGTGTGCTTGTGTTTGTTTTTGTGTTTGTATATGTTCATTGATGAACTTCAAGCTATCAATGATTGACTTCCATGCTTTCGAAACCAATCTGAACTGAATCAAGGGTTTGATCGGGAGCCTTTTCATGATTTCAGATTGGATTTCGATAGGAATGTTGTCTGACATTTTTGAGACAGAAAGTGCGTAGGTTTCCAAGGGGAAGAAGTAAAACAGGTGATGTTGACTGAGTTGTGTAGGTACGTGTTTTTAGTTGTAGGAAAATTAGAGTTTGGACTATTTGTTTGTGTTTGGGCTTTGTAAAATTTTATATGATCCATTGACTGGTGTAAATACTAGATTTTTAGATTAAGTTTAAATTGGCCCGGTTTATGTAGGGCTCGAGCTCAGCTTGAATGCATTATACATTTTCTAGCAAGGTACCCGCGCGTTGCAGCGGCGGGTATCATGAAATAATTTTTTTTTTTTATTAATAATGTATTTTAGTTTATTATGTTTTTTTTGACAATAAATTTACGGATATCAATAATTTCGTATAACCCGTGCCCGTTCGGGATCGAACACGTTGGCCCGTGCCTGTTCGCGCTCGAGCCCGTTTAGTCCGCGCCCGTTAGGGCTCAAGCTCATTTGGCTCGTTGCCCATTCGGGCTTGAATATTTGTATAATGTGATTTATTATTTGTAGTAATGAAATTTAATGCAGGATTTATGTTTAACTTGGTTGTATAATATGCATGATAATTTATATTTCTTATGTAAGAGGTGTTTTAATAACTGTATTAATTATATTTATTGACCATTTAAATAATTGACCATATTAAATAGCATTAATGTGGTGTTTTGTTGTACACTATGTTTTTTTCTTATAAGTCTGAAAATTATGTGCATTATAGTGTTGTACACTTTATTTCTTTTCTTGTAAGTAGTAGTCATTATAGTTATTAATAACATTGACCACTTTAATAGCATTAATGTTGTAAGTCTGAAAATAAGTCTAAAAATTACATCATGCTTATTTTGTTGCACACTATGCTTATTTTGTTGTAAATCTGAAAATTAGTTGCAGCTATTGTACATTATGCTTAAATGGTTATAATTTTGGTGTAATGGTGTTTTTATTAGCATTAATGTTGTTTGATAAAATTTTGGTCTTAAAATGACACCACGCTTTATTTTGTTGTACAATATGTTTACTTTGTTGTAATTCTGAAAATTGGATGCATTAAAGTGTTGTAAACCATACTTAATTTCTTGTAAGTCTTAAAATTTTGAATAGAGTGTTATTCATGCTTTATATGTTGTATAGATGCTTAAAAAGCTCAATCACAACATACAAAAACTTAAAGAACTTTATTAGAACTTGACATGCACCTCTAAAACATACACAATACAAAAACAACAAACACGAAGTATACGACTTGGAAGCTTGAAAAGCTTCATAACAGCTCGAGCCGAACTTTTATAAGCTCAAGCTCGGCTCGTTGAATATTTCAATGTTGTTTAATTGGGCTTGAGTTATAACTATAGAATCTTATTGTAAATCCATGGTTTTAGTACTTACATGGTTTTTATTTTTTGCCCAATGTAATTGCTTTGTGGATGGTTTTTTTTCAACGATTGTATATATACATAAAGGATAAACAATTTTTGAATCATTAGGAACATGTTAAGATAATTTCAACATAAAGAAGTGTCCAAACAGATTTTTGCATCCACTTTGGGTGGCTTAGTCGCAAAATGTAACTATCATCACTAAATGTAAAAGGTCCCAAGTTCAATTAATGCTAGGTGCAAACAACAACTTAGTTTTTGTATTCAGAAAGGAATGAGAATACATATTGTGTCCAGACTACTATCCAATTTTATGTAATTTTTCATGTTTCTAATAAAAGCGATGGTTTTATTAAAAAAAATAAATAATAATAATAATAATAATAATAATAATAATAATAAATAAACAATTTTACAGATCTATTGTCAAGTGCTGTAACACCCCCAAAATTTGATACAGCGGAAGACTCAACAAGCTTTCGGGGTGCTACGGGGATTGGTATCCAACACAAGATAATATAGAACGAGATAAAGTAAACATAGTAAAAACACAACCAAAACGGGGTTTTAAGGTTTACATTTATCCCAACATCATTCAGAGTCAGGCCCAAAATAAAGTAACAACAGGCCCAAATTTAATTATCAGAGTTTAGAAAAATAGATCCATGAACCGTGTGCCTAGGCCGAGCCTTCCATTCCAAGCATGCACCTCAACACTTAATTACCTGAGAAAACGTGCTAAAAGTCAGCTTTCGCTGGTGAGATCATAGGTTTAAATTCATCTAATAATATAGTGGACATATACGCAAAACGCTTGCTAGCTAGACTAAGGATTCGCTAAAAGCCTGCGGATACCCTCCGCTCCAACATAATACACGGATACCCTCCGTACTAACATAGATATTCGGGTAACTCCCGCAATACCAAAAATACTCGGATAACCTCCGAAGTATTAATAACCTATAGGTGCACACTACAGTATCTAAATAAGTCAACCTTGAATAGTACACACAACATATATGTGACTAAAGCTGACAATTCCAAATAATCAAATAAGCCAACCTTGAATAGTACACACTAAAGGTGTGACTAAAGCTGACAATATATCCTAGTCCATACGCATAGCAAGTTTAGAAAGAATATAAAAGCAATAATAGTCCACATAAAATAATTTGCACGTTTCTCACCCCAAGTGTTGAAAACATAGTTCAAGATTGAAAAGTGGGGCTATGACTCACCTCAAGTCCAGAAAATAGCAAGAAGAAGTCGGTAGAAATAAGATGTATGATAACTCACAAAACAGCAACTACGGACTTGGCACGACCTAACAATATTAACTCGTTCAGAAATCATTTCCTCAAATCTATAATATACCCAAACCCGGACGAGAATCCGTTTTACTTCCGAAAATCCATTTCGTATTAGTTTGGTATGTTTGCGTTTGGTATCCATACGGGTGGTGGGTTGACTCAAAACAAACCAAAAGATCACATATAGGATAATGAAACAAACTATAGATCTAATATTAGCCCAATATATCATTTAAATAAATCGCCGAAGTTTATCAAGTCCGTCAATTTGATAATCCTCCTATTTATTTACGTAACATACCGTTCCAAGATTACACCCAACCTAAAGCACATAGCACATAATTACTATATAGTATATATCATAGTTTAATAAATTCCTCATATATATCGTCAAATTGGCCAGATTTTCCGATATATACACTCGCAATCTATTACACTTTTAATATACTACAACCTATGGGCGTCGTAGGATACGATGCCCATTAATATATTCATTTCATATAGCCAAATAACCCGGTTCAACCCTACGGTTAAGTGGTTATTTAGTTATATAAAACGTTTATATTAATCGTCATATATCCGTGACAACACGAAAGTCACAAATAATAACTTACCTGGACTCGAGTGACAACGACTCCGCATAACTCGATAAGTTTACCCGTTATATACACAGAATGACATTTTATTAACCGTCTAATAATTGTCGGGAGTTTCCCGTTTTATAACAAACTTTTTATAATAACAATACGTTTAATAATATTACGCCACTTTCGTAGCCTAATATATATATCTAATTGCATTATTTATAATACGACTCGTGATTATTATTATTATTATTAATATACGCGCCTATATAATTATATAGACGTTATTCACGTCTATATATTCATATAAACGTTTATATTATCAATAACTATTATTACGAGTTTTATTATTTTCATTTTAATTGTAATAGTTATCGAGTCATACGAAATGGTCACATGTCCGAGTCATGACTCTCGGCTCATTGTCCAAGTCCAAAGTAAATAACAAAAGTCATAATAACCAAAAGTATCTCCGTCCAACACAATCTCAATCCACGTGCTACAACAATAGGGTCCGACTATGGCACCCGACTAACCTATCTCCGTCAATCTAAGTGACCGTCTCACAATCGGTCCCCAATATCTCTTTTCGTCAACAACTTCACAATTCAACAATAATCCCTTGTCGAGACCATAAATGATCTCGACTCAACTAAGCATTCGGCCGAATCCAACATGTGCCAAAACAATAACAAGTAATAAAAATAGTTATCAATAAGGTCCATCATCGGGTTGGTTTACCAAGCCAAACCCGAGCCACTCGACTCACTTGAGTCTCGGCTCCATACACGAGTCACAAGGACTCGACCTCCACAACCAAATAGGTCACCAAAAATAAGCTCTAAGAGCCACACCAAAACTGCCCAAGTCGACCACTTGGGGTCGCGGCATCAATAACCAAAATCGGCCAAAAGGCCTAGACTCCATCGAGTCAAACCACTACCAAACAATAGAACATGAAAACCATGAATTAAAAGCCACAAGGAGCAAAATAACGAGCCCTAGGCTCGAATCCCACATCAAGCCGTGAGTCTTCGACTCACGGTTCACTCGAACCCACAAAGAAAAACCAAACCCGGATACCAAACCATTTATGAAAACGTGATTTCATCAAAAACCCATAAATATATCATGTTTTAAAATGAAAACCCACTCGGATCTCATCAAGTCGTGACCCTTGGTCACGTTTCGAACCCACAAATCGAGTCAAAAGTCGACCTACCTTCCAAAACAAAGCCAAATCGAAGAATTCTCAAGAAATAATAAGAAAATGATGATGAACTCGTGATTATTTTTATTCGAATTTGGTGTTAATGTAGGAATTAGGGTGCGTGTAGGGGTAGATCGGATAGAGGATGAGATGGGGAGTCTATTGGTGGTGGTCGTGTAGTGTGGTGGTCGGCGGTGGAGCAGTGGTGGTGGCCGGATTTGATGTCGGCTAGGGTTAAGAAATGGGGGAGGAGATGGAGGTGAGAGAGAGATAAGGGAGTGAGTGTTTGTGTGTGTCTGGGTGAACCGAACCAAACACAACCTTTGTATTACTCCTTTTAACTTCTTTTTTTTATGATAATAATAATAATAATAATAATAATAATAATAATAATAATAATAATAATAATAATAATAATAATAATAATAATAATAATATTATTACGGTGTGGAGCGGGTAACGTGGGTAAATGTGAAAACATGTGGCCCGAACCCGAACTCATTTCAAACTTCAATATCCATCGAAAACATCTCGTAAATAATTAAAATACGGTCGGACTCGTAAGACGAATCATAAAACTTTCGTTAGGTAATCCTAGTGCCAGAGTCAACGTAGTGCCAAGTGAAAATTCAAATATACATCACCGAGCATTAAATCAAAAATGAATTATGAACATAATTCACGAATTCCATAACGTCTTTAATTAAAATATCCATAAAATCGGTCTTACAAGTTCGTTGTGAAATAAAATTTCAAATAAAAATTATAAACGAACTTTGATCGTAATGCAGGTTTTTAAAATAACTCCCTAAACTGCCGGTTGTCACATCCTCTTAGTCTCAGAAGGAAACCCGTCCCGGGTTTCACTCGGAAAAAAATTATCTACGAAGTGAAAAGCTTCGGATATCTCTTCCTGAACTCGTCCTCACGTTCCCACGTAAATTCTGGTCCATGTCGGGAATTCCAACGAACCTTGACGAGCGGAATGCGACTTCGCTTGAGTCGTTTAACTTCACGATCTAAAATCTCAATCGGTTCTTCCGCGAAATTTAGTTTCTCGTCAACACGAATATCCCTCATTGGAATGACGGGCATTTCATCGGAAAGACATTTCTTCAAATTACTTACGTGGAATACGTCGTGAAATTTACTCAGTTCATGTGGTAATTCCAACCTATAAGCCACGAGCCCAATTCTTTCTAAGATTAAGAATGGTCCAATGTAGCTTGGGTTGAGTTTACCACGTTTCCCGAAACGTATTACACCTTTCCAAGGCGAGACTTTCAGCATTACTTTGTCTCCAACCTGGAACTCTAAAGGTTTACGTCTCTGATCGGCGTAGCTCTTCTGCCTATCTCTGGCTGCTTGCAATCGATCACGAATCTGAGCCACTTTCTCTGTAGTTTCTAAAATAAGCTCAGGGCCTGTAAGTTGGCTATCTCCAACTTCTGCCCAACCAATAGGCGAACGACACTTTCTGCCATACAAAGCTTCGAATGGTGCAGCCTTAAGACTTGTGTGGTAGCTATTATTATAGGAGAATTCCGCAAGGGGTAAATACTTCTCCCAGCCTTTACCAAAGTCTATGATGAATGCACGTAGCATATCCTCTAACGTCTGAATGGTCCTTTCACTTTGACCATCGGTTTGGGGATGATATGCAGTACTCATATCAAGCCTCGTCCCCAAAGCCGTTTGAAGTGATCGCCACAAAGCTGACGTAAAACGACTATCACGATCCGAAATAATAGATATCGGGACTCCATGACGCGAAATAATCTCCTTCACGTATAACCTCGCAAGCTTATCCACACTATCATCTTCACTAATAGCTAAGAAATGAGCAGACTTTGTCAGACGATCCACAATTACCCAGATAGCGTCACATCCGCTAGCTGTCCCCGGTAATTTGGTAATGAAGTCCATAGTAATCCGCTACCATTTCCAAACTGGAAGTTCTGGTTGCGTTAGTAATCCTGATGGTCTCTGGTGTTCAGCTTTAATTTTAGCACATGTCAAGCACTTACTAACGTACGATGCTATATTAGCCTTCATATTTGGCCACCAATAGAACTTCTTAAGATCCTGGTACATTTTATCGGAACTAGGATGAATGGAGTACCTTGACTTATGCGACTCATGCATAATCAACTTCCGAATTTCTCCATATAAAGGTACCCAAATCCGATCTCCAAAACATAATAATCCATCAGAACGCTTAACAAATCCTTTCTCATTATCAGCCATCCCAAATATATTCTCGGCAGATCTATTTTCTGCTTTCAACGCTTCCGTTTGAGCTTCAAGTATTTGAGACGGTAATGGCGATACGATAGTCATTCCCAATGACCTAACTCATAACGGTGGTACTCTTTCCTTTCGACTAAGAGCATCAGCAACAATGTTTGCTTTACCAAGGTGGTAGCGAATTTCACAATCATAATCGCTTAGCAACTCAATCCAACGTCGCTGTCTCATGTTGAGCTCTTTTTGATTTAAGATGTGTTGTAAACTTTTATGGTCAGTAAACACAACACACTTTGTTCCGTATAAGTAATGTCTCCATATTCTTAAGGCGAAAACCACAGCACCTAGCTCCAAATCATGAGTAGTGTAGTTTTTCTCATGCTTTTTGAGCTGTCGGGAAGCATAAGCTATCACTTTCTTTCGTTGCATCAACACGGCTCCCAAACCTTTATGTGAGGCGTCACAATAGACGACGAAATCCTCGTTACCTTCCGATAACGCTAAGATGGGAGCACTACACAACATCTTCTTAAGTAATTGAAACGCTTCCTCTTCTTTATCTCCCCATTCATACGTAACACTCTTTTGAGTCAATTTGGTCAATGGTTTAGCTATCTTCGAAAATCCCTCAATGAATCTTCGGTAATAACCAGCTAAACCCAAAAATTGACGAACTTCGGTTGGGGTTGTAGGTGCAGCCCAATCTTTTATCGCCTCAATCTTAGCAGGATCCACATGGACTCCTTGTCTATCAATCACATGACCCAAAAATTGTACCGTCGTAATCCAAAATTCGCATTTCGAAAACTTGGCATAAAGTTTCTCCTTCCTGAGCAATTCCAAAATGAGTCTTAGATGCTCCTCATGCTCTTTCTCACACTTTGAATAAATTAGAATGTCATCGATGAATACAATCACAAACTTGTCTAAGTAAGGCTTACACACACGATTCATGAGATCCATGAATATTGTTGGTGCGTTAGTCAACCCAAACGGCATCACCTGAAACTCGTAATGCCCGTAACGGGTTCTGAAAGCCGTTTTCGGGATGTCTTCCTCACGAACTCGAAGTTGATGATATCCCGATCTCAAATCGATCTTCGAATACACACTCGATCCTTGTAGTTGATCGAACAAGTCATCGATCCTAGGTAACGGGTATCGATTCTTCACCGTTAACTTATTCAACTCTCTATAATCAATACACATACGAAACGATCCATCCTTCTTCTTCCCAAATAAGACTGGGGCTCCCCAACGTGATGAACTTGGTCTTATGAATCCCTTTTTGGCTAACTCCGCCAATTGTTTCGACAACTCTTCTAGTTCGGTAGGTGCAAGACGATAAGGCGCTCGTGCTACAGGTGCAGCACCAGGTATCAACTCAATCTGAAACTCCACTTGTCTAGTCGGCGGGATTCCCGGCAAATCATCGGGAAACACATCAGGAAAATCACGAACTATAGGCACATCTCCAATGCACCTTTCCTTTTTCTTCGTCTCTCCCTTCTCAGAAATTTGAGCTAAGAAAAGGTAACATCCCTTCTCCATTAGCTTCGGTAACTTTGTGCAAGATATAACTGCTAATCGGGATGGGCTCCTAGAATCCTTTCGGTCTCCCAATATGTTTAGGACTTTCTTTCCGTATGATACACGCACGATCTTCTCGTCGCAAAGTATGTGAGCACGATACTTAGACAACCAATCCATACCAATGATGACATCAAAACTTCCTAACGTGACGGGTAGAAGATCTATGTTGAAAGGGTGGTTCAAGAAATTTAACGTACAACCGCGAATGATGGTATTAATCCTTTCTAGGTTTCCATTTGCTAACTCAATATCATATCCAATTCCTAAGGCCATCGGGGGTTTCTCTAGTAAGGGTGCAAACGTAGTGGACACAAAACTCCTATCGGCACCAGTATCAAATAGTATGGAAGCATAACGATTATTGAGGAGGAACGTACCAGTACCGACGTTCGGATCTTCTCCTCTCTCGTTCCCGAGTGCATACACTCTTCCCTGGGCAGCTCCAGCTTCCACACGTTGGTCCCCATCATCCTGTCGTCCACGGTTTCCTCCAGTTCCATGGTTTCCATAATTGTACCCATTACCACCCGAGCCTTGATTTCCACGGTTCCGCGATTCTCTACACTCATTCCTATAGTGTCCCTTCTTTCCACACCCATAACAAGTAACATCTGCCTTATTTCTCATCTCAGGAGAAGCTTGAACCATAGCAAGAGATCGAGCTCTACAGTCCCTAGCTGTGTGTCCTTTCTTTGAGCAATTCTGGCATTTCACACTACACCATCCTGTATGATGCTGATGGCAACGATCACACTTGGGTGTATCACCGTTCTGATTCTTCTTATCTCCATTCCTAATAGCATAAGCCTTAGCTTGTCTCTTGCTTCGGTGATCATTACTCTTAGAGTGACGGTCTCTCTTTCTCTTTCCATTCTTCTCCTTATCAGCTTCTTCTAATTCCAACGAATCCATAAGTTGTTGAGCAATTGTGATTGCCTCATGGATGTTTGCAAGCCTAGCAGAAATTACATCATTTCTCGTAGCTACAGGTAACCCAATCAGTATACCTCTCAATCTTTTGAGTCTCAGTTTTCACCATCTCTGGGCACAACAAGGCTAATTCCTGGTAACGACGATTGTAAGTCGCCATATCATTACCTTTCACCTTGTGGTTCCAAAACTCAATCTCTAGCTTCTTGACCTCATTCCTTGGGCAATAAGTCTGAACCAGCAAAGACTTAAATTTCTCCCAAGTCATGGCATAAGCTACATCACTCCCAACTGCATTTCGGTAGTTGTTCCACCAAGTCAAAGCTTCATCCTTGAAAGTAAAAGAAGCAAACTTTACCTTCGCATTCTCCGCACAACCACTGACATTAAACACTGACTCAGTCTTCTCAATCCATCTGACTAAGTAAACCACTCCTTCGGTTCCACCAAACTCAATGGGTCCACAAATCTTGAATTCTTTGTATTGACATCCATTAACACGAATAGGTGGGAAGGTTCCAGCAGAATTGTTGGAATGATTTGACTCAGCTAGTAGTTCAGCAACTCTTTGCTCCACGAGTTGGTTGATCATTGCTTGATCCACAGTAGGTGCATTAAGTGGAACATGATCATTGTCTCCCTGAACATCAACATTTTGATTCCTGTTGTTGCGGTTAGTGGTGTCCAGGTTGTTAGGAGTAGGGGTTTCAACATTTCGAGTAGGTCGACGACCTCGGCGACCAGGAGTAGTCACAGCAGGACCAGTTCTGGTAGACCTAACAGGGTTTCGTCGTGGTGCCATTGATCTGTAACATCATACAAGTTCATGAGTCTCCAATAGAACTTATCGATATGCTCAACAAAACATTTCATCGAAATCAAGTCATGGAAAGAATAGCAACAATACACCACGTAACATCAATAAAGCGAATAAGGACTCAATTTCCATAACACCCAAAATCACATAATACCATATACTAATAATCATCAACCATACAATAGCGATCTAACATTGTTCCAACTAACGGATAACACAAAACATACTAATCATTCCAAAAGAGACGAATACTGAGCAAAATACATCAAAATATGATAAATAGCTTTTCTAACCGAACACTCCTCGGTTAAGAAAGCAACAAGACAACATAACCCAAGCAACTAGCCACGTGGCTGGCGGAGGCTCCTCAACTCCGGCCTCAAGCTATCAAGATCCCTCCATAACGATCCTAGCTCCACGCTATGGGTGTCTCGGTCTCTCTTGAGGTCAGCCACCTCCTTCTCTAGCTCGGCATTCCTTTGCCAAAGCTTGCGGTCGGCCTCACGAGCAGTAACAAATCCTCGCTGCAAACTATCGATATGCTCGTGGACATCCATCAAAACTCTCCTTAGCTCAGTAGCCCTGCCCACAGCGACAGTCAAATCAACTCTCAAATCTGCTAAAAACTCTCCAATAACTCTCTCAAGTCGATCAGATACACGTGCAACTCTCTCACTAAGCTCAGTAATCCGAGTCCACAACCTGCCAACCTCACCCAACTCTGCATGCTCAGCAGAAACCTCAGAAGATGCATCCGACTCAACGGGACTACCAGGTGGCAACTCAAACAAGAACGGATGATCAGGTGAATCAGGCTCAATCGGGTGTACAGGTGAATCAGGCTCCTCAGCCTGAGCTGGTGGCAATAACTCATCATCATCATCATCATCATCAGGCATCTCATCCTCCTAAGGGTCATCCTCCTCCTCAGGGTCATCATCATCACCCGGCTCAGCCTCCTGAGGGTCATCCTCCTCCTCAGGGTCATCAGCCTCATCCTCACCCTCGTACTCCTCCTCCTCCTCATCGGAAGAGTACCTCATCACTCGTCGTCTCCTACTAGGTGAACCATGTGGAGATGTAGTAGGTGATTTAGGACGACGACGCAATGATGTGGGTGGCGCCTCAGACAGAAGAGAATGAGCATCAATCTGTAAAGGTGATGGAGTAGGGCATACCGACATGCGTGCCGTAGCTCGATGGGCAAAGCGTGGTGCCACACGAGCCAAAGCCTGATGAAGAGTAAGCTGCCTCGATGTACCAGGGAGCCCTAGAGAAGATGAGGGTCCCTGCGTAGATGCAGCAGGTAGTGCTGAAGTAGAAGCTGCCTGTGATACAGTAGCTGAAGACATGGCCATCTGGTAAGGGTCATCAGATGCCATAGTGAACTGTGCAGGTAAAACTGGTGCAGTAAGAATATCCTCGACGACATCGGGCATATGGGAGGCCATGGTCTGTGACAACGGCGTAGGGTAGGTGTAAGTGTTTCAAAACAACTAAATCACAACTCATAATACCATACCAAATATACTCAACAATTAGTTCCTTATATAATCTCAATAAAAGAATGTCAAACACCGCATTACTAAAATGTTTATAAAACGTATAGACCATATAAATCCTCGAGAACGCCATCTTATTACTAAAATCCATAAACCTCAAATCATCTCAAGAAATTCCAAATCTAACAACCATCTCAAATATCTCATAATACCTCAAATAATAGAAGATGCTTCGGCTTGGCGGGCTGGCGGGCGGTGGTCAAGGATCATTTTCTATAAAAGTACGGTTATAGTTTAGGCATTTATTTACCTAGTTCTCTATAACCTTGGCTCTGATACCAATCTGTAACACCCCTAAAATTTGATACAGCGGAAGACTCAACAAGCTTTCGGGGTGCTACGGGGATTGGTATCCAACACAAGACAATATAGAACGAGATAAAGTAAACATAGTAAAAACACAACCAAAACGGGGTTTTAAGGTTTACATTTATCACAACATCATTCAGAGTCAGGCCCAAAATAAGGTAACAATAGGTCCAAATTTAATTATCAGAGTTTAGAAAAATAGATCCATGAACCATGTGCCTTGGCCGAGCCTTCCATTCCAAGCATGCACCTCAACACTTAATTACCTGAGAAAACGTGCTAAAAGTCAGCTTTCGCTGGTGAGATCATAGGTTTAAATTCGTCTAATAATATAGTGGACATATACGCAAAACACTTGCTAGCTAGACTAAGGATTCGCTAAAAGCCTGTGGATACCCTCCGCTCCAACATAATACACGGATACCCTCCGTACTAACATAGATATTCGGGTAACTCCCGCAATACCAAAAATACTCGGATAACCTCCGAAGTATTAATAACCTATAGGTGCACACTACAGTATCTAAATAAGTCAACATTGAATAGTACACACAACATATATGTGACTAAAGCTGACAATTCCAAATAATCAAATAAGCCAACCTTGAATAGTACACACTAAAGGTGTGACTAAAGCTGACAATATATCCTAGTCCATACGCATAGCAAGTTTAGAAATAATATAAAAGCGATAATAGTCCACATAAAATAATTTGCACGTTTCTCACCCCAAGTATTGAAAACATAGTTCAAGATTGAAAAGTGGGGCTATGACTCACCTCAAGTCCAGAAAATAGCAAGAAGAAGTCGGTAGAAATAAGATGTATGATAACTCACAAAACAGCAACTACGGACTTGGCACGACCTAACAATATTAACTCGTTCAGAAATCATTTCCTCAAATCTATAATATACCCAAACCCGGACGAGAATCCGTTTTACTTCCGAAAATCCATTTCGTATTAGTTTGGTATGTTTGCGTTTGATATCCATACGGGTGGTGGGTTGACTCAAAACAAACCAAAAGATCACATATAGGATAATGAAACAAACTATAGATCTAATATTAGCCCAATATATCATTTAAATAAATCGCCGAAGTTTATCAAGTCCGTCGATTTGATAATCCTCATATTTATTTACGTAACATACCGTTCCAAGATTACACCCAACCTAAAGCACATAGCACATAATTACTATATAGTATATATCATAGTTTAATAAATTCCTCATATATATCGTCAAATTGGCCAGATTTCCCGATATATACACTCGCAATCTATTACACTTTACATATACTACAACCTATGGGCGTCGTAGGATACGATGCCCATAAATATATTCATTTCATATAGCCAAATAACCCGGTTCAACCCTACGGTTAAGTGGTTATTTAGTTATATAAAACGTTTATATTAATCGTCATATATCCATGACAACACGAAAGTCACAAATAATAACTTACCTGGACTCGAGTGACAACGACTCCGCATAACTCTATAAGTTTACCCGTTATATACACATAATGACATTTTATTAACCGTCTAATAATTGTTGGGAGTTTCCCGTTTTATAACAAACTTTTTATAATAACAATACGTTTAATAATATTACGCCACTTTCGTAGCCTAATATATATATCTAATTGCATTATTTATAATACGACTCGTGATTATTATTTTTATTAATATACGCGCCTATATAATTATACAGACGTTATTCACGTCTATATATTCATATAAACATTTATATTATCAATAACTATTATTACGAGTTTTATTATTTTCGTTTTAATTGTAATAGTTATCGAGTCATACGAAATGGTCACATGTCCGAGTCATGACTCTCGGCTCATTGTCCAAGTCCAAAGTAAATAACAAAAGTCATAATAACCAAAAGTATCTCCGTCCAACACAATCTCAATCCACGTGCTACAACAATAGGGTCCGACTATGGCACCCGACTAACCTATCTCCGTCAATCTAAGTGACCGTCTCACAATCGGTCCCCAATATCTCTTTTCGTCAACAACTTCACAATTCAACAATAATCCCTTGTCGAGACCATAAATGATCTCGACTCAACTAAGCATTCGGCCGAATCCAACATGTGCCAAAACAATAACAAGTAATAAAAATAGTTATCAATAAGGTCCATCATCGGGTTGGTTTACCAAGCCAAACCTGAGCCACTCGACTCACTTGAGTCTCGGCTCCATACACGAGTCACAAGGACTCGACCTCCACAACCAAATAGGTCACCAAAAATAAGCTCTAAGAGCCACACCAAAACTGCCCAAGTCGACCACTTGGGGTCGCGGCATCAATAACCAAAATCGGCCAAAAGGCCTAGACTCCATCGAGTCAAACCACTACCAAACAATAGAACATGAAAACCATGAATTCAAAGCCACAAGGAGCAAAATAACGAGCCATAGGCTCGAATCCCACATCAAGCCGTGAGTCTTCGACTCACGGTTCACTGGAACCCACAAAGAAAAACCAAACCCGGATACCAAACCATTTATGAAAACGTGATTTCATCAAAAACCCATAAATATATCATGTTTTAAAATGAAAACCCACTCGGATCTCATCAAGTCGTGACCCTTGGTCACGTTTCGAACCCACAAATCGAGTCAAAACTCGACCTACCTTCCAAAATAAAGCCAAATCGAAGAATACTCAAGAAATAATAAGAAGATGATGATGAACTCGTGATTATTTTGATTCGAATTTGGTGTTAATGTAGGAACTAGGGCGCGTATAGGGGTAGATCGGATAGAGGATGAGATGGGGAGTCTATTGGTGGTGGTCGTGTAGTGTGGTGGTCGGCGGTGGAGCAGTGGTGGTGGCCGGATTTGATGTCGGCTAGGGTTAAGAAATGGGGGAGGAGATGGAGGTGAGAGAGAGATAAGGGAGTGAGTGTTTGTGTGTGTGTGGGTGAACCGAACCAAACACAACCTTTGTATTACTCCTTTTAACCTTTTTTTTTATGATAATAATAATAATAATAATAATAATAATAATAATAATAATAATAATAATAATAATAATAATAATAATAATAATAATAATAATATTATTATTACGTTGTGGAGCGGGTAACGTGGGTAAATGTGAAAACATGTGGCCCGAACCCGAACTCATTTCAAACTTCAATATCCATCGAAAACATCTCGTAAATAATTAAAATACGGTCGGACTCGTAAGACGAATCATAAAACTTTCGTTAGGTAATCCTAGTGCCAGAGTCAACGTAGTGCCAAGTGAAAATTCAAATATACATCACCGAGCATTAAATCAAAAATGAATTATGAGCATAATTCACGAATTCCATAACGTCTTTAATTAAAATATCCATAAAATCGGTCTTACAAGTTCGTTGTGAATTAAAATTTCAAATAAAAATTATAAACGAACTTTTTTTTTAATGTAGGACTTTTAAGGGAGTTAATTTTCAGGACAGCTGAACGAAATGTGTATAAGTAGTCTACCTTATAACTTTATTATAGGGTAGCTTTTATATCGTGTTCGCTTGAGCGGTTAAATTGGATGAAATGCGAGTACAGAAAACATGTTTTATCGCAAAGCCCCTCCTATAACTTATCTTTACCCAAAAAAACATGACAATTTATCAACCTGTGTTTTATAATTTCAGTTTCTATGCTGTAATCTTCACTTCCCGTTTAATACCAAATTCGCCTCTAAATCTAAAGTTGATAACCAAAATCCATGTTTCGCCATTTACATTCAAAAAGAAATTTCTACTTGGAACAGAAGTAATAGTTTTTATTGTTTCAAATGATCGAATCTAACTTCTCATTGTCGGACTATGTTGTCTTAGAGTTATAATTGGTTTTAGATTCATCTATACTAACATTTTGATGCAATTTTGCAGCCCTCTCAACTATTAAAAATTGATTCCTAATGTAATGCATGTTAAAAAGCAAAAAAAGAATTTAGCTAAAATAATTGCATCAAAGAGTTAAGGGTTTTATCTTTTTAAATTGTGATTAATGTCTTGTATATATTCATGATTAATACACGGATTCGGAGATATATTTATATATCTTCAAAGTACCAGAGCGAGTAACAAATCACCTTCATCACATTGCTTCACTGCACATATAGTGAGCTATGAAAAGAACGCATATAACAGTGACAGATGTGCATAAAGAAAGGAATGCGTGAATAATGACGTATACAGATAACATACATATTACTGGAGACATCTCTTTATGCATTGAATAAGATATAACTTTCCAATTCTAAATGGGTGAAAGTTTCATAAACTTATTCTGTATGACATTATTCTTTTTTTTTTTTTTTTTTTTTTTTTTTTTATTATTATTATTTTTAAATTTCAGATACAAACATTATAACTTTAATTTTTGTAACCTTGAAGTTTGTCTATGTTCTGCGCCTAGTTACGCTTGTTTTGTATGCATTCAAGCCCCCAGCCCAATCCCAAACTGGCAATTGACTGTGGTGCAAGGAAGAGGACTCAGCAACATTCAATAACATCACCATATACCAGCAAGTAGCCTCACTTTGCACCCAGATGTAGCACATGAACCCACTTTTATCTTCTTCTTCTTCTTATTTTATTATTATTATTTTTTATTTTTTTTTTATTTTATATAAAAAAAAGAAAGCTGTTATAATTTCTGAAATTCTGTATTTTCAGCAGATGCAAAGTTGCTAGCACTTTGAGCAATATAATCTCTTGGGTTACCAAAGTCCAACGGGGACATTCTTAAGCTCAAATAACCTTCACATATAATTATAGTAACAAGATATTTCTTGATCAACCAAAGAAGACTAATAATTAAGATAATCAGATTAACAAAGTAAATTCAAAATCTAACTATTGTATATCAAAAGATAAATTTCATAAATTTTTGTAAATGGATATCATTACTTATTAATTAAGAGATAAAGAATTAAACAAATATTGTGGCATTAACTTGTGTATAATGAGAATAAACAGACATAATCACTGCAAGGTTACTAATGCAATATCTACTTTCTCATCCATGACATGATAAATGTGAACCCGCTGGGTCAACATTTGGCTAACATAATTGTCATCGAAATCGAAATAGCTAACATTATCTGTTTCTGAGAACCAAGAAGAAGTATTGGCTAACATAATTTTATTGTTAAATTGAGAACCAAGAAGAAGTATTGTTTCAATATAGGAGGTCAACAAGACAGAACTATCATTTTCAGCATCCCATATAACATTGGTCAGAACTATCATTTTCAAAACAAAGAAGAAGTATTGTTTCAATATAGGACTTCAAATACGGATGCTACTTGACCATCATAATCTTCATCATCATAAAATCTTTCTTTTATTGTTTCTCCATTCTTCCTAAACCCCAATATGTCTGTATGATACGCTATCTCATTCGAAGTCTTTAGACTAAACAACTTAGTAAAAGATTTAGTAACACCATCTTTCATCCTCCACACATCACAAACTACTGCCATGTCCTCTTCCTCAAAATAGTTATCAACCACAGCAAGAGACTCATTTCCCTTGAAGAACGTTAAATTAATCGTGCGTATACCTGGAAGACACACGACTTCTCCAAACTCTTCCTTCTTCAAATCAAATGAAATGATAAAATGTGTCCTAGGTACATCATCCAAACTGGATTTATGAAAACCATCCCAATAAATCAATCCATCTATTGAAATGTGATTTGATGTCAAATGATATAATTCAAATGGAGGACTGATAGATAGCCTTTTCCAAGACCTCGAGCTTAGCGTAAAAATCTCAACTTCCCAATGGACACCTGGCGTCTCAAAAATATTAACCTTAACAATCTTAGTATCACTAGTGTCAGTACAAACTCCGAAACCAACAAAACTGTTACCTAAAGGCATACTCAATACATTCGGGACAACGATACCAACCGACTTTCTAACTGTTGGATTCCAAAGAACAGCCATATTCATAGTATCTAAGCTCATATCTAAGCAAGAACCGTAGAAATATACCAATCCATGTGAGGAGCCAAGTAGGACTACATTTCTAAGAAGGTTAACAAACTCGGGGACAGTATGGTTAAACCTGTTGTTGGGGGGAAAGAATCATCATCACGTATCGAAACACATCCTCGATCATCACTTATACCATATCTTATGAGTACATGGTGTGCTTGTGTTTGTTTTTGTGTTTGTATATGTTCATTGATGAACTTCGAGCTATCAATGATTGACTTCCATGCTTTCGAAACCAATCTGAACTGAATCAAGGGTTTGATCGGGAGCCTTTTCATGATTTCAGATTGGACTTCGATAGGAATGTTGTCTGACATTTTTGAGACTGAAAGTGCGTAGGTTTCCAAGGGGAAGAAGAAAAACAGGTGATGTTGACTGAGTTTGGACTATTTGTTTGTGTTCGGGCTTTGTAAAATTTTATATAATCCACTAGTTATAATACCCGCGCACGCGCGGGTTTTTTAAAATTTTTTGAATCATTTATTTTTATATACTAAAAATCAAATAATTTAATCTTTGTTTTGTTTGATTTATGATGTTTAATTATAGTTTTTTATTATTAAAGATAATTATTTAAAAATTTTAATCTTATTATTAGTTGCATCTTATCTATATTTTTTTGTATTTATCTTCTACTTGTGTTATGGATAAATATAAAATGTTACCTAATAAGAAAAATAATCTTTTTTTTAAATACAATTATTACTAAATAAGGTATGAATCCATTTTTTTGAAATAGAAAATTCCCAATAGGGGTTTTGTTTTATTATATAAAAGATGACTGGTGTAAATACTAGATTTTTAGATTAAGTTTAAATAGGCCCGGTTTAATGTAGGGCTCGAGCTCGGCTTGAATGCATTATGCATTTTCTACCAAGGTACCCGCACGTTGCAGCGGCGAGTATCATGAAATAAATTTTTTTGATTAATAATGTATTTTAGTTTATTATTTTTTTTTACAATAAATTTACGGATATCAATAATTTCGTATAGCCTGTGCCCGTTCGGGATCGAGCCCGTTGGCCCGTGCCTATTCGGGCTCGAGCCCGTTTAGTCCGCGCCCGTTCGGGCTCAAGCTCATTTGGCTCGTTGCCCATTCGGGCTTGAATATTTGTATAATGTGCTTTATTATTTGTAGTAATGAAATTTAATGCAGGATTTATGTTTAACTTGGTTATATAATATGCTTGATAATTTGTATTTCTTATGTAAGTGGTGTTTTAATAACTGTATTAATTATATTTATTGACTATTTAAATAATTGACCATATTAAATAGCATTAATGTGGTGTTTTGTTGTACACTATGTTTTTTTTTCTTGTAAGTCTGAAAATTATGTGCATTAAAGTGTTGTATACTTTGTTTCTTTTCTTGTAAGTGGTAGTCATTATAGTTATTAATAACATTGACCACTTTAATAGCATTAATGTTGTAAGTCTGAAAATAAGTCTAAAAATTATATCATGCTTATTTTGTTGCACACTATGCTTATTTTGTTGTAAATCTGAAAATTGGTTGCAGCTATTGTACATTATGCTTAAATGGTTCTAATATTGGTGTAAGGGTGTTTTTAATAGCATTAATTTTGTTTGATAAAATTTTGGTCTTAAAATGACACCATGCTTTGTTTTGTTATACAATATGCTTACTTTGTTGTAATTCTGAAAATTGGATGCATTAAAGTGTTGTAAACTATACTTAATTTCTTATAAGTCTTAAAATTTTAAAGAGAGTGTTATTCATGCTTTATATGTATTATAGATGCTTAAAAAGCTCAATCACAACATACAAAAACTTTTTATTTATATATTTTTTTTTACAATATGCTTACTACAAAGTAATCCTGAAATTAACTCCCTTAACTTTTTTTTTTAATGTAGGACTTTTAAGGGAGTTAATTTTCAGGACAGCTGAACGAAATGTGTATAAGTAGTCTACCTTATAACTTTATTATAGGGTAGCTTTTATATCGTGTTCGCTTGAGCGGTTAAATTGGATGAAATGCGAGTACAGAAAACATGTTTTATCGCAAAGCTCCTCCTATGAGTCATAACTTATCTTTACGCAAAAAAACATGACAATTTATCAACCTGTGTTCTATAATTTTAGTTTCTATGCTGTAATATTCACTTCACTTTAATTCCAAATTTGCCTCTAAATCTAAAGTTGATATACCAAAATCCATGTTTCGCCCTTTAGTATTGAAAAGAAATTTCTACTTGAAACAAAGTGACTGTTTTTATTGTATCAAATGATCGAATCTAACTTCTCATTGTCATACTCTGTTGTCTGAGAGTTATAATTGGTTTTAGATTCATCTATACTAACATTTTGATGCAATTTTGCAGCCCTCTCAACTATTAAAAATTGATTGCTAATATAATGCATGTTAAAAAGTAAAAAAAATATTTAGCTAAAAAAAAAATTGCATCAAAGAGTTAAGGGTTTCATCTTTGTAAATAATTGTGATTAATATATTTCTTGTATATATTCATGATTAATAGACGGATTCGCAGATATATTTATATATCTTCAAAGTACCAGAGCGAGTAACAAATCACCTTCATCACATTGCTTCAATGCACATATAGTGAGCAATGAAAAGAACGCATATAACAGTGACAGATGTGCATAAAGAAAGGAATGCGTGAAAAACGACTATACAGATAACATATATATATTACTGGAGACATCTCTTTATGCATTGAATAAGAGATAACTTTCCAATTCTACATGGGTGAAAGTTTCATCAACTTATTCTGTATGACATTATTCTTTTACTTTTTACAAACATTATAACTTCAATTTTTGTAACCTTGAAGTTTGTCTATGTTCTGTGCCTAGTTACGCTTGTGTTGTATGCATTCAAGCCCCCAGCCCAATCCCAAACTGGCAATTGACTGTGGTGCAAGGAAGAGGACTCAGCAACATTCAATAACATCACCATATACCAGCAAGTAGCCTCACTTTGCACCCAGATGTAGCACATGAACCTGCTTTTATCTTTTTTTTATTTAAAAAAAAAAAAAAACTGTTGTAATTTCTGAAATTCTGTAAATAAATATAATTACTTACTAAAGAGTTAATTAAACAAATTTTATGGCATTAACTTGTGTATAAACAAAAATGAATACTATCCGAAGTTAGCCTGTTTGCGCTTCTTCCTAAAGGTGACATGCATGGACGCAAGTCAACTTCCTCAGTAACAGCCTAACTTGTGTATAATGAGAATAAATAGACATAACCACTGCAAGTTACTAATCCAATATCTACTTTCTCATCCATGACACTGATGAATGTGAACCCGCTGGGTCAACATTTGGCTAACATAATTGTCATCGAAATCGAAATAGCTAAACATATATATATATATATATATATATATATATATATATATATATATATATATATATATATATATATATATATATATATATGTGACAGTCAGCAAAATATTTCTGTTTATAACTTCCACAAATATGTGAGATTCATCATCATTAATATTGGAAATAAACATTGATCTCAAAGATAACACAAGTATCAATGTATACATTAAGAATATAACACATTCATACATCATTTAAAAAACCTAAAATATCTCGATAATTATACCTTCTAACATCATCATGATAAATGATAGAACTTGTCTGATCAAGCAAAAGCAGTGATTCCCTGTACGACCTCGCCAAGAACGTACCACTCTTTCCATTAATCCCAGTGCCATTGATACGTCCTGATGAGGGATCATAAACTTCAATTCCATACTCTTCTCCATTATCGTCCAACATTTCTATCATAACTTCACTGTTCTCTCTAAACCCTAACACTCTATTATACAACAACTTACCTGGTACCTTTACAGTGAACATCTTAGTTAAAGATTTAGGAACACCATCATCATCCATTACCCATACACCGCAAACCTCACCATCATCATCATGATGATACTCAAGCACACCAAGCGACTCATTGACCTTTGATACCATCAATGCATCTGAGTTCACTAAGCTATCCGGAAAACACACTTCGCCAAACTTATCACTTTTCAAATCATAGGAAATGATAAAATTAGTCTTCAATTCAACACACAGACTGTTATTATCCATTGCCAACCAATAAATAAACCCATCAATAGTAACCTGATCCGGCATCAAATCACAGGATTTAAATGCAGGACCCTTAGATACACTTTTCCACACACGTGAACTTAATGAATAAACCTCAACTTCCCAATGGACAGTCGGGAGATCAATAGTATTGATCTTAACAACCTTAGGGTCACTTTTGTTGGGACAAACCCCAAAACCAATAGCAGTATATCCATTAGGGATAACTATGCCAACTGATTTCTTAATAGCAGGATTCCACAAAGCAATCATATTTGTTTTAAAACCTACATCTCGATAAATACCGTGAAAACAAATCAATCCATTTGAGGAACCTAGTACTGATCCTCCTGAGCTAAGTAAGTGAACACACAGCGGAGCGGTTAGGTGAAACTTTTTTTGGGGGAAAGTATCGTTATCAATGACAGAAATGTGTTTTTTGACGTAACCTAACTTGTACCTGACAAATAGATGATGTTGTGATCTGGTGTGATGAATTTGGTTGTGATCATTAATCAATTTTGGGCTGTCGATAAAAGACTTCCACAATTTCGAAACAGATCTGCATTGAATCACTGCTTTGACAGGAAGCCTTTTGATGATTTCTGATTGAACTTCGAAAGGTATGTTGTCAGACTTTTATAAATTTGAGGGTTTTTTCAGGGTTTGAATTTCTGGAGTTTTTGGTACAGAAATGATCTTGGACAGTAGTGTGTGCTTTTGGTGACAGTGTGTGTCGTGTTGACCTGGAATTATTAAATGTGGGCTACTGGGCTTTTTGCAATGGGTTAAGATATGAGATTGGTCTAGAGTGTTCTTCTTCTTCTTCTTTTTCTTCTTCTTTTTCTTCTTCTTCTTCTTCTTCTCTCTCTCTCTCTCTCTCTCTCTCTCTCTCTCTCTCTCTCTCTCTCTCTCTCTCTCTCTCTCTCTCTCTTTATTTATTTATTATAATTTTTTTTAAAATAATACAATTTAGTTTTTGGTTCTGACTTCTGATACATTTATAGACTAACAAGATCGGTTTCGTTTTCAAATTTTATTGTTAGATTGAACCTAATGAAATGGTTACGACTGAGTTAATATTGATTCATTAACGGTGAAAGTGCGAGATTTTGATATGGTATAAGAGATTCTCATACGCGTTGATTGACATGTCATAAATAGTTAACTTTTGGGGCTTTGAGAGAGGTGAAGTATGTTCCGATTGAGCATCGTTAAATATAGAATCACTAAATTCAACTTAGTAGCAAATTCAGAAGAAGAAACAAAAAAACCAATATCTTGAAGTATGAGAAATATTTGAATGGCATTACTTCTGCATGTTGATCGTTTTCCGTGCTTTACCTGTTGCACCATCCTCATAAGTCCTCATGAGATAGCATGTCATCTTTTATTACAAAAACTAGAGCAATGCGTGTAAAATGCTTGTAAAACTAAATTACCTAAAAAAATTATATAAGGAGATGTTTGGTAAATAGTTTTTATAATCAAGGTACGGATATTGATACATATTTGTAGTATTCAAGATTATTGTGTATGCATGTAAAACCGACATATGAGCTGGTAATGTTCGCCCGTCATTGTTTCTATTTTTATTCTCTTCGAAAGGCATATATTATTAAAACACAAAACCAAACACCCCATGGGAGAGCCCGTCACGAGGGAAAACTACTTTGTATTAACTTGGCGTTCTATATTGTGCTGTGTTTTCTGAAACTATTTGTTTTGGATGATGCGTTTGCTATACTCAATATGAATTTGAGGTAACCAAAATGCAACTCTTGACAACCGAGTACTAAAAACAAGAAATTAGATTATCCTACATCTACATTGGTGCGAAATTACCAGCATACATATGATCATAAGATCATTTGATCGATAACATAAAAACAGTTGCCTTACTTTCAAGTGGTAATGCTCTGGATTCTAAGGTGCCAGAAACAGATAATGGTGGAGCACCTTCACAGTTGTAGGCAAATTGAGAACTAAATGAAGCAAAGATTGCAACACTTATGACCCCTTATATACCATATCAATATGTTGCACTTTCACTTATACTTATTTTCCAGTACTTTTACAAATTTACGCCTTTCGATTAATTCAATATCAGCTAAAGCATAAACAACACCAAACTAATAAAGTAATTAGTCCAAAAAAAACTTAGAGCCTAAGACTAATCATTAAGTCATTCATCTGTAGAAAACTGGACCAATTTGAACACAGAATATGAAGCCCAGTGGCCAAAATTCCCGATACAAACTTGTGACTTTTCTTTATTATCTATAAAAGATTCCTGAATCCAAACCCTAGCTATTTCAAAAGTTAAAATTTCAGACCACATACCATTCGAAATCCAAGAAGAAATCATGAAAAGGCTGCCAGTCAAATCAGTTATTAGATTTAGATCCGTTTCAAAGCCATGGAAGTCTCTAATCGATAGCTCTACCTTTATCAACGATCAAATCCATCACACTCAACCCCAACATCCTCAGATGTAGATGTTGGAGAATCTAATTTCTTATTTGTAGTACTCAGTTGTTGAGGAGTACTACTGGTTATAGATTCATTTATATTAACATTCTGAGGCAAAATGTAGCCATCTCAAATTTAAAGGTTTATTTCCTTTGAAGATGCATATTAATTAAAAATCAAAAACAAATTTGAATTTAGCTAGAGCATTGCACCAAATTAAACTGTCAACCCGCGTAACAAAGCACTTCCTTGCATTTCTTTCAATAAGTAGTGAGATATAAATCACGTACCATCTAATCTAAGTTTCGGAAGATTACCAAATATATACACATATATTAGTAAATTTAAAGAAAAGAAGACGCATAAATCTACGACCGCGATTGAAGTTAGAGACATCTATTTAGAAATTCTAACACAAAAGATAAGTTTCTCATTCTGAATCGATACTTGTTCTTCTAGATATAAACATTTTGATTTTAGTTATTGGAACCTTGAGCTATATGTATTGTCTACATCTTTTGATGCTTGTTATACACATTTAAGACTACAGTCCAAAACAGATGAAACCACTTGTGGTTCTATGTGTATCAAAATATGTCAGGTTTGGTTGAACTTGAACCGAAACATTATTTAGCTCCACTGGTATTGTGGTGCCCTCTATAGTGTCTTTTTCAATATCTGCTACTGATCAAGTTTCATACTGTACTGTCATCTAAGGGAAGTCGATTCTCTAAAACATCTAAATTCATGGAGTAAACCATCCAAGACTTACATAATATGAAGTAGAAACCCAGCTAAAATAAGATTACTATATGAGTCATCAAAGTACATATAAAGCAAAACAAATTCCACATCTAAAACCGAATTTTGCAGAAAAAGAACATAACATTGCATCAGAGTTTGCAAACAATCATGGTATGTGTCACTATGGAAATGTGATTATTAAAATTATCTGTTTTCTTTCCTTCGAGTGGCTCCATTCATTCATCAATATTTTGTTTTAGACATATAATATTAGAATTAGGCAGCTAACCTGATGTTATATAAGCTTGGTACTTTTAAATACTATACACATGTATGACTATATGATGCTACGATTTATGAAAAACACAACGTATATTAGTAGGTCCCTATTAGCATTATGATGATATAGCATTCACTTGTTATCAAATAAGGAATGACACAATCAAATCTACATAGTAAGTTTGGTCACTTTATATCAAGGTATACACCTAAAAAGATCTTGTTACAAGATATCACTTCTTTTTTAAAATAGAGAAATAATCAAACACAAGTTATTCAATAAACAGGATAAATGAGTATTATGCGATGCTAATTAACTAAAATTCACTTGATCTCAGACACTTCATATGTAAGTGGCTTTACTTCTTTAATTTCAGGCTTCATATTTTTGTACTTCTCCCCTAAGGTGAAATGTTGGGAAGTCGCCCATTCGCCATTAACTACCATATAGCACCCTGAACTCTGATTTCTGACCCTAAGGTAGTTTGTGCAGAAGCATTATAGGATAAACAGGTAGACTGGAAATGCAAGAAAGAATATTACTTGGCCTAGCAGGTCTAGTTTAACACACAATAACTGCTGGTTTGCAGTGTCCGCTAACAGACAGCCAACTTGCAGGATCTCAAGACCGTGCAAACAGAAAAAAAAAAAAAAAAAAAAAAAAAATAGAAAAAAAAAAAAAAAAAAAGATTACAACATAACTATACCAACTGATTTCTTAATAGCAGGATTCCACAAAGCAACCATATTTGTTTTAAAACCTATATCTCGATAAATACCGTGAAAACAAATCAAACCATTTGAGGAACCTAGTACTGATCCTTCTGAGCTAAGTAAGTGAACACACAGCGGAGGGGTTAGGTGAAACTTTTTTTGGGGGAAAGTATCGTTATCAATGACCGAAATGTATTTTTTGACGTAACCTAACTTGTACCTGACAAATAGATGATGTTGTTATCTGGTGTGATGAATTTGGTTGTGATCATTAACGAATTTTGGGCTGTCGATAAAAGACTTCCATGGCTTTGAAACAGATCTGCATTGAATTACTGATTTGACAGGAAGCCTTTTGATGATTTCTGATTGGACATCGAAAGGAATGTTGTCAGACATTTTATAAATTTGAGGGTTTTTTTTAGGGATTGAATTTCTGGAGTTTTTGGAACAGAAATGAACCTGGACAGTAGTGTGTGCTTTTGGTGATAGTGTGTGCCGTGTTAACCAGGAATTATTAAACGTGGGCCACTGGGCTTTTTGCAATGGGTTAAGATATGAGATTGGTCCAGAGTTTATTTTTTATTTTTTATTTATTTTTATTTATTTATTTTTTTAAGACTAACAAGATTGGTTTCATTTTCAAATTTTATTGTTAGATTGAACCTAATGAAATGGTTTTGACTGAGTTAATATTGATTCATTCACAGTGAAAGTGCGAGATTTTGATATGGTGTAACAGATTTTCATACGCGTTGATTGACATGTCATAAAAAGTCAACTTCCGGGTTTTGAGAGAGGTGAAGTACGTTCCGATTGAGCATTAACAATAAATACTTTATTGAAAGTTCGAGGTTAAATATAGAATCACTAAATTCAACTTAGTAGCAAATTCAGAAGAAGAAACAAAAAAAAAAAAAAAAAAAAAAAAAAAAAAAAAAATTGAAGTAATAGAAATATTTGAATGGCATTACTTCTGCATGTCGATGGCTTTCCGCGCTTTACCTGTTGCATCATCCTCGTAAGTCCTCATGAGATAGCATGTCATCTTTTATTACAAAAACTAGAGCAATGCGTGTAAACTGCTTGTAAAACAAAATCACCTAAAAAATTATATAAGGAGGCGTTTGGTAAATAGTTTTTATAATCAAGGTACGGATATTGATACATATTTGTAGAATTCAAGATTATTGTGTATGTATGTAACACCGACATATGAGCTGGTAATGATCGCCCATCATTGTTTCTATTTTTTTCTCTTCGAAAGGCATATATTATTAAAACACAAAACCAAACACCCCATGGGAGAGCCGGTCACGAGGGAAAACTACTTTGTATTAACTTGGCATTCTATATTGTGCTGTGTTTTCTGAAACTATTTGTTTTGGATGATGAGTTTGCTTTGCTCAATATGAATTTGAGTTAACCAAATGCAACTCTTGACACCCGAGTACTAAAAACAAGAAATCAGATTATCCTACATCTATATTGGTACCAAATTACCAGCATACATATGATCCTAAGATCATTTGATAACATACAAACAGTTGCCTTACTTCAAGTGGTAATGCTCTGGATTCTAAGGTGCCAGAAACAGATAATGGTGGAACAGCTTCACAGTTGTAGGCAAATTGAGAACTAAATGATGCAAATATTGCAACACTTATGACCCCTTATATACCATATCAATATCTTGCACTTTCACATATAGTTATTTTTCCAGTACTTTTACAAATTTACGCCTTTCGATTAATTCAATATCAGCTAAAGCATAAACAACACCAAACTAATGAAGTAATTAGTCTAAAAATATCTTAGAGCCTAAGACTAATCATTAAGTCATTCATCTGTAGAAAACTGGACCAAATTGACCACAACATATGAAGCCCAACGGCAAAAATTTCCAATACAAACTTGCGACCTTTCTTTATTATCTATAAAAAATTCCTGAATCCAAACCCTAGCCATTTCAAAAGTTAAAATTTCAGACCACATACCATTCACAATCCAAGAAGAAATCATGAAAAGGCTCCCAGTCAAATCAGTTATTAGATTTAGATCCGTTTCAAAAAGCCATGGAAGTCTCTAATCGATAGCTCTACCTTTATCAACGATCAAATCCATCACGCTCAACCCCAACATCCTCAGCTGTAGATGTTGGAGAATCTAATTTCTTATTTGTAGTACTCAGTTGTTGAGGAGTACTACTAGTTATAGATTCATTTATATTAATATTCTGAGGCAAAATGTAGCCATCTCAAATTTAAAGGTTTATTGACTTTGAAGATGCATGTTAATTAAAAAGCACAAACAAATTGAAATTTAGCAGAGCATTGCATCAAATTAAACTGTCAACCCGAGTAACAAAGCACTTCCTTGCATTGCTTTCAATAAGTAGTGAGATATAAATCACGTACTATCTAATCTAAGTTTCGGAAGATTACCAAATATATACACATATATTAGTAAATATGTCTAGCATTTAAAGAAAAGAAGACGCATAAATCTATGACCGCGATTGATGTTAGAGACATCTATTTAGAAATTCTAACACAAAAGATAAGTTTCTCATTCTGAATCGATACTTGTTCATCTAGATATAAACATTTTGATTTTAGTTATTGGAACCTTGAGCTATATGTATGTTCTACACCTTCTGATGCTTTTTATATGCATTGAAGACTACAGTCCAAAACAGATGAAAACACTTGTGGTTCTATGTGTGTCAAAATATGTCAGGTTTGGTTGAACTAGAACCGAAACATGATTTAGCTCCACTGTTATTGCGAAGTGTGTTTAAGGGTTTTTCTTCTTCTTCTTCTTCATCTTCTTCTTCTTCTTCCTTTTTTTTATATTATTTTTTCTATATTTCTTATCTTTTTAACATAATGTAGGAAATTTAAGGGAGTTAATTTCAGGACAGCTGAACGAAATGTGTGTAGTTTTATCGAGGTTATTGATTTATCGAGTATTCATTTATAGACGTTTAATTGTAATTATTTTAGATTATAACTCAATTATAGGGTAGCTTTTATATCGTGTTTGCCAGAGCGGTTAAATTGGATGAAATGCCAGTACAGAAAACATGTTTTATCGCAAAGCTCCTCCTATGAGTCGTAATTTATCTTTACCCCAAAAAAACATGAGAATTTATCAACCAGTGTTCTATAATTTCAGTTTCTATGCTGCAATCTTCACTTCACTTTTAATTCCAAATTCGCGTCTAAATCTAAAGTTGATATACCAAAATCCATGTCTCGCCCTTTAGAATCGAAAAGAAATTTCTACTTGAAAAGAAGTAACTGTTTTTATTGTATCAAATGATCGAATCCAACTTCTCATTGTCGTACTCTGTTGTCTGAGAGTTATAATTGGTTTTAGATTCATCTATACTAACATTTTGATGCAATTTTATATATATTCATGATTAATAAACGGATTCGCAGATATATCTATAAATCTTCAAAGTACCAGAGTGAGTAACAAATCACCTTCATCACAGTGCTTCACTGCACATATAGTGAGCTGTGAAAAGAATGCATATAATAGAGACAGGATGTGCATAAAGAAAGGAATGTGTGAATAACGATGTAGGATACAGATAACATATATATTACTGGAGACATCTCTTTATGCATTGAATAAGAGATAACTTTCCAAGTCTAAATGGGTGAAAGTTTCATCAACTTGTTCTGCGCCTAGTTACACTTGTTTTGTACGCATTCAAGCCCCCAGCCCAAACCCAAACTGGCAATTGACTGTAGTGCAAGGAAGAGGACTCAGCAACAATAAATAACATCACCATTTACCAGCAAATAGCCTCACTTTGCACCCAGATGTAGCACATGAACCCACTTTTATCTTCTTCTTCTTCTTCTTCTTCTTTTTTTTTTTTTTTTTCTTTTTTTTTTAAGAAAAAAAAAGAAAAGAAAAGCTGTTATAATTTCTGAAATTCTGTATTTTCAGCAGATGCAAAGTTGCTAGCACTAAGAGCAATATAATTTCTTGGGTTACCAAAGTCCAACGGGACATTCTTAAGCTCAAATAACCTTCACATATAATTGTAGTAACAAGATATTTCTTGATCAACCAAAGGAGACCAATAATTAAGATAATCAGATTAACAAAGTAAATTCAAAATCTAACTATTGTATATCAAAAGATAAGTTTCATAAATTTTTGTAAATAGATATCATTACTTATTAATTAAGAGATAAAGAATTAAACAAATATTGTGGCATTAACTTGCGTATAAAGAAAAATGAGTATTATCCGAAGTTAGCCTGTTTGCGCTTCTTCTTAAAGTTGACATGCATGGACGCAAGTCAACTTCCTGATTAACAGCCTAACTTGTGTATAATGAGAATAAATAGACATAACCACTGCAAGGTTACTAATGCAATATCTAATTTCTCATCCATGACACTGATGAATGTGAACCAGCTGGGTCAACATTTGGCTAACACAATTGTCATCGAAATCGAAATAGCTAAACATATATATATGTGACAGTCAGCAAAATATTTCTGTTTATAACTTCCACAAATATGTGAGATTCATCATCATTAATATTGGAAATAAACATTGATCTCAAAGATAACACAAGTATCAATGTATACATTAAGTATATAACACATTCATACATCATTTAAAAAACCTAAAATATCTTGATAATTATACCTTCTAACATCATCATGATAAATGATAGAACTTGTCTGATCTAGCAAAAGTAGTGATTCCCTGTACGACCTCGCCGAGAACGTGCCACTCTTTCCAATAATCCCAGTGCCATTGATACATCCTGATGAGGGATCATAAACTTCAATTCCACACTCTTCTCCTCTATCGTCCAACATTTCTATCATAACTTCACTGTTCTCTCTAAACCCTAATACTCTATTATACAACAACTTACCTGGTACCTTTACAGTGAACATCTTAATTAAAGATTTAGTAACACCATCTTCATCCATTACCCACACACCGCAAACCTCACCATCATCATCATGATGATACTCAAGCACACCAAGTGACTCATTGACCTTTGATACCGTCAATGCATCTGAGTTCACTAAGCTATCCGGAAAACACACTTCGCCAAACTTATCACTTTTCAAATCATAGGAAATGATAAAATTAGACTTCAATTCAACACGCAGATTGTTATTATCCATTGCCAACCAATAAATAAACCCATCAATAGTAACCTGATCCGGCATCAAATCACAGGATTTAAATGCAGGACCCTTAGATACACTTTTCCACACACGTGAACTTAATGAATAAACCTCAACTTCCCAATGGACAGTCGGGAGATCAATAGTATTGATCTTAACAACCTTAGGGTCACTTTTGTTGGGACAAACCCCAAAACCAATAGCAGTATATCCATTAGGGATAACTATACCAACTGATTTCTTAATAGCAGGATTCCACAAAGCAATCATATTTGTTTTAAAACCTATATCTCGATAAATACCGTGAAAACAAATCAATCCATTTGAGGAACCTAGTACTGATCCTCCTGAGCTAAGTAACTGAACACACAGCGGAGCGGTTAGGTGAAACTTTTTTTGGGGGAAAGTATCGTTATCAATGACAGAAATGTGTTTTTTGACGTAACCTAACTTGTACCTGACAAATAGATGATGTTGTGATCTGGTGTGATGAATTTGGTTGTGATCATTAATCAATTTTGGGCTGTCGATAAAAGACTTCCACAATTTCGAAACAGATCTGCATTGAATCACTGATTTGACAGGAAGCCTTTTGATGATTTCTGATTGAACTTCGAAAGGTATGTTGTCAGACATTTTATAAATTTGAGGGTTTTTTTTTAGGGTTTGAATCTCTGGAGTTTCTGGTACAGAAATGAACTTGGACAGTAGTGTGTGCTTTTGGTGACAGTGTGTGTCGTGTTGACCTGGAATTATTAAATGTGGGCTACTGGGCTTTTTGCAATGGGTTAAGATATGAGATTGGTCCATAGTGTTCTTCTTCTTCTTCTTCTTTTTCTTCTTCTTCTTCTTCTCTCTCTCTCTCTCTCTCTCTCTCTCTCTCTCTCTCTCTCTCTCTCTCTCTCTCTCTCTCTCTCTCTCTCTCACTCTCTCTTATTAGTATTATTTTTAAGATAATACAATTTAGTTTTAGCATGGTTCTGAACTGATACATTTATAGACTAACAAGATTGGTTTCGTTTTCAAATTTTATTGTTAGATTGAACCTAATGAAATGGTTACGACTGAGTTAATATTGATTCATTAACGGTGAAAGTGCGAGATTTTGATATGGTATAAGAGATTTTCATACGCGTTGATTGACATGTCATAAATAGTTAACTTTTGGGGTTTTGAGAGAGGTGAAGTACGTTCCGATTGAGCATCCGTTAAATATAGAATCACTAAATTCAACTTAGTAGCAAATTCAGAAGAAGAAACAAAAAAACCAAAATCTTGAAGTATGAGAAATATTTGAATGGCATTACTTCTGCATGTCGATGGTTTTCCGTGCTTTACCTGTTGCACCATCCTCATAAGTCCTCATGAGATAGCATGTCATCTTTTATTACAAAAACTAGAGCAATGCGTGTAAACTGCTTGTAAAACAAAATTACCTAAAAAAAATTATATAAGGAGACGTTTGGTAAATAGTTTTTATAATCAAGGTACGGTTATTGATACATATTTGTAGAATTCAAGATTATTGTGTATGCATGTAAAACCGACATATGAGCTGGTAATGTTTGCCCGTTATTGTTTCTATTTTTATTCTCTTCGAAAGGCATATATTATTAAAACACAAAACCAAACACCCCATGGGAGAGCCCGTCACGAGGGAAAACTACTTTGTATTAACTTGGCGTTCTATATTGTGCTGTGTTTTCTGAAACTACTTGTTTTGGATGATGAGTTTGCTATACTCAATATGAATTTGAGGTAACCAAAATGCAACTCTTGACAACCGAGTACTAAAAACAAGAAATTAGATTATGCTACATCTACATTGGTGCCAAATTACCAGCATACATATGATCATAAGATCATTTGATAACATAAAAACAGTTGCCTTACTTTCAAGTGGTAATGCTCTGGATTCTAAGTTCCCAGAAACAGATAATGGTGGAGCACCTTCACAGTTGTAGGCAAATTGAGAACTAAATGAAGCAAAGATTGCAACACTTATGACCCCTTATACCATATCAATATCTTGCACTTTCACATATACTTATTTTCCAGTACTTTTACAAATTTACGCCTTTCGATTAATTCAATATCAGCTAAAGCATAAACAAAACCAAACTAATAAAGTAATTAGTCCAAAAAAAAACTTAGAGCCTAAGACTAATCATTAAGTCATTCATCTGTAGAAAACTGGACCAATTTGAACACAGAATATGAAGCCCGGTGGCCAAAATTCCCGATACAAACTTGTGACCTTTCTTTATTATCTATAAAAGATTCCTGAATCCAAACCCTAGCTATTTCAAAAGTTAAAATTTCAGACCACATACCATTCGAAATCCAAGAAGAAATCATGAACAGGCTGCCAGTCAAATTAGTTATTAGATTTAGATCCGTTTCAAAGCCATGGAAGTCCCTAATCGATAGCTCTACCTTTATCAACGATCAAATCCATCACACTCAACCCCAACATCCTCAGATGTAAATGTTGGAGAATCTAATTTCTTATTTGTAGTACTCAGTTGTTGAGGAGTACTACTGGTTATAGATTCATTTATATTAACATTCTGAGGCAAAATGTAGCCATCTCAAATTTAAAGGTTTATTTCCTTTGAAGATGCATATTAATTAAAAATCAAAAACAAATTTGAATTTAGCTAGAGCATTGCATCAAATTAAACTGTCAACCCGAGTAACAAAGCACTTCCTTGCATTTCTTTCAATAAGTAGTGAGATATAAATCACGTACCATCTAATCTAAGTTTCGGAAGATTACCAAATATATACACATATATTAGTAAATTTAAAGAAAAGAAGACGCATAAATCTACGACCGTGATTGAAGTTAGAGACATCTATTTAGAAATTCTAACACAAATGATAAGTTTCTCATTCTGAATCGATACTTGTTCTTCTAGATATAAACATTTTGATTTTAGTTATTGGAACCTTGAGCTATATGTATGGTCTACACCTTTTGATGCTTGTTATACACATTTAAGACTACAGTCCAAAACAGATGAAACCACTTGTGGTTCTATGTGTATCAAAATATGTCAGGTTTGGTTGAACTTGAACCGAAACATTATTTAGCTCCACTGGTATTGTGGTGCCCTCTATAGTGTGTCTTTTTCAATATCTGCTACTGATCAAGTTTCATACTGTACTATCATCTAAGGGAAGTCGATTCTCTAAAACATCTAAATTCATGGAGTAAACCATCCAAGACATACATAATATGAAGTAGAAACCCAGCTAAAATAAGACTACTATATGAGTCATCAAAGTACATATAAAGCAAAACAAATTCCACATCTAAAACCGAATTTTGCAGAAAAAGAACATAACATTGCATCAGAGTTTGCAAACAATCATGGTATGTGTCACTATGGAAATGTGATTATTAAAATTATCTGTTTTCTTTCCTTCGAGTGGCTCCATTCATTCATCAATATTTTGTTTTAGATATATAATATTAGAATTAGGCAGCTAACCTGATGTTATATAAGCTTGGTACTTTTAAATACTATACACATGTATGACTATATGATGCTACGATTTATGAAAAACACATCGTATATTAGTAGGTCCCTATTAGCATTATGATGATATAGCATTCACTTGTTATCAAATAAGGAATGACACAATCAAATCTACATAGTAAGTTTGGTCACTTTATATCAAGGTATACACCTAAAAAGATCTTGTTACAAGATATCACTTCTTTTTTAAAATAGAGAAATAATCAAACACAAGTTATTCAATAAACAGGATAAATGAGTATTATGCGATGCTAATTAACTAAAATTCACTTGATCTCAGACACTTCATATGTAAGTGGCTTTACTTCTTTAATTTCAGGCTTCATATTTTTGTACTTCTCCCCTACGGCGAAATGTTGGGGTCGCCCATTCACCATTAACTACCATATAGCACCCTGAACTCTGATTTCTGACCCTAAGGTAGTTTGTGCAGAAGCGTTATAGGATAAACAGGTAGACTGGAAATGCAAGAAAGAATATTACTTGGCCTAGCAGGTCTAGTTTAACACACAATAACTGCTGGTTTGCAGTGTCCGCTAACAGACAGCCAACTTGCAGGATCTCAAGACCGTGCAAACAGAAAGAAAAAAAAAAAAAAGATTACGACATAACTCATGCATAAGGAGAATTTAACAACATAATGTTCAAGTAAAAAAAAAAAAAAAAAAAGATATAGCAGCATCACTAATCATTGTTGAACATATAATGCACAATGTATAATTGATATTAATAATACTGATATGCATAATGAAGACTTGAAGGTGATAACTACACTTTCATCTCAATACCTTCCCATCACCATTCACCGAATGATAGAATTTGACTCATCAAGAAGAAGTATTGTTTCAATATAGGAGGTCAACAAGACAGAACCATCATTTTCAGCATCCCATATAACATTGGTCATGTGTTGTGACGAGGGATCATAGACTTCAAATACGGATGCTACTTGACCATCATAATCTTCATCATCATAAAATCTTTCTATTATTGTTTCTCCATTCTTCCTAAACCCCAATATGTCTGTATGATACGCTATCTCATTCGAAGTCTTTAGACTAAACAACTTAGTAAAAGATTTAGTAACACCATCTTTCATCCTCCACACATCACAAACTATTGCCATGTCCTCTTCCTCAAAATAGTTATCAACCACAGCAAGAGACTCATTTAGCTTGAAGAACGTTAAATCAATCGTGCGTATACCTGGAAGACACACGACTTCTCCAAACTCTTCCTTCTTCAAATCAAATGAAATGATAAAATGTGTCCTAGGTACATCATCCAAACTGGATTTATGAATACCATCCCAATAAATCAATCCATCTATTGAAATGCGATTTGATGTCAAATGATATAATTCAAATGGAGGACTGATAGATAGCCTTTTCCAAGACCTCGAGCTTAGCGTAAAAATCTCAACTTCCCAATGGACACCTGGCGTCTCAAAAATATTAACCTTAACAATCTTAGTATCACTAGTGTCACTACAAACTCCGAAACCAACAAAACTGTTACCTAAAGGCATACTCAATACATTCGGGACAACGATACCAACCGACTTTCTAACTGTTGGATTCCAAAGAACAGCCATATTCATAGTAGCTAAGCTCATATCTAAGCAAGAACCGTAGAAACATACCAATCCATGTGAGGAGCCAAGTAGGACTACATTTCTAAGAAGATTAACAAACTCGGGGACAGTATGGTTAAACCTGTTGTTGGGGAAAGAATCATCATCACGTATCGAAACACATCCTCGATCATCACTTATACCATATCTTATGAGTACATGGTGTGCTTGTGTTTGTTTTTGTGTTTGTATATGTTCATTGATGAACTTCAAGCTATCAATGATTGACTTCCATGCTTTCGAAACCAATCTGAACTGAATCAAGGGTTTGATCGGGAGCCTTTTCATGATTTCAGATTGGATTTCGATAGGAATGTTGTCTGACATTTTTGAGACTGAAAGTGCGTAGGTTTCCAAGGGGAAGAAGTAAAACAGGTGATGTGGACTGAGTTGTGTAGGTACGTGTTTTTAGTTGTAGGAAAATTAGAGTTTGGACTATTTGTTTGTGTTTGGGCTTTGTAAAATTTTATATGATCCATTGACTGGTGTAAATACTAGATTTTTAGATTAAGTTTAAATTGGCCCGGTTTATGTAGGGCTCGAGCTCAGCTTGAATGCATTATACATTTTCTAGCAAGGTACCCGCGCGTTGCAGCGGCGGGTATCATGAAATAATTTTTTTTTTATTAATAATGTATTTTAGTTTATTATTTTTTTTTGACAATAAATTTACGGATATCAATAATTTCGTATAACCCGTGCCCGTTCGGGATCGAACACGTTGGCCCGTGCCTGTTCGCGCTCGAGCCCGTTTAGTCCGCGCCCGTTCGGGCTCAAGCTCATTTGGCTCGTTGCCCATTCGGGCTTGAATATTTGTATAATGTGATTTATTATTTGTAGTAATGAAATTTAATGCAGGATTTATGTTTAACTTGGTTGTATAATATGCTTGATAATTTATATTTCTTATGTAAGAGGTGTTTTAATAACTGTATTAATTATATTTATTGACCATTTAAATAATTGACCATATTAAATAGCATTAATGTGGTGTTTTGTTGTACACTATGTTTTTTTCTTATAAGTCTGAAAATTATGTGCATTATAGTGTTGTACACTTTATTTCTTTTCTTGTAAGTAGTAGTCATTATAGTTATTAATAACATTGACCACTTTAATAGCATTAATGTTGTAAGTCTGAAAATAAGTCTAAAAATTACATCATGCTTATTTTGTTGCACACTATGCACATTTTGTTGTAAATCTGAAAATTGGTTGCAGCTGTTGTACATTATGCTTAAATGGTTACAATTTTGGTGTAATGGTGTTTTTATTAGCATTAATGTTGTTTGATAAAATTTTGGTCTTAAAATGACACCACGCTTTATTTTGTTGTACAATATGTTTACTTTGTTGTAATTCTGAAAATTGGATGCATTAAAGTGTTGTAAACCATACTTAATTTCTTGTAAGTCTTAAAATTTTGAATAGAGTGTTATTCATGCTTTATATGTTGTATAGATGCTTAAAAAGCTCAATCACAACATACAAAAACTTAAAGAACTTTATTAGAACTTGACATGCACCTCTAAAACATACGCAATACAAAAACAACAAACACGAAGTATACGACTTGGAAGCTTGAAAAGCTTCATAACAGCTCGAGCCGAACTTTTATAAGCTCAAGCTCGGCTCGTTGAATATTTCAATGTTGTTTAATTGGGCTTGAGCTTGTGTGCGACAAAAGCTCAATTTGGTGATACCCGTACATATAAGTACTTGTGTTATAACTATAGAATCTTATTGTAAATCCATGGTTTTAGTACTTACATGGTTTTTATTTTTTGCCCAATGTAATTGCTTTGTGGATGGTTTTTTTTCAACGATTGTATATATATACATAAAGGATAAACAATTTTTGAATCATTAGGAACATGTTAAGATAATTTCAACATAAAGAAGTGTCCAAACAGATTTTTGCATCCACTTTGGGTGGCTTAGTCGCAAAATGTAACTATCATCACTAAATGTAAAAGGTCCCAAGTTCAATTAATGCTAGGTGCAAATAACAACTTAGTTTTTGTATTCAGAAAAGAACGAGAACACATATTGTGTCCAGACTACTATCCAATTTTATGTAATTTTTCATGTTTCTAATAAAAGCGATGGTTTTATTAAATAAATAAATAAATAAATAATAATAATAATAATAATAATAATAATAATAATAATAATAATAATAATAATAATAATAATAATAATAATAATAATAATAATAATAAAACCTCTAACGTAGCATATCCTCTAACGTCTGAATGGTCCTCTCACTTTGACCATCGGTTTGGGGATGATATGCAGTACTCATATCAAGCCTCGTCCCCAAAGCCGTTTGAAGTGATCGCCACAAAGCTGACGTAAAACGACTATCACGATCCAAAATAATAGATATCGGGACTCCATGACGCGAAATAATCTCCTTCACGTATAACCTCGCAAGCTTATCCACACTATCATCTTCACTAATAGCTAAGAAATGAGCAGACTTTGTCAGACGATCCACAATTACCCAGATAGCGTCACATCCGCTAGCTGTCCTCGGTAATTTGGTAATGAAGTCCATAGTAATCCGCTCCCATTTCCAAACTGGAAGTTCTGGTTGCGTTAGTAATCCTGACGGTCTCTGGTGTTCAGCTTTAACTTTAGCACATGTCAAGCACTTACTAACGTACGATGCTATATTAGCCTTCATATTTGGCCACCAATAGAACTTCTTAAGATCCTGGTACATTTTATCGGAACTAGGATGAATGGAGTACCTTGACTTATGCGACTCGTGCATAATCAACTTCCGAATTTCTCCATATAAAGGTACCCAAATCCGATCTCCAAAACATAATAATCCATCAGAACGCTTAACAAATCCTTTCTCATTATCAGCCATCCCAAATATATTCTCGGCAGATCTATTTTCTGCTTTCAACGCTTCCGTTTGAGCTTCAAGTATTTGAGACGGTAATGGCGATACGATAGTCATTCCCAATGACCTAACTCATAACGGTGGTACTCTTTCCTTTCGACTAAGAGCATCAGCAACAACGTTTGCTTTACCAGGGTGGTAGCGAATTTCACAATCATAATCGCTTAGCAACTCAATCCAACGTCGCTGTCTCATGTTGAGCTCTTTTTGATTTAAGATGTGTTGTAAACTTTTATGGTCAGTAAACACAACACACTTTGTTCCGTATAAGTAATGTCTCCATATTCTTAAGGCGAAAACCACAGCACCTAGCTCCAAATCATGAGTAGTGTAGTTTTTCTCATGCTTTTTGAGCTGTCGGGAAGCATAAGCTATCACTTTCTCTCGTTGCATCAACACGGCTCCCAAACCTTTATGTGAGGCATCACAATAGACGACGAAATCCTCGTTACCTTCCGATAACGCTAAGATAGGAGCACTACACAACATCTTCTTAAGTAATTGAAACGCTTCCTCTTCTTTATCTCCCCATTCATACGTAACACTCTTTTGAGTCAATTTGGTCAATGGTTTAGCTATCTTCGAAAATCCCTCAATGAATCTTCGGTAATAACCAGCTAAACCCAAAAATTGACGAACTTCGGTTGGGGTTGTAGGTGCAGCCCAATCTTTTATCGCCTCAATCTTAGCAGGATCCACATGGACTCCTTGTCTATCAATCACATGACCCAAAAATTGTACCGTCGGAATCCAAAATTCGCATTTCGAAAACTTGGCATAAAGTTTCTCCTTCCTGAGCAATTCCAAAATGAGTCTTAGATGCTCCTCATGCTCTTTCTCACACTTTGAATAAATTAGAATGTCATCGATGAATACAATCACAAACTTGTCTAAGTAAGGCTTACACACACGATTCATGAGATCCATGAATATTGTTGGTGCGTTAGTCAACCCAAACGGCATCACCTGAAACTCGTAATGCCCGTAACGGGTTCTGAAAGCCGTTTTCGGGATGTCTTCCTCACGAACTCGAAGTTGATGATATCCCGATCTCAAATCGATCTTCGAATACACACTCGATCCTTGTAGTTGATCGAACAAGTCATCGATCCTAGGTAACGGGTATCGATTCTTCACCGTTAACTTATTCAACTCTCTATAATCAATACACATACGAAACGATCCATCCTTCTTCTTCCCAAATAAGACTGGGGCTCCCCAACGTGAAGAACTTGGTCTTATGAATCCCTTTTCGGCTAACTCCGCCAATTGTTTCGACAACTCTTCTAGTTCGGTAGGTGCAAGACGATAAGGCGCTCGTGCTACAGGTGCAGCACCAGGTATCAACTCAATCTGAAACTCCACTTGTCTAGTCGGCGGGATTCCCGGCAAATCATCGGGAAACACATCAGGAAAATCACGAACTATAGGCACATCTCCAATGCACCTTTCCTTTTTCTTCGTCTCTCCCTTCTCAGAAATTTGAGCTAAGAAAAGGTAACATCCCTTCTCCATTAGCTTCGGTAACTTTGTGCAAGATATAACTGCTAATCGGGATGGGCTCCTAGAATCCTTTCGGTCTCCCAATGTGTTTAGGACTTTCTTTCCGTATGATACACGCACGATCTTCTCGTCGCAAAGTATGTGAGCACGATACTTAGACAACCAATCCATACCAATGATGACATCAAAACTTCCTAACGTGACGGGTAGAAGATCTATGTTGAAAGGGTGGTTCAAGAAATTTAACGTACAACCGCGAATGATGGTATTAATCCTTTCTAGGTTTCCATTTGCTAACTCAATATCATATCCAATTCCTAAGGCCATCGGGGGTTTCTCTAGTAAGGGTGCAAACGTAGTGGACACAAAACTCCTATCGGCACCAGTATCAAATAGTATGGAAGCATAACGATTATTGAGGAGGAACGTACCAGTACCGACGTTCGGATCTTCTCCTCTCTCGTTCCCGAGTGCATACACTCTTCCCTGGGCAGCTCCAGCTTCCACACGTTGGTCCCCATCATCTTGTCGTCCACGGTTTCCTCCAGTTCCACGGTTTCCATAATTGTACCCATTACCACCCGAGCCTTGATTTCCACAGTTCCGCGATTCTCTAAACTCATTCCTATAGTGTCCCTTCTTTCCACACCCATAACAAGTAACATCTGCCTTATTTCTCATCTCAGGAGAAGCTTGAACCATAGCAAGAGATCGAGCTCTACAGTCCCTAGCTGTGTGTCCTTTCTTTGAGCAATTATGGCATTTCACACTACACCATCCAGTATGATGCTGATGGCAACGATCACACTTGGGTGTATCACCGTTCTGATTCTTCTTATCTCCATTCCTAATAGCATAAGCCTTAGCTTGTCTCTTGCTTCGGTGATCATTACTCTTAGAGTGACGGTCTCTCTTTCTCTTTCCATTCTTCTCCTTATCAGCTTCTTCTAATTCCAACGAATCCATAAGTTGTTGAGCAATTGTGATTGCCTCATGGATGTTTGCAGGCCTAGCAGAAATTACATCATTTCTCGTAGCTACTGGCAACCCAATCAGTATAACTCTCAATCTTTTGAGTCTCAGTTTTCACCATCTCTGGGCACAACAAGGCTAATTCCTGGTAACGACGATTGTAAGTCGCCATATCATTACCTTTCACCTTGTGGTTCCAAAACTCAATCTCTAGCTTCTTGACCTCATTCCTTGGGCAATAAGTCTGAACCAGCAAAGACTTAAATTGCTCCCAAGTCATGGCATAAGCTACATCACTCCCAACTGCATTTCGGTAGTTGTTCCACCAAGTCAAAGCTTCATCCTTGAAAGTAAAAGAAGCAAACTTTACCTTCGCATTCTCCGCACAACCACTGACATTAAACACTGACTCAGTCTTCTCAATCCATCTGACTAAGTAAACCACTCCTTCGGTTACACCAAACTCAATGGGTCCACAAATCTTGAATTCTTTGTATTGACATCCATTAACACGAATAGGTGGGAAGGTTCCAGCAGAATTGTTGGAATGATTTGACTCAGCTAGTAGTTCAGCAACTCTTTGCTCCACGAGTTGGTTGATCATTGCTTGATCCACAGTAGGTGCATTAAGTGGAACATGATCATTGTCTCCCTGAACATCAACATTTTGATTCCTGTTGTTGCGGTTAGTGGTGTCCAGGTTGTCAGGAGTAGGGGTTTCAACATATCGAGTAGGTCGACGACCTCGGCGACCAGGAGTAGTCACAGCAGGACCAGTTCTGGTAGACCTAACAGGGTTTCGTCGTGGTGCCATTGATCTGTAACATCATACAAGTTCATGAGTCTCCAATAGAACTTATCGATATGCTCAACAAAACATTTCATCGAAATCAAGTCATGGAAAGAATAGCAACAATACACCACGTAAATCAATAAAGCGAATAAGGACTCAATTTCATAACACCCAAAATCACATAATATCATATACTAATAATCATCAACCATACAATAGCGATCTAACATTGTTCCAACTAACGGATAACACAAAACATACTAATCGTTCCAAAAGAGACGAATATTGAGCAAGATACATCAAAATATGATAAATAGCTTTTCTAACCGAACACTCCTCGGTTAAGAAAGCAACAAGACAACATAACCCAAGCAACTAGCCACGTGGCTGGCGGAGGCTCCTCAACTCCTGCCTCAAGCTATCAAGATCCCTCCATAACGATCCTAGCTCCACGCTATGGGTGTCTCGGTCTCTCTTGAGGTCAGCCACCTCCTTCTCTAGCTCGGCATTCCTTTGCCAAAGCTTGCGGTCGGCCTCACGAGCAGTAACAAATCCTCGCTGCAAACTATCGATATGCTCGTGGACATCCATCAAAACTCTCCTCAGCTCAGTAGCCCTGCCCACAGCGACAGTCAAATCAACTCTCAAATCTGCTAAAAACTCTCCAATAACTCTCTCAAGTCGATCAGATACACGTGCAACTCTCTCACTAAGCTCAGTAATCCGAGCCCACAACCTGCCAACCTCACCCAACTCTGCATGCTCAGCAGAAACCTCAGAAGATGCATCCGACTCAACGGGACTACCAGGTGGCAACTCAAACAAGAACGGATGATCAGGTGAATCAGGCTCAATCGGGTGTACAGGTGAATCAGGCTCCTCAGCCTGAGCTGGTGGCAATAACTCATCATCATCATCATCATCATCATCATCAGGCATCTCATCCTCCTAAGGGTCATCCTCCTCCTCAGGGTCATCATCATCACCCGGCTCAGCCTCCTGAGGGTCATCCTCCTCCTCAGGGTCATCAGCCTCATCCTCACCCTCGTACTCCTCCTCCTCCTCATCGGAAGAGTACCTCATCACTCGCCGTCTCCTACTAGGTGAACCATGTGGAGATGTAGTAGGTGATCTAGGACGACGACGCAATGATGTGGGTGGCGCCTCAGACAGAAGAGAATGAGCATCAATCTGTAAAGGTGATGGAGTAGGGCATACCGACATGCGTGCCGTAGCTCGATGGGCAAAGCGTGGTGCCACACGAGCCAAAGCCTGATGAAGAGTAAGCTGCCTCGATGTACCAGGGAGCCCTAGAGAAGATGAGGGTCCCTGCGTAGATGCAGCAGGTAGTGCTGAAGTAGAAGCTGCCTGTGATACAGTAGCTGAAGACATGGCCATCTGGTAAGGGTCATCAGATGCCATAGTGAACTGTGCAGGTAAAACTGGTGCAGTAAGAATATCCTCGACGACATCGGGCATATGGGAGGCCATGGTCTGTGACAACGGCGTAGGGTAGGTGTAAGTGTTTCAAAACAACTAAATCACAACTCATAATACCATACCAAATATACTCAACAATTAGTTCCTTATATAATCTCAATAAAAGAATTTCAAACACCGCATTACTAAAATGTTTAGAAAACGTATAGACCATATAAATCCTCGAGAACGCCATCTTATTACTAAAATCCATAAACCTCAAATCATCTCAAGAAATTCCAAATCTAACAATCATCTCAAATATCTCATAATACCTCAAATAATAGAAGATGCTTCGGCTTGGCGGGCTGGCGGGCGGTGGTCAAGGATCATTTTCTATAAAACTACAGTTATAGTTTAGGCATTTATTTACCTAGTTCTCTATAACCTTGGCTCTGATACCAATCTGTAACACCCCTAAAATTTGATACAGCAGAAGACTCAACAAGCTTTCGGGGTGCTACGGGGATTGGTATCCAACACAAGACAATATAGAACGAGATAAAGTAAACATAGTAAAAACACAACCAAAACGGGGTTTTAAGGTTTACATTTATCACAACATCATTCAGAGTCAGGCCCAAAATAAAGTAACAATAGGTCCAAATTTAATTATCAGAGTTTAGAAAAATAGATCCATGAACCGTGTGCCTTGGCCGAGCCTTCCATTCCAAGCATGCACCTCAACACTTAATTACCTGAGAAAACGTGCTAAAAGTCAGCTTTCACTGGTGAGATCATAGGTTTAAATTCGTCTAATAATATAGTGGACATATACGCAAAACGCTTGCTAGCTAGACTAAGGATTCGCTAAAAGCCTGTGGATACCCTCCGCTCCAACATAATACACGGATACCCTCCGTATTAACATAGATATTCGGGTAACTCCCGCAATACCAAAAATACTCGGATAACCTCCGAAGTATTAATAACCTATAAGTGCACACTACAGTATCTAAATAAGTCAACCTTGAATAGTACACACAACATATATGTGACTAAAGCTGACAATTCCAAATAATCAAATAAGCCAACCTTGAATAGTACACACTAAAGGTGTGACTAAAGCTGACAATATATCCTAGTCCATACGCATAGCAAGTTTAGAAATAATATAAAAGCGATAATAGTCCACATAAATAATTTGCACGTTTCTCACCCCAAGTATTGAAAACATAGTTCAAGATTGAAAAGTGGGGCTATGACTCACCTCAAGTCCAGAAAATAGCAAGAAGAAGTCGGTAGAAATAAGATGTATGATAACTCACAAAACAGCAACTACGGACTTGGCACGACCTAACAATATTAACTCGTTCAGAAATCATTTCCTCAAATCTATAATATACCCAAACCCGGACGAGAATCCGTTTTACTTCCGAAAATCCATTTTGTATTAGTTTGGTATGTTTGCGTTTGATATCCATACGGGTGGTGGGTTGACTCAAAACAAACCAAAAGATCACATATAGGATAATGAAACAAACTATAGATCTAATATTAGCCCAATATATAATTTAAATAAATCGCCGAAGTTTATCAAGTCCGTCGATTTGATAATCCTCATATTTATTTACGTAACATACCGTTCCAAGATTACACCCAACCTAAAGCACATAGCACATAATTACTATATAGTATATATCATAGTTTAATAAATTCCTCATATATATCGTCAAATTGGCCAGATTTCCCGATATATACACTCGCAATCTATTACACTTTACATATACTACAACCTATGGGCGTCGTAGGATACGATGCCCATTAATATATTCATTTCATATAGCCAAATAACCCGGTTCAACCCTACGGTTAAGTGGTTATTTAGTTATATAAAACGTTTATATTAATCGTCATATATCCGTGACAACACGAAAGTCACAAATAATAACTTACCTGGACTCGAGTGACAACGACTCCGCATAACTCTATAAGTTTACCCGTTATATACACAGAATGACATTTTATTAACCGTCTAATAATTGTCGGGAGTTTCCCGTTTTATAACAAACTTTTTATAATAACAATACGTTTAATAATATTACGCCACTTTCGTAGCCTAATATATATATCTAATTGCATTATTTATAATACGACTCGTGATTATTATTATTATTAATATACGCGCCTATATAATTATATAGACGTTATTCACGTCTATATATTCATATAAACGTTTATATTATCAATAACTATTATTACGAGTTTTATTATTTTCTTTTTAATTGTAATAGTTATCGAGTCATACGAAATGGTCACATGTCCGAGTCATGACTCTCGGCTCATTGTCCAAGTCCAAAGTAAATAACAAAAGTCATAATAACCAAAAGTATCTCGGTCAATCTAAGTGACCGTCTCACAATCGGTCCCCAATATCTCTTTTCGTCAACAACTTCACAATTCAACAATAATCCCTTGTCGAGACCATAAATGATCTCGACTCAACTAAGCATTCGGCCGAATCCAACATGTGCCAAAACAATAACAAGTAATAAAAATAGTTATCAATAAGGTCCATCATCGGGTTGGTTTACCAAGCCAAACCCGAGCCACTCGACTCACTTGAGTCTCGGCTCCATACACGAGTCACAAGGACTCGACCTCCACAACCAAATAGGTCACCAAAAATAAGCTCTAAGAGCCACACCAAAACTGCCCAAGTCGACCACTTGGGGTCGCGGCATCAATAACCAAAATCGGCCAAAAGGCCTAAACTCCATCGAGTCAAACCACTACCAAACAATAGAACATGAAAACCATGAATTCAAAGCCACAAGGAGCAAAATAACGAGCCATAGGCTCGAATCCCACATCAAGCCGTGAGTCTTCGACTCACGGTTGACTCGAACCCACAAAGAAAAACCAAACCCGGATACCAAACCATTTATGAAAACGTGATTTCATCAAAAACCCATAAATATATCATGTTTTAAAATGAAAACCCACTCGGATCTCATCAAGTCGTGACCCTTGGTCACGTTTCGAACCCACAAATCGAGTCAAAACTCGACCTACCTTCCAAAACAAAGCCAAATCGAAGAATACTCAAGAAATAATAAGAAGATGATGATGAACTCGTGATTATTTTGATTCGAATTTGGTGTTAATGTAGGAATTAGGGCGCGTGTAGGGGTAGATCGGATAGAGGATGAGATGGGGAGTCTATTGGTGGTGGTCGTGTAGTGTGGTGGTCGGCGGTGGAGCAGTGGTGGTGGCCGGATTTGATGTCGGCTAGGGTTAAGAAATGGGGGAGGAGATGGAGGTGAGAGAGAGATAAGGGAGTGAGTGTTTGTGTGTGTGTGGGTGAACCGAACCAAACACAACCTTTGTATTACTCCTTTTAACCTTTTTTTTTATGATGATAATAATAATAATAATAATAATAATAATAATAATAATAATAATAATAATAATAATAATAATAATATTATTACGGTGTGGAGCGGGTAACGTGGGTAAATGTGAAAACATGTGGCCCGAACCCGAACTCATTTCAAACTTCAATATCCATCGAAAACATCTCGTAAATAACTAAAATACGGTCGGACTCGTAAGACGAATCATAAAACTTTCGTTAGGTAATCCTAGTGCCAGAGTCAACGTAGTGCCAAGTGAAAATTCAAATATACATCACCGAGCATTAAATCAAAAATGAATTATGAGCATAATTCACGAATTCCATAACGTCTTTAATTAAAATATCCATAAAATCGGTCTTACAAGTTCGTTGTGAAATAAAATTTCAAATAAAAATTATAAACGAACTTTTTTTTTTTAATGTAGGACTTTTAAGGGAGTTAATTTTCAGGACAGCTGAACGAAATGTGTATAAGTAGTCTACCTTATAACTTTATTATAGGGTAGCTTTTATATCGTGTTCGCTTGAGCGGTTAAATTGGATGAAATGCGAGTACAGAAAACATGTTTTATCGCAAAGCTCCTCCTATAACTTATCTTTACCCAAAAAAACATGACAATTTATCAACCTGTGTTCTATAATTTCAGTTTCTATGCTGTAATCTTCACTTCCCGTTTAATTCCAAATTCGCCTCTAAATCTAAAGTTGATAACCAAAATCCATGTTTCGCCATTTACATTCAAAAAGAAATTTCTACTTGGAACAGAAGTAATTGTTTTTATTGTTTCAAATGATCGAATCTAACTTCTCATTGTCGGACTATGTTGTCTTAGAGTTATAATTGGTTTTAGATTCATCTATACTAACATTTTGATGCAATTTTGCAGCCCTCTCAACTATTAAAAATTGATTCCTAATGTAATGCATGTTAAAAAGCAAAAAAAGAATTTAGCTAAAATAATTGCATCAAAGAGTTAAGGGTTTTATCTTTTTAAATTGTGATTAATGTCTTGTATATATTCATGATTAATACACGGATTCGGAGATATATTTATATATCTTCAAAGTACCAGAGCGAGTAACAAATCACCTTCATCACATTGCTTCACTGCACATATAGTGAGCTATGAAAAGAACGCATATAACAGTGACAGATGTGCATAAAGAAAGGAATGCGTGAATAATGACGTATACAGATAACATATATATTACTGGAGACATCTCTTTATGCATTGAATAAGAGATAACTTTCCAATTCTAAATGGGTGAAAGTTTCATAAACTTATTCTGTATGACATTATTCTTTTTTTTTTTTTTTTTATTATTATTATTTTTAAATTTCAGATACAAACATTATAACTTTAATTTTTGTAACCTTGAAGTTTGTCTATGTTCTGCGCCTAGTTACGCTTGTTTTGTATGCATTCAAGCCCCCAGCCCAATCCCAAACTGGCAATTGACTGTGGTGCAAGGAAGAGGACTCAGCAACATTCAATAACATCACCATATACCAGCAAGTAGCCTCACTTTGCACCCAGATGTAGCACATGAACCCACTTTTATCTTCTTCTTCTTCTTATTTTATTATTATTATTTTTTATTTTTTTTTATTTTATATAAAAAAAGAAAGCTGTTATAATTTCTGAAATTCTGTATTTTCAGCAGATGCAAAGTTGCTAGCACTTTGAGCAATATAATCTCTTGGGTTACCAAAGTCCAACGGGGACATTCTTAAGCTCAAATAACCTTCACATATAATTATAGTAACAAGATATTTCTTGATCAACCAAAGAAGACTAATAATTAAGATAATCAGATTAACAAAGTAAATTCAAAATCTAACTATTGTATATCAAAAGATAAATTTCATAAATTTTTGTAAATAGATATCATTACTTATTAATTAAGAGATAAAGAATTAAACAAATATTGTGGCATTAACTTGTGTATAATGAGAATAAACAGACATAATCACTGCAAGGTTACTAATGCAATATCTACTTTCTCATCCATGACATGATAAATGTGAACACGCTGGGTCAACATTTGGCTAACATAATTGTCATCGAAATCGAAATAGCTAACATTATCTGTTTCTGAGAACCAAGAAGAAGTATTGGCTAACATAATTTTATTGTTAAATTGAGAACCAAGAAGAAGTATTGTTTCAATATAGGAGGTCAACAAGACAGAACTATCATTTTCAGCATCCCATATAACATTGGTCAGAACTATCATTTTCAAAACCAAGAAGAAGTATTGTTTCAATATAGGACTTCAAATACGGATGCTACTTGACCATCATAATCTTCATCATCATAAAATCTTTCTATTATTGTTTCTCCATTCTTCCTAAACCCCAATATGTCTGTATGATACGCTATCTCATTCGAAGTCTTTAGACTAAACAACTTAGTAAAAGATTTAGTAACACCATCTTTCATCCTCCACACATCACAAACTACTGCCATGTCCTCTTCCTCAAAATAGTTATCAACCACAGCAAGAGACTCATTTCCCTTGAAGAACGTTAAATTAATCGTGCGTATACCTGGAAGACACACGACTTCTCCAAACTCTTCCTTCTTCAAATCAAATGAAATGATAAAATGTGTCCTAGGTACATCATCCAAACTGGATTTATGAAAACCATCCCAATAAATCAATCCATCTATTGAAATGTGATTTGATGTCAAATGATATAATTCAAATGGAGGACTGATAGATAGCCTTTTCCAAGACCTCGAGCTTAGCGTAAAAATCTCAACTTCCCAATGGACACCTGGCGTCTCAAAAATATTAACCTTAACAATCTTAGTATCACTAGTGTCAGTACAAACTCCGAAACCAACAAAACTGTTACCTAAAGGCATACTCAATACATTCGGGACAACGATACCAACCGACTTTCTAACTGTTGGATTCCAAAGAACAGCCATATTCATAGTATCTAAGCTCATATCTAAGCAAGAACCGTAGAAATATACCAATCCATGTGAGGAGCCAAGTAGGACTACATTTCTAAGAAGGTTAACAAACTCGGGGACAGTATGGTTAAACCTGTTGTTGGGGAAAGAATCATCATCACGTATCGAAACACATCCTCGATCATCACTTATACCATATCTTATGAGTACATGGTGTGCTTGTGTTTGTTTTTGTGTTTGTATATGTTCATTGATGAACTTCGAGCTATCAATGATTGACTTCCATGCTTTCGAAACCAATCTGAACTGAATCAAGGGTTTGATCGGGAGCCTTTTCATGATTTCAGATTGGACTTCGATAGGAATGTTGTCTGACATTTTTGAGACTGAAAGTGCGTAGGTTTCCAAGGGGAAGAAGAAAAACAGGTGATGTTGACTGAGTTTGGACTATTTGTTTGTGTTCGGGCTTTGTAAAATTTTATATGATCCACTAGTTATAATACCCGCGCACGCGCGGGTTTTTTAAAATTTTTTGAATCATTTATTTTTATATACTAAAAATCAAATAATTTAATCTTTGTTTTGTTTGATTTATGATGTTTAATTATAGTTTTTTATTATTAAAGATAATTATTTAAAAATTTTAATCTTATTATTAATTGCATCTTATCTATATTTTTTTGTATTTATCTTCTACTTGTGTTATGGATAAATATAAAATGTTACCTAATAAGAAAAATAATCTTTTTTTTAAATACAATTATTACTAAATAAGGTATGAATCCATTTTTTTGAAATAGAAAATTCCCAATAGGGGTTTTGTTTTATTATATAAAAGATGACTGGTGTAAATACTAGATTTTTAGATTAAGTTTAAATAGGCCCGGTTTATGTAGGGCTCGAGCTCGGCTTGAATGCATTATGCATTTTCTACCAAGGTACCCGCACGTTGCAGTGGCGAGTATCATGAAATAAATTTTTTTGATTAATAATGTATTTTAGTTTATTATTTTTTTTTTACAATAAATTTACGGATATCAATAATTTCGTATAGCCTGTGCCCATTCGGGATCGAGCCCGTTGGCCCGTGCCTATTCGGGCTCGAGCCCGTTTAGTCCGCGCCCGTTCGGGCTCAAGCTCATTTGGCTCGTTTCCCATTCGGGCTTGAATATTTGTATAATGTGCTTTATTATTTGTAGTAATGAAATTTAATGCAGGATTTATGTTTAACTTGGTTGTATAATATGCTTGATAATTTGTATTTCTTATGTAAGTGGTCTTTTAATAACTGTATTAATTATATTTATTGACTATTTAAATAATTGACCATATTAAATAGCATTAATGTGGTGTTTTGTTGTACACTATGTTTTTTTCTTGTAAGTCTAAAAATTATGTGCATTAAAGTGTTGTATACTTTGTTTCATTTCTTGTAAGTGGTAGTCATTATAGTTATTAATAACATTAACCACTTTAATAGCATTAATGTTGTATGTCTGAAAATAAGTCTAAAAATTATATCATGCTTATTTTGTTGCACACTATGCTTATTTTGTTGTAAATCTGAAAATTGGTTGCAACTATTGTACATTATGCTTAAATGGTTCTAATATTGGTGTAAGGGTGTTTTTAATAGTATTAATTTTGTTTGATAAAATTTTGGTCTTAAAATGACACCACGCTTTGTTTTGTTATACAATATGCTTACTTTGTTGTAATTCTGAAAATTGGATGCATTAAAGTGTTGTAAACTATACTTAATTTCTTGTAAGTCTTAAAATTTTAAAGAGAGTGTTATTCATGCTTTATATGTATTATAGATGCTTAAAAAGCTCAATCACAACATACAAAAACTTTTTATTTATATATTTTGTTTTACAATATGCTTACTACAAAGTAATCCTGAAATTAACTCCCTTAACTTTTTTTTTTAATGTAGGACTTTTAAGGGAGTTAATTTTCAGGACAGCTGAACGAAATGTGTATAAGTAGTCTACCTTATAACTTTATTATAGGGTAGCTTTTATATCGTGTTCGCTTGAGCGGTTAAATTGGATGAAATGCGAGTACAGAAAACATGTTTTATCGCAAAGCTCCTCCTATGAGTCATAACTTATCTTTACGCAAAAAAACATGACAATTTATCAACCTGTGTTCTATAATTTTAGTTTCTATGCTGTAATATTCACTTCACTTTAATTCCAAATTTGCCTCTAAATCTAAAGTTGATATACCAAAATCCATGTTTCGCCCTTTAGTATTGAAAAGAAATTTCTACTTGAAACAAAGTGACTGTTTTTATTGTATCAAATGATCGAATCTAACTTCTCATTGTCATACTCTGTTGTCTGAGAGTTATAATTGGTTTTAGATTCATCTATACTAACATTTTGATGCAATTTTGCAGCCCTCTCAACTATTAAAAATTGATTGCTAATATAATGCATGTTAAAAAGTAAAAAAAAATATTTAGCTAAAAAAAAAAAATTGCATCAAAGAGTTAAGGGTTTCATCTTTGTAAATAATTGTGATTAATATATTTCTTGTATATATTCATGATTAATACACGGATTCGCAGATATATTTATATATCTTCAAAGTACCAGAGCGAGTAACAAATCACCTTCATCACATTGCTTCAATGCACATATAGTGAGCAATGAAAAGAACGCATATAACAGTGACAGATGTGCATAAAGAAAGGAATGCGTGAAAAACGACTATACAGATAACATATATATATTACTGGAGACATCTCTTTATGCATTGAATAAGAGATAACTTTCCAATTCTACATGGGTGAAAGTTTCATCAACTTATTCTGTATGATATTATTCTTTTACTTTTTACAAACATTATAACTTCAATTTTTGTAACCTTGAAGTTTGTCTATGTTCTGTGCCTAGTTACGCTTGTTTTGTATGCATTCAAGCCCCCAGCCCATTCCCAAACTGGCAATTGACTGTGGTGCAAGGAAGAGGACTCAGCAACATTCAATAACATCACCATATACCAGCAAGTAGCCTCACTTTGCACCCAGATGTAGCACATGAACCTGCTTTTATCTTTTTTTTATTTAAAAAAAAAAAAAACTGTTGTAATTTCTGAAATTCTGTAAATAAATATCATTACTTACTAAAGAGTTAATTAAACAAATTTTATGGCATTAACTTGTGTATAAACAAAAATGAATACTATCCGAAGTTAGCCTGTTTGCGCTTCTTCTTAAAGGTGACATGCATGGACGCAAGTCAACTTCCTCAGTAACAGCCTAACTTGTGTATAATGAGAATAAATAGACATAACCACTGCAAGTTACTAATCCAATATCTACTTTCTCATCCATGACACTGATGAATGTGAACCCGCTGGGTCAACATTTGGCTAACATAATTGTCATCGAAATCGAAATAGCTAAACATATATATATATATATATATATATATATATATATATATATATATATATATATATATATATATATATATATATATATGTGTGTGTGTGTGTGTGTGACAGTCAGCAAAATATTTCTGTTTATAACTTCCACAAATATGTGAGATTCATCATCATTAATATTGGAAATAAACATTGATCTCAAAGATAACACAAGTATCAATGTATACATTAAGAATATAACACATTCATACATCATTTAAAAAACCTAAAATATCTCGATAATTATACCTTCTAACATCATCATGATAAATGATAGAACTTGTCTGATCAAGCAAAAGCAGTGATTCCCTGTACGACCTCGCCAAGAACGTACCACTCTTTCCATTAATCCCAGTGCCATTGATACGTCCTGATGAGGGATCATAAACTTCAATTCCATACTCTTCTCCATTATCGTCCAACATTTCTATCATAACTTCACTGTTCTCTCTAAACCCTAACACTCTATTATACAACAACTTACCTGGTACCTTTACAGTGAACATCTTAGTTAAAGATTTAGGAACACCATCATCATCCATTACCCATACACCGCAAACCTCACCATCATCATCATGATGATACTCAAGCACACCAAGCGACTCATTGACCTTTGATACCATCAATGCATCTGAGTTCACTAAGCTATCCGGAAAACACACTTCGCCAAACTTATCACTTTTCAAATCATAGGAAATGATAAAATTAGTCTTCAATTCAACACACAGACTGTTATTATCCATTGCCAACCAATAAATAAACCCATCAATAGTAACCTGATCCGGCATCAAATGGCAGGATTTAAATGCAGGACCCTTAGATACACTTTTCCACACACGTGAACTTAATGAATAAACCTCAACTTCCCAATGGACAGTCGGGAGATCAATAGTATTGATCTTAACAACCTTAGGGTCACTTTTGTTGGGACAAACCCCAAAACCAATAGCAGTATATCCATTAGGGATAACTATACCAACTGATTTCTTAATAGCAGGATTCCACAAAGCAATCATATTTGTTTTAAAACCTATATCTTGATAAATACCGTGAAAACAAATCAATCCATTTGAGGAACCTAGTACTGATCCTCCTGAGCTAAGTAAGTGAACACACAGCGGAGCGGTTAGGTGAAACTTTTTTTGGGGGAAAGTATCGTTATCAATGACAGAAATGTGTTTTTTGACGTAACCTAACTTGTACCTGACAAATTGATGATGTTGTGATCTGGTGTGATGAATTTGGTTGTGATCATTAATGAATTTTGGGCTGTCGATAAAAGACTTCCACAATTTCGAAACAGATCTGCATTGAATCACTGATTTGACAGGAAGCCTTTTGATGATTTCTGATTGAACTTCGAAAGGTATGTTGTCAGACATTTTACAAATTTGAGGGTTTTTTTTTAGGGTTTGAATTTCTGGAGTTTTTGGTACAGAAATGAACTTGGACAGTAGTGTGTGCTTTTGGTGACAGTGTGTGTCGTGTTGACCTGGAATTATTAAATGTAGGCTACTGGGCTTTTTGCAATGGGTTAAGATATGAGATTGGTCCATAGTGTTCTTCTTCTTCTTCTTCTTTTTCTTCTTCTTCTTCTTCTTCTTCTCTCTCTCTCTCTCTCTCTCTCTCTCTCTCTCTCTCATTAGTATTATTTTTAAGATAATACAATTTAGTTTTAGCATGGTTCTGAACTGATACATTTATAGACTAACAAGATTGGTTTCGTTTTCAAATTTTATTGTTAGATTGAACCTAATGAAATGGTTACGACATGTCATAAATAGTTAACTTTTGGGGTTTTGAGAGAGGTGAAGTACGTTCCGATTGAGCATCCGTTAAATATAGAATCACTAAATCCAACTTAGTAGCAAATTCAGAAGAAGAAACAAAAAAACCAAAATCTTGAAGTATGAGAAATATTTGAATGGCATTACTTCTGCATGTCGATGGTTTTCCGTGCTTTACCTGTTGCACCATCCTCATAAGTCCTCATGAGATAGCATGTCATCTTTTATTACAAAAACTAGAGCAATGCGTGTAACCTGCTTGTAAAACAAAATTACCTAAAAAAATATATATAAGGAGACGTTTGGTAAATAGTTTTTATAATCAAGGTACGGTTATTGATACATATTTGTAGTATTCAAGATTATTGTGTATGCATGTAAAACCGACATATGAGCTGGTAATGTTTGCCCGTTATTGTTTCTATTTTTATTCTCTTCGAAAGGCATATATTATAAAAACACAAAACCAAACACCCCATGGGAAAGCCCGTCACGAGGGAAAACTACTTTGTATTAACTTGGCGTTCTATATTGTGCTGTGTTTTCTGAAACTACTTGTTTTGGATGATGAGTTTGCTATACTCAATATGAATTTGAGGTAACCAAAATGCAACTCTTGACAACCGAGTACTAAAAACAAGAAATTAGATTATCCTACATCTACATTGGTGCCAAATTACCAGCATACATATGATCATAAGATCATTTGATAACATAAAAACAGTTGCCTTACTTTCAAGTGGTAATGCTCTGGATTCTAAGTTCCCAGAAACAGATAATGGTGGAGCACCTTCACAGTTGTAGGCAAATTGAGAACTAAATGAAGCAAAGATTGCAACACTTATGACCCCTTATACCATTTCAATATCTTGCACTTTCACATATACTTATTTTCCAGTACTTTTACAAATTTACGCCTTTCGATTAATTCAATATCAGCTAAAGCATAAACAAAACCAAACTAATAAAGTAATTAGTCCAAAAAAAACTTAGAGCCTAAGACTAATCATTAAGTCATTCATCTGTAGAAAACTGGACCAATTTGAACACAGAATATGAAGCCCGGTGGCCAAAATTCCCGATACAAACATGTGACCTTTCTTTATTATCTATAAAAGATTCCTGAATCCAAACCCTAGCTATTTCAAAAGTTAAAATTTCAGACCACATACCATTCGAAATCCAAGAAGAAATCATGAACAGGCTGCCAGTCAAATTAGTTATTAGATTTAGATCCGTTTCAAAGCCATGGAAGTCTCTAATCGATAGCTCTACCTTTATCAACGATCAAATCCATCACACTCAACCCCAACATCCTCAGATGTAGATGTTGGAGAATCTAATTTCTTATTTGTAGTACTCAGTTGTTGAAGAGTACTACTGGTTATAGATTCATTTATATTAACATTCTGAGGCAAAATGTAGCCATCTCAAATTTAAAGGTTTATTTCCTTTGAAGATGCATATTAATTAAAAATCAAAAACAAATTTGAATTTAGCTAGCGCATTGCATCAAATTAAACTGTCAACCCGAGTAACAAAGCACTTCCTTGCATTTCTTTCAATAAGTAGTGAGATAAAAATCACGTACCATCTAATCTAAGTTTCGGAAGATTACCAAATATATACACATATATTAGTAAATTTAAAGAAAAGAAGACGCATAAATCTACGACCGCGATTGAAGTTAGAGACATCTATTTAGAAATTCTAACACAAAAGATAAGTTTCTCATTCTGAATCGATACTTGTTCTTCTAGATATAAACATTTTGATTTTGGTTATTGGAACCTTGAGCTATATGTATGGTCTACACCTTTTGATGCTTGTTATACACATTTAAGACTACAGTCCAAAACAGATGAAACCACTTGTGGTTCTATGTGTATCAAAATATGTCAGGTTTGGTTGAACTTGAACCAAAACATTATTTAGCTCCACTGGTATTGTGGTGCCCTCTATAGTGTGTCTTTTTCAATATCTGCTACTGATCAAGTTTCATACTGTACTATCATCTAAGGGAAGTCGATTCTCTAAAACATCTAAATTCATGGAGTAAACCATCCAAGACTTACATAATATGAAGTAGAAACCCAGCTAAAATAAGACTACTATATGAGTCATCAAAGTACATATAAAGCAAAACAAATTCCACATCTAAAACCGAATTTTGCAGAAAAAGAACATAACATTGCATCAGAGTTTGCAAACAATCATGGTATGTGTCACTATGGAAATGTGATTATTAAAATTATATGTTTTCTTTCCTTCGAGTGGCTCCATTCATTCATCAATATTTTGTTTTAGATATATAATATTAGAATTAGGCAGCTAACCTGATGTTATATAAGCTTGGTACTTTTAAATACTATACACATGTATGACTATATGATGCTACGATTTATGAAAAACACATCGTATATTAGTAGGTCCCTATTAGCATTATGATGATATAGCATTCACTTGTTATCAAATAAGGAATGACACAATCAAATCTACATAGTAAGTTTGGTCACTTTATATCAAGGTATACACCTAAAAAGATCTTGTTACAAGATATCACTTCTTTTTTAAAATAGAGAAATAATCAAACACAAGTTATTCAATAAACAGGATAAATGAGTATTATGCGATGCTAATTAACTAAAATTCACTTGATCTCAGACACTTCATATGTAAGTGGCTTTACTTCTTTAATTTCAGGCTTCATATTTTTGTACTTCTCCCCAACGGCGAAATGTTGGGAAGTCGCCCATTCACCATTAACTACCATATAGCACCCTGAACTCTGATTTCTGACCCTAAGGTAGTTTGTGCAGAAGCATTATAGGATAAACAGGTAGACTGGAAATGCAAGAAAGAATATTACTTGGCCTAGCAGGTCTAGTTTAACACACAATAACTGCTGGTTTGCAGTGTCCGCTAACAGACAGCCAACTTGCAGGATCTCAAGACCGTGCAAACAGAAAGAAAAAAAAAAAAAAAAAAAAAAAAAAAAAAAAAGATTACAACATAACTCATGCATAAGGAGAATTTAACAACATAATGTTCAAGTAAAAAAAAAAAAAAAAAAAGATATAGCAGCGTCACTAATCATTGTTGAACATATAATGCACAATGTATAAATGATATTAATAATACTGATATGCATAATGAAGACTTGAAGGTGATAACTACACTTTCATCTCAATACCTTCCCATCACCATTCACCGAATGATAGAATTTGACTCACCAAGAAGAAGTATTGTTTCAATATAGGAGGTCAACAAGACAGAACCATCATTTTCAGCATCCCATATAACATTGGTTATGTGTCGTGATGAGGGATCATAGACTTCAAATACGGATGCTACTTGACCATCATAATCTTCATCATCATAAAATCTTTCTATTATTGTTTCTCCATTCTTCCTAAACCCCAATATGTCTGTATGATACGCTATCTCATTCGAAGTCTTTAGACTAAACAACTTAGTAAAAGATTTAGTAACACCATCTTTCATCCTCCACACATCACAAACTATTGCCATGTCCTCTTCCTCAAAATAGTTATCAACCACAGCAAGAGACTCATTTAGCTTGAAGAACGTTAAATCAATCGTGCGTATACCTGGAAGACACACGACTTCTCCAAACTCTTCCTTCTTCAAATCAAATGAAATGATAAAATGTGTCCTAGGTACATCATCCAAACTGGATTTATGAATACCATCCCAATAAATCTATTGAAATGCGATTTGATGTCAAATGATATAATTCAAATGGAGGACTGATAGATAGCCTTTTCCAAGACCTCAAGCTTAGCGTAAAAATCTCAACTTCCCAATGGACACCTGGCGTCTCAAAAATATTAACCTTAACAATCTTAGTATCACTAGTGTCACTACAAACTCCGAAACCAACAAAACTGTTACCTAAAGGCATACTCAATACATTCGGGACAACGATACCAACCGACTTTCTAACTGTTGGATTCCAAAGAACAGCCATATTCATAGTAGCTAAGCTCATATCTAAGCAAGAACCGTAGAAACATACCAATCCATGTGAGGAGCCAAGTAGGACTACATTTCTAAGAAGGTTAACAAACTCGGGGACAGTATGGTTAAACCTGTTGTTGGGGAAAGAATCATCATCACGTATCGAAACACATCCTCGATCATCACTTATACCATATCTTATGAGTACATGGTGTGCTTGTGTTTGTTTTTGTGTTTGTATATGTTCATTGATGAACTTCGAGCTATCAATGATTGACTTCCATGCTTTCGAAACCAATCTGAACTGAATCAAGGGTTTGATCGGGAGCCTTTTCATGATTTCAGATTGGATTTCGATAGGAATGTTGTCTGACATTTTTGAGACTGAAAGTGCGTAGGTTTCCAAGGGGAAGAAGAAAAACAGGTGATGTTGACTGAGTTGTGTAGGAAAATTAGAGTTTGGACTATTTGTTTGTGTTTGGGCTTTGTAAAATTTTATATGATCCATTGACTGGTGTAAATACTAGATTTTTAGATTAAGTTTAAATTGGCCCGGTTTATGTAGGGCTCGAGCTCAGCTTGAATGCATTATACATTTTCTAGCAAGGTACCCGCGCGTTGCAGCAGCGGGTATCATGAAATAATTTTTTTTTTGATTAATAATGTATTTTAGTTTATTATGTTTTTTTTGACAATAAATTTACGGATATCAATAATTTCGTATAACCCGTGCCCGTTCGGGATCGAACACGTTGGCCCGTGCCTGTTCGGGCTCGAGCCCGTTTAGTCCGCGCCCGTTCGGGCTCAAGCTCATTTGGCTCGTTGCCCATTCGGGCTTGAATATTTGTATAATGTGATTTATTATTTGTAATAATGAAATTTAATGCAGGATTTATGTTTAACTTGGTTGTATAATATGCTTGATAATTTATATTTCTTATGTAAGAGGTATTTTAATAACTGTAATAATTATATTTATTGACTATTTAAATAATTGACCATATTAAATAGCATTAATGTGGTGTTTTGTTGTACACTATGTTTTTTTCTTATAAGTCTGAAAATTATGTGCATTATAGTGTTGTACACTTTATTTCTTTTCTTGTAAGTAGTAGTTATTATAGTTATTAATAACATTGACCACTTTAATAGCATTAATGTTGTAAGTCTGAAAATAAGTCTAAAAATTACATCATGCTTATTTTGTTGCACACTATGCTTATTTTGTTGTAAATCTGAAAATTGGTTGCAGCTATTGTACATTATGCTTAAATGGTTATAATTTTGGTGTAATGGTGTTTTTATTAGCATTAATGTTGTTTGATAAAATTTTGGTCTTAAAATGACACCATGCTTTATTTTGTTATACAATATGTTTACTTTGTTGTAATTCTGAAAATTGGATGCATTAAAGTGTTGTAAACCATACTTAATTTCTTGTAAGTCTTAAAATTTTGAATAGAGTGTTATTCATGCTTTATATGTTGTATAGATGCTTAAAAAGCTCAATCACAACATACAAAAACTTAAAGAACTTTATTAGAACTTGACATGCACCTCTAAAACATACACAATACAAAAACAACAAACACGAAGTATACGACTTGGAAGCTTGAAAAGCTTCATAACAGCTCGAGCCGAACTTTTATAAGCTCAAGCTCGGCTCGTTGAATATTTCAATGTTGTTTAATTGGGCTTGAGCTTGTGTGCGACAAAAGCTCAATTTGGTGATACCCGTACATATAAGTACTTGTGTTATAACTATAGAATCTTATTGTAAATCCATGGTTTTAGTACTTACATGGTTTTTATTTTTTGCCCAATGTAATTGCTTTGTGGATGGTTTTTTTTCAACGATTGTATATATACATAAAGGATAAACAATTTTTGAATCATTAGGAACATGTTAAGATAATTTCAACATAAAGAAATGTCCAAACAGATTTTTGCATCCACTTTGGGTGGCTTAGTCGCAAAATGTAACTATCATCACTAAATGTAAAAGGTCCCAAGTTCAATTAATGCTAGGTGCAAATAACAACTTAGTTTTTGTATTCAGAAAGGAATGAGAACACATATTGTGTCCAGACTACTATCCAATTTTATGTAATTTTTCATGTTTCTAATAAAAGCGATGGTTTTATTAAAAAAAATAAATAAAATAATAATAATAATAATAATAATAATAATAATAATAATAATAATAATAATAATAATAATAATAAATAAATAAATAAATAAATAAACAATTTTACAGATCTATTGTCAAGTGCTGTAACACCCCCAAAATTTGATACAGCGGAAGACTAAACATGCTTTCGGGGTGCTACGGGGATTGGTCTCCAACACAAGACAATATAGAACGAGATAAAGTAAACATAGTAAAAACACAACCAAAACGGGGTTTTAAGGTTTACATTTATCACAACATCATTCAGAGTCAGGCCAAAAATAAAGTAACAATAGGTCCAAATTTAATTATCAGAGTTTAGAAAAATAGATCCATGAACCGTGTGCCTTGGCCGAGCCTTCCATTCCAAGCATGCACCTCAACACTTAATTACCTGAGAAAACGTGCTAAAAGTCAGCTTTCGCTAGTGAGATCATAGGTTTAAATTCATCTAATAATATAGTGGACATATACGCAAAACGCTTGCTAGCTAGACTAAGGATTCGCTAAAAGTCTGCGGATACCCTCCGCTCCAACATAATACACGGATACCCTCCGTACTAACATAGATATTCGGGTAACTCCCGCAATACCAAAAATACTCGGATAACCTCCGAAGTATTAATAACCTATAGGTGCACACTACAGTATCTAAATAAGTCAACCTTGAATAGTACACACAACATATATGTGACTAAAGCTGACAATTCCAAATAATCAAATAAGCCAACCTTGAATAGTACACACTAAAGGTGTGACTAAAGCTGACAATATATCCTAGTCCATACGCATAGCAAGTTTAGAAAGAATATAAAAGCGATAATAGTCCACATAAAATAATTTGCACGTTTCTCACCCCAAGTATTGAAAACATAGTTCAAGATTGAAAAGTGGGGCTATGACTCACCTCAAGTCCAGAAAATAGCAAGAAGAAGTCGGTAGAAATAAGATGTATGATAACTCACAAAACAGCAACAACGGACTTGGCACGACCTAACAATATTAACTCGTTCAGAAATCATTTCCTCAAATCTATAATATACCCAAACCCGGACGAGAATCCGTTTTACTTCCGAAAATCCATTTCGTATTAGTTTGGTATGTTTGCGTTTGGTATCCATACGGGTGGTGGGTTGACTCAAAACAAACCAAAAGATCACATATAGGATAATGAAACAAACTATAGATCTAATATTAGCCCAATATATCATTTAAATAAATCGCCGAAGTTTATCAAGTCCGTCGATTTGATAATCCTCATATTTATTTACGTAACATACCGTTCCAAGATTACACCCAACCTAAAGCACATAGCACCTAATTACTATATAGTATATATCATAGTTTAATAAATTCCTCATATATATCGTCAAATTGGCCAGATTTCCCGATATATACACTCGCAATCTATTACACTTTACATATACTACAACCTATGGGCGTCGTAGGATACGATGCCCATTAATATATTCATTTCATATAGCCAAATAACCCGGTTCAACCCTACGGTTAAGTGGTTATTTAGTTATATAAAACATTTATATTAATCGTCATATATCCGTGACAACACGAAAGTCACAAATAATAACTTACCTGGACTCGAGTGACAACGACTCCGCATAACTCGATAAGTTTACCCGTTATATACACAGAATGACATTTTATTAACCGTCTAATAATTGTCGGGAGTTTCCCGTTTTATAACAAACTTTTTATAATAACAATACGTTTAATAATATTACGCCACTTTCGTAGCCTAATATATATATATCTAATTGCATTATTTATAATACGACTCGTGATTATTATTAATATTAATATACGCGCCTATATAATTATATAGACGTTATTCACGTCTATATATTTATATAAACGTTTATATTATCAATAACTATTATTACGAGTTTTATTATTTTCGTTTTAATTGTAATAGTTATCGAGTCATACGAAATGGTCACATGTCCGAGTCATGACTCTCGGCTCATTGTCCAAGTCCAAAGTAAATAACAAAAGTCATAATAACCAAAAGTATCTCCGTCCAACACAATCTCAATCCACGTGCTACAACAATAGGGTCCGACTACGGCACCCAACTAACCTATCTCCGTCAATCTAAGTGACCGTCTCACAATCGGTCCCCAATATCTCTTTTCGTCAACAACTTCACAATTTAACAATAATCCCTTGTCGAGACCATAAATGATCTCGACTCAACTAAGCATTCGGCCGAATCCAACATGTGCCAAAACAATAACAAGTAATAAAAATAGTTATCAATAAGGTCCATCATCGGGTTGGTTTACCAAGCCAAACCCGAGCCACTCGACTCACTTGAGTCTCGGCTCCATACACGAGTCACAAGGACTCGACCTCCACAACCAAATAGGTCACCAAAAATAAGCTCTAAGAGCCACACCAAAACTGCCCAAGTCGACCACTTGGGGTCGCGGCATCAATAACCAAAATCGGCCAAAAGGCCTAGACTCCATCGAGTCAAACCACTACCAAATAATAGAACATGAAAACCATGAATTCAAAGCCACAAGGAGCAAAATAACGAGCCATAGGCTCGAATCCCACATCAAGCCGTGAGTCTTCGACTCACGGTTCACTCGAACCCACAAAGAAAAACCAAACCCGGATACCAAACCATTTATGAAAACGTGATTTCATCAAAAACCCATAAATATATCATGTTTTAAAATGAAAACCCACTCGGATCTCATCAAGTCGTGACCCTTGGTCACGTTTCGAACCCACAAATCGAGTCAAAACTCGACCTACCTTCCAAAACAAAGCCAAATCAAAGAATACTCAAGAAATAATAAGAAGATGATGATGAACTCGTGATTATTTTGATTCGAATTTGGTGTTAATGTAGGAATTAGGGCGCGTGTAGGGGTAGATCGGATAGAGGATGAGATGGGGAGTCTATTGGTGGTGGTCGTGTAGTGTGGTGGTCGGCGGTGGAGCAGTGGTGGTGGCCGGATTTGATGTCGGCTAGGGTTAAGAAATGGGGGAGGAGATGGAGGTGAGAGAGAGATAAGGGAGTGAGTGTTTGTGTGTGTGTGGGTGAACCGAACCAAACACAACCTTTGTATTACTCCTTTTAACTTTTTTTTTATGGTAATAATAATAATAATAATAATAATAATAATAATAATAATAATAATAATAATAATAATAATAATAATAATAATAATAATATTACGGTGTGGAGCGGGTAACGTGGGTAAATGTGAAAACATGTGGCCCGAACCCGAACTCATTTCAAACTTCAATATCCATCGAAAACATCTCGTAAATAATTAAAATACGGTCGGACTCGTAAGACGAATCATAAAACTTTCGTTAGGTAATCCTAGTGCCAGAGTCAACGTAGTGCCAAGTGAAAATTCAAATATACATCACCGAGCATTAAATCAAAAATGAATTATGAACATAATTCACGAATTCCATAACGTCTTTAATTAAAATATCCATAAAATCGGTCTTACAAGTTCGTTGTGAAATAAAATTTCAAATAAAAGTTATAAACGAACTTTGATCATAATGCGGGTTTTTAAAATAACTCCCTAAACTGCCGGTTGTCACATCCTCCCAGTCTCAGAAGGAAACCCGTCCCGGGTTTCACTCGGAAAAAATTTATCTACGAAGTGAAAAGCTTCGGATATCTCTTCCTGAACTCGTCCTCACGTTCCCACGTAAATTCTGGTCTATGTCGGGAATTCCAACGAACCTTGACGAGCGGAATGCGACTTCGCTTGAGTCGTTTAACTTCACGATCTAAAATCTCAATCGGTTCTTCCGCGAAATTTAGTTTCTCGTCAACACAAATATCCCTCATTGGAATGACGGGCATTTCATCGGAAAGACATTTCTTCAAATTACTTACGTGGAATACATCGTGAACTTTACTCAGTTCATGTGGTAATTCCAACCTATAAGCCACGGGCCCAATTCTTTCTAAGATCAAGATTGGTCCAATGTAGCGTGGGTTGAGTTTACCACGTTTCCCGAAACGTATTACACCTTTCCAAGGCGAGACTTTCAGCATTACTTTGTCTCCAACCTGGAACTCTAAAGGTTTACGTCTCTGATCGGCGTAGCTCTTCTGCCTATCTCTGGCTGCTTGCAATCGATCACGAATCTGAGCCACTTTCTCTGTAGTTTCTAAAATAAGCTCAGGGCCTGTAAGTTGGCTATCTCCAACTTCTGCCCAACCAATAGGCGAACGACACTTTCTGCCATACAAAGCTTCGAATGGTGCAGCCTTAAGACTTGTGTGGTAGCTATTATTATAGGAGAATTCCGCAAGGGGTAAATACTTCTCTCAGCCTTTACCAAAGTCTATGATGCATGCACGTAGCATATCCTCTAACGTCTGAATGGTCCTCTCACTTTGACCATCGGTTTGGGGATGATATGCAGTACTCATATCAAGCCTCGTCCCCAAAGCCGTTTGAAGTGATCGCCACAAAGCTGACGTAAAACGACTATCACGATCCGAAATAATAGATATCGGGACTCCATGACGCGAAATAATCTCCTTCACGTATAACCTCGCAAGCTTACCCACACTATCATCTTCACTAATAGCTAAGAAATGAGCAGACTTTGTCAGACGATCCACAATTACCCAGATAGCGTCACATCCGCTAGCTGTCCTCGGTAATTTGGTAATGAAGTCCATAGTAATCCGCTCCCATTTCCAAACTGGAAGTTCTGGTTGCATTAGTAATCCTGACGGTCTCTGGTGTTCAGCTTTAACTTTAGCACATGTCAAGCACTTACTAACGTACGATGCTATATTAGCCTTCATATTTGGCCACCAATAGAACTTCTTAAGATCCTGGTACATTTTATCAGAACCAGGATGAATGGAGTACCTTGACTTATGCGACTCATGCATAATCAACTCCCGAATTTCTCCATATAAAGGTACCCAAATCCGATCTCCAAAACATAATAATCCATCAGAACGCTTAACAAATCCTTTCTCATTATCAGCCATCCCAAATATATTCTCGGCAGATCTATTTTCTGCTTTCAACGCTTCCGTTTGAGCTTCAAGTATTTGAGACGGTAATGGCGATACGATAGTCATTCCCAATGACGTAACTCGTAACGGTGGTACTCTTTCCTTTCGAATAAGAGCATCAGCAACAACGTTTGCTTTACCAGGGTGGTAACGAATTTCACAATCATAATCGCTTAGCAACTCAATCCAACGTCGCTGTCTCATGTTGAGCTCTTTTTGATTTAAGATGTGTTGTAAACTTTTATGGTCAGTAAACACAACACACTTTGTTCTGTACAAGTAATGTCTCCATATTCTTAAGGCGAAAACCACAGCACCTAGCTCCAAATCATGAGTAGTGTAGTTTTTCTCATGCTTTTTGAGCTGTCGGGAAGCATAAGCTATCACTTTCTCTCGTTGCATCAACACGGCTCCCAAACCTTTATGTGAGGCGTCACAATAGACGACGAAATCCTCGTTACCTTCCGGTAACGCTAAGATAGGAGCACTACACAACATCTTCTTAAGTAATTGAAACGCTTCCTCTTCTTTATCTCCCCATTCATACGTAACACTCTTTTGAGTCAATTTGGTCAATGGTTTAGCTATCTTCGAAAATCCCTCAATGAATCTTCGGTAATAACCAGCTAAACCCAAAAATTGACGAACTTCGGTTGGGGTTGTAGGTGCAGCCCAATCTTTTATCGCCTCAATCTTAGCAGGATCCACATGGACTCCTTGTCTATCAATCACATGACCCAAAAATTGTACCGTCGGAATCCAAAATTCGCATTTCGAAAACTTGGCATAAAGTTTCTCCTTCCTGAGCAATTCCAAAATGAGTCTTAGATGCTCCTCATGCTCTTTCTCACACTTTGAATAAATTAGAATGTCATCGATGAATACAATCACAAACTTGTCTAAGTAAGGCTTACACACACGATTCATGAGATCCATGAATATTGTTGGTGCGTTAGTCAACCCAAACGGCATCACCTGAAACTCGTAATGCCCGTAACGGGTTCTGAAAGCCATTTTCGGGATGTCTTCCTCACGAACTCGAAGTTGATGATATCCCGATCTCAAATCGATCTTCGAATACACACTCGATCCTTGTAGTTGATCGAACAAGTCATCGATCCTAGGTAACGGGTATCGATTCTTCACCGTTAACTTATTCAACTCTCTATAATCAATACACATACGAAACGATCCATCCTTCTTCTTCCCAAATAAGACTGGGGCTCCCCAACGTGAAGAACTTGGTCTTATGAATCCCTTTTCGGCTAACTCCGCCAATTGTTTCGACAACTCTTCTAGTTCGGTAGGTGCAAGACGATAAGGCGCTCGTGCTACAGGTGCAGCACCAGGTATCAACTCAATCTGAAACTCCACTTGTCTAGTCGGCGGGATTCCCGGCAAATCATCGGGAAACACATCAGGAAAATCACGAACTATAGGCACATCTCCAATGCACCTTTCCTTTTTCTTCGTCTCTCCCTTCTCAGAAATTTGAGCTAAGAAAAGGTAACATCCCTTCTCCATTAGCTTCGGTAACTTTGTGCAAGATATAACTGCTAATCGGGATGGGCTCCTAGAATCCTTTCGGTCTCCCAATATGTTTAGGACTTCCTTTCCGTATGATACACGCACGATCTTCTCGTCGCAAAGTATGTGAGCACGATACTTCGACAACCAATCCATACCAATGATGACATCAAAACTTCCTAACGTGACGGGTAGAAGATCTATGTTGAATGGGTGGTTCAAGAAATTTAACGTACAACCTCGAATGATGGTATTAATCCTTTCTAGGTTTCCATTTGCTAACTCAATATCATATCCAATTCCTAAGGCCATCGGGGGTTTCTCTAGTAAGGGTGCAAACGTAGTGGACACAAAACTCCTATCGGCACCAGTATCAAATAGTATGGAAGCATAACGATTATTGAGGAGGAACGTACCAGTAACGACGTTCGGATCTTCTCCTCTCTCGTTCCCGAGTGCATACACTCTTCCCTGGGCAGCTCCAGCTTCCACACGTTGGTCCCCATCATCTTGTCGTCCACGGTTTCCTCCAGTTCCACGGTTTCCATAATTGTACCCATTACCACCCGAGCCTTGATTTCCACAGTTCCGCGATTCTCTACACTCATTCCTATAGTGTCCCTTCTTTCCACACCCATAACAAGTAACATCTGCCTTATTTCTCATCTCAGGAGCAGCTTGAACCATAGCAAGAGGTCGAGCTCTACAGTCCCTAGCTGTGTGTCCTTTCTTTAAGCAATTCTGGCATTTCACACTACACCATCCAGTATGATGCTGATGGCAACGATCACACTTGGGTATATCACCGTTCTGATTCTTCTTATCTCCGTTCCCAATAGCATAAGCCTTAGCTTGTCTCTTGCTTCGGTGATCATTACTCTTAGAGTGATGGTCTCTCTTTCTCTTTCCATTCTTCTCCTTATCAGCTTCTTCTAATTCCAACGAATCCATAAGTTGTTGAGCAATTGTGATTGCCTCATGGATGTTTGCAGGCCTAGTAGAAATTACATCATTTCTCGTAGCTACTGGCAACCCAATCAGTATACCTCTCGATCTTTTGAGTCTCAGTTTTCACCATCTCTGGGCACAACAAGGCTAATTCCTAGTAACGACGATTGTAAGTCGCCATATCATTACCTTTCACCTTGTGGTTCCAAAACTCAATCTCTAGCTTCTTGACCTCATTCCTTGGGCAATAAGTCTGAATCAGCAAAGACTTAAATTGCTCCCAAGTCATGGCATAAGCTACATCACTCCCAACTGCATTTCGGTAGTTGTTCCACCAAGTCAAAGCTTCATCCTTGAAAGTAAAAGAAGCAAACTTTACCTTCGCATTCTCCGCACAACCACTGACATTAAACACTGACTCAGTCTTCTCAATCCATCTGACTAAGTAAACCACTCCTTCGGTTCCACCAAACTCAATGGGTCCACAAATCTTGAATTCTTTGTATTGACATCCATTAACACGAACAGGTGGGAAGGTTCCAGCAGAATTGATGGAATGATTTGACTCAGCTAGTAGTTCAGCAACTCTTTGCTCCACGAGTTGGTTGATCATTTCTTGATCCACAGTAGGTGCATTAAGTGGAACATGATCATTGTCTCCCTGAACATCAACATTTTGATTCCTGTTGTTGCGGTTAGTGGTGTCCAGGTTGTCAGGAGTAGGGGTTTCAACATTTCGAGTAGGTCGACGACCTCGGCGACCAGGAGTAGTCACAGCAGGACCAGTTCTGGTAGACCTAACAGGGTTTCGTCGTGGTGCCATTGATCTGTAACATCATACAAGTTCATGAGTCTCCAATAGAACTTATCGATATGCTCAACAAAACATTTCATCGAAATCAAGTCATGGAAAGAATAGCAACAATACACCACGTAACATCAATAAAGCGAATAAGGACTCAATTTCCATAACACCCAAAATCACATAATACCATATACTAATAATCATCAACCATACAATAGTGATCTAACATTGTTCCAACTAACGGATAACACAAAACATACTAATCGTTCCAAAAGAGACGAATACTGAGCAAAATACATCAAAATATGATAAATAGCTTTTCTAACCGAACACTCCTCGGTTAAGAAAGAAACAAGACAACATAACCCAAGCAACTAGCCACGTGGCTGGCGGAGGCTCCTCAACTCCTGCCTTAAGCTATCAAGATCCCTCCATAACGATCCTAGCTCCACGCTATGGGTGTCTCAGTCTCTCTTGAGGTCAGCCACCTCCTTCTCTAGCTCGGCATTCCTTTGCCAAAGCTTGCGGTCGGCCTCACGAGCAGTAACAAATCCTCGCTGCAAACTATCGATATGCTCGTGGACATCCATCAAAACTCTCCTCAGCTCAGTAGCCCTGCCCACAGCGACAGTCAAATCAACTCTCAAATCTGCTAAAAACTCTCCAATAACTCTCTCAAGTCGATCAGATACACGTGCAACTCTCTCACTAAGCTCAGTAATCCGAGCCCACAACCTGCCAACCTCACCCAACTCTGCATGCTCAGCAGAAACCTCAGAAGATGCATCCGACTCAACGGGACTACCAGGTGGCAACTCAAACAAGAACGGATGATCAGGTGAATCAGGCTCAATCGGGTGTACAGGTGAATCAGGCTCCTCAGCCTGAGCTGGTGGCAATAACTCATCATCATCATCATCATCATCATCATCAGGCATCTCATCCTCCTAAGGGTCATCCTCCTCCTCAGGGTCATCATCATCACCCGGCTCAGCCTCCTGAGGGTCATCCTCCTCCTCAGGGTCATCAGCCTCATCCTCACCCTCGTACTCCTCCTCCTCCTCATCGGAAGAGTACCTCATCACTCGCCGTCTCCTACTAGGTGAACCATGTGGAGATGTAGTAGGTGATCTAGGACGACGACGCAATGATGTGGGTGGCGCCTCAGACAGAAGAGAATGAGCATCAATCTGTAAAGGTGATGGAGTAGGGCATACCGACATGCGTGCCGTAGCTCGATGGGCAAAGCGTGGTGCCACACGAGCCAAAGCCTGATGAAGAGTAAGCTGCCTCGATGTACCAGGGAGCCCTAGAGAAGATGAGGGTCCCTGCGTAGATGCAGCAGGTAGTGCTGAAGTAGAAGCTGCCTGTGATACAGTAGCTGAAGACATGGCCATCTGGTAAGGGTCATCAGATGCCATAGTGAACTGTGCAGGTAAAACTGGTGCAGTAAGAATATCCTCGACGACATCGGGCATATGGGAGGCCATGGTCTGTGACAACGGCGTAGGGTAGGTGTAAGTGTTTCAAAACAACTAAATCACAACTCATAATACCATACCAAATATACTCAACAATTAGTTCCTTATATAATCTCAATAAAAGAATTTCAAACACCGCATTACTAAAATGTTTAGAAAACGTATAGACCATATAAATCCTCGAGAACGCCATCTTATTACTAAAATCCATAAACCTCAAATCATCTCAAGAAATTCCAAATCTAACAATCATCTCAAATATCTCATAATACCTCAAATAATAGAAGATGCTTCGGCTTGGCGGGCTGGCGGGCGGTGGTCAAGGATCATTTTCTATAAAACTACAGTTATAGTTTAGGCATTTATTTACCTAGTTCTCTATAACCTTGGCTCTGATACCAATCTGTAACACCCCTAAAATTTGATACAGCAGAAGACTCAACAAGCTTTCGGGGTGCTACGGGGATTGGTATCCAACACAAGACAATATAGAACGAGATAAAGTAAACATAGTAAAAACACAACCAAAACGGGGTTTTAAGGTTTACATTTATCACAACATCATTCAGAGTCAGGCCCAAAATAAAGTAACAATAGGTCCAAATTTAATTATCAGAGTTTAGAAAAATAGATCCATGAACCGTGTGCCTTGGCCGAGCCTTCCATTCCAAGCATGCACCTCAACACTTAATTACCTGAGAAAACGTGCTAAAAGTCAGCTTTCACTGGTGAGATCATAGGTTTAAATTCGTCTAATAATATAGTGGACATATACGCAAAACGCTTGCTAGCTAGACTAAGGATTCGCTAAAAGCCTGTGGATACCCTCCGCTCCAACATAATACACGGATACCCTCCGTATTAACATAGATATTCGGGTAACTCCCGCAATACCAAAAATACTCGGATAACCTCCGAAGTATTAATAACCTATAAGTGCACACTACAGTATCTAAATAAGTCAACCTTGAATAGTACACACAACATATATATGACTAAAGCTGACAATTCCAAATAATCAAATAAGCCAACCTTGAATAGTACACACTAAAGGTGTGACTAAAGCTGACAATATATCCTAGTCCATACGCATAGCAAGTTTAGAAATAATATAAAAGCGATAATAGTCCACATAAATAATTTGCACGTTTCTCACCCCAAGTATTGAAAACATAGTTCAAGATTGAAAAGTGGGGCTATGACTCACCTCAAGTCCAGAAAATAGCAAGAAGAAGTCGGTAGAAATAAGATGTATGATAACTCACAAAACAGCAACTACGGACTTGGCACGACCTAACAATATTAACTCGTTCAGAAATCATTTCCTCAAATCTATAATATACCCAAACCCGGACGAGAATCCGTTTTACTTCCGAAAATCCATTTTGTATTAGTTTGGTATGTTTGCGTTTGATATCCATACGGGTGGTGGGTTGACTCAAAACAAACCAAAAGATCACATATAGGATAATGAAACAAACTATAGATCTAATATTAGCCCAATATATAATTTAAATAAATCGCCGAAGTTTATCAAGTCCGTCGATTTGATAATCCTCATATTTATTTACGTAACATACCGTTCCAAGATTACACCCAACCTAAAGCACATAGCACATAATTACTATATAGTATATATCATAGTTTAATAAATTCCTCATATATATCGTCAAATTGGCCAGATTTCCCGATATATACACTCGCAATCTATTACACTTTACATATACTACAACCTATGGGCGTCGTAGGATACGATGCCCATTAATATATTCATTTCATATAGCCAAATAACCCGGTTCAACCCTACGGTTAAGTGGTTATTTAGTTATATAAAACGTTTATATTAATCGTCATATATCCGTGACAACACGAAAGTCACAAATAATAACTTACCTGGACTCGAGTGACAACGACTCCGCATAACTCTATAAGTTTACCCGTTATATACACAGAATGACATTTTATTAACCGTCTAATAATTGTCGGGAGTTTCCCGTTTTATAACAAACTTTTTATAATAACAATACGTTTAATAATATTACGCCACTTTCGTAGCCTAATATATATATCTAATTGCATTATTTATAATACGACTCGTGATTATTATTATTATTAATATACGCGCCTATATAATTATATAGACGTTATTCACGTCTATATATTCATATAAACGTTTATATTATCAATAACTATTATTACGAGTTTTATTATTTTCTTTTTAATTGTAATAGTTATCGAGTCATACGAAATGGTCACATGTCCGAGTCATGACTCTCGGCTCATTGTCCAAGTCCAAAGTAAATAACAAAAGTCATAATAACCAAAAGTATCTCGGTCAATCTAAGTGACCGTCTCACAATCGGTCCCCAATATCTCTTTTCGTCAACAACTTCACAATTCAACAATAATCCCTTGTCGAGACCATAAATGATCTCGACTCAACTAAGCATTCGGCCGAATCCAACATGTGCCAAAACAATAACAAGTAATAAAAATAGTTATCAATAAGGTCCATCATCGGGTTGGTTTACCAAGCCAAACCCGAGCCACTCGACTCACTTGAGTCTCGGCTCCATACACGAGTCACAAGGACTCGACCTCCACAACCAAATAGGTCACCAAAAATAAGCTCTAAGAGCCACACCAAAACTGCCCAAGTCGACCACTTGGGGTCGCGGCATCAATAACCAAAATCGGCCAAAAGGCCTAAACTCCATCGAGTCAAACCACTACCAAACAATAGAACATGAAAACCATGAATTCAAAGCCACAAGGAGCAAAATAACGAGCCATAGGCTCGAATCCCACATCAAGCCGTGAGTCTTCGACTCACGGTTGACTCGAACCCACAAAGAAAAACCAAACCCGGATACCAAACCATTTATGAAAACGTGATTTCATCAAAAACCCATAAATATATCATGTTTTAAAATGAAAACCCACTCGGATCTCATCAAGTCGTGACCCTTGGTCACGTTTCGAACCCACAAATCGAGTCAAAACTCGACCTACCTTCCAAAACAAAGCCAAATCGAAGAATACTCAAGAAATAATAAGAAGATGATGATGAACTCGTGATTATTTTGATTCGAATTTGGTGTTAATGTAGGAATTAGGGCGCGTGTAGGGGTAGATCGGATAGAGGATGAGATGGGGAGTCTATTGGTGGTGGTCGTGTAGTGTGGTGGTCGGCGGTGGAGCAGTGGTGGTGGCCGGATTTGATGTCGGCTAGGGTTAAGAAATGGGGGAGGAGATGGAGGTGAGAGAGAGATAAGGGAGTGAGTGTTTGTGTGTGTGTGGGTGAACCGAACCAAACACAACCTTTGTATTACTCCTTTTAACCTTTTTTTTTATGATAATAATAATAATAATAATAATAATAATAATAATAATAATAATAATAATATTATTATTATTACGGTGTGGAGCGGGTAACGTGGGTAAATGTGAAAACATGTGGCCCGAACCCGAACTCATTTCAAACTTCAATATCCATCGAAAACATCTCGTAAATAACTAAAATACGGTCGGACTCGTAAGACGAATCATAAAACTTTCGTTAGGTAATCCTAGTGCCAGAGTCAACGTAGTGCCAAGTGAAAATTCAAATATACATCACCGAGCATTAAATCAAAAATGAATTATGAGCATAATTCACGAATTCCATAACGTCTTTAATTAAAATATCCATAAAATCGGTCTTACAAGTTCGTTGTGAAATAAAATTTCAAATAAAAATTATAAACGAACTTTTTTTTTTTAATGTAGGACTTTTAAGGGAGTTAATTTTCAGGACAGCTGAACGAAATGTGTATAAGTAGTCTACCTTATAACTTTATTATAGGGTAGCTTTTATATCGTGTTCGCTTGAGCGGTTAAATTGGATGAAATGCGAGTACAGAAAACATGTTTTATCGCAAAGCTCCTCCTATAACTTATCTTTACCCAAAAAAACATGACAATTTATCAACCTGTGTTCTATAATTTCAGTTTCTATGCTGTAATCTTCACTTCCCGTTTAATTCCAAATTCGCCTCTAAATCTAAAGTTGATAACCAAAATCCATGTTTCGCCATTTACATTCAAAAAGAAATTTCTACTTGGAACAGAAGTAATTGTTTTTATTGTTTCAAATGATCGAATCTAACTTCTCATTGTCGGACTATGTTGTCTTAGAGTTATAATTGGTTTTAGATTCATCTATACTAACATTTTGATGCAATTTTGCAGCCCTCTCAACTATTAAAAATTGATTCCTAATGTAATGCATGTTAAAAAGCAAAAAAAGAATTTAGCTAAAATAATTGCATCAAAGAGTTAAGGGTTTTATCTTTTTAAATTGTGATTAATGTCTTGTATATATTCATGATTAATACACGGATTCGGAGATATATTTATATATCTTCAAAGTACCAGAGCGAGTAACAAATCACCTTCATCACATTGCTTCACTGCACATATAGTGAGCTATGAAAAGAACGCATATAACAGTGACAGATGTGCATAAAGAAAGGAATGCGTGAATAATGACGTATACAGATAACATATATATTACTGGAGACATCTCTTTATGCATTGAATAAGAGATAACTTTCCAATTCTAAATGGGTGAAAGTTTCATAAACTTATTCTGTATGACATTATTCTTTTTTTTTTTTTTTTTTTTATTATTATTATTTTTAAATTTCAGATACAAACATTATAACTTTAATTTTTGTAACCTTGAAGTTTGTCTATGTTCTGCGCCTAGTTACGCTTGTTTTGTATGCATTCAAGCCCCCAGCCCAATCCCAAACTGGCAATTGACTGTGGTGCAAGGAAGAGGACTCAGCAACATTCAATAACATCACCATATACCAGCAAGTAGCCTCACTTTGCACCCAGATGTAGCACATGAACCCACTTTTATCTTCTTCTTCTTCTTATTTTATTATTATTATTTTTTATTTTTTTTTATTTTATATAAAAAAAGAAAGCTGTTATAATTTCTGAAATTCTGTATTTTCAGCAGATGCAAAGTTGCTAGCACTTTGAGCAATATAATCTCTTGGGTTACCAAAGTCCAACGGGGACATTCTTAAGCTCAAATAACCTTCACATATAATTATAGTAACAAGATATTTCTTGATCAACCAAAGAAGACTAATAATTAAGATAATCAGATTAACAAAGTAAATTCAAAATCTAACTATTGTATATCAAAAGATAAATTTCATAAATTTTTGTAAATAGATATCATTACTTATTAATTAAGAGATAAAGAATTAAACAAATATTGTGGCATTAACTTGTGTATAATGAGAATAAACAGACATAATCACTGCAAGGTTACTAATGCAATATCTACTTTCTCATCCATGACATGATAAATGTGAACACGCTGGGTCAACATTTGGCTAACATAATTGTCATCGAAATCGAAATAGCTAACATTATCTGTTTCTGAGAACCAAGAAGAAGTATTGGCTAACATAATTTTATTGTTAAATTGAGAACCAAGAAGAAGTATTGTTTCAATATAGGAGGTAAACAAGACAGAACTATCATTTTCAGCATCCCATATAACATTGGTCAGAACTATCATTTTCAAAACCAAGAAGAAGTATTGTTTCAATATAGGACTTCAAATACGGATGCTACTTGACCATCATAATCTTCATCATCATAAAATCTTTCTATTATTGTTTCTCCATTCTTCCTAAACCCCAATATGTCTGTATGATACGCTATCTCATTCGAAGTCTTTAGACTAAACAACTTAGTAAAAGATTTAGTAACACCATCTTTCATCCTCCACACATCACAAACTACTGCCATGTCCTCTTCCTCAAAATAGTTATCAACCACAGCAAGAGACTCATTTCCCTTGAAGAACGTTAAATTAATCGTGCGTATACCTGGAAGACACACGACTTCTCCAAACTCTTCCTTCTTCAAATCAAATGAAATGATAAAATGTGTCCTAGGTACATCATCCAAACTGGATTTATGAAAACCATCCCAATAAATCAATCCATCTATTGAAATGTGATTTGATGTCAAATGATATAATTCAAATGGAGGACTGATAGATAGCCTTTTCCAAGACCTCGAGCTTAGCGTAAAAATCTCAACTTCCCAATGGACACCTGGCGTCTCAAAAATATTAACCTTAACAATCTTAGTATCACTAGTGTCAGTACAAACTCCGAAACCAACAAAACTGTTACCTAAAGGCATACTCAATACATTCGGGACAACGATACCAACCGACTTTCTAACTGTTGGATTCCAAAGAACAGCCATATTCATAGTATCTAAGCTCATATCTAAGCAAGAACCGTAGAAATATACCAATCCATGTGAGGAGCCAAGTAGGACTACATTTCTAAGAAGGTTAACAAACTCGGGGACAGTATGGTTAAACCTGTTGTTGGGGAAAGAATCATCATCACGTATCGAAACACATCCTCGATCATCACTTATACCATATCTTATGAGTACATGGTGTGCTTGTGTTTGTTTTTGTGTTTGTATATGTTCATTGATGAACTTCGAGCTATCAATGATTGACTTCCATGCTTTCGAAACCAATCTGAACTGAATCAAGGGTTTGATCGGGAGCCTTTTCATGATTTCAGATTGGACTTCGATAGGAATGTTGTCTGACATTTTTGAGACTGAAAGTGCGTAGGTTTCCAAGGGGAAGAAGAAAAACAGGTGATGTTGACTGAGTTTGGACTATTTGTTTGTGTTCGGGCTTTGTAAAATTTTATATGATCCACTAGTTATAATACCCGCGCACGCGCGGGTTTTTTAAAATTTTTTGAATCATTTATTTTTATATACTAAAAATCAAATAATTTAATCTTTGTTTTGTTTGATTTATGATGTTTAATTATAGTTTTTTATTATTAAAGATAATTATTTAAAAATTTTAATCTTATTATTAATTGCATCTTATCTATATTTTTTTTGTATTTATCTTCTACTTGTGTTATGGATAAATATAAAATGTTACCTAATAAGAAAAATAATCTTTTTTTTAAATACAATTATTACTAAATAAGGTATGAATCCATTTTTTTGAAATAGAAAATTCCCAATAGGGGTTTTGTTTTATTATATAAAAGATGACTGGTGTAAATACTAGATTTTTAGATTAAGTTTAAATAGGCCCGGTTTATGTAGGGCTCGAGCTCGGCTTGAATGCATTATGCATTTTCTACCAAGGTACCCGCACGTTGCAGTGGCGAGTATCATGAAATAAATTTTTTTGATTAATAATGTATTTTAGTTTATTATTTTTTTTTTACAATAAATTTACGGATATCAATAATTTCGTATAGCCTGTGCCCATTCGGGATCGAGCCCGTTGGCCCGTGCCTATTCGGGCTCGAGCCCGTTTAGTCCGCGCCCGTTCGGGCTCAAGCTCATTTGGCTCGTTTCCCATTCGGGCTTGAATATTTGTATAATGTGCTTTATTATTTGTAGTAATGAAATTTAATGCAGGATTTATGTTTAACTTGGTTGTATAATATGCTTGATAATTTGTATTTCTTATGTAAGTGGTCTTTTAATAACTGTATTAATTATATTTATTGACTATTTAAATAATTGACCATATTAAATAGCATTAATGTGGTGTTTTGTTGTACACTATGTTTTTTTCTTGTAAGTCTAAAAATTATGTGCATTAAAGTGTTGTATACTTTGTTTCATTTCATGTAAGTGGTAGTCATTATAGTTATTAATAACATTAACCACTTTAATAGCATTAATGTTGTATGTCTGAAAATAAGTCTAAAAATTATATCATGCTTATTTTGTTGCACACTATGCTTATTTTGTTGTAAATCTGAAAATTGGTTGCAACTATTGTACATTATGCTTAAATGGTTCTAATATTGGTGTAAGGGTGTTTTTAATAGCATTAATTTTGTTTGATAAAATTTTGGTCTTAAAATGACACCACGCTTTGTTTTGTTATACAATATGCTTACTTTGTTGTAATTCTGAAAATTGGATGCATTAAAGTGTTGTAAACTATACTTAATTTCTTGTAAGTCTTAAAATTTTAAAGAGAGTGTTATTCATGCTTTATATGTATTATAGATGCTTAAAAAGCTCAATCACAACATACAAAAACTTTTTATTTATATATTTTGTTTTACAATATGCTTACTACAAAGTAATCCTGAAATTAACTCCCTTAACTTTTTTTTTTAATGTAGGACTTTTAAGGGAGTTAATTTTCAGGACAGCTGAACGAAATGTGTATAAGTAGTCTACCTTATAACTTTATTATAGGGTAGCTTTTATATCGTGTTCGCTTGAGCGGTTAAATTGGATGAAATGCGAGTACAGAAAACATGTTTTATCGCAAAGCTCCTCCTATGAGTCATAACTTATCTTTACGCAAAAAAACATGACAATTTATCAACCTGTGTTCTATAATTTTAGTTTCTATGCTGTAATATTCACTTCACTTTAATTCCAAATTTGCCTCTAAATCTAAAGTTGATATACCAAAATCCATGTTTCGCCCTTTAGTATTGAAAAGAAATTTCTACTTGAAACAAAGTGACTGTTTTTATTGTATCAAATGATCGAATCTAACTTCTCATTGTCATACTCTGTTGTCTGAGAGTTATAATTGGTTTTAGATTCATCTATACTAACATTTTGATGCAATTTTGCAGCCCTCTCAACTATTAAAAATTGATTGCTAATATAATGCATGTTAAAAAGTAAAAAAAAATATTTAGCTAAAAAAAAAAAATTGCATCAAAGAGTTAAGGGTTTCATCTTTGTAAATAATTGTGATTAATATATTTCTTGTATATATTCATGATTAATACACGGATTCGCAGATATATTTATATATCTTCAAAGTACCAGAGCGAGTAACAAATCACCTTCATCACATTGCTTCAATGCACATATAGTGAGCAATGAAAAGAACGCATATAACAGTGACAGATGTGCATAAAGAAAGGAATGCATGAAAAACGACTATACAGATAACATATATATATTACTGGAGACATCTCTTTATGCATTGAATAAGAGATAACTTTCCAATTCTACATGGGTGAAAGTTTCATCAACTTATTCTGTATGATATTATTCTTTTACTTTTTACAAACATTATAACTTCAATTTTTGTAACCTTGAAGTTTGTCTATGTTCTGTGCCTAGTTACGCTTGTTTTGTATGCATTCAAGCCCCCAGCCCATTCCCAAACTGGCAATTGACTGTGGTGCAAGGAAGAGGACTCAGCAACATTCAATAACATCACCATATACCAGCAAGTAGCCTCACTTTGCACCCAGATGTAGCACATGAACCTGCTTTTATCTTTTTTTTATTTAAAAAAAAAAAAAACTGTTGTAATTTCTGAAATTCTGTAAATAAATATCATTACTTACTAAAGAGTTAATTAAACAAATTTTATGGCATTAACTTGTGTATAAACAAAAATGAATACTATCCGAAGTTAGCCTGTTTGCGCTTCTTCTTAAAGGTGACATGCATGGACGCAAGTCAACTTCCTCAGTAACAGCCTAACTTGTGTATAATGAGAATAAATAGACATAACCACTGCAAGTTACTAATCCAATATCTACTTTCTCATCCATGACACTGATGAATGTGAACCCGCTGGGTCAACATTTGGCTAACATAATTGTCATCGAAATCGAAATAGCTAAACATATATATATATATATATATATATATATATATATATATATATATATATATATATATATATATATATATATATATATATATATATATATATATATATATATATGTGTGTGTGTGACAGTCAGCAAAATATTTCTGTTTATAACTTCCACAAATATGTGAGATTCATCATCATTAATATTGGAAATAAACATTGATCTCAAAGATAACACAAGTATCAATGTATACATTAAGAATATAACACATTCATACATCATTTAAAAAACCTAAAATATCTCGATAATTATACCTTCTAACATCATCATGATAAATGATAGAACTTGTCTGATCAAGCAAAAGCAGTGATTCCCTGTACGACCTCGCCAAGAACGTACCACTCTTTCCATTAATCCCAGTGCCATTGATACGTCCTGATGAGGGATCATAAACTTCAATTCCATACTCTTCTCCATTATCGTCCAACATTTCTATCATAACTTCACTGTTCTCTCTAAACCCTAACACTCTATTATACAACAACTTACCTGGTACCTTTACAGTGAACATCTTAGTTAAAGATTTAGGAACACCATCATCATCCATTACCCATACACCGCAAACCTCACCATCATCATCATGATGATACTCAAGCACACCAAGCGACTCATTGACCTTTGATACCATCAATGCATCTGAGTTCACTAAGCTATCCGGAAAACACACTTCGCCAAACTTATCACTTTTCAAATCATAGGAAATGATAAAATTAGTCTTCAATTCAACACACAGACTGTTATTATCCATTGCCAACCAATAAATAAACCCATCAATAGTAACCTGATCCGGCATCAAATGGCAGGATTTAAATGCAGGACCCTTAGATACACTTTTCCACACACGTGAACTTAATGAATAAACCTCAACTTCCCAATGGACAGTCGGGAGATCAATAGTATTGATCTTAACAACCTTAGGGTCACTTTTGTTGGGACAAACCCCAAAACCAATAGCAGTATATCCATTAGGGATAACTATACCAACTGATTTCTTAATAGCAGGATTCCACAAAGCAATCATATTTGTTTTAAAACCTATATCTCGATAAATACCGTGAAAACAAATCAATCCATTTGAGGAACCTAGTACTGATCCTCCTGAGCTAAGTAAGTGAACACACAGCGGAGCGGTTAGGTGAAACTTTTTTTGGGGGAAAGTATCGTTATCAATGACAGAAATGTGTTTTTTGACGTAACCTAACTTGTACCTGACAAATTGATGATGTTGTGATCTGGTGTGATGAATTTGGTTGTGATCATTAATGAATTTTGGGCTGTCGATAAAAGACTTCCACAATTTCGAAACAGATCTGCATTGAATCACTGATTTGACAGGAAGCCTTTTGATGATTTCTGATTGAACTTCGAAAGGTATGTTGTCAGACATTTTACAAATTTGAGGGTTTTTTTTTAGGGTTTGAATTTCTGGAGTTTTTGGTACAGAAATGAACTTGGACAGTAGTGTGTGCTTTTGGTGACAGTGTGTGTCGTGTTGACCTGGAATTATTAAATGTAGGCTACTGGGCTTTTTGCAATGGGTTAAGATATGAGATTGGTCCATAGTGTTCTTCTTCTTCTTCTTCTTTTTCTTCTTCTTCTTCTTCTTCTTCTTCTCTCTCTCTCTCTCTCTCTCTCTCTCTCTCTCTCTCTCTCTCTCTCTCTCTCTCTCTCTCTCTCATTAGTATTATTTTTAAGATAATACAATTTAGTTTTAGCATGGTTCTGAACTGATACATTTATAGACTAACAAGATTGGTTTCGTTTTCAAATTTTATTGTTAGATTGAACCTAATGAAATGGTTACGACATGTCATAAATAGTTAACTTTTGGGGTTTTGAGAGAGGTGAAGTACGTTCCGATTGAGCATCCGTTAAATATAGAATCACTAAATCCAACTTAGTAGCAAATTCAGAAGAAGAAACAAAAAAACCAAAATCTTGAAGTATGAGAAATATTTGAATGGCATTACTTCTGCATGTCGATGGTTTTCCGTGCTTTACCTGTTGCACCATCCTCATAAGTCCTCATGAGATAGCATGTCATCTTTTATTACAAAAACTAGAGCAATGCGTGTAACCTGCTTGTAAAACAAAATTACCTAAAAAAATATATATAAGGAGACGTTTGGTAAATAGTTTTTATAATCAAGGTACGGTTATTGATACATATTTGTAGTATTCAAGATTATTGTGTATGCATGTAAAACCGACATATGAGCTGGTAATGTTTGCCCGTTATTGTTTCTATTTTTATTCTCTTCGAAAGGCATATATTATAAAAACACAAAACCAAACACCCCATGGGAAAGCCCGTCACGAGGGAAAACTACTTTGTATTAACTTGGCGTTCTATATTGTGCTGTGTTTTCTGAAACTACTTGTTTTGGATGATGAGTTTGCTATACTCAATATGAATTTGAGGTAACCAAAATGCAACTCTTGACAACCGAGTACTAAAAACAAGAAATTAGATTATCCTACATCTACATTGGTGCCAAATTACCAGCATACATATGATCATAAGATCATTTGATAACATAAAAACAGTTGCCTTACTTTCAAGTGGTAATGCTCTGGATTCTAAGTTCCCAGAAACAGATAATGGTGGAGCACCTTCACAGTTGTAGGCAAATTGAGAACTAAATGAAGCAAAGATTGCAACACTTATGACCCCTTATACCATTTCAATATCTTGCACTTTCACATATACTTATTTTCCAGTACTTTTACAAATTTACGCCTTTCGATTAATTCAATATCAGCTAAAGCATAAACAAAACCAAACTAATAAAGTAATTAGTCCAAAAAAAACTTAGAGCCTAAGACTAATCATTAAGTCATTCATCTGTAGAAAACTGGACCAATTTGAACACAGAATATGAAGCCCGGTGGCCAAAATTCCCGATACAAACATGTGACCTTTCTTTATTATCTATAAAAGATTCCTGAATCCAAACCCTAGCTATTTCAAAAGTTAAAATTTCAGACCACATACCATTCGAAATCCAAGAAGAAATCATGAACAGGCTGCCAGTCAAATTAGTTATTAGATTTAGATCCGTTTCAAAGCCATGGAAGTCTCTAATCGATAGCTCTACCTTTATCAACGATCAAATCCATCACACTCAACCCCAACATCCTCAGATGTAGATGTTGGAGAATCTAATTTCTTATTTGTAGTACTCAGTTGTTGAAGAGTACTACTGGTTATAGATTCATTTATATTAACATTCTGAGGCAAAATGTAGCCATCTCAAATTTAAAGGTTTATTTCCTTTGAAGATGCATATTAATTAAAAATCAAAAACAAATTTGAATTTAGCTAGCGCATTGCATCAAATTAAACTGTCAACCCGAGTAACAAAGCACTTCCTTGCATTTCTTTCAATAAGTAGTGAGATAAAAATCACGTACCATCTAATCTAAGTTTCGGAAGATTACCAAATATATACACATATATTAGTAAATTTAAAGAAAAGAAGACGCATAAATCTACGACCGCGATTGAAGTTAGAGACATCTATTTAGAAATTCTAACACAAAAGATAAGTTTCTCATTCTGAATCGATACTTGTTCTTCTAGATATAAACATTTTGATTTTGGTTATTGGAACCTTGAGCTATATGTATGGTCTACACCTTTTGATGCTTGTTATACACATTTAAGACTACAGTCCAAAACAGATGAAACCACTTGTGGTTCTATGTGTATCAAAATATGTCAGGTTTGGTTGAACTTGAACCAAAACATTATTTAGCTCCACTGGTATTGTGGTGCCCTCTATAGTGTGTCTTTTTCAATATCTGCTACTGATCAAGTTTCATACTGTACTATCATCTAAGGGAAGTCGATTCTCTAAAACATCTAAATTCATGGAGTAAACCATCCAAGACTTACATAATATGAAGTAGAAACCCAGCTAAAATAAGACTACTATATGAGTCATCAAAGTACATATAAAGCAAAACAAATTCCACATCTAAAACCGAATTTTGCAGAAAAAGAACATAACATTGCATCAGAGTTTGCAAACAATCATGGTATGTGTCACTATGGAAATGTGATTATTAAAATTATATGTTTTCTTTCCTTCGAGTGGCTCCATTCATTCATCAATATTTTGTTTTAGATATATAATATTAGAATTAGGCAGCTAACCTGATGTTATATAAGCTTGGTACTTTTAAATACTATACACATGTATGACTATATGATGCTACGATTTATGAAAAACACATCGTATATTAGTAGGTCCCTATTAGCATTATGATGATATAGCATTCACTTGTTATCAAATAAGGAATGACACAATCAAATCTACATAGTAAGTTTGGTCACTTTATATCAAGGTATACACCTAAAAAGATCTTGTTACAAGATATCACTTCTTTTTTAAAATAGAGAAATAATCAAACACAAGTTATTCAATAAACAGGATAAATGAGTATTATGCGATGCTAATTAACTAAAATTCACTTGATCTCAGACACTTCATATGTAAGTGGCTTTACTTCTTTAATTTCAGGCTTCATATTTTTGTACTTCTCCCCAACGGCGAAATGTTGGGAAGTCGCCCATTCACCATTAACTACCATATAGCACCCTGAACTCTGATTTCTGACCCTAAGGTAGTTTGTGCAGAAGCATTATAGGATAAACAGGTAGACTGGAAATGCAAGAAAGAATATTACTTGGCCTAGCAGGTCTAGTTTAACACACAATAACTGCTGGTTTGCAGTGTCCGCTAACAGACAGCCAACTTGCAGGATCTCAAGACCGTGCAAACAGAAAGAAAAAAAAAAAAAAAAAAAAAAAAAAAAAAAGATTACAACATAACTCATGCATAAGGAGAATTTAACAACATAATGTTCAAGTAAAAAAAAAAAAAAAAAAAGATATAGCAGCGTCACTAATCATTGTTGAACATATAATGCACAATGTATAAATGATATTAATAATACTGATATGCATAATGAAGACTTGAAGGTGATAACTACACTTTCATCTCAATACCTTCCCATCACCATTCACCGAATGATAGAATTTGACTCACCAAGAAGAAGTATTGTTTCAATATAGGAGGTCAACAAGACAGAACCATCATTTTCAGCATCCCATATAACATTGGTTATGTGTCGTGATGAGGGATCATAGACTTCAAATACGGATGCTACTTGACCATCATAATCTTCATCATCATAAAATCTTTCTATTATTGTTTCTCCATTCTTCCTAAACCCCAATATGTCTGTATGATACGCTATCTCATTCGAAGTCTTTAGACTAAACAACTTAGTAAAAGATTTAGTAACACCATCTTTCATCCTCCACACATCACAAACTATTGCCATGTCCTCTTCCTCAAAATAGTTATCAACCACAGCAAGAGACTCATTTAGCTTGAAGAACGTTAAATCAATCGTGCGTATACCTGGAAGACACACGACTTCTCCAAACTCTTCCTTCTTCAAATCAAATGAAATGATAAAATGTGTCCTAGGTACATCATCCAAACTGGATTTATGAATACCATCCCAATAAATCAATCCATCTATTGAAATGCGATTTGATGTCAAATGATATAATTCAAATGGAGGACTGATAGATAGCCTTTTCCAAGACCTCAAGCTTAGCGTAAAAATCTCAACTTCCCAATGGACACCTGGCGTCTCAAAAATATTAACCTTAACAATCTTAGTATCACTAGTGTCACTACAAACTCCGAAACCAACAAAACTGTTACCTAAAGGCATACTCAATACATTCGGGACAACGATACCAACCGACTTTCTAACTGTTGGATTCCAAAGAACAGCCATATTCATAGTAGCTAAGCTCATATCTAAGCAAGAACCGTAGAAACATACCAATCCATGTGAGGAGCCAAGTAGGACTACATTTCTAAGAAGGTTAACAAACTCGGGGACAGTATGGTTAAACCTGTTGTTGGGGAAAGAATCATCATCACGTATCGAAACACATCCTCGATCATCACTTATACCATATCTTATGAGTACATGGTGTGCTTGTGTTTGTTTTTGTGTTTGTATATGTTCATTGATGAACTTCGAGCTATCAATGATTGACTTCCATGCTTTCGAAACCAATCTGAACTGAATCAAGGGTTTGATCGGGAGCCTTTTCATGATTTCAGATTGGATTTCGATAGGAATGTTGTCTGACATTTTTGAGACTGAAAGTGCGTAGGTTTCCAAGGGGAAGAAGAAAAACAGGTGATGTTGACTGAGTTGTGTAGGAAAATTAGAGTTTGGACTATTTGTTTGTGTTTGGGCTTTGTAAAATTTTATATGATCCATTGACTGGTGTAAATACTAGATTTTTAGATTAAGTTTAAATTGGCCCGGTTTATGTAGGGCTCGAGCTCAGCTTGAATGCATTATACATTTTCTAGCAAGGTACCCGCGCGTTGCAGCAGCGGGTATCATGAAATAATTTTTTTTTTTGATTAATAATGTATTTTAGTTTATTATGTTTTTTTTGACAATAAATTTACGGATATCAATAATTTCGTATAACCCGTGCCCGTTCGGGATCGAACACGTTGGCCCGTGCCTGTTCGGGCTCGAGCCCGTTTAGTCCGCGCCCGTTCGGGCTCAAGCTCATTTGGCTCGTTGCCCATTCGGGCTTGAATATTTGTATAATGTGATTTATTATTTGTAATAATGAAATTTAATGCAGGATTTATGTTTAACTTGGTTGTATAATATGCTTGATAATTTATATTTCTTATGTAAGAGGTATTTTAATAACTGTATTAATTATATTTATTGACTATTTAAATAATTGGCCATATTAAATAGCATTAATGTGGTGTTTTGTTGTACACTATGTTTTTTTCTTATAAGTCTGAAAATTATGTGCATTATAGTGTTGTACACTTTATTTCTTTTCTTGTAAGTAGTAGTTATTATAGTTATTAATAACATTGACCACTTTAATAGCATTAATGTTGTAAGTCTGAAAATAAGTCTAAAAATTACATCATGCTTATTTTGTTGCACACTATGCTTATTTTGTTGTAAATCTGAAAATTGGTTGCAGCTATTGTACATTATGCTTAAATGGTTATAATTTTGGTGTAATGGTGTTTTTATTAGCATTAATGTTGTTTGATAAAATTTTGGTCTTAAAATGACACCATGCTTTATTTTGTTATACAATATGTTTACTTTGTTGTAATTCTGAAAATTGGATGCATTAAAGTGTTGTAAACCATACTTAATTTCTTGTAAGTCTTAAAATTTTGAATAGAGTGTTATTCATGCTTTATATGTTGTATAGATGCTTAAAAAGCTCAATCACAACATACAAAAACTTAAAGAACTTTATTAGAACTTGACATGCACCTCTAAAACATACACAATACAAAAACAACAAACACGAAGTATACGACTTGGAAGCTTGAAAAGCTTCATAACAGCTCGAGCCGAACTTTTATAAGCTCAAGCTCGGCTCGTTGAATATTTCAATGTTGTTTAATTGGGCTTGAGCTTGTGTGCGACAAAAGCTCAATTTGGTGATACCCGTACATATAAGTACTTGTGTTATAACTATAGAATCTTATTGTAAATCCATGGTTTTAGTACTTACATGGTTTTTATTTTTTGCCCAATGTAATTGCTTTGTGGATGGTTTTTTTTCAACGATTGTATATATACATAAAGGATAAACAATTTTTGAATCATTAGGAACATGTTAAGATAATTTCAACATAAAGAAATGTCCAAACAGATTTTTGCATCCACTTTGGGTGGCTTAGTCGCAAAATGTAACTATCATCACTAAATGTAAAAGGTCCCAAGTTCAATTAATGCTAGGTGCAAATAACAACTTAGTTTTTGTATTCAGAAAGGAATGAGAACACATATTGTGTCCAGACTACTATCCAATTTTATGTAATTTTTCATGTTTCTAATAAAAGCGATGGTTTTATTAAAAAAAATAAATAAAATAATAATAATAATAATAATAATAATAATAATAATAAATAAATAAATAAACAATTTTACAGATCTATTGTCAAGTGCTGTAACACCCCCAAAATTTGATACAGCGGAAGACTAAACATGCTTTCGGGGTGCTACGGGGATTGGTCTCCAACACAAGACAATATAGAACGAGATAAAGTAAACATAGTAAAAACACAACCAAAACGGGGTTTTAAGGTTTACATTTATCACAACATCATTCAGAGTCAGGCCAAAAATAAAGTAACAATAGGTCCAAATTTAATTATCAGAGTTTAGAAAAATAGATCCATGAACCGTGTGCCTTGGCCGAGCCTTCCATTCCAAGCATGCACCTCAACACTTAATTACCTGAGAAAACGTGCTAAAAGTCAGCTTTCGCTAGTGAGATCATAGGTTTAAATTCATCTAATAATATAGTGGACATATACGCAAAACGCTTGCTAGCTAGACTAAGGATTCGCTAAAAGTCTGCGGATACCCTCCGCTCCAACATAATACACGGATACCCTCCGTACTAACATAGATATTCGGGTAACTCCCGCAATACCAAAAATACTCGGATAACCTCCGAAGTATTAATAACCTATAGGTGCACACTACAGTATCTAAATAAGTCAACCTTGAATAGTACACACAACATATATGTGACTAAAGCTGACAATTCCAAATAATCAAATAAGCCAACCTTGAATAGTACACACTAAAGGTGTGACTAAAGCTGACAATATATCCTAGTCCATACGCATAGCAAGTTTAGAAAGAATATAAAAGCGATAATAGTCCACATAAAATAATTTGCACGTTTCTCACCCCAAGTATTGAAAACATAGTTCAAGATTGAAAAGTGGGGCTATGACTCACCTCAAGTCCAGAAAATAGCAAGAAGAAGTCGGTAGAAATAAGATGTATGATAACTCACAAAACAGCAACAACGGACATGGCACGACCTAACAATATTAACTCGTTCAGAAATCATTTCCTCAAATCTATAATATACCCAAACCCGGACGAGAATCCGTTTTACTTCCGAAAATCCATTTCGTATTAGTTTGGTATGTTTGCGTTTGGTATCCATACGGGTGGTGGGTTGACTCAAAACAAACCAAAAGATCACATATAGGATAATGAAACAAACTATAGATCTAATATTAGCCCAATATATCATTTAAATAAATCGCCGAAGTTTATCAAGTCCGTCGATTTGATAATCCTCATATTTATTTACGTAACATACCGTTCCAAGATTACACCCAACCTAAAGCACATAGCACCTAATTACTATATAGTATATATCATAGTTTAATAAATTCCTCATATATATCGTCAAATTGGCCAGATTTCCCGATATATACACTCGCAATCTATTACACTTTACATATACTACAACCTATGGGCGTCGTAGGATACGATGCCCATTAATATATTCATTTCATATAGCCAAATAACCCGGTTCAACCCTACGGTTAAGTGGTTATTTAGTTATATAAAACATTTATATTAATCGTCATATATCCGTGACAACACGAAAGTCACAAATAATAACTTACCTGGACTCGAGTGACAACGACTCCGCATAACTCGATAAGTTTACCCGTTATATACACAGAATGACATTTTATTAACCGTCTAATAATTGTCGGGAGTTTCCCGTTTTATAACAAACTTTTTATAATAACAATACGTTTAATAATATTACGCCACTTTCGTAGCCTAATATATATATATCTAATTGCATTATTTATAATACGACTCGTGATTATTATTAATATTAATATACGCGCCTATATAATTATATAGACGTTATTCACGTCTATATATTTATATAAACGTTTATATTATCAATAACTATTATTACGAGTTTTATTATTTTCGTTTTAATTGTAATAGTTATCGAGTCATACGAAATGGTCACATGTCCGAGTCATGACTCTCGGCTCATTGTCCAAGTCCAAAGTAAATAACAAAAGTCATAATAACCAAAAGTATCTCCGTCCAACACAATCTCAATCCACGTGCTACAACAATAGGGTCCGACTACGGCACCCAACTAACCTATCTCCGTCAATCTAAGTGACCGTCTCACAATCGGTCCCCAATATCTCTTTTCGTCAACAACTTCACAATTCAACAATAATCCCTTGTCGAGACCATAAATGATCTCGACTCAACTAAGCATTCGGCCGAATCCAACATGTGCCAAAACAATAACAAGTAATAAAAATAGTTATCAATAAGGTCCATCATCGGGTTGGTTTACCAAGCCAAACCCGAGCCACTCGACTCACTTGAGTCTCGGCTCCATACACGAGTCACAAGGACTCGACCTCCACAACCAAATAGGTCACCAAAAATAAGCTCTAAGAGCCACACCAAAACTGCCCAAGTCGACCACTTGGGGTCGCGGCATCAATAACCAAAATCGGCCAAAAGGCCTAGACTCCATCGAGTCAAACCACTACCAAATAATAGAACATGAAAACCATGAATTCAAAGCCACAAGGAGCAAAATAACGAGCCATAGGCTCGAATCCCACATCAAGCCGTGAGTCTTCGACTCACGGTTCACTCGAACCCACAAAGAAAAACCAAACCCGGATACCTAACCATTTATGAAAACGTGATTTCATCAAAAACCCATAAATATATCATGTTTTAAAATGAAAACCCACTCGGATCTCATCAAGTCGTGACCCTTGGTCACGTTTCGAACCCACAAATCGAGTCAAAACTCGACCTACCTTCCAAAACAAAGCCAAATCAAAGAATACTCAAGAAATAATAAGAAGATGATGATGAACTCGTGATTATTTTGATTCGAATTTGGTGTTAATGTAGGAATTAGGGCGCGTGTAGGGGTAGATCGGATAGAGGATGAGATGGGGAGTCTATTGGTGGTGGTCGTGTAGTGTGGTGGTCGGCGGTGGAGCAGTGGTGGTGGCCGGATTTGATGTCGGCTAGGGTTAAGAAATGGGGGAGGAGATGGAGGTGAGAGAGAGATAAGGGAGTGAGTGTTTGTGTGTGTGTGGGTGAACCGAACCAAACACAACCTTTGTATTACTCCTTTTAACTTTTTTTTTTATGGTAATAATAATAATAATAATAATAATAATAATAATAATAATAATAATAATAATAATAATAATATTATTATTACGGTGTGGAGCGGGTAACGTGGGTAAATGTGAAAACATGTGGCCCGAACCCGAACTCATTTCAAACTTCAATATCCATCGAAAACATCTCGTAAATAATTAAAATACGGTCGGACTCGTAAGACGAATCATAAAACTTTCGTTAGGTAATCCTAGTGCCAGAGTCAACGTAGTGCCAAGTGAAAATTCAAATATACATCACCGAGCATTAAATCAAAAATGAATTATGAACATAATTCACGAATTCCATAACGTCTTTAATTAAAATATCCATAAAATCGGTCTTACAAGTTTGTTGTGAAATAAAATTTCAAATAAAAGTTATAAACGAACTTTGATCATAATGCGGGTTTTTAAAATAACTCCCTAAACTGCCGGTTGTCACATCCTCCCAGTCTCAGAAGGAAACCCGTCCCGGGTTTCACTCGGAAAAAATTTATCTACGAAGTGAAAAGCTTCGGATATCTCTTCCTGAACTCGTCCTCACGTTCCCACGTAAATTCTGGTCTATGTCGGGAATTCCAACGAACCTTGACGAGCGGAATGCGACTTCGCTTGAGTCGTTTAACTTCACGATCTAAAATCTCAATCGGTTCTTCCGCGAAATTTAGTTTCTCGTCAACACAAATATCCCTCATTGGAATGACGGGCATTTCATCGGAAAGACATTTCTTCAAATTACTTACGTGGAATACATCGTGAACTTTACTCAGTTCATGTGGTAATTCCAACCTATAAGCCACGGGCCCAATTCTTTCTAAGATCAAGATTGGTCCAATGTAGCGTGGGTTGAGTTTACCACGTTTCCCGAAACGTATTACACCTTTCCAAGGCGAGACTTTCAGCATTACTTTGTCTCCAACCTGGAACTCTAAAGGTTTACGTCTCTGATCGGCGTAGCTCTTCTGCCTATCTCTGGCTGCTTGCAATCGATCACGAATCTGAGCCACTTTCTCTGTAGTTTCTAAAATAAGCTCAGGGCCTGTAAGTTGGCTATCTCCAACTTCTGCCCAACCAATAGGCGAACGACACTTTCTGCCATACAAAGCTTCGAATGGTGCAGCCTTAAGACTTGTGTGGTAGCTATTATTATAGGAGAATTCCGCAAGGGGTAAATACTTCTCTCAGCCTTTACCAAAGTCTATGATGCATGCACGTAGCATATCCTATAACGTCTGAATGGTCCTCTCACTTTGACCATCGGTTTGGGGATGATATGCAGTACTCATATCAAGCCTCGTCCCCAAAGCCGTTTGAAGTGATCGCCACAAAGCTGACGTAAAACGACTATCACGATCCGAAATAATAGATATCGGGACTCCATGACGCGAAATAATCTCCTTCACGTATAACCTCGCAAGCTTACCCACACTATCATCTTCACTAATAGCTAAGAAATGAGCAGACTTTGTCAGACGATCCACAATTACCCAGATAGCGTCACATCCGCTAGCTGTCCTCGGTAATTTGGTAATGAAGTCCATAGTAATCCGCTCCCATTTCCAAACTGGAAGTTCTGGTTGCATTAGTAATCCTGACGGTCTCTGGTGTTCAGCTTTAACTTTAGCACATGTCAAGCACTTACTAACGTACGATGCTATATTAGCCTTCATATTTGGCCACCAATAGAACTTCTTAAGATCCTGGTACATTTTATCAGAACCAGGATGAATGGAGTACCTTGACTTATGCGACTCATGCATAATCAACTCCCGAATTTCTCCATATAAAGGTACCCAAATCCGATCTCCAAAACATAATAATCCATCAGAACGCTTAACAAATCCTTTCTCATTATCAGCCATCCCAAATATATTCTCGGCAGATCTATTTTCTGCTTTCAACGCTTCCGTTTGAGCTTCAAGTATTTGAGACGGTAATGGCGATACGATAGTCATTCCCAATGACGTAACTCGTAACGGTGGTACTCTTTCCTTTCGAATAAGAGCATCAGCAACAACGTTTGCTTTACCAGGGTGGTAACGAATTTCACAATCATAATCGCTTAGCAACTCAATCCAACGTCGCTGTCTCATGTTGAGCTCTTTTTGATTTAAGATGTGTTGTAAACTTTTATGGTCAGTAAACACAACACACTTTGTTCTGTACAAGTAATGTCTCCATATTCTTAAGGCGAAAACCACAGCACCTAGCTCCAAATCATGAGTAGTGTAGTTTTTCTCATGCTTTTTGAGCTGTCGGGAAGCATAAGCTATCACTTTCTCTCGTTGCATCAACACGGCTCCCAAACCTTTATGTGAGGCGTCACAATAGACGACGAAATCCTCGTTACCTTCCGGTAACGCTAAGATAGGAGCACTACACAACATCTTCTTAAGTAATTGAAACGCTTCCTCTTCTTTATCTCCCCATTCATACGTAACACTCTTTTGAGTCAATTTGGTCAATGGTTTAGCTATCTTCGAAAATCCCTCAATGAATCTTCGGTAATAACCAGCTAAACCCAAAAATTGACGAACTTCAGTTGGGGTTGTAGGTGCAGCCCAATCTTTTATCGCCTCAATCTTAGCAGGATCCACATGGACTCCTTGTCTATCAATCACATGACCCAAAAATTGTACCGTCGGAATCCAAAATTCGCATTTCGAAAACTTGGCATAAAGTTTCTCCTTCCTGAGCAATTCCAAAATGAGTCTTAGATGCTCCTCATGCTCTTTCTCACACTTTGAATAAATTAGAATGTCATCGATGAATACAATCACAAACTTGTCTAAGTAAGGCTTACACACACGATTCATGAGATCCATGAATATTGTTGGTGCGTTAGTCAACCCAAACGGCATCACCTGAAACTCGTAATGCCCGTAACGGGTTCTGAAAGCCATTTTCGGGATGTCTTCCTCACGAACTCGAAGTTGATGATATCCCGATCTCAAATCGATCTTCGAATACACACTCGATCCTTGTAGTTGATCGAACAAGTCATCGATCCTAGGTAACGGGTATCGATTCTTCACCGTTAACTTATTCAACTCTCTATAATCAATACACATACGAAACGATCCATCCTTCTTCTTCCCAAATAAGACTGGGGCTCCCCAACGTGAAGAACTTGGTCTTATGAATCCCTTTTCGGCTAACTCCGCCAATTGTTTCGACAACTCTTCTAGTTCGGTAGGTGCAAGACGATAAGGCGCTCGTGCTACAGGTGCAGCACCAGGTATCAACTCAATCTGAAACTCCACTTGTCTAGTCGGCGGGATTCCCGGCAAATCATCGGGAAACACATCAGGAAAATCACGAACTATAGGCACATCTCCAATGCACCTTTCCTTTTTCTTCGTCTCTCCCTTCTCAGAAATTTGAGCTAAGAAAAGGTAACATCCCTTCTCCATTAGCTTCGGTAACTTTGTGCAAGATATAACTGCTAATCGGGATGGGCTCCTAGAATCCTTTCGGTCTCCCAATATGTTTAGGACTTCCTTTCCGTATGATACACGCACGATCTTCTCGTCGCAAAGTATGTGAGCACGATACTTCGACAACCAATCCATACCAATGATGACATCAAAACTTCCTAACGTGACGGGTAGAAGATCTATGTTGAATGGGTGGTTCAAGAAATTTAACGTACAACCTCGAATGATGGTATTAATCCTTTCTAGGTTTCCATTTGCTAACTCAATATCATATCCAATTCCTAAGGCCATCGGGGGTTTCTCTAGTAAGGGTGCAAACGTAGTGGACACAAAACTCCTATCGGCACCAGTATCAAATAGTATGGAAGCATAACGATTATTGAGGAGGAACGTACCAGTAACGACGTTCGGATCTTCTCCTCTCTCGTTCCCGAGTGCATACACTCTTCCCTGGGCAGCTCCAGCTTCCACACGTTGGTCCCCATCATCTTGTCGTCCACGGTTTCCTCCAGTTCCACGGTTTCCATAATTGTACCCATTACCACCCGAGCCTTGATTTCCACAGTTCCGCGATTCTCTACACTCATTCCTATAGTGTCCCTTCTTTCCACACCCATAACAAGTAACATCTGCCTTATTTCTCATCTCAGGAGCAGCTTGAACCATAGCAAGAGGTCGAGCTCTACAGTCCCTAGCTGTGTGTCCTTTCTTTGAGCAATTCTGGCATTTCACACTACACCATCCAGTATGATGCTGATGGCAACGATCACACTTGGGTATATCACCGTTCTGATTCTTCTTATCTCCATTCCCAATAGCATAAGCCTTAGCTTGTCTCTTGCTTCGGTGATCATTACTCTTAGAGTGATGGTCTCTCTTTCTCTTTCCATTCTTCTCCTTATCAGCTTCTTCTAATTCCAACGAATCCATAAGTTGTTGAGCAATTGTGATTGCCTCATGGATGTTTGCAGGCCTAGTAGAAATTACATCATTTCTCGTAGCTATAGGCAACCCAATCAGTATACCTCTCGATCTTTTGAGTCTCAGTTTTCACCATCTCTGGGCACAACAAGGCTAATTCCTAGTAACGACGATTGTAAGTCGCCATATCATTACCTTTCACCTTGTGGTTCCAAAACTCAATCTCTAGCTTCTTGACCTCATTCCTTGGGCAATAAGTCTGAATCAGCAAAGACTTAAATTGCTCCCAAGTCATGGCATAAGCTACATCACTCCCAACTGCATTTCGGTAGTTGTTCCACCAAGTCAAAGCTTCATCCTTGAAAGTAAAAGAAGCAAACTTTACCTTCGCATTCTCCGCACAACCACTGACATTAAACACTGACTCAGTCTTCTCAATCCATCTGACTAAGTAAACCACTCCTTCGGTTCCACCAAACTCAATGGGTCCACAAATCTTGAATTCTTTGTATTGACATCCATTAACACGAACAGGTGGGAAGGTTCCAGCAGAATTGATGGAATGATTTGACTCAGCTAGTAGTTCAACAACTCTTTGCTCCACGAGTTGGTTGATCATTTCTTGATCCACAGTAGGTGCATTAAGTGGAACATGATCATTGTCTCCCTGAACATCAACATTTTGATTCCTGTTGTTGCGGTTAGTGGTGTCCAGGTTGTCAGGAGTAGGGGTTTCAACATTTCGAGTAGGTCGACGACCTCGGCGACCAGGAGTAGTCACAGCAGGACCAGTTCTGGTAGACCTAACAGGGTTTCGTCGTGGTGCCATTGATCTGTAACATCATACAAGTTCATGAGTCTCCAATAGAACTTATCGATATGCTCAACAAAACATTTCATCGAAATCAAGTCATGGAAAGAATAGCAACAATACACCACGTAACATCAATAAAGCGAATAAGGACTCAATTTCCATAACACCCAAAATCACATAATACCATATACTAATAATCATCAACCATACAATAGTGATCTAACATTGTTCCAACTAACGGATAACACAAAACATACTAATCGTTCCAAAAGAGACGAATACTGAGCAAAATACATCAAAATATGATAAATAGCTTTTCTAACCGAACACTCCTCGGTTAAGAAAGAAACAAGACAACATAACCCAAGCAACTAGCCACGTGGCTGGCGGAGGCTCCTCAACTCCTGCCTTAAGCTATCAAGATCCCTCCATAACGATCCTAGCTCCACGCTATGGGTGTCTCAGTCTCTCTTGAGGTCAGCCACCTCCTTCTCTAGCTCGACATTCCTTTGCCAAAGCTTGCGGTCGGCCTCACGAGCAGTAACAAATCCTCGCTGCAAACTATCGATATGCTCGTGGACATCCATCAAAACTCTCCTCAGCTCAGTAGCCCTGCCCACAGCGACAGTCAAATCAACTCTCAAATCTGCTAAAAACTCTCCAATAACTCTCTCAAGTCGATCAGATACACGTGCAACTCTCTCACTAAGCTCAGTAATCCGAGCCCACAACCTGCCAACCTCACCCAACTCTGCATGCTCAGCAGAAACCTCAGAAGATGCATCCGACTCAACGGGACTACCAGGTGGCAACTCAAACAAGAACGGATGATCAGGTGAATCAGGCTCAATCGGGTGTACAGGTGAATCAGGCTCCTCAGCCTGAGCTGGTGGCAATAACTCATCATCATCATCATCAGGCATCTCATCCTCCTGAGGGTCATTCTCCTCCTCAGGGTCATCATCATCACCCGGCTCAGCCTCCTGAGGGTCATCCTCCTCCTCAGGGTCATCAGCCTCATCCTCACCCTCATACTCCTCCTCCTCCTCATCGGAAGAGTACCTCATCACTCGTCGTCTCCTACTAGGTGAACCATGTGGAGATGTAGTAGGTGATCTAGGACGACGACGCAATGATGTGGGTGGCGCCTCAGACAGAAGAGAATGAGCATCAATCTGTAAAGGTGATGGAGTAGGGCGTATCGACATGCATGCCGTAGCTCGATGGGCAAAGCGTGGTGCCACACGAGCCAAAGCCTGATGAAGAGTAAGCTGCCTCGATGTACCAGGGAGCCCTAGAGAAGATGAGGGTCCCTGCGTAGATGCAGCAGGTAGTGCTGAAGTAGAAGCTGCCTGTGATACAGTAGCTGAAGACATGGCCATCTGGTAAGGGTCATCAGATGCCATAGTGAACTGTGCAGGTAAAACTGGTGCAGTAAGAATATCCTCGACGACATCGGGCATATGGGAGGCCATGGTCTGTGACAACGGCGTAGGGTAGGTGTAAGTGTTTCAAAACAACTAAATCACAACTCATAATACCATACCAAATATACTCAACAATTAGTTCCTTATATAATCTCAATAAAAGAATTTCAAACACCGCATTACTAAAATGTTTATAAAACGTAGACCATATAAATCCTCGAGAACGCCATCTTATTACTAAAATCCATAAACCTCAAATCATCTCAAGAAATTCCAAATCTAACAATCATCTCAAATATCTCATAATACCTCAAATAATAGAAGATGCTTCGGCTTGGCGGGCTGGCGGGCGGTGGTCAAGGATCATTTTCTATAAAAGTACGGTTATAGTTTAGGCATTTATTTACCTAGTTCTCTATAACCTTGGCTCTGATACCAATCTGTAACACCCCCAAAATTTGATACAGCGGAAGACTCAACAAGCTTTCGGGGTGCTACGGGGATTGGTATCCAACACAAGACAATATAGAACGAGATAATGTAAACATAGTAAAAACACAACCAAAACGGGGTTTTGAGGTTTACATTTATCACAACATCATTCAGAGTCAGGCCCAAAATAAGGTAACAATAGGTCCAAATTTAATTATCAGAGTTTAGAAAAATAGATCCATGAACCGTGTGCCTTGGCCGAGCCTTCCATTCCAAGCATGCACCTCAACACTTAATTACCTGAGAAAACGTGCTAAAAGTCAGCTTTCGCTGGTGAGATCATAGGTTTAAATTCATCTAATAATATAGTGGACATATACGCAAAACGCTTGCTAGCTAGACTAAGGATTCGCTAAAAGCTTGCGGATACCCTCCGCTCCAACATAATACACGGATACCCTTCGTACTAACATAGATATTCGGGTAACTCCCGCAATACCAAAAATACTCGGATAACCTCCGAAGTATTAATAACCTATAGGTGCACACTACAGTATCTAAATAAGTCAACCTTGAATAGTACACACAACATATATGTGACTAAAGCTGACAATTCCAAATAATCAAATAAGCCAACCTTGAATAGTACACACTAAAGGTGTGACTAAAGCTGACAATATATCCTAGTACATACGTATAGCAACTTTAGAAAGAATATAAAAGCGATAATAGTCCACATAAAATAATTTGCACGTTTCTCACCCCAAGTATTGAAAACATAGTTCAAGATTGAAAAGTGGGGCTATGACTCACCTCAAGTCCAGAAAATAGCAAGAAGAAGTCGGTAGAAATAAGATGTATGATAACTCACAAAACAGCAACTACGGACTTGGCACGACCTAACAATATTAACTCGTTCAGAAATCATTTCCACAAATCTATACTATACCCAAACCCGGACGAGAATCCGTTTTACTTCCGAAAATCCATTTCGTATTAGTTTGGTATGTTTGCGTTTGGTATCCATACGGGTGGTGGGTTGACTCAAAACAAACCAAAAGATCACATATAGGATAATGAAACAAACTATAGATCTAATATTAGCCCAATATATCATTTAAATAAATCGCCGAAGTTTATCAAGTCCGTCGATTTGATAATCCTCATATTTATTTACGTAACATACCGTTCCAAGATTACACCCAACCTAAAGCACATAGCACATAATTACTATATAGTATATATCATAGTTTAATAAATTCCTCATATATATCGTCAAATTGGCCAGATATCCAGATATATACACTCGCAATCTATTACACTTTACATATACTACAACCTATGGGCGTCGTAGGATACGATGCCCATTAATATATTCATTTCATATAGCCAAATAACCCGGTTCAACCCTACGGTTAAGTGGTTATTTAGTTATATAAAACGTTTATATTAATCGTCATATATCCGTGACAACACGAAAGTCACAAATAATAACTTACCTGGACTCGAGTGACAACTACTCCGCATAACTCGATAAGTTTACCCGTTATATACACAGAATGACATTTTATTAACCGTCTAATAATTGTCGGGAGTTTCCCGTTTTATAACAAACTTTTTATAATAACAATACGTTTAATAATATTACGCCACTTTCGTATCCTAATATATATATATATATCTAATTGCATTATTTATAATACGACTCGTGATTATTATTATTATTAATATACGCGCCTATATAATTATATAGACGTTATTCACGTCTATATATTCATATAAACGTTTATATTATCAATAACTATTATTACGAGTTTTATTATTTTCGTTTTAATTGTAATAGTTATCGAGTCATACGAAATGGTCACATGTCCGAGTCATGACTCTCGGCTCATTGTCCAAGTCCAAAGTAAATAACAAAAGTCATAATAACCAAAAAGTATCTCCGTCCAACACAATCTCAATCCACGTGCTACAACAATAGGGTCCGACTACGGCACCCGACTAACCTATCTCCGTCAATCTAAGTGACCGTCTCACAATCGGTCCCCAATATCTCTTTTCGTCAACAACTTCACAATTCAACAATAATCCCTTGTCGAGACCATAAATGATCTCGACTCAACTAAGCATTCGGCTGAATCCAACATGCGCCAAAACAATAACAAGTAATAAAAATAGTTATCATTAAGGTCCATCATCGGGTTGGTTTACCAAGCCAAACCCGAGCCACTTGACTCACTTGAGTCTCGGCTCCATACACGAGTCCCAAGGACTCGACCTCCACAACCAAATAGGTCACCAAAAATAAGCTCTAAGAGCCACACCAAAACTGCCCAAGTCGACCACTTGGGGTCGCGGCATCAATAACCAAAATCGGCCAAAAGGCCTAGACTCCATCGAGTCAAACCACTACCAAACAATAGAACATGAAAACCATGAATTCAAAGCCACAAGGAGCAAAATAACGAGCCATAGGCTCAAATCCCACATCAAGCCGAGAGTCTTCGACTCACGGTTCACTCGAACCCACAAAGAAAAACCAAACCCGGATACCAAACCATTTATGAAAACGTGATTTCATCAAAAACCCATAAATATATCATGTTTTAAAATGAAAACCCACTCGGATCTCATCAAGTCGTGACCCTTGGTCACGTTTCGAACCCACAAATCGAGTCAAAACTCGACCTACCTTCCAAAACAAAGCCAAATCGAAGAATACTCAAGAAATAATAAGAAGATGATGATGAACTCGTGATTATTTTGATTCGAATTTGGTGTTAATGTAGGAATTAGGGCGCGTGTAGGGGTAGATCGGATAGAGGATGAGATGGGGAGTCTATTGGTGGTGGTCGTGTAGTGTGGTGGTCGGCGGTGGAGCAGTGGTGGTGGCCGGATTTGATGTCGGCTAGGGTTAAGAAATGGGGGAGGAGATGGAGGTGAGAGAGAGATAAGGGAGTGAGTGTTTGTGTGTGTGTGGGTGAACCGAACCAAACACAACCTTTGTATTACTCCTTTTAACTTTTTTTTTATGATGATAATAATAATAATAATAATAATAATAATAATAATAATAATAATAATAATAATAATAATAATAATAATAATAATAATAATAATAATAATAGTAATAGTAATAATAATATTATTACGGTGTGAAGCGGGTAACGTGGGTAAATGTGAAAACATGTGGCCCGAACCCGAACTCATTTCAAACTTCAATATCCATCGAAAACATCTCGTAAATAATTAAAATACGGTCGGACTCGTAAGACGAATCATAAAACTTTCGTTAGGTAATCCTAGTGCCAGAGTCAACGTAGTGCCAAGTGAAAATTCAAATATACATCACCGAGCATTAAATCAAAAATGAATTATGAACATAATTCACGAATTCCATAACGTCTTTAATTAAAATATCCATAAAATCGGTCTTACAAGTTCGTTGTGAAATAAAATTTCAAATAAAAATTATAAACGAACTTTGATCGTAATGCGGGTTTTTAAAATAACTCCCAAAACTGCCGGTTGTCACATCCTCCCAGTCTCAGAAGGAAACCCGTCCCATAAAGAAAGGAATGTGTGAATAACGATGTAGGATGTGCATAAAGAAAGGAATGTGTGAATAACGATGTAGGATACAGATAACATATATATTACTGGAGACATCTCTTTATGCATTGAATTAGAGATAACTTTCCAAGTCTAAATGGGTGAAAGTTTCATCAACTTGTTCTGCGCCTAGTTACGCTTGTTTTGTACGCATTCAAGCCCCCAGCCCAAACCCAAACTGGCAATTGACTGTAGTGCAAGGAAGAGGACTCAGCAACATTCAATAACATCACCATATACCAGCAAGTAGCCTCACTTTGCACCCAGATGTAGCACATGAACCCACTTTTATCTTCTTCTTCTTCTTATTTTATTATTATTATTTTTTATTTTTTTTTATTTTATATAATTTTTCTTAAGAAAAAAAAGAAAGCTGTTATAATTTCTGAAATTCTGTATTTTCAGCAGATGCAAAGTTGCTAGCACTTTGAGCAATATAATCTCTTGGGTTACCAAAGTCCAACGGGGACATTCTTAAGCTCAAATAACCTTCACATATAATTATAGTAACAAGAAATTTCTTGATCAACCAAAGGAGACTAATAATTATGATAATCAGATTAACAAAGTAAATTCAAAATCTAACTATTGTATATCAAAAGATAAATTTCATAAATTTTTGTAAATAGATATCATTACTTATTAATTAAGAGATAAAGAATTAAACAAATATTGTGGCATTAACTTGTGTATAATGAGAATAAACAGACATAATCACTGCAAGGTTACTAATGCAATATCTACTTTCTCATCCATGACATGATAAATGTGAACCCGCTGGGTCAACATTTGGCTAACATAATTGTCATCGAAATCGAAATAGCTAACATTATCTGTTTCTGAGAACCAAGAAGAAGTATTGGCTAACATAATTTTATTGTTAAATTGAGAACCAAGAAGAAGTATTGTTTCAATATAGGAGGTCAACAAGACAGAACTATCATTTTCAGCATCCCATATAACATTGGTCAGAACTATCATTTTCAAAACCAAGAAGAAGTATTGTTTCAATATAGGACTTCAAATACGGATGCTACTTGACCATCATAATCTTCATCATCATAAAATCTTTCTATTATTGTTTCTCCATTCTTCCTAAACCCCAATATGTCTGTATGATACGCTATCTCATTCGAAGTCTTTAGACTAAACAACTTAGTAAAAGATTTAGTAACACCATCTTTCATCCTCCACACATCACAAACTACTGCCATGTCCTCTTCCTCAAAATAGTTATCAACCACAGCAAGAGACTCATTTCGCTTGAAGAACGTTAAATCAATCGTGCGTATACCTGGAAGACACACGACTTCTCCAAACTCTTCCTTCTTCAAATCAAATGAAATGATAAAATGTGTCCTAGGTACATCATCCAAACTGGATTTATGAAAACCATCCCAATAAATCAATCCATCTATTGAAATGTGATTTGATGTCAAATGATATAATTCAAATGGAGGACTGATAGATAGCCTTTTTCCAAGACCTCGAGCTTAGCGTAAAAATCTCAACTTCCCAATGGACACCTGGCGTCTCAAAAATATTAACCTTAACAATCTTAGTATCACTAGTGTCAGTACAAACTCCGAAACCAACAAAACTGTTACCTAAAGGCATACTCAATACATTCGGGACAACGATACCAACCGACTTTCTAACTGTTGGATTCCAAAGAACAGCCATATTCATAGTATCTAAGCTCATATCTAAGCAAGAACCGTAGAAATATACCAATCCATGTGAGGAGCCAAGTAGGACTACATTTCTAAGAAGGTTAACAAACTCGGGGACAGTATGGTTCAACCTGTTGTTGGGGAAAGAATCATCATCACGTATCGAAACACATCCTCGATCATCACTTATACCATATCTTATGAGTACATGGTGTGCTTGTGTTTGTTTTTGTGTTTGTATATGTTCATTGATGAACTTCGAGCTATCAATGATTGACTTCCATGCTTTCGAAACCAATCTGAACTGAATCAAGGGTTTGATCGGGAGCCTTTTCATGATTTCAGATTGGATTTCGATAGGAATGTTGTCTGACATTTTTGAGACTGAAAGTGCCTAGGTTTCCAAGGGGAAGAAGAAAAACAGGTGATGTTGACTGAGTTTGGACTATTTGTTTGTGTTCGGGCTTTGTAAAATTTTATATGATCCACTAGTTATAATACCCGCGCACGCGCGGGTTTTTTAAAATTTTTTGAATCATTTATTTTTATATACTAAAAATCAAATAATTTAATCTCTGTTTTGTTTGATTTATGATTTTTAATTATAGTTTTTTATTATTAAAGATAATTATTTAAAAATTTTAATCTTATTATTAATTGCATCTTATCTATATTTTTTGTATTTATCTTCTACTTGTGTTATCGATAAATATAAAATGTTACCTAATAAGAAAAATAATCTTTTTTTTAAATACAATTATTACTAAATAAGGTATGAATCCATTTTTTTGAAATAAAAAATTCCCAATAGGGGTTTTGTTTTATTATATAAAAGATGACTGGTGTAAATACTAGATTTTTAGATTAAGTTTAAATAGGCCCGGTTTATGTAGGGCTCGAGCTCGGCTTGAATGCATTATGCATTTTCTACCAAGGTACCCGCACGTTGCAGCGGCGAGTATCATGAAATTTATTTTTTTGATTAATAATGTATTTTAGTTTATTATTTTTTTTTTACAATAAATTTACAGATATCAATAATTTCGTATAGCCTGTGCCCGTTCGGGATCGAGCCCGTTGGCCCGTGCCTGTTCGGGCTCGAGCCCGTTTAGTCCGCGCCCGTTCGGGCTCAAGCTCATTTGGCTCGTTGCCCATTCGGGCTTGAATATTTGTATAATGTGCTTTATTATTTGTAGTAATGAAATTTAATGCAGGATTTATGTTTAACTTGGTTGTATAATATGCTTGATAATTTGTATTTCTTATGTAAGTGGTGTTTTAATAACTGTATTAATTATATTTATTGACTATTTAAATAATTGACCATATTAAATAGCATTAATGTGGTGTTTTGTTATACACTATGCTTTTTTTCTTGTAAGTCTGAAAATTATGTGCATTAAAGTGTTGTATACTTTGTTTCTTTTCTTGTAAGTGGTAGTCATTATAGTTATTAATAACATTGACCACTTTAATAGCATTAATATTGTAAATCTGAAAATAAGTCTAAAAATTATATCATGCTTATTTTGTTGCTGTTAGAGTTAGACAATCAAATAGCACGTATTGCGGAAGCTAGGATCGAGTATAACACATAAATATTAACCAAAACGTAAATAGTAAACGTACCCGATGCACTTCAATAAACCTTGATTCTTGGACAATTAGATCAATGATAAACCCCTTACCGTTTTGTTTATCGATCTCTTGATAATTACTAAAGTAAGTAATTACCTCGTTCTTGTACACACAAACTACCAACGAATAAAGGTTGTTGCAAGTAAACAAAACACTTAATATTTTGCTTATGAAAAATCGACCCAAATATCCCTTGGAGGGGGGGGGGGACGATCGGCCACAAGAGAAAGAAAGAAAACAAAGGTTTTAGGGTTAGAGTGTGTGCACAAAAGATGTGTAGATTTAACCCTTGGCCTTGTATATATACTAGAGGATTACTTGGTGATCAAGACAAACTTGGGTTGGGCTTTCCTCCCCTTTGTTCGACCGGCCTAAGCTCCACAAGGAGGTTCTAGAACCTCCTTGACACCCAAGTTACACTCTAGTCCTTGTCTTTCTTATTTAACGATAGTTAGTCCATACGGTTAACAACTAACGACCATTTAGTCCATTAAGTGTTATAAATATATATATTTCATACATTTAATAAATATATATATTTATTTACATTATTCTTGTTTGTAAAGTGTGCAATCCCGAGGTCTCGTGTTCGATCCTAGACATTTACCTATTAATGTTTATACGTAACATTTAACAGCTCCCACTCGTATATTCATTAATAGTAAAATGACATTGGTTAGCGTCTTGCAACACTCCAATGCCCCTAGTTCAAACCGAGCTAGGTTTCCTGGAAAAACCTTTAATGATTCATCATTATAATTATCCTTTCATTACTAATACCACATTAATAAAGATGTGAGTTCCTTTATTAAAATTCTGTTTCTCGTTTCTTTATGATTGAACAAAATTACCAAAACATCTGAACGTATTCCAGATAGACTTTGGGCATGGCCATGCAAACATTTTGTCAACCCTACGAGGGGCCCAGCAGTATTAAACTTCTAAACAAATCAGAAGGAATAAATTCTTTCTTGACTACAAGAATAACCCATGAACTTTGCAACACTTCTGAAAACAACCCTTATGACTCCCTGTTACGGTGAGCGGTAGATTGCTTCACAAAAATGCACTACATCCATGACACTTATCTGGTATCTCAAGTCTGAGGATAACTTTAAATATGATTCTCACATTAAACATTAAATCATATTGTTGGGATAAGTCCAATATTCAATTCATCGAATATCATGTGAAATTGGTATGACTACGCATCAATATACTTTCAAGTATATCCTGAACCAATACTCAAATTTGTCTTAGTTTAATGATATTCCCATATCATTAATCGACAATGGACATTTAGAATAATTAATTATTCAAGGATCTTAAACATGCAAATATAGGATATATTATTAAGACAATGATAAATAAACATAAAACTTATTTTATTCCATTAAAATAATAATTGTACATTACATCCTTTATCCAAACACTAATCACAAATGGGCATGAAACTTTCAGCTAATCTAAGTCCTACACCTTCAGCATGCTTGTAAAGCTTAGTGCCAGGTAGAGGCTTTGTTAATTGATCCGCCAAGTTTTCATCTGTGTGAACTTTGAGCATTTCGATTTCGCCTATTTCGACTTGTTCTCGAACATAGTGATGCTTAATCGGGAAATGTCTGGTGCCTTTCATGATTCCAGGCTCATTGGAAAATGTGATTGCAGCAGAATTGTCACAATACATTTTAATAGGTCTTTGAATCGAAGGCATGACTCCAAGCCCTGAGACAAACTTCCTAATCCAAACAGCTTCCATTGCAGCTTCTGAAGCAGCTATATACTCACTCTCTGTAGCAGACATCGCTAGTACACTCTGCTTTCTGCTCCTCCAATCCACTGCTCCTCCATTAATGACAAAGACATAACCCGTCTGAGACTTCGTATCATCCTTATCACCTTTCCAAGAAGCATCGCAGTAACCTGTAACATCAAGTTCTGCCGATGGATTTCCCCCATAAACCAAAAACATATCCTTAGTTGCCCTAAGGTACTTAAGAATATTCTTAACAGCAGTCCAGTGAGCTACACCTGGATTTTGCTGATATCGACTGGTTAAATTCTGAGCAAACGCTACATCAGGTCTTGTGCTTTTCACCGCATACATTATAGATCCCACAGCCGAAGCATAAGGGACTCTTTTCATGCGTTGCACCTCTGCAGGTGTTGAAGCACAAACCTTGTTGCTCAAGCCATGTTGCTCTTGCATCGGCAAATATCCTTTCTTGGAATTTTGCATATTGAATCTCTTCAATATTTTATCGATGTAAGCACTTTGGCTTAATCCAATTAATCGCTGAGATCTATCTCTATATATCTTGATTCCCAGAATAAATGCAGCTTCCCCTAAATCTTTCATAGAAAAACAACTTCCAAGATATTCCTTAACCTTTTGTAAACTTGGAATGTCGTTCCCCATGATCAATATGTCATCGACATATAATATAAGGAAAATTACATTACTCCCACTAACTTTGTGATATACACATGGCTCATCAAGATTTTTAGTGAATCCATACTTTTTAATCTCACCATCAAATCTCTTATTCCATTGTCGTGATGCTTGCTTTAATCCATAAATGGATCTTTTAAGCTTGCATACACGATTTGGAAATTCTGGATTTACATACCCCTCAGGCTGCGCCATATAGATGTCCTCATCTAGGCGACCATTTAAGAAGGCGGTTTTAACATCCATTTGCCAAATCTCATAGTCATAGTAAGCGGCTATGGCTATAAGAATCCTAATTGCCCTTATGTCAGCTACAGGAGAAAAGGTCTCCTCATAGTCAACACCGAAAGTTTGTGTATAGCCTTTAGCTACACAACGGGCCTTATAGGTGTGTACAACGCCATCCATGTCAGTCTTTTTCTTGTAGAGCCATTTACTCCCAACTAGTTTGGCACCCGGAGGTAGGTCTACTTCTTCCCAGACATCATTGTCTTCCATGGATTGCATTTCCCCATCCATAGCTTCTTTCCATTTGGCCTTTTCAGGACCATTCATGGCAGCTTTATAACTTGTAGGCTCATCAAGATCACCCAGTATATACTCATCACTCTCTACATTAAGACATAGACGAGTAGGAGCTTTTACTGGTCTTGTTGACCTACGAATGGGAATCACTTCAACTTCAGGTGGAGGACCTAAACTTTCAGGTTCTACCGGAAGTTGGTTAGTGTTTTCAGAAGGTTCTACATCTTCATGACCGTCTTCCAGGTCATATACTCTCCCACTGAATTCTTGAGATATGAGCTCTCTTTCAAGAAAGTCTCCATACCTTGCAACAAATACTTTGTTTTCAGGTGGGTAGTAAAAGTAGTATCCCATAGTTTCCTTAGGGTATCCTACGAAGATGCACTTCACAGATCTTTGTTGGAGTTTGTCTGCTGAGTCACGTTTAACATACGCCTCACAACCCCAGACCTTTAGATAAGACAGGTTAGGAGCTTTTCCAGTCCATACCTCATATGGTGTCTTATCAACCTTCTTTGTTGGAACCATATTTAGAATGTGAACTGCAGATTCTAAGGCATAATCCCAAAACGAGAAAGGAAGAGTTGTTAGATTAAACATAGATCGTATCATGTCTTGCAATGTACGATTCCTTCTCTCAGATACACCATTTTGTTGTGGAGTATATGGAGAAGTAAGGTGTTGGACAATTCCCTCCTTTGCTAGATAATCTATGAACTCCTGACTCAGGTATTCACCACCTCTATCGGATCGAAGAGCTTTAATCTTCTTTCCAAGTTGCAACTCTACTTCTGCTTTAAACACTTTGAATGTTTCAAACACCTCATGTTTATGTTTAAGTAAATAAACATAACCATAACGGCTGTAGTCATCCGTAAATGTTAAGAAGTAGCTAGCACCCCTCCTTGACACATGTCTAAGTGGTCCACACACATCTGTGTGAATAAGACCAAGTAGATCATTAGCCCTTTCAATCCTATTTTTAAAGGGTTTCTTAGTCATCTTCCCAGCAATGCAAGATTCGCATTTATCAAATGATTCATCATTGATCTTATTTAAAAGCCCATCATGTTGCAGCTTTTTCATGCGATCTTTGCCAATGTGAGCAAGTCGACAATGCCAAAGATAAGATGAATCCAGACCTTTCTTGATTCTCTTATTGTTGATGCTATACATTGAATTATTTGTAACAAAAGCATTATCATTATCATTCATATCAATTTCAAATACACCATTCACAGCAATAGCATTAAAATAAAAAAACATTATTTAAAGAAACCGAAATTCCATTGCTTGAAATAGTATGATGAAAACCTTGGTTCAACAAACATGAAAATGAAATTACACCTCTAACAATTGACGGTGCATAATGACAATTATTTAAAGATAGTACTAGGCCCGAAGGCAACACTAAATTAAATACTCCTATAGCTTCAACTCCTGCATGCGCTCCGTTACCAACGTGCAAGAATTGTTGTCCATAGGCCAGCTTTCTCTCAACTCTAAACCCCTGCATGGTATTGCAGATATGAATTCCACATCCAGTATCATATACCCATGAATTCAATTTAGGAGTAAGAGTGAATAATTCAATCATAAAGAACGCACCTGATGTGCTGGGGTTACCAGCATCATTCCCCTGCTTCTTGAGTCGCAAGTCATGAATGTAGAGAGGGCAATTGCGCTTCCAATGGCCCTTTTCATGACAATGGTGACAAGCCTGATCCTTCTTGTTTGGCGGATTCACCTTGTTCTGCTTAGGCTGATGTTGTTTCATCTTGGGTTGAGGTTGATAGGCCATGACCTGCTTGCCTTTATCACCTTTACCTTTGCCTTTGTTCACATGCGATTTCTTCTGGATTCTCCCCCCATGAATTGCCAACACTTGCGGGGTGGGATTCTTGACCTTGGCTGGTAGACTTTTCTCATAATCAACAAGCAATGCGAGTAATTCTGAGACTGTCTTCCCCGAGCAATGCATGTTGAAGTTCTGCACAAAACCAGCAAAATCCTTGTTAAGGGATCTGTTGATCAAGTGCACTTGCACATTCTCGGGGTAACCAAAACCAATTCTGTGAAGTTGATCAAAGGAGTCCTTCATCAAATCCACATAATCGGCTACTGGTTTACCATCACCATGCTTGCAGTTGTGTAGCTTGTCAAGTTCATCATACAATTCAACTGCAGGCGGTTTCTCAGAAGACTGCTGAAGCATCTCAAGCATATCTTTAGGAAACGCATACTCATACTTCTTTTGTAATTGAGCATTCATGCTAGTGAGCATTAGACAAGCAACCTCATTGTACTTAGCATGTACCACCTTCCAAGCCGCCTTTGCCTCTGGTGTAGCAGTAGCAGGAGGCTCAGGTGGGCATTCTTCGGTCAAGAAATCCATCTTACCAGACGCCCTCAAGACAATTCTGAGCGAACGATACCAGTCATTGAAATTCTTTCCAGTGAGTTTCTCTCTCTCAAGATGACTCTTGAAAGCATTAATCACAGTTTGGTTATCGGGTTGAGCCATATCTACAGATAAAGTTCAAATATTAGTATTTTCGATAATCAATATCTTCAAGAAAATAAAATACCCAAGGCTATATTCATATAACCAACTAATTTTCTTGAAAATCTAGGATCTAACTTTACATAGTTTCACCACACCAGTTGATCTGCTAGTGGTAAAAGTACAAAAGATAGTAATCTGTCGAACAATAATTGGCAAACAAGATTTCCAATTCCTAGATCATTATGGGATTTACATCAAATTGATTCATCAATTTGCCTTTGTAAGCATGTTTCATCCCATCTCATGCCTTAAGTTCTAGGTCTCACGCACAACTTAATTAAGTCGTCTACCTTAGAAACTGTAAAATTACAATTATGTTCTCACGCGTTAAAAGAATTTTACCTTGTTATAGTAATTTAGCCTAGGTCTCACGTTTACTAAATTAAGATTCCAAGTGTTTCTTATAGGTAGATGGCACGTAACTTAAATTATAAGGGTATTAATTTTTGATATGTCAATCAAAATTATGTACAAAGATGCATGCACTCATCTTTATAACATAAGTTTTCATAAAAACTTTTTATGTCCGATTCATGAAATTAATACACAAAGTTTTACTTGAGGTTTATGCCAAAACCCTAAGATGACTTTCTACAACATATAATTTTAAAAGTAATTCGTTTAAGATATATTCAAGATTGTGATAACCAAGGCAGACTCTAAGGCTCTTTTCTAAGCCTTCAAATCACGGTTATGAATATCATCTTAAAAGACTTAATTTTAAAAGTATATTTGCACAAAACATCATTCAAGCAAAAGTTTATGGATTCAATCTCAAAATAGTAATAAAGTTTGAATACTGCTAGTCTCGACTGGGAGCTGATTACCGTGCGAATCGGACCACGATTGTCATAAGACCATTGCAAGATTCTTACTTTATCACTTTAGGGTTTCACAATTATTAGTCCGTATTAATTTTCTTTATGAAAACACCCTTTTATTGCTTACATCAAGTCCAACTAAAAAAACAATAAAACAAGTTGCAAAGAAAATCAAACAAACAATAATAAATAAGTGAAACAATTAGCCACATGCAAACCGTATTAGAAAAGATCCTAATAAAATCAATTCTAGGTATAATAACGCATGTAATCAACTAAGGTCTTCCCCTCTTAATGGAGGTGAGTCACATACATTGACGAATCAATTGCGTAGGCCAAAGCTAAAAACACACCACATAGCATATAAAATTGATTTTAATATGTATTGGAGTCTTCCCCAATTTAAGATCTATCTAAATATGTGACAACAAAACAAGATCCATGACAAACATGCATGTAAGTCACGGATTAAAATCTAACAATTAGCAATTAGGTCACAAGATACGTTCAATTAACCGGTTAATGACCTAGGGTGTCACAACTCACCATTTCACGTCATTTACCATTTTAGGTCATTTTCCAAAACTTCGACTTTTTACTATTCATAAATCACTATTCATCAAAACACTATTCATCGTTTTACTATTCATCGTTTTCGAGGTCAGTTTGATGTTCTGAGAAACTTTTTGAAAATTTACTATTCACCGAACACTATTCATTTCCGGAAAAGTTTTCATCATTCACTTGCATTACTCATTTCATCGTAAATTTAGTTTACGGGTATTCAAATTCGCGTAACCGGATTGGTTTAGGTGCGAATTCATTTCATTAGTGTTAAGTACACTGCATACGGACTGGGGATGGTCTGCATATCATCATAACAGCATTTTCATGTTATACCACTCTCAGGATTTTCAAAATTTCCATATTCAGTACATTTAACGTTTTTACGTATACGTAATTATAATAAACGTTAATACCCGGTTTATACACGACGAATATATCTAAATATTCCCACAATGGTCCCGACATATTTTTATATCCATTTTAACATCATAAAAGTTATAACATTCAGTTACCCAGTGTTTTGGAAATTTATTTTATTTTTAACGTACGCGTATGAATATAACGTCGGTTTTCGTTAAAACTAAACATTAATCACCCGATCACTCAGTAAATGTACCCAACATATTTTTAATATGTTTTTAACATTATTATGACTTTATTTCATCCCGGTAAACTTCGTGAACATTTATCTCTATTAAACCCGTTACCCGATTTTAACAAACAACACAAACTAACACCTAAAACCTATACTCATACCACTAATCATCTACTAACTTTCCTAATTAAATCAAAAACTAAGTTTTCTCCTTTGAACCCTTTGAAAAATCAGCCATGAACCCCCCTTTGACCTCATGCATATATGAAATCTTATACTATGAACCTTTGCATAAATATCTACAAAAACACCTAAAACATAAACATACTTAATTTTTGGATCAAAAACCCATTTTCTCTTCTTCTTCACTCAAACCCACGACCACAAGGTGATCTCCATGATCAAGTAATCATTTTCCATAAAGTAAAACACAAAACTTGTTCATTTTACAAGCCTAATCAAGAATCAAGCAACAAAAACACAAGAACATCAAGCATAATCATCCAATAATCATCTCATTTTGTCAAGTAAGTTTTCATCTTTATTTTTTCATGGATCATCCTATTTTTACATGTATTACATAAGTATCATGCTAAAAACCATGTACAAGTAGCTATACCACACTTTATTTTGGCTAAAAAGAAACATACAAACCCTAACTTTTTAGTTATGAATCCCTTTGCTCTAATAACTTGGTTAGGAGTCCATGGCACCCTAAGAAGGTGTATGGTAAGATTAGATTAGCCATGTGGTGATTACAAGAGGTTTGGTGATGGTAGAAATTAGTTTTTAACCTTGGAAACTTGATTTGGAACCTATTTTAGACATGCTGTCCCGTTTTGTAAAAATCTGGAAAATCAGTAAACACCAAGGAAACTTTGGAAAAATTTTTAGAAAATACTTTCAAAAACGAATCCGTAGGCGAAAGAACGGATTAAAAAGAGTCTATAACGAAGGAGTTATGATTTTTGCAAGATTGTAGACGAAAAGTATTTTTCTGAAAATGTATGCTGTTGGACGTTTTTCATTGGACAAAAAGAGACTTTAGACGTAACCCGGAGGAGCCGAGCTTTCCAAAATATATTACTACATACTAAGACGTAACCGTGGACATAAAGAACAAGTAAAACGGACAAGTAACGACAAAGATATACTCGTTTGAATATCGGCTAAAACCATTTTATAATTGACAGCTTTTATTAAATTTGGCGCAAAAACTACGAAGTACATTTTCAAGCTAGAAGTAATATCAAATACCGAGCTTTATAACTAACGTAGTATTAGTTATTATGAGTATGTTTTCATCATTTCAAGAATTACAACCCGAGTATTTCAACGCTAACATGGAAACTTACGTTATATATATATAAGTATATATATATTATAACTAGCTATTTATATTTTCTAATAGCAATATTTTCCAAATTCTTGGAATATATATTTTTGATAATACAAGTGTTTTTCCAAAGAGTAGAGTGGTATAGAAACATGAGCATGGACATTCATAACATCATTTCATGATCTAAAGTAGATCGTTCATCATTCATATTAGGTTGCGGCTAGTGTGCGCGCCTTGTTTTTCAGCTCATTACATGTTCATGGTACCATCATATCAGGTGAGTCATAGCCCCACTTTTACTGGTTTAATTACTTTACAAACTCTTTGGGGGAGATACATGCTTAAATACTCGTGTTATACTTTTATACGATTTCAAATCCCATGGGGGAGAATACATTGCAGCAACTATTTTTGTACAATGCCAAAGTATAAAGTTTCTTACATTGCTTAAGTAGTCTTATTACCACGTCACGACAAGTCCCCTTTATTTCATGGACCGTTAATTTCAAGTACTAAGCGAGAGTGAGTGAATAGATCTATTGAGGGTGACGCCTCCATTCGCGTTGGGTTGCTCCAACGGGACGAATGCATTTCATGTCTTATCAAGTGAGTGTCTGGTAAACACTCTGTTGGGGCATTACAAAGTCTAGCTTCGGGGCCATGAGCTTAAGAGACAATGTGGGTTTCATTATTGAAATCTTAGTACTTTACTTTATACTTGGGCAATTGTACATACAAAATTACTGATAAATTCCTGACACTTTTGCATCAAGTCTTATTACTGAAATACGATGCCTTTGCATCAAGTCTTACTACTGAAATACGATGCCTTTGCATCAAGTCTTATTACTGAAATACGATGCCTTTGCATCAAGTCTTATTACTGAAATACGATGCCTTTGCATCAGCCTTATTACTGAATTACAATGCTTTTGTATCAAACTTATTACATTTGGCAGTGGGTTGTAAACACACAGGTTACAAGTCTCTTATGGCGGGACTTGGAACTGAGTGGATTTACGATGCCTTTGCTGGGGAATCTTCATTTCAATGCATTACATTCTTTTTCACAAGACTCTATGAACTCACCAACCATTGTGTTGACACTTTAGCATGTATTTTCAGGTATTAACCAATGGCACGCTACAGGAGGTTTTGGCAGGGCATGGCATGGTCATAGAAGACTCTGATTATTCATTTGGGGACCGTTTTTAACTATTTTAATGGCCTACTTCCGCATTACTTTTAACAATGTAAATTCAACATTTTGATTTAACTATTTTATCCAAAATGATTCAAGTGCAAACCATTTTTGAACTAGTGTTGTGATATCAATTGAGTTACACCCCAGCTACATGTATGCTTCCGCTGGACCCAATTTTGGGGGTGTGACATAGGGTTTCTAGTGATTACATATAATCAAGAAAACCACAAAACCCTAATTAGGGTTTCATGGGAAAATCGACCCCCCCCCCCAAAATTAGGGTTAGGGTTTCGAAATTTTTAGAAAAAAAAATAGGAAAAACCCTAGATCAAAAAAAACATGTATCTAAAACAATTAAAGATCCGGTTTTTATTACGTTTTAGTAATCAATTACATGTTATACATGGCTCGTGATGCCACTGTTAGAGTTAGACAATCAAATAGCACGTATTGCGGAAGCTAGGATCGAGTATAACACATAAATATTAACCAAAACGTAAATAGTAAACGTACCCGATGCACTTCAATAAACCTTGATTCTTGGACAATTAGATCAATGATAAACCCCTTACCGTTTTGTTTATCGATCTCTTGATAATTACTAAAATAAGTAATTACCTCGTTCTTGTACACACAAACTACCAACGAATAAAGGTTGTTGCAAGTAAACAAAACACTTAATATTTTGCTTATGAAAAATCGACCCAAATATCCCTTGGAGGGGGGGGGACGATCGGCCACAAGAGAAAGAAAGAAAACAAAGGTTTTAGGGTTAGAGTGTGTGCACAAAAGATGTGTAGATTTAACCCTTGGCCTTGTATATATACTAGAGGATTACTTGGTGATCAAGACAAACTTGGGTTGGGCTTTCCTCCCCTTTGTTCGACCGGCCTAAGCTCCACAAGGAGGTTCTAGAACCTCCTTGACACCCAAGTTACACTCTAGTCCTTGTCTTTCTTATTTAACGATAGTTAGTCCATACGGTTAACAACTAACGACCATTTAGTCCATTAAGTGTTATAAATATATATATTTCATACATTTAATAAATATATATATTTATTTACATTATTCTTGTTTGTAAAGTGTGCAATCCCGAGGTCTCGTGTTCGATCCTAGACATTTACCTATTAATGTATATACGTAACATTTAACAGCTCCCACTCGTATATTCATTAATAGTAAAATGACATTGGTTAGCGTCTTAAATGTGCACCCAAATCGCCTTAGCCTTCCGTGTATGCACTCATCTTTAGTGCATTATTGTTATTTGTTAAACCCTAAGTTAACTATCTAATTGATTACATGGTTGCTAAGTCGAGTCATATCCTTATACATATTGTTTTGGGACGATTGGGTAAAGTACTTATTTATGGAGTAATGGGGAAGAACATCATATTATTACCCCATATGTGCGTTAATCTTAAAAGTACTCCAAGTGTTTTGATTTTCTTAATTCGAGTCATTAGTTTAGTTTATTGTAAAGTATGTAAAAATTCAAGTGTAAGGGGAATTTTCATTCCCTATGATGTATTATTTTGGATGGTAGGGTAAGAGTGTATGCAAAAAAAAAATAATAATAATAAAAAAAAAAATTGAAAAAACAAGAAAAAAAAATAAAATAAAAGAAAAAGAGAAAAAACATACGGACTACCATCCCTTTTCATTCTATGTTCATTTTATATTTTTGTTATTTTCCATTTATTAGCTTAAGTCGAGTCTAATCTTGGCTTAGCAACGCCATATTGTACATGTAATTAACCAAGATTGTTAACTCGCCACCAGTAAAGACTGCCTATATCCAACAAAACCGCGTATTTCATATCCCTACACCTAACGTTACAACCCTTTTAAAAGACCTCTTTGATAGTTTATCCTATGTGCTTACGCCATGTGGTGGAGGTTTGATCCTTTCCCAAGCCTATGGTAATCTATTTTGCTATGACAGGTAGTGAGAGATGTTTTCCATTTCTATATTGTGATATATACTTTATTACACCCGAGAGATGTGAGTATCTAAACACTATTTGTGAGGTGCTAGTGTATGACCTCCGTGCTTGTCTTTGGTCTTTAGTGGAACAATTATTTGTTGTAATTACTTTTATATTAGTGTTAAATGACCCCTAACTTGTATTTTGATTAGAATAAAAGCGCATTTGCTTGAGGACAAGCAAATCTCAAGTGTAAGGGTATATGATGAGGCGAAAAATGAACTACTTTTAGGGGGTCATTTAAGCCCGGAATTGAATTTATTTGATCAAATATTTTCGTAAACCGTTCCTTTTGTGATTTTAGGTACTTTGGGAGAGAAATCTGGAAAAGGAAGCAATTCGGACGTTTTTGAAGCATAAAAGTGAAGAAAACGCCAAAGACTTAATTTTCCATGCTGGAAACAGTGTATGACTGCGTCAAGAAGGAAATCCTGACGGCGTCAAGAGTAAAATCCATGACGACCCAGAAGAAACCTGAAGGCGTCACAACAAGAGCGTCAAGAGTTAAAATCATGACGGCCTGCATAAGGTGTAAAATGACGGCGTCAGACCCAGATCTAGGCAGTCCGAGGAACTATTTGGCGACGAGATGGCGGCGTCAGACATTTGTTCTTGACGTCGTCACCTTCTAAAATCTATATATAGTTTTCTATTTTTCATTCATTAAGGGGGGAACTTGTGTGGAGAAACCCTAGGGCCGAACTTTGTGAACCCTAGCTCATATTTTACAGTAAATTCAAGGGTTTTCACCCCTTGAATCCTTTCATGTGCTATTGAGATAAGTCTTCTATTAATTCAATCAATATGTCTATGTGTTGGTTGTCTATATCTTGTGCTTGTCTTGATTTCAACATGTTAGGCTAGATCTATCTTGTGTTTGCTTAGATCTAATGAAACCTAGATGTTAATTGTGTGTTGATTACTTGTTTATGGTTGTATTGGATGAATGATTTCAATGTTAGGCTTAAGAAAACTGGCAGATCTCCATTTGGTAACATGCTTGAACGTCTTAGGAAACATGAACCGATGTGTGCTAGGTTTTATTGGTTGTATTTAATGCATGAGTAAATTCTAATGATCCCATGTTAGGAGCTTCTTAGCCGGCTCGACATAGGAGTGAAGTAGGCACTCATAGGATTGGGGAAGTAAGTACGCCACCCCATGAATGGTATTAAGGAATACAATCCGTCATCCATGCAACTATAACAAGTAATTAACGTGTAAAAGATATCTAGGGAGTAGTGAAATCTAAGTAAACACATTTCTCCCACATATTGCTCACAACCTTAGTATAATATAGTTTTATTTTTATTTTAGTATTTTATTTTGATTGCATCTTAGTATTGGGTTAGTTGATTAGCAACTAATTCCGCCCAAATCCTTCAAACCCGAGAATTTTAATTTGCTTTCTAAAAAATATAAAAAATACAAAAAGAATCATCCCTCATCTCTAGACCTAGTCTTTAGGTTTTCTAATCCTAGCGACACTATTTCTAGCTGAACGATCAATCCCCCGGTACTTGTCATTATACTATACTACATCGATCAGGTACACTGCCTGGTGGGGGTTGTAAGCATCTCAAGATCCCTTGAGAGGTAAAGCCTGGTGCAAACCCCACGCATCATAAACGTAAATGATAAAGTTTGATTGACCTTTAACAAGATGTTTGTGCAATAAGCCATAACTGGTGATTGTCAAATAAGCAAACTCAGGCCTTTTGCGTATAAATATAGAAAGCACGTACAATATAAACAGTAAACTCATCAAATAGAGAGACCGTAAAGCACAAGTATAACTTCTTTAAAAAAAAAAAATCATGTCTAAGAATATAATTATCAGAAGAAAAAAGCATCAGGTCTGCTAATCGTCTCATAATTACAGGTTTCGATGCAGGACAAAAGCACAAAGTCAAAACTGTTTCAAAAAATTGTTTCAGTTTCACAAAATTAGAGTGAAATAGCTGCTCATAACCAAAATAAGTAAAACATGAAAAAAAACATTAACATAAATCCTAGCACAAACATCCATCTATAAGTAATGCATGTGATTATGTATAATCTTACTATTTTGTACTATAAATGCACTTTAATCTTCAAGTCTTGCTTGCCTGTATCAGAGGTTGTCTTATGTGAACTAAATGTCACCGTCTTAGTGATCCAACAAAAAAAGTTGATCTTGCTCGCGATACGCAAAGAATGAATATTTTTTTCCAAAAATCCTAATGGAGTTTATATCATGCGAGTGTGGTTTAAAAATAAACAATGCATCCTGTTTGAACTGATCTCCAGAACCATCACCACTCACACATTCACCATAATTCCATTTTCCATAAATCTTCTTAATACATCCATGTGGTTTGCCAATAGCAAATCGCACAAAAAACGATTTTGGAACACTGTTATCCGTTATCCATATATAATAAACTTGTTCAGCCTCTGTGTTGCTATTACGCACAGGAAGATGCTTTCTAACATATGATATAAACAAATCAACTTCAGCACCTGCTTGTGTTGCTAAACTTTGTTTTATGAATGGCAAATTTGTACTAAAAAGACTTTGATGGATATTTTCTTGTGTAAATTCTTCACTTGTCATATCAATTGACATAATCAAATCATACCACTCAAATATAGCATTAATATTGGTTCTTCCATCAAAAGCAAGCCAATAAATAGAGTCATCTAAATTACGTGTGAAGGGTTGTCTTTTCCAAGTCCCTGACGTTAATGTGAAAGATTCGAAGTTCCATAAGCGATCACTTATACTACCCAATTCAGATGTAATCTTGACAATCTTAGGGTCATTAGTGTGACGACAAACCCCAAAACCAACCACATTTTTATGTAAAATAGTTGCATTGCAAAAACTTAAACTAGGCACATCAATAGCAACACTTTTTCTAATCAAAGGATTCCAAAGAACACCTCTCTCTTTATTATCAATATCACGACAAGAGCCTAATAAACCACGTGAGCTACGAAGTATCCTTGGGTTGAGTAGTATTGGTTTTTCCTTCGATATAATTAGATGGTGCAGCCCTATGTGATGTACATAGTAATCATTAATAAACTCAGAGCTATCAATAAAAAAACTTCCATTGTTTAGAAATGGACCTGAATTGAATCAATGATTTGACAGGAAGGCTTTTAATAATTTTCTCTTGGATATCGAAAGGTATATAGTGTGACATTATGATTGTGTGGATTCTTAGGGTTTATGTTTTAGGGTTTCATACTTGGAGATCGAGGTGTGAATCGAATATCAAAGGTACATATTATTTGTAGTAAACTTTCATATTCTTTTTCCGGTAAATAGCAAAAGAGTGACATGGGGATATGAAAATTGGGCCTGAGCTTCATATGCTATGGCCCATATATGTGACTGGGCCGATTTAGTGTTGGTTTTTAGAAAAAAATTAGACTAATTAATTCGGTTTTGTCATAATTGTTTTTTTTCCCCTTTGTTAGAAAGGCAAACTAATTATACATTTTCACAAACTCACATAAATTGCATGTTTGTGTCTGAAGTAACTAGAATTTGCTGCTAATTGTACCTTTAGTTGATGTTAGGTTATCAAATTCTTTTAAGAAAGAAAAAAGTCCAAAATACATCCTTGTGTTTTGTTAAATGATCGATTTACATCCTTTTACTTTTTTTTAACAAAATCATCCGCCGTTAATAAAGTTGGTAAAAAACTAAAAATACATCCATCAGTTAGTAATATCAGTTACTATGGACTAACGATACAAATGATTTTCCGTTATCTCCTAACAAGAATTAAAATAGTTGCATCGTTATTCCTCTTTGAGTTAAAATATTTGCATCGTTAGTCCCTTTTGACTATAGAGTTAAAATATTTGCATCGTTAGTCCTCATTGAATATAGAGTTAAAATATTTGCATCGTTAGTCCTCATTGAGTTAAAATATTTGCATCTTTAGTCTTTATTGAGTTAAAATATTTGCATCGTTAGTCCTCATTGACTATTCTTACGTTTTTATCCTTTTTCGTACTTTTCGTTCGTTTTTATCCGTTTTTCGTCCGTTTTTCTCATGTTTTTATCATTTTTCATCCGTTTCTATCTGTTTCTTCCGTTTTTCTCACATTTTTATCCGTGCTCATACACTTTTATTCGTTTTCGTTAATTTTTCTACGTTTTCATCCATTTTTCTTATATTTTATATGGTTTCATCCATTTTTTTATATATATAATATGTATGAAAACGGATAAAAATATATGAAAATAAATAAAAACATATGAAAACTTGACATTTGATAAAAATGTTTCTGAATCGATTTTAATTCATGATTTTAACCCCTTTCTGGTCCGAATCATCAAAAGTGTAATACACGAAAGTTGTCCGGAATAATGTTTTACATCAAGACACGCGTGATTTTAACCTAAAATAGTGGCTTTTTACTACCAAAACTTAAGAGGTTTTTGACTAAATTCATAACGCTTAAGTTTTGGTAGTAAACAGCCACTATTTCAGGTTAAAATCTCGCGTATCTCGATGTAAAAATTATTTCGGACAACTTTCATGTTTTACACTTTTGATGATTCGGACCAGAAAGGGGTCAAAATCGTGATTTAAAAACATTTTTATCAAATGTCAAGTTTTCATACGTTTTTATCTATTTTCATATATTTTTATCCATTTTCATACATATTATATATATATATATATATATATATATATATATATATATATATATATATATATATATATATATATATATATATAAATGGATGAAACTAGATAAAATATAAGAAAAATAGATGAAAACATAGAATAATTGACGAAAATGAATAATAATGTATGAGCATGGATAAAAACGTGAAAAAAAGGGAAAAAACTGATAGAAACATTAGAAAAATGGATGAAAACTGATAAAAACTTAAGAAAAACGGATAAAAACGGACGAAACATAAAAAAAATGGACGAAAAAGTATAAAAACGTAAGAATAGTCAATGAGGACTAACGATGCAAATATTTTAACTCAATGAGGACTAACGATGCAACTATTTTAACTCTATAGTCAATGAGGACTAACGATGCAAATATTTTAACTTAATGAGGACTAACGAAGCAAATATTTTAACTCAATGAGGAATAACGATGCAACTATTTTAACTCTTGTTAGGAGATAACGGAAAATCATTTGCATCGTTAGTCCATAGTAACTGATATTACTAACTGGGGGATGTATTTGTGCCAACTTTACTAACGGTAAATGATTTTGTTCTAAAAAAAGAAAAAAGATATAAATCGGTCATTTGGCAAAGCACAGGGATGTATTTTGGACTTTTCTCTTTAAGAAATTAAAATAAGATTAATGTATCTTTTTGTTACACTTATTAAAATGTTACGTGTGTAGTTCGAGTCAACCTCAAAAAACTAAAAATATGCCATCTTTGAGTGGATCAACAACCTTTCATTCTAGCAAATGGTTTGATGTCTTGATAAAACGTTGATCTAATCCTGATAAAAAGGTTCCTTTGAAGAGGAAAATGAAGACACGTTAACACCTCTTATGAATATTTTTAATTGTAAGGCCTAATATGATAAAATAAAAGAAAATTTGACCAATGTGTAAAAACAATTAAACCTTAACACCTCTCTAATGAATTGCAATAACATTGAAGACTGCAACACTCTGTTCTCAAGTCTAATTTTTAAATAATGGAAAAGGAGGGGATGGGAAAGGAATGACACTGGGAAGTGGGAAGAATGGAAGGGTTTTTATTTGTGTGCTTGAGTTTTAATTTTTAAGTTGCAAGGAAAGGATGGGAAGCTACACAAATTACCAATATACCCTCAAAACACTAATATTTCAACAAATCAATTACGCTCTTTGGCCTGCTACTTGTACAACAGCATGTATGACTAAACTGGAACACATCTTTGGCCTGCTACTTGGCCTGCCACGTGTTTGCATAATCATTGATTAAGACAAGAAATTTGTATACTTTTAGAGTATACAAACCACGTAGATAAGTCATTTCCTAGTCAATTATTAAGCAGGTGAGGGACAAACCAGGTACTTGTAACTACAAGATATGAGTGTTTCAACAACATTAATTATAACCACCAAACTACTGGTGTCAAAATGACATTCATGTTTCTCCCACCGTCTTATATCGAAATAACTAAACAAGACGACTTGAGATCGTAAGCCATAAATAAGATTCAAGCGCAAAAATGTTTTATGATGTATGTTTGATAAAAGGAGAATTATACTTATTTTGCATTTACATTACATAATAGCACAAAAAATAAGGATAAAATAGTATAGTATATGTTTTAGACGTGGGTCGACACCAAACTACACACAACCAGCCATGTTAACCACTCAAAACCATGCTCGCGATATCCACATGAAATAATGGTTTCCTACAGCCCTCGTTATAACACATTAGGGTTCCTAGTTTTCTTAATTTCTTTAATCGATCTTTTAAACTTGAAACTAAAATCAAATACAACAACCATCTGATCAAACTAACATTATACACTTATTATATCTTGAGAAAAACACATCTAAACAATGAAAACTAACAAACGATCTGATCAAACTTGAAAATAAAATCAAAGAATAAACTTACAACTGGTTTCTTGATTGTGAGCAAAACAACCGTTTGGTACAGAATGATATGTGTGACATGGGATAACTAGGTCAGCATATAAAAAACGTGCATGAAAAAGTGGGGATAGAATTGTAATTGTACACAAGCCCATGATGTTAATAACAGGCTTCCCCTTTTAATCCGCCCAAAATTGGACGGAACAGATATACATAACAAAACACGCACCTTCCCTCCCTCCCACCTTCTCGTCCCCTCCTCTTCCTTCTTAAAAAAACTTAAGAACACCCATATTTTGGATTTCCCTTCCCATCCCCTTCCATTCCTAAAAAAAAAAAAAAAAAAAAAAAAAAAAAAAAAAAAAAAAAAAAAAAAAAACTCGAGAACAGAGCGCAAGTGTGTTGATCCTTTACTTTTATGCATTTTGATGAAGGAGTTTTCATAAAATCAATTTCTTTTTCATACTGAAGAATGAAGATATAATATGAAATACTCAAATGAAGTCTTTTGCATGAACCAAGCCCTTTATAAATCTCGGTATCCTGATTTAAAACTTGAAATTTATTATACACATTGAACTCTGTTAGTAGTTTTGAATGAAAGCATATTTCCTAAGTTTGTATATTTGACGACATACCCCAAAACGAAAAATAGTTTTATGTACAATAGTTGTATTGTCAAAACTTAACACACTCGGCATATCAATAGCAACACTTTTTCTATTCAAAGGATTCCAAAGAACACCTCTCTCTTTATTATCAATATCACAACAAAAGCCTAATAAACCACGTGAGCTACGGAGTATCCTTGGGTTGAGTAGTAATGGTTTCTTCTTCGATACAATTAGATGGTGCGGCTCTGTGTGATGTACATGGTAATTATTAATAAACTCAAAGCTATCAATGAAAACCTTCCGGTGTTAGAAACGGACCTGAAATGAATCAATGATAGACTTTTAATGATTTTCTCTTGGAAATCGAAAGGTATATAGTGTGACATTATTATTTTGTGGATTCTTAGGGTTTATTTCGAAAGTGGAGATCGAGTTGTGAATCGAATATCAAAAGCTATTATTTTATCATGAACCATAGTTCCTTATAAATCTGATTTTGTGGTTAAAAATATGAAATGTAATCTACATACTGAACCATTTTAATAGTTTTGAATGAAACCGTATTCCTTAAGTTGTATTTAGGCCCCTTATTTTGGTATTTTGTTGCTATTTTAAAATAAACATTATTATTATTTGACGAAAATATATAATTAGGAAAAATATGAAAAGAATTACAAAACAAGCCTAGGTATCTAACCCTTTTACCAATCCAAACTAATTTTTTTCAATTTTTCAAAACGACCAACCGTGCCTAAGCTAATGCATCCCGGCGCACACAAGACTATGCACGGTATGCATCTAGGCGCATACAAGACTATGCACATAAGACTATGCCCGATATGCATCCAAGCGCATACAAGACTGTGTCATGCATACATCGCATACAAGTATGCACTTTTATTGATTTGTTCTCTTTGTAGAGGACAATGCTTTTACATATTTTTTTAGGCGCATAAGATATGCTTATGTATCGAGGTTCAAAAATCTAAAATGCATCGAGGCGCACAAAACTTATTCATCGAGGCACAAGCTTAGGCTACTTAAGAGTCGTTTGGATGTGTCGGGTGTCTTAAATCTAAGTAGAAAGTCACTTATCATAGAGAGTCAAATTAAGTAAAAGACTTGGTATAAACGTGTAAACAATTGCCAACATTGTTCCATAATGTGAGATTGAACACATTTTAAACATAGAAGTATTTAATACACTTAGGTAGCTAGCTTTGTACTTTCTAGTTAGATTTTTGACATGTTCCTATTGCCTCCATTGATAACCACCTTATATTCTCACTCACCTCATGGGGCCTTTTATGGGCCAACCCGCACACCAAATGTCTCCACTTTTCATATCGATGCTATATCTTATCACATTCATCAATTCAAGTAAAATTCATGCGCATGACAATTTGTATTGCTACTCTGAATTTATTTACTTAATTGAAAGTGAAAACTGTAAAATGCTTATTACAAGATGAAACCAATACATGCATATGAAACCTCAAGAAGACATTGACTTATGCATTAAGAAGTATGAAAAAGGATCCGGTAAGAAAAAAAAACTAAAATGAGAAGAATAAAGAAAATTTTTTGCCACACATTTTAAATAAGAAAGAGAATTTTAAGGGGAGATGCATCAATTTTTGTAAATTAATCTGAAATGTGTGGTTGTGGTTTCTTATCACCCTTCTCATTTTAATTTTTCTTCTTATTTGATCATAACTCTAAGAAGTATTGTATAATTTGGGTAGTTGTTTTCTGTTCTTATCAAACTAAAAGATGATTAATAAAGTCATATTCACTCATCCGGATGCTTTCATAACATACTTATATCAAATAAAACCCTCCTAGATAAAATCTTGAAAGTGACTTATCAGGGCTGTCCAATGGATCCCGAAGGCCCTGTGCGGTGACGATAAGTAGGCCCTCATGTTTGACGATTTCTAATGTAAAAAATAAATAATGGGTGACTTTTTCATTCTCAAACACGCAATCGTCACTTGATGTTTTCTTAATCTTGTGTTTTGGTTGTGATCACATAATATTGTTCCATAATAAACTTAACCAAAGACATAAATTCATGCATATGTAACTTGATAATATATACAAAGGAGGCCCCTGTGCAGCCGCCCCACTTGCACAAGGTGTTCACCGGCACTGTGACTTATGAAAGAGTTTGAAAACAATCACGAGATAACTAGTTTAAGCCAAGTACAACTTAGTCAAGTCATTCTTCTAATGGGAACAATCTTTTTAGTTTAACATACCATTAGAGCATTGCCAAAATGGTATCACTCATCCACCACAAACATATAGTTGACCGGTTATGGAAGGCTTTTGGAGAAATAAGTCATTGGTTCATATTATATTAGAGGTCACTGAAACATGTACTCATTGCTTGAGGGTAAGTTTTTAAGGAAGGGTAAATCAGAGTTAAGAGTTCCCCACTCATTTAAACTAGGAGTGTCAATTCTTGACATGACATGATAAACGGATCAAACCCGACATGAAGTTAAATAGGTTTGTGTTGAAGATAAACATGTTTGGGTCAAAAACAGGTCAACCCGTTTAATAAATGAGTCGTGTTTGGGTTGAGTAAGTATTAAACAGATCAACCCATGAAGCTATTTAATTATATAAACCTCTAAAAATAAAATATATAAATTGGATTTTATGTTTGATTTGAATTACATGTTTTTGTTATGTACTTAATATGATTAAATAACGATTATAACTCATATAAAATTGTCGTATAGTTATTTGTATGTTATTTTTATCCTTTAGTAAATTATTACATGATTTTTGCGTTTAAACTAGTTAAATCGATAAACAACCAACCTTATTCACCACTTGACATATTACTTAAACAGATTAAACGGTTTACACGTGTTATACATGTCTCGGTTATTGTTGAGTTTCTTGACACAGTTAATAAATAGGTCATGTTTGCATGGGTGGAGATAAAAGCGGAGGCATAAGGGGCAGGTGCCCCCTAGCGAAAAAAATTGTAGTGTAAAATTTTGAAAATATTTGACTTTTTTCATAATTTACCCCCTTAAGTACCAATTTTTCAAAGTGTGTCCCTCGACCAAAAATTTCTAACTCCACCCAATATTTATGTAAAGATCATAATAACCCGTCAACCCACAAAACCCGAATAACTTAACCCGAAGACGACTGCCCAACTTAAACTACCTTACCATTTTAATAAAACTGAATAAAAAAGTAAAACTAATAACGTGTAAAATAATCATCATCATCATCATCTTGAAAGCCCAAAAAGGCTTAAAAACTTTAAAAAAATATTATCAAATAAATAAATAAATAAATAAATAAATAATAAAAAAAGCCCAACAATTCATTATTAGTATTATCATTCATCCACCAAAAAGAAAAGAAAACCAGATGTCCAGATCCTAAACTCCAAAAATTAATCCCAAATATCAAATTCATCATAATTCATGTACGTTTAATTTCATTTATAACCCACCAATCAATTTCTCATTAGGGTTTTAATTGCTTTTCAATTTCCTTTTCTGGGTATTTTTTTTTAAGGTTTTTACTTAAGAAATTATAATCTTTTTATTATAAAGGTAATTAATTTATGGGTTTGATTTAATTTTTGTACTTTTTTATTGCATTATTGGGTTAGTTAATTTTTATAAAGAAAAAAAAGTTTTGATTTTTTTAAGGGGGTGTTTGTTTAAGCTTATATGTTGGCTTATGGGCTTATTTGATTTCGGATTATATTTCATAAGCCTTAATCTTGTGGCTTATTTTGAGAGTTGTGGGGTATATAAGCATAAGCTTATGCTTATATAAGCTAGTAAGTCTCAAAATAAGCCACAAGATTGCGGCTTATGAAATATAAGCCGAAATCAAATAAGCCCATAAGTCAACATATAAGCTTAAACAAACACCCCCTAAGTTAGCTTTAGTTTTTGGGATCTTAATTTTTTGGTCGTTAAGTGAGAAGTGTGAAAGATGAAGAATTTGATAAGGGATTTTTGTTTGTTTGTTTGTTTGTTAGTGTAGGGGTTAATACAAAATGGATCATCACGAAGTTGAGGAGATTGATTACATGGCGGACGAGGTTGACGTGTTGGATTTTGTCATGGATGATGTGGAAGCGGACGGTGTTGTGAATCACGTTGCTCATGATTTTGATGTCATGGTTAGTTTCGTTTCGTTGGTTTATGATTTTGTGCGTTTCGAGTATTTGCTGTGTTTATAATGTTTATTGAATTGACTTAAAAAGGGTTGATTTTGGTTTATGTTTTATTCGCTTAGTTTGTTATGATGTTGTGCATTTGCAGATTGTGTAGTGGTATAGTACTTGTATGCTTATTGCCGAGTTTATTGAACTGATTAAAAAGGGTCGAGTTTGGTTTATGTTTTATCTCCATTGGGACGAATATGAAACTATAAAATTGGTTAAAAGTGAGACTCAGTATTTGAGTGTTATGTGGATACGGTAATTTGATATAAAAAAGGTCGATTTGGGTTATGTTGCATCTCTATTGGGTCGATTTGGGTAATTAATTGCCCAAATCCTATAATGCCTTTAAAAATTGGATTTTTAAAACTATAGTGCGTAATCTTGTAATACACATTAGTTATTCATTAAGTTTTTAAAAGTTGGATAAAGAGCCTGTGCTGCTGTCTTTTGAACCATGTGATAAATATAATGTTTGGTTCGTTATCAACGTGTCTGACTCACCCATTCAGCTAACTCTGATGGTATGTTTGAAACGAGAATTAAAGCATCACATGTATACTTTTGTAGTATGGTAGCGTTGGTTGAACCATAAAAATTAAGATTTAGCTGTTGTGACCCTTTGTAGTAGGGTAGCATTGTCATGTTGAAATAACTTTTTGGTATCTTGTGAAGGTGACGGATACATCATCTGCACAAGCAAGGAAAGGCAAAGATATTCAAGGCATTCCTTGGGACCGATTGAATATAACAAGAGAAAGTTACAGACGTACAAGGCTGGAACAGTACAGAAACTATGAGAACATTCCGTTATCCGGTGATGCTGTTGATAAGGTACAATTTTAACAATATTACCTTCTTTATATATCATACATATGGCTCTCTAACTCTCTTATATTCCTTCCAGAACTGTAAACAAAAGCAGAAGGGTGGCAACTACTATGAGTTTTTCCACAATACCCGATTGGTGAAGCCTACGATCCTTCACTTTCAGGTATAGACTATTATCTTTTATTTATTTCCGGATTTGGATGCGTTGAAATGAAACGGTTGAACGTCACCCAAATTTTTAATTTTAGTACTTACTGGCTCCTATTTTTGATATAATTTGGATTGCTAATATAATCACAATAGTTTTGTAATCGTGTTTATCACAACTATTAATAAAAGAAGCAACCAAAATTTCATGTCAAGTGGTCAACCCGACCTGACTCATATTGCCACCTCTACAATTTCAATCTAAGTTTGTATCTGGTAAATGCTGTTTGGCTTGGTAATGTTATTGGGTGATCAATGTGGAAATTCAATTGATCGTACGCATATTTTGTTGCAGCTAAGGAACCTGGTATGGGCTACCTCGAAACATGATGTATATCTCATGTCTAACTACTCACTTATGCATTGGTCGTCATCATCACACAACTTGAAGGAGATCCTTAACTTTTCTGGTCATGTAGCTCCTACTGAGGTAATATCTGTAACTTTCAAGTAATTTGGCTAGCTACTTCATTTCATTTTGTTAATATTATGTGATTTTTGATCATCTAGAAACATGCTGGGAGTTTGTTGGAAGGTTTTACACAGACTCAGATTAGTACGTTAGCAGTCAAGGATGATTTTCTTGTTGCAGGCGGCTTTCAAGGGGAGCTCGCTTGTAAGGTATTTCAATAAACACAGAACACATATTCAATTCTTTCACATGCGCTCTGGTTTCTAATATGCTCACTTGTGTGATTAAATGATGCAGCGTTTGGATAAAAAGGGAGTAAGTTTTTGTACAAGAACAACTTATGACGAAAATGCCATAACCAATGCTGTTGAGATATACGACAGTTTGAGGTAATCGAAATTTAGGAGAGATATATCAGTTTAGCTTAAACTAAGATACTCTTGGTGGTGTTAATATGCTGACACTGAGCTGTTTTGTAGTGGTGGAAAGCATTTTATGGCATCAAATAATGATGGTGGCGTGAGAGAATATGATATGGAGAGATTTCAGCTTATGAATCACTTCCGCTACCCTTGGCCAGTGAATGTGAGTTTCATATAAACCTTAAAATGGTGGATCCTTTTACTTCCTAGCATTCATTTTATGGGGTGTTTGTGTCGCAACTATTACTTGTTTATTTTTTTGGGTTAACAATCTGATCATATAGAGATTAAATGATTAGTTTCAGGAAATTGATTATCTAAATGATAAGTAAAGTTACATATATAGTTATGTACTCTCTTCCATTAAGCTAATTAGTGAAGTTTCACTAGGTATCTATCTTTTTTTCCCCACAAATTGTTTTTTGGTCATTTTTATAGTTAATGCGTTGCATTGTCCGAATTTACCAGCAGCACATCGAATTGATGATTTTTATAACTTTAAACACTAGGGGCAAATCCAATCTTTTACAACTTATTTTATTACAGCTATGTATCTATAATTCTTTTAATCAAGTATCACATAATCACTATCGAAACACTCATCCAAACACCCCCTTAGGCTAGTTGCCATTTCTCCCTTTGCGCAATGCAGGCTGATTTGGTAATTGAACTACTAGGACTGCCAACTCAAAATATATCCGATAAGTAATTCTTATCACATATTTGACCTCAATTTTCTCAATCTCTGTGATCATGAAGTCCTTTGTTTATCTTTTTCATGAATGAAGGGGTATTTTGCTGCTGCTTCTTCTTCTTCTTTATTTATTTATTTATTTATTTATTTATTTATTTTATTATTATTATTATTATTATTATTATTATTATTATTATTATTATTATTATTATTATTATTATTATTATTATTATTATTATTATTATTATTATTATTATTATTATTATTATTATTATTATTATTATTATTATTATTATTATTATTATTATTATTATTATTATTATTATTATTATTATTATTATTATTATTATTATTATTATTATTATTATTATTATTATTATTATTATTATTATTATTATTATTATTATTATTATTATTATTTTATTTTTTATTTATTTTTTTTTTTTTCCTTTAGTATGATGTGGTAAGATCCATAAGTGCACTGTCAGTGAAATACTATGTGTTGTAACCAATTTCACCGTCTAGTGCAACCATCGGGTTATGTGGTCATCATTTGTAATAAAAGTATTCATGTAATCCAGTTTAAATGTACTTCCATTTATGTCCTTTGATATGAAGTGATAATCCTGAAACATTCCTATATGCAGCATTCATCATTAAGCCCAGATCGCAAACTAATCGCTGTTGTCGGAGATCATCTTAATGGACTAGTTGTGGATTCTTCCAATGGAAAAGTAAGCGATTACGTGTATTTTTTTTTTGTTAATAAATTTTGCTTCAATTGTAATTAAGATTCCAACGGGGATTTCATATACTGTGTAGACTGGGCAAAATGGGTGGTTTCGGTTGGATTGACCCACAACGTTTTTTGCCCTTATTTTGTAAAAGTTGTAAATACAATTACAGAAATTTGATTATCACAATGAATACTGTTTTTGAGTAATAAATTGATCAGTTACATGTATTTACCATTAAACTCTAAAATATGTTTGACCCATTTTGTTTTTAGCTAAATTTTCTTTTTTCTTTAGATGAGTATCGACCCTCCCATGAGTGAATGGCTCGAAATCGCTATGCTGTGTATTTTATCATTAACTCTTAGGTTCTTAATATTTGATAATTTTAATCTTGTATGCAGACTGTGGCATCAGTAGAAGGTCACCTTGACTACTCGTTTGCTTCTGCATGGCATCCAGATGGAAGAGTATTCGCTACAGGGAACCAAGACAAAACCTGCAGAGTGTGGGACCTACGAAACCTTTCTGACCCGGTTTCAATTCTTAAAGGAAATATGGGGGCAGTCCGGTCAGTTCGTTTCTCTTCAAATGGGCAGTTTTTGGTGGTTGCTGAACCTGCAGATTTTGTGCATGTCTATGAAACCAACAAAAACTATGAAAAGAGGCAAGAAATTGATTTCTTTGGTGAAATATCGGGAGTGTCACTTAGCCCAGATGATGAAACCCTTTACGTTGGAGTGTGGGACCGAACTTATGCGAGTTTGTTACAGTATAACAGACGACACAAGTACGGGTACCTTGATGCCTTTGTGTAGTGTCTATTAGTCGTGACCTAAAAATAAGGTTTTTCTGAAACGAGTTTCTTTTGTTAACGTGTTCTTGATTCTGCTGTAGTTTTGGCTATTGGAGTATATGATGAATTGAGACAAGGGGTGTTAATGTAAAACTTTGTTAAGAAAATGTATAGCAGTTATCTTTGAAAGTACGCGTTGGTCAGTTGTCCCAATTCACGTTTTGGAATTGTGATGGCCGTCTTGTAAATCACGAATGAACTTGTGTCCTGTTTCAGTTCCACATTGGTTAAAGTTGACATCTTTTTAGCAAAAATCATCCAGTAGCTAGTTTGATTTGACACTAGTCTCTAATCTAGTTTGAATATTGGCTCACCAATCTTAAAAAGCTGCTGGTCAACATGGAGTCTGTCCTGTAGAGAAAATGAACTAGGGCTGATCATGTCCAAAACTAAAGTGGACTGGACCGAAAACTGAATTGCTAAAACACCAGTGCAAGACCAGACCGAAGTGTGTTCGGTCCGGTCAAATGGAGCATAATGCCCGGTTTTGCGTAAGACCTAACCGCAACGAGGACTGAATACGAGGAACTAAGGATTGGACCGAAATATGTCCGGTTCGGGCCAGTTTCTCAGTTCAGTCCGCGGTCTGTCATGCTCAGCTTTTAAAATGAAGCGTGCAACACTCATGCATGTTTGAAACTTTGTATAAAGTTTGATGGCAATAACGTAACACATCTCTGCAGAGATTACTTGAAAGATCGAACAATAATCTTTTAGAAATTCTTTATACAAACACCATGATGCATCCTGAATGGCTAGGTTAAAAGTTGTGAAAATCCATGATACCTCGTGGTGCGCGGAAATAATTCATACTTAAAAACACATGAAAACAAACTAAAATGTGATTCATAATCTTCAAAGATATAAATATGAAGTACACGAAAATGTAAATCATTAATCTTCAAAGAATATCAAAACAAAAAATTGACAAAAAATCCACCCATAGTAAGGCAGAAATGGACATCGACATAAACTCATTCAAAATTATCACCAATATACCATTTGTGCATCATTTTCAATGGAAGATATAAGAACATCAACATTCTTACTTATAAAAAGCTCAAAAGTTTGCCCATCCAACGATGTGGGCCAAACTCAACAATTCCAATCTAGGTTGATCTTATATCAACCATTGGTTATCAATCATATCGACTGACCTGACCCATATTGCCACCTGTACAATTCCAATCTAGGTTTGTATCTGGTAATTGCTGTTCCGCTCGGAATATTATGGGTTGATCAATGTCGAAATTCAATTGATCATACGCATATTTTGTTGCAGCTAAGGAACCTGGTATGGGCTACCTCGAAACATGATGTATTTCTCATGTCCAACTATCATCATTGGTCATCATCATCACACAACTTGAAGGAGATCCTTAACTTTTCTGGTCTGTAACTTATATGTAAATTGGCCAGCTACTTCATTTCATTTTGTTCATATTGTATGCTTTTTGATCATCTAGAAACATGCTGGGAGTTTGTTGGAAGTTACACAGACTCAGATTAGTACGTTAATTAGCAGTCAAGGATGATTTTATTGTTGCAGGAGGTTTTCAAGGGGAGCTTGCTTGTAAGGTATTTCAATAACACAGAACACATACTCAATCCTTTTGTCGTATATTGAATCTTAAAAAACATGTATTATGGTTTCTAATATGCTCACTTGTGTATGCAGCGTTTGGATAAAAAGGGAGTAAGCTTTTGTACAAAAACAACTTATGACGAAAATGCCATAACAAATGCTGTTGAGATATACGACAGTTTGAGGTAATCGAAATTTAGGAGAGATATATCAGTTTAGCTTAAACTAAGATACTCTTGGTGGTGTTAATATGCTGACACTGAGCTGTTTTGTAGTGGTGAAAAGCATTTTATGGCATCAAATAATGATGGTGGCGTGAGAGAATATGACATGGAGAGATTTCAGCTTATGAATCACTTCCGCTACCCTTGGCCAGTGAATGTGAGTTTCTTATAAACGTTAAAATGGTGGATCCGTTTACTTTCTAGCATTCATTTTATAGGGTGTTTGTGTCGCAACTATAACTGGTTTATTTTTTTGGGTTAACAATCTGATCATAATAGAGATCAAATGATTAGTTTCAAGAAATTGATCATCTAAACAATAAGTAAAGTGACATATATAGTCATGTACTCTCTTCCATTAAGCTAATCAGTGAAGTTTCACAAGGTATATATCTTTTTATGATTATTTTTATTATTATTATTATTATTATTATTATTATTATTATTATTATTATTATTATTATTATTATTAGGGATAATGATTTCTAAATGTATCAAACTAGACACGTTTTACCAATTAGTGTATGTAACTTTTAATTTTGCAAATTTGTGTACTAAACTTACTAATCTTTGCAAATTTGTGTACTCGTCCCACATGGCAATGAGATTAGCTTGCCAAGTCACCTTGCCAAGTCATCTAATCTCATTGCCAAGTCAGCTAATGTCATTGCCATGTGGGACGAGTACACAAATTTGCAAAGATTAGTAAGTTTATTACACAAATTTGCAAAATTAAAAGTTCCATACACTAATTGGTAAAACGTGTCAAGTTGAATACATTTAGAAATCATTATCCCTTATTATTATTATTATTATTATTATTATTATTTTCCCCACAAACTGTTTTTTTGGTTATTTTTAAAGTTAATGCTTTGCTTAGTCGGAATTTACCTGTGGCACATAGAATTGATGATTATTAAAACTTCAAACTGTCGGAGCACATTCAGTCTTCTGCAACTTATTTTATTACTGCTATTTATCTATTATTGTTTCTATCAGATATCACATAAACACTCTAGAAAACACTCATCTAAACACCCATCTAGGCTAGTTGCCATTTCCAATTTTTTCCCTCTGCGTAATGCAGGCTGATTTGGTGGTTGAACCTAGGACTAAACTCAAAATATATCCTATAATAATTCTTGTCACAAATTTGACCTCAATTTTCTCATTCTCTGTGATCATGGAGTCCTTTGGTTCTCTATTTCATGAATTTGGGGTATTTTACCTTGAGTATGATGTGGTAAGATCCATAAGTGCACTGTCAGTGAAATACTATGTGTTGCAACCAATTTCACTGTCCATTTTGAATAAACTTCCATTTATGTCCTTTGATTTGAAGTGATAATCTTGAAACATTCATATGTGCAGCATTCATCATTAAGCCCAGATCGCAAACTAATCGCTGTTGTCGGAGATCATCTTAATGGACTAGTTGTGGACTCTTCCAATGGAAAAGTAAGAGATTATGCACGATTTTGTTTTTGTTAATAAATTTTGCTTCAATTGTAATTAAGATTCTAATGGGGATCTCATATATTCTGTAGACTGGGCAAAATGGGTGGTTTGGGTTACTAGGGTTGGATTGACCCACAACGCTTTTTGCCCTTATTTTGTAAAAAGTTGTGATAAATACGACTAAAGAAATTGTATTATCACAATGAATACTGTTTTTTAATAATAAATTGATCAGTTACATGTATTTACCAGTAAATTCTAAGCTATGTTTGACCCATTTTTGTAGCAAAATTTTCTTTAGAGAAGTCATCAACAGAATCGACCCACCCATGAATGAATGACTCGAAATTGCTATGCTGTATATTTTAATGTTAACTCTAGGTTCTTTATATTTGATAATTTTAATCTTTTTGCAGACTGTGGCATCAGTAGAAGGTCACCTTGACTACTCATTTGCTTCTGCATGGCATCCGGACGGAAGAGTATTTGCTACAGGGAACCAAGACAAAACTTGCAGAGTGTGGGACCTACGAAACCTTTCTGACCCGGTTTCAATTCTTAAAGGAAATATGGGGGCAGTCCGGTCAGTTCGTTTCTCTTCAAATGGGCAGTTTTTGGTGGTTGCTGAACCTGCAGATTTCGTGCATGTCTATGAAACCAACAAAAACTATGAAAAGAGGCAAGAAATTGATTTCTTTGGTGAAATATCGGGAGTGTCACTTAGCCCAGATGATGAAACCCTTTACGTTGGAGTGTGGGACCGAACTTATGCGAGTTTATTACAGTATAACAGACGTCATAAGTACGGGTACCTTGATGCCTTTGTGTAGTGTCTAGTAGTCGTGACCTAAAAATAAGGTTTTTTTTCTGAAACGAGTTTCTTTTGTTAACGTGTTCTTGATTCTGCTGTAGTTTTGGCTATTGGAGTATATGATGAATTGAGACATGGGGTGTTATGTAAAACTTTGTTAAGAAAATGTATAGCAGTTATCTTTGAAAGTGCGTGTTGGTCAATTGTCTAAATTCAAGTTTTGGAATTCTGATGGCCGTCTTGTAAATCACGAATGCACTTGTATCCTGTTTCAGTTCCACATTGGTTAAAGTTGATATCTTTTTAGCAAAGATCATCCAGTAGACTAGTTTGATTAGACACTATTCTCGAATCTAGTTTGAAGATTGGCTCACCAATCTTAAAAAGCTGCTGGTCATTTGGTCAACATGGAGTCTGTCCTGTGGAGATAATGAACTAGGGCTGACCATGTCCAAAACTAAAGTGGACCGGACCGAAAACCGAATTGCTAAAACACCAGAGCAAGACCGGACCGAAAAACGGAGCATAATGGCCGGTTTTGCGTAAGACCTAACCGCAATGAGGACTGAATAAGAGGAACTAAGGATTAGACCGAAATATGTCCGGTTCAGGCCAGTTTCTTGGTTCGGTCCGTGGTTTATCATGCTCAGCTCTTAAAATGAAGTGTGCAACATTCATATGCATGTTTCAAACTTTGTATAAAGTTTGATCTTCTAGAAATTCTTTATAGAAACACCATGATGCATCCTGAATGGCTAGGTTAAAAGTTGTGAAAATCCATGATACCTCGTGGTGCGCGGAAATAATTCATACTTAAAAACACACGAAACAAACTAAATGTGATTCATAATCTTCAACGATATAAATATGAAGTACACGAAAATGTAAATCATTAATCTTCAAAGAATATCAAAACAAAAAATCCACCCATAATAAGGCAGAAATGGACATTGAAGATAATTTTGAAAGAGCTTGAGTTTCAAATAAGCTCTTTCAAAATTATCAACAAGGCACAGTTTGTGCATCATTTTCAATGGAATATAAAAGAACATCAACATTCTTACTTATAAAAAACTTAAAAGTTTGCCCATCCAGCGATGTGGGACAAACTCAACAATTCCAATCTAGGTTGATCTTATATCAACCATTGGTTATCAATCATATCGACTGACCTGACCCATATTGCCACCTATACAATTCCAATCTAGGTTTGTATCTGGTAATTGCTGTTCCGCTCGGTAATATTATGGGTTGATCAATGTGGAAATTCAATTGATGGTGCGCATATTTTGTTGCAGCTAAGGAACCTGGTATGGGCTACCTCGAAACATGATGTATATCTCATGTCCAACTATCATCATTGGTCATCATCATCACACAACTTGAAGGAGATCCTGAACTTTTTGTTAGAATTATTTGGATCACAGTAATCTGAGAGTCGTGTAAACACTTTCAGATCGAAGTATTTCGATGGTTCTATCGAAATCTTTAATCGGATAAAACTCAGATTTTTGAACCGAGAATGTGTTTTTGATGTTATGAAAACAGAACCAGAAAATGATGATTATATGACCAACAAAACCAAACTCGGTTGTAACTGCCAAGGCAGTTATTTAACTACCGAAATGGTTAATTTGACGGGTATAATTAATGTCCAAAAATACCGGGAATTTTATTTTTAAGTGCGTTTTTAACATAACACTTTATACCAAATTTGTCGGGTTAATTCGACCCCAGCCAGGGGCGCTGCCCCTTGGACCCTGCCAGGGGCTGTCACCCCTTGGACCCTGCTATCCCCTGGAACCCCGCTACCGGGGGGCGCTGCCCCCGGACCCCGTGCTTCGGGGCGATAATCACAATAACGTCATACAAGTGTGCACTCCGCACAACCCCGACTTGTTGAACATTTATCATGATTACACATTGGTCACCTAAGTCAATCCATTACACTTAAATCATATTGGTGATGTAAAATCACCAACACTTTCTGGTCTGTAACTTATATGTAAATTGGCCAGCTACTTCATTTCTGTAACTTATATGTAAATTGGCCAGCTACTTCATTTCATTTTGTTTATATTGTATGCTTTTTGATCATCTAGAAACATGATGGGAGTTTGTTGGAAGTCACACAGACTCAGATTAGTACGTTAATTAGCAGTCAAGGATGATTTTATTGTTGCAGGAGGTTTTCATGGGGAGCATGCTTGTAAGGTATTTCAATAACACAGAACACATACTCAATCCTTTTGTTGCATATTGAATCTTAAAAAACATGTATTATGGTTTCTAATACGCTCACTTGTGTGATTAAATGATGCAGCGTTTGGATAAAAAGGGAGTAAGTTTTTGTACAAGAACAACTTATGACGAAAATGCCATAACAAATGCTGTTGAGATATACGACAGTTTGAGGTAATCGAAATTTAGGAGAGATATATCAGTTTAGCTTAAACTAAGATACTCTTGGTGGTGTTAATATGCTGACACTGAGCTGTTTTGTAGTGGTGGAAAGCATTTTATGGCATCAAATAATGATGGTGGCGTGAGAGAATATGACATGGAGAGATTTCAGCTTATGAATCACTTCCGCTACCCTTGGCCAGTGAATGTGAGTTTCTTATAAACGTTAAAATGGTGGATCCGTTTAATTTCTAGCATTCATTTTATAGGGTGTTTGTGTCGCAACTATAACTGGTAATTTTTTTGGGTTAACAATCTGATCATAATAGAGATCAAATGATTAGTTTCAAGAAATTGATCATCTAAATGATAAGTAACGTTACATATATAGTTATTTACTCTCTTCCATTAAGCTAATTAGTGAAGTTTCACTAGGTATCTGTCTTTTTTCCCCCACAAATTGTTTTTTGGTCATTTATAGTTAATGCGTTGCATTGTCCGAATTTACCAGCAGCACATCGAATTGATGATTTTTATAACTTTAAACACTAGGAGCAACTCCTATCTTTTACAACTTATTTTATTACAGCTATGTATCTATAATTCTTTTAATCAAGTATCACATAATCAGTTGCCATTTCTCCCTTTGCGCAATGCAGGCTGATTTGGTAATTGAACTACTAGGACTGCCAACTCAAAATATATCCGATAAGTAATTCTTATCACATATTTGACCTCAATTTTCTCAATCTCTGTGATCATGAAGTCCTTTGTTTATCTTTTTCATGAATGAAGGGGTATTTTGCTTCTTCTTCTTCTTCTTCTTCTTTTTTTTTTTTTTTTTTTTTTTTTTTTTTTTTTTTTTTTTTTTTTTTAGTATGATGTGGTAAGATCCATAAGTGCACTGTCAGTGAAATACTATGTGTTGTAACCAATTTCACCGTCTAGTGCAACTATTGGTTATGTGGTCATCATTTGTAATAAAAGTATTCATGTAATCCAGTTTAAATGTACTTCCATTTATGTCCTTTGATATGAAGTGATAATCCTGAAACATTCCTATATGCAGCATTCATCATTAAGCCCAGATTGCAAACTAATCGCTGTTGTCGGAGATCATCTTAATGGACTAGTTGTGGATTCTTCCAATGGAAAAGTAAGAGATTACGTGCAATTTTTTTTTTTTTTTTTTTTTTTTTTAATAAATTTTGCTTCAATTGTAACTAAGATTCCAATGGGGATTTCATATACTGTGTAGACTGGGCAAAATGGGTGGTTTCGGTTACCAGGGTTGGATTGACCCACAACGTTTTTTGCCCTTATTTCGTAAAAGTTGTGATAAATACGATTACAGAAATTTTATTATCACAATGAATATTGTTTTTGAGTAACAAATTGATCAGTTACATGTATTTACCAATAAACTCTAAGCTATGTTTGACCCATTTTGTTTTTACCTAAATTTTCTTTATTCTTTAGATGAATATCGAGTTATCGACCCACCCATGAGTGAATGGCTCGAAATTGCTATGCTGTATATTTTATCATTAACTCTTAGGTTCTTAATATTTGATAATTTTAACCTTGTTTGCAGACCGTGGCATCAGTAGAAGGTCACCTTGACTACTCATTTGCTTCTGCATGGCATCCAGACGGAAGAGTATTTGCTACAGGGAACCAAGACAAAACTTGCAGAGTGTGGGACCTACGAAACCTTTCTGACCCGGTTTCAATTCTTAAAGGAAATATGGGGGCAGTCCGGTCAGTTCGTTTCTCTTCAAATGGACAGTTTTTGGTGGTTGCTGAACCTGCAGATTTCGTGCATGTCTATGAAAACAACAAAAACTATGAAAAGAGGCAAGAAATTGATTTCTTTGGTGAAATATCGGGAGTTTCACTTAGCCCAGATGATGAAACCCTTTACGTTGGAGTGTGGGACCGAACTTATGCGAGTTTGTTACAATACAACGGACGACATAAGTACGGGTACCTAGATGACTTTGTGTAGTGTCTAGCGTGACCTAAAAATAAGGTTTTTTTGAAACGAGTTTCTTTTGTTAACATGTTCTTGATTCTGCTGTAGTTTTGGCTGTTGGAGTATATGACGAATTGAGATGTGGGGTGTTATGTAAAACTTTGTTAAGGAAATGTATAGCCGTTATCTTTGAAAGTATGTGTTGCCGTGTTGGTCAGTTATTTAGATTCGAGTTTTGGAATTTGTGATGACCGTTTTGTAAACAACGAATGAATCTACTTTCTTTTAGCCAAAGATCATCTAGTAGACTAGTCTGATTTGACACTAGTCTTGAATCTGTTTTGAAGATTAGCTATTGGCTAACCAACATCGTGACTTATATGTATGTTTCAAACTTTGTATAACGTTTAGATGGCATCAACGATAGGCCAATGGTTTTAAGTATCGTCGGAGATATGCATTTATAAGTAGTAATGCTACGATATAGTGAAGTTTAAAAGGGGAAAGCCATCTCTTAACACATCTCTGATGCATCCCAAACGACTAAGGTTAAAAGTTGTGAAATTACATGGTGTGTAGAAATAAATCGATACTTGGAAACACGTGAAAACAAACGAAAATGCAAATTATAATCTTCGAAGATATAAAGAGAAATCATAATCTTCAAAAGAAATAAAAATTTTGACAAAAGATCCACCTATAATATGGCAGAAATGGCTAATGTTGTTGTTGCTCCCGGAAAGAGTTCTCGTCTTCCCGGAATAATAACAATTAACCATTTGTGCAAGATTTTCTAAGGGAATATGATTTGCTGTCTACATTCTTACTTATAAAAACATCAAAAGTTTGCCCATCCAACGATGTGGGACAAACACAACACTTGTTTTGAAGACTCCATATTGCATTTATACTAGCTCCAATTTTGACATGTAATTTGTCTTTAGGAAACTCTCTTCGAGGTGTATGTAACTCGATAAAATGTCATCAATATAAATCACACAAGTTCAAAATTATATGCTTCTTGATTGATCGATCTTGGTCAGGTGGACTAGTCGGGTAACGTTTCTTCGATTCAGAATGTGAATGGACTAAACGGGATCATATGACTATATGAGCACAATGTTATTTCAAGATGTTGACGGGAAAATGATCTGTTCAACATTACATAAAGTTTAGATGGCACCAAGTATAGCTTATTTAATAGATATTTTACTTCGATGTTCTTAGACGATTCATATACTCAAATTATCCCATGCAAACATCATGATGCATCACAAATAGTTTGATGACAAAAAATTCACCCATAATGTGGTAGAAATGACATGTTGCCAACTTCCAGGAAAGAGTGAGATCAAATCCTATCTACCCTGAAAAAACGCCTCATATCATTTGTGCAACATTTTAAAGGCAATATAGCTAAACGTTTACACTCTTACTTATAAACACATCAAAAGTTTGACCACACATCAATGTAGATGAAATCCTATATACCCTGAAAAAACGCCTCATCTCCATTTTTGACACGTAATATATCTTCACGAAGCTCTCTTCGAGGTGCAAGTAACACAATAAAATTTTGTCAATATAAATCAAGCAAGTTTATAATCATACGTACGTGTTCATAGTTAGTGAAAATTTTGGAACCTCAAAGGAAGGGTTGATCTTAAATTTTGTTAGCGTGTTCTTGAATCTGCTGTAGTTTTGGCTATTGGAGTGCATGGGCTGGAATTTTGATGCAAGTTCGTAAAGTAATAAAGAAAGAAAGAATAACATTGCAAACTATGCACACAAAATGGACTCAAGATGTGATTACCAAATATTATGTTACAAGTAAAGAGTAAGTAATGATATAACATCACAAATGTTCGTTATATTTAGCAAAGCTCTCCATTACCTCCATCTGTTGGCTCTTTTTATGTTGTTCTTAATTGGTACTAACTCTTGTAGATCTGTCTTCGGCGTCTGCATTTTCTACTCATAAATGTCTTGTAGCTATTAGTTTCAGTTCCTTCTTTTCCGACTGAGTCTCCCCCCATTGCCATCGTCACTCTCCCCACATTACAATTACCTTTGTCATTACCCCTACCAAAGGGAGATACAAGGCTCTCAATAAATACATGTTTATCATATTTACAATTACATTCCGGAATTGTGGATAACCAGATATGAGCATTACCATGGGGAGATCTAACGCTTTTCACAATTACAGGAGCACCTGAATCTTTTTCTAGCATCCATATATTAATATGACCAGAGAAACTCCTGTGTGGAATGTAGTCCATCATTGTTTGGTGGCCAGAATCATCACAAGGCGGCAGCGATAGCATTTGTTCCCATATTGACTCTGACTCGTGTAAATTGTAGTTTTTCAACAGCCATAACTCACGTTGGTGAAAGGGAGTTCTTGAGCTACCACGAAAGAAGCATAGACGGTCTTTCATAGTCCCTAGATGGTGGTTTCTAGAGAACAAGTCATGTCCTCGTAGGGGAATGGGGGTGGGGATTTCCTTAAAAACCTCTTTGGATAGATCAAAAGAAACAACTATCGGGCTGTTTTTTCGATCAGTCGCAAACCTGTGAATCGCCCCATTGCATAAGACACCATTATTAGTGAACATATAGTTATAGTCAAATTTTCCAGCAATCAATCTCCAAACGTTTGATTTCAGTGTTAAGACTAGAAAACGATATTTATCATTACATGTCTTTCTGAACCCAACTATAACCTTGAAATCGTCTAGGGATGAATCATATCCAAAACCCAAAAAAGGAAAAGATAATAGCCTGGTAAGGTTAGGAATTTGGGGGGGGGGATTTTCTAGTTTTATCACCTGATGAGTTGATGGATTAACAACTAACAATTCGGTTCTGAAACATACGCATACTAGACCATTAGAAGAACCAACAATCCAAGAATTATAATCACGCGGACCAGCTAAAACAAGCCTTGTATCTCCAGTTTCATTATTTTTTGCTTTCTGTTTGAGAGTGTAGTTAAGATGAGACTTAGCAAAACAACCACTTGAGATTAAGGTATTCCATGACTTGCATACACTCTTGTATCGGAAGAGATCCTTTGCTTTCAATCTTATGAGTATCTCCTCACGTATATCAAGAGGAAGCTCTTCCATATGAAACTCTAACTTGCTACTTCCGGAACCAGAGGGGTGGGGGGTTGCTAGTAGGTGCTAGCTAGGCTCCCTCCAATAAGCCCAACTGTTTACTAAAGATATGAAGCACTGGCCCAATAAATTACTCCATATAAATTAATCTATATAAAATAACAAAGAAGACATGAACAAACAAATGATTATTGTGTACGTTAAATGCCTTTTATACTTCTTTTTTCTTCCTGATAATTACAGTTAACTTCCGAAATCTTCCTTTACACCTTCTGTGCTAGTGCTGTTTCTTACTTTTACGATTCATATCCATATAAATACGATCACGATTACTAAATATTTGTTTGTTGTCTTTTGTTTGTGTACTTTGAAACCATCAATATAGCCAATCAACCAACCCCGCCCTCTTCCGATTTATTATGCTTTTAACCCTTTTATTAGGGTTGTAAACAAACCGGACGAACACGAACGGAGCTTTGTTCATGTTCATTCATTTAATTTTAACCAGACAAATAAACGGACACGGACGCTTAAACGGACGAATTTTCTTGCTCATGTTCGTTTATTAAGAAAATGAATTGTTCATTTTTGTTTATGTTCGTTCATTAAGACACTAAACGAACGCTAAACGAACATAAACGATCGAACATAAATGAAAATACACAAACAAGCATAAACTATATTGAATTCTTTACAATTGTTTTATAAGTGTTGCTTTGTTTAAACAAACCAATTTTTAAAATTATAAAATTAAAAGATAAATGATATATGAACGTAAATAGATAAATAAACATAAACGAACTTTAACGAACGCCTAATCGGACCTTCACGAACATAAATGAACGAACGAGACTTTTGTTCATGTTCGTTCGTTTAACTAAACGAACGTAAAATATTGTTCATGTTTGTTCATTTAATAAACGAACGAACATAAACGAACTATTTATCGAACGGTTCATGAAATGTTCACTGAACGTTCAGTTCGTTTACAGCCCTACCTTTTATTATTTGAAATATTTTTGTTACTTTTACAATGAATTTTCTGCCCCTCTCAATTACAAATCCGGGCTCCGCCACTGTCTGGAATAAGAAAAAATAACTTTTTTGCCTCAGAACTAATGATTTACTACTACGCTATCTAATCGCCATTATAAGGTGTAAAACAAATATCAAATCTACAATCTAAGTAAGAATCATTAATAACAATATGAGCTTTACTTATTAATCGGTTTTCAATTCTCCTATATAAACTATATAAGTAACTCAGAAACTAATAATAATAATAATAATAATAATAATAATAATAATAATAATAATAATAATAATAATAATAATAAGATTTACCTATGGTTTTGTTTGCATCGAAACTCAAACGGAAACCACCTTGATCTATAAACAAGTTGATCCAGCCGTTCCTTGTGCTTTCAAACTTCGGTTTTAGGGTTAATAATAGTGCATGATTCTAGTTTACGTACTTTAACAATTACTCTTGCAACTAAAACACCTCAACTTTATGTCTGTGACATATTTAGCCCCAATAAGTTATTTACAAGAAAGTTTTATTTTCCTCTTTTAAGATGCATCACAAAGAGTAAAAGTTACTTAAGTGCAAGTATGCATGGTAGTCTTTCATATCTGACCATTACCTTCTAACCCATATGCAAAACATGGGCTGAATTTGCATATGGGTCAGGACGTGATTGATCATGCTAAAGCTATGAACCTCGGATAGTATGTTTTAAGCAGCATTCTATTATAATTGGTGCCACAAATTGTTATTCACGATTAATGAGTATAGTATGTGGCCAAATTGTGACCAAACTTACAGTTTCACATGCAATACAGCAAGAGATGCTAAACTAAATAAACTGAATGTTACTATCTCGTACGTTAACTTCGTTAACAAATCATAAAGGCGTTTTAGTGAGTGTTGAGGGTGTGTTTGATTGGTCATAACAAGTATATTGACGTGTGTTTGACTCCAAACTGAAGCTGTGCAAACCAAATAAAAACTGAATTTGTTTAATCTGAACAAACATACTCTCGAAATGATACTGTATCATGTTTTTAGAAATTTACAGAGTTTAAGAAAAAAAACCAAGAGGTTCAATCATAAATGCTCCGGACCAAGAACATAAGGTGTTCTGAATATTGGTTTAAAAAAGAAGCTGCATTATAGAACCCATTTACCATCAATAGCAGGGACGGAGCTTGAGCAGTTTCATAGGGGGGCCGAAATTGCGCTATGCACGGTCACCCCCAAGTAATCTGTTACTCCGTATTACAAATTCACAATCATGTATTATTTTATTATTTGTAATAGTTTCTTAAAAAAGGGGTTGAAAATGTCAACTTTTATAACTGTTTTGGACATGTTATGAAATACATCTAGATGATTAGGAAAAACATGTAAAGACTATCAAAATATAGGGTGAAAAGTGCACATGAACCAAAATTGTCATCTTCATCCTCCTTTTGATCTCCATACCCTGTTTCAACATATATAAGCAAACTCCAGTAACTCGATTGTAACTGACCAAAATTAACTTATACCTGGTAAAACTAAACTATTTTATGTTTCAGAACGTAATATTACCAATTTTAAGCCAAAACTGGATCTAATCACTCTTGTTTTTCTAATTTCATTCGTAGGTACTACTATAAACGACTCACTAGAAGATAAAATCTTGGGGGGGCCAGCACCCCCTCCTGCCCTAAGGAAGCTCCGTCCATGATCAATAGTCACTAACACCACTTCCAAAGTCCAAACAAAGTAGTAAGAAAACCCAAATAAATGAAAGAAAAAAAATTGCCAGTTGTTAACTGATATATTAACTGGAATGAAATGAGTGATTGCCAAATTGTTGCCATGTTGGTCAGTTATTCTAATTTAAGTTTTGGAATTTGTGATGGCGGTCTTGAAAACAACTGTGACAACCGGCAGTTTAGGGAGCTATTTTAAAAACCCGCATTACAATTTAAGTTCGTTTATAATTTTTATTTGAAATTTTCATTTCACAACGAACTTGTAAGACCTATTTTATGGAGAATTTTAATTATTGACGTTATGGAATTCGTGAATTATGTTCATAATTCATTTTTGATTATATGATCGGTGATGTATATTTGAATTCTCACATGGTACTACGTTAACTTTGGCACTAGGATCACCTAACGACAGTTTTATGATTCGTCTTACGAGTCCGATTATATTTTTAATTATTTACGAGATGTTCTCGAGTGATATTGAAGTTTTGAAATGAGTTCGGGTTCGGGCCACATGTTTTTACAATTACCCGCGTTACCCGCTCTACCGTAATAATATTATTATTATTACTATTATTATTATTATTATTATTATTATTATTATTATTATTATTATTATTATTATTATTATTATTAATAAATTGCAAAAAAAAAAAAAAAAAAAAAAAAAAAAGAAGTAAACTACAAAATATGGTCCCTGTGGTTGTGATTTTCGGTACACACACAAACAAACACAAACACAACCATTCACTCATCCTCTCTCTCTAACCCATCATCCCCCCCCCACACCTAAACCCTAGCCGCCGGACATAAAAACCGGCCACCACCGCCACGTCTCCGACCACCCATCATCCCCCCCACACCTAAACCCTTGTGGGTCGCGGCTTTTAGCCGTGTATCATTTTGTTGCCGATTTGACCATTGGGTCGAATGGGTTTATTTGGCTACTTTGTTTTGCTCTTGTGAGCTACGTGATGCTTATGTGTTGGCTCGAGTCCAAGTGACTTGCGGTTTGGAGCCGAGACTCAAGTGAGTCGAGGGCTCGGGTTGGCTTGGTAAACCGACCCAAACATTAACCTTGTTAATGTTATTTCCTTGTGTTAATTGTGAACTTGATTGTTATATTGTTGTGGCATTTCATTTATCGGCCGAATACTTTTGGTTGGGTCGAGACCGTGTTTGGTCTCGACATTGGATATGATTATTGGTAATTGAGGAGTTGTTGTCGATTGATAAAAGTGATTGGGGACCGATTGTGAGACGGTCGTTAGATTGACGGAGATAGATTAGTCGGGTGCCGTAGTCGGACCCTCATGTTGTAGCCCGTGGTTGAGTTTGTGATTGGACGTAGATTTGTTAATTTATGACTTTTGCTTATTTTTGGACTTGGACAATGAGCCGAGAGTCATGACTCGGACATATGACCATTTCGTTTAACTCAATAACTATTAAAACTAAAACGAAAATAATAAAACTCGTAATAATCATTATTGATGATATGAACGTTTATATGAATATATATATACGTGAATAACGTATATATAACTATATAAGCACGTATATTAATAATAATAATAATCACGAGTTGTATTATAACTAATACGATTAGATATATATTAAGCTACGAAAGTGGCGTAATATTATTGAACGTATTATTATTATAAAAATTGTGTTATAAAACGGGAAACTCTCGACAATTATGAAACGTTTAATAAAATGTCGTTTTGGATATATAACGGATAAACTTATTGAGTTAGGCGAAATTGTTGTCACTCGGGTCCAGGTAAGTTATTATTTGTGACGTTCGTGTTGTCACGGATATATGACGACTAATATAGACGTTTTCTATAATTAAATAACCACTTAACCGTAAGGTTGAGCTGGGTTATTTGGCTATATGAAATGAATATATTAGTGGGCATCGTATCCTACGACGCCCATAGGTTGTAGTATATGTAAAGTGTAATAGATTGCGAGTATATATATCGGGAAATCTGGCCAATTTGACGATATATATGGGGAATTTATTAAACTATGATATATACTATATAGTAATTATGTGCTATGTGCCTTAGGTTGGGTGTAATCTTGGAACGGTATGTTACGTAAATAAATATGAGGATTATCAAATCGACAGACTTGGTAAACCTCGGCGATTTATTTAAATAATATATTGGGCTAATATTAGATCTATAGTTTATTTCAGTATTCTTTATGTGATCTTTGTGGTTTGTTTTGAGTCGACCCACCACCCGTATGGATACCAAACGCAAATACACCAAACTAATACGAAATGGATTTTCGGAAATAAAACGGATTCTCGTCCGGGTTTGGGAATATTATATATTTGAGGAAATGATTTCTGAAAGAGTTAATATTGTTAGGTCGTGCCAAGTCCGTAGTTTCTGTTTCGTGCGTTATCATACATCTTATTGCTACCTACCTCGTCTTGCTATTTTCTGGACTTGAGGTGAGTCATAGCCCCACTTTTTACTCTTGAACTATGTTTTCAACGATTGGGTGAGAAACGTGCAAATCATTTTACGTGGACTATTATCGCTTTTATATTATTTCTAAACTTGCTAAGCGTATGGACTAGGATCTATTGTCAGCTTTAGTCACACCTTTTGTGTGTACTATTCAAGGTTGGCTTATTTGGTTATTTGGATTGTCAGCTTTAGTCACACCTTTTGTGTGTACTATTCAAGGTTGGCTTATTTGGTTATTTGGATTGTCAGCTTTAGTCACATATTTGTTGTGTGTACTATTCAAGGTTGGCTTATTTGGATTGTCAGCTTTAGTCACATAGTTTCGTGTGTACTATTCAAGGTTGACTTATTTAGATACTATAGTGTGCACCTATAGGTTATTAATACTTTGGAGGTTATCCGAGTATTTATTGGTATTGCGGGGGTTACCCGAATATCTATGTTAGTACGGAAGGGTTTCCGTGTGTTATGTTGAGAGCGGAGGGTATCCGCAGGCTTTTAGCGAATCCTTAGTCTAGCTAGCAAGCGTTTTGCGTATATGTCCACTATATTATTAGTTGAATTTAAACCTATGATCTCACCAGCGAAAGCTGACTTTTAGCACGTTTTCTCAGGTAATTAAGTGTTGAGGTGCATGCTTGGATTGGAAGGCTCGGCCAAGGCACTCGGTGCATGGATCTATTTTTCTAAACTCTGATAATTAAATTTGGACCTATTGTTATTCTATTTTGGGCCTGACTCTGAATGATGTTGGGATAAATGTAAACCTTAAAACCCCGTTTTGGATGTGTTTTTACTATGTTTACTTTATCTCGTTCTATATTGTCTTGTGTTGGATACCAATCCCCGTAGCACCCCGAAAGCTTGTTGAGTCTTCCGCTGTATCAAATTTTGGGGGTGTTACAGATTGGTATCAGAGCCAAGGTTATAGAGAACTAGGTAAATAAATGCCTAAACTATAACCGTATTTTTATAGAAAATGATCCTTGACCACCGCCCGCGAGCCCGCCAAGCCGAAGCATCTTCTATTAATTGAGGTATTATGAGATATTTGAGATGATTTGAGGTTTATGGATTTTAGTAATAAGATGGCGTTCTCGAGGATTTAAATGGTCTATATGTTTTATAAACATTTTAGTAATGCAGTGTTTGAAATTCTTTTATTGAGATTATACATGAAATTATTTGATGAGTATATTTGGTACGGTTTTATGAGTTGTGATTTAAGTTGTTTTGAAACACTTACACCTACCCTACGCCGTTGTCACAGACTATGGCCTCCCATATGCCCGATGTCGTCGAGGACATTCTTACTGCACCGGTTTTACCTGCACAGTTCACTATGGCATCTGATGACCCTAACCAGATGGCCATGTCTTCAGCTATTGTATCACAGGCAGCTTCTACTTCAGCACTACCTGCTGCATCTACGCAGGGACCCTCATCTTCTTTAGGGCTCCCTGGTACATCGAGGCAGCTTACTCTTCATCACGCTTTGGCTCGTGTGGCACCACGCTTTGCCCATCGAGCTACGGCATGCATGTCGGTACGCCCTACTCCATCACCTTTACAGATTGATGCTCATTCTCTTCTGTCTGAGGCGCCACCCACATCATTGCATCGTCGTCCTAGATCACCTACTACATCTTCACATGGTTCACCTAGTAGGAGACGACGAGTGATGAGGTACTCTTCCAATGAGGAGGAAGAGGAGTACGAGGGTGAGGATGAGGCTGATGACCCCGAGCGGGAGGATGACCCTCAGGAGGCTGAGCATGGTGATGATGATGACCCTGAGGAGGAGGATGACCCTCAGGAGGATGAGATGCCTGATGATGATGATGATGAGTTAGCACCACCAGCTCAGGCTGAGGAGCCTGATTCACCTGTACACCCGATTGAGCCTGATTCACCTGATCATCCGTTCTTGTTTGAGTTGCCACCTGGTAGTCCCGTTGAGTCGGATGCATCTTCTAAGGTTTCTGCTGAGCATGCAGAGTTGGGTGAGGTTGGCAGGTTGTGGACTCGGATTACTGAGCTTAGTGACAGAGTTGCACGTGTATCTGATTGACTCGAGAGAGTTATTGGAGAGTTTTTAGCAGATTTGAGAGTTGATTTGACTGTCGCTGTGGGCAGGGCTACTGAGCTGAGGAGAGTTTTGATGGATGTCCACGAGCATATCGATAGTTTGCAGCGAGGATTTGTTACTGCTCGTAAGGCCGACCGCAAGCTTTGGCAAAGGAATGCCGAGCTAGAGAAGGAGGTGGCTGACCTCAAGAGAGACCGAGACACCCATAGCGTGGAGTTAGGATCGTTATGGAGGGATCTTGATGGCTTGAGGCAGAAGTTGAGGATTCTCCGTCAGCCACGTGGCTAGTTGTTTGGGTTATGTTATCTTTTGCTTTCTTAACCGAGGAGTGTTCGGTTAGAAAGGCTATTTATCGTATTTTGATGTATTTTGTTCGGTATTCGTCTCTTTTGGAACGATTAGTATGTTTTGTGTTATCCGTTAGTTGGAACGATATAGATGGCTATTGTATGGTTGATGGTTATTAGTATATGGTATTATGTGATTTTGGGTGTTATGGAAATTGAGTCCTTATTCGCTTATTTGTTGTTACGTGGCGTGTTGTTGCTATTCTTTCCATGACTTGATTTCGTTGAGATGTTTTGTTGAGCATATCGATAAGTTCTATTGGAGACTCATGAACTTGTGTGATGTTACAGATCAATGGCACCACGTCGAAACCCTGTTAGTTCTACCAGGACTGGTCCTGCTGTGACTACTCCTGCTCGCTGAGGTCGTCGACCTACTCGAAATGTTGAAACCCCTACTCCTGACAACCTGGACACCACTAACCGTAACAACAGGAATCAAAATGTTGATGTTCAGGGAGACAATGGTCATGTTCCACTTAATGCAACTACTCGCTGAGTCCAATCATTCCAACAATTCTGCTGGAACTTTTCCACCTGTTCGTGCTAATGGATGTCAATACAAGGAATTCAAGATTTGTGGACCCATTGAGTTTGGTGTGTAACAATTCGCATTTTCAGGATAATTACCATTCCCGGAAAAATTTTACTATTCACTTTTTACTATTCACTTTTTACTATTCACTTTTCACTATTCATCTCAGAAATTTTTATTTCATATTCTCGTAAGTTAAACTATTTTAACGATAATCCGAGAGTTTGACGCTCGTCGGATCATTTCTGCAAAAATCACAAAGCCGTGTCCGAGATTTACTTTTAGGTTTAAACGTCCTTCCAGCATCCCGATATATCCATAAAACATTATAAATAATAGAAATATGATTTTCTCTCATTTTAGGACAATTCCAAAAGTTTCGGAATTTTACGTTTTTCAGTTCAGCGTTTTACGCGAATTGCGCGTTTTAGACCCGTGTTTCCAGTTTTTAGCAGGGTTTTAGCACCCGATAGATCCTACCACTCATTTTATATTTTATTATGGACTATATTGACATGTTTAACAATACTTTCAAGTTTCATATTTTTACGATACCCGGTTTTACGTTTTGAGGCTTAATCATTTACGGTTAGCGATTTACGGAGTCAAAACTAGCTACATACTTAGGATATTATCATCCAAACACCAAGAGTCATCATCTAGTCACCTTATCCCATTCCAAACCGCCAATGTGGGGGGGGGGGGAGTCACCATGGGTGGTTAAATCTTGACCATTGATCTCTAGGATAGTTACAAGTGTCTTAAACTAACCATGGTTAAATTCTAACCCAATATATGGTTAACTATTTTTCCTACCCTATAAATACCAAGCTAAAACACATATAAATCTTGCACCACACCTTCTTATAACCTTAAAGTCCTAAAACCTAAGGCACTTTTCTTATATTTTGTAAGAAAGTTAACTAGTTTTTGAAAGAAAACTAGTGTTTGATCTTCAATCTTGGAAATTTTCTAAGGAAAGTTGTTATAACTTTAAAGTCTCCAAAAAGACGTAGTTATAATCTTCAAATAGCTTCGGACTTTCAAGAAGGCGTCGTTATAATCTTCAAATAACCTTGGTTTATCAAAGATTGCAAAGGGTTGAAGCAAGTCTATCAAAGTCCATTTCCTTACTTGTTACTTCCTTTCTTTATTAGAAAGCCAAAAGTTGTAAGCCAAACCCTAACATGCTTCTTGTTAATTTATCATGTTCATATCATTTACATGTTATTCTTGCTATATTATGTCTTGTATAAATGTCCATGATGTATAAAGATGAGTAAAAGATGTTGTTATAATGAATTATTGAAACAAGTTACTAAAACAAGCAAACTAGTGAATTTCTTGGTGAGACCTGATCAAAATGGTAAAAATATGATATTGGATTATTACATATTGTAGTAGAGGACCTAACAAGGAAACCGTAGCAATTTGAACCACCTAAAAAGAGTATACGAGTCAAAAGTTATGGCGATTTGAAGTTACCAAAGATTTCCGGCAAAACTGCCCAAACTTTCCTGTCTTGCATTCTGAGTTTTTGAAAGTCACCCTTCTGGTCCGATTCATCAAAAAGTTAAAGCACGAAAGTTGTCCGGAACGCCGTTTTCGTTCAGGAACAAAGAAGCTCGAGACCTAAAAATGCTTTCCGAGTGATAAAATTCTTCAAATTCTAAACAGCCATTTTTAGGCGAAAGTCACTAGATTATGGTTATACTTTGAAAGGAACAAGAGGTCTTATGACCTATAATCAAGACCACAACCATGGCTAGAGCCAAGGTTGTGTCTCATGACCTTGGAACAAGGACCAAAGGTCATGGCTAGGCCATGACGAAATGACCATACCAACTTACATAAGCGTAAACATGAAACAATGAATTAGGCGATAACTTGAACAAGCAATTTGGATCTACTTCACTTAAAAGGGAACCATGAGATATTACAAGGAAAAATGGTCATACAAGACTTATGAAACATACCCTAATAACAATCTTCATGTACTAATAAACTTTCCTAAGTTTATTCAAATATCGGACATGTAACTTTTCGGATCAAAACTTATATCTATATATTTCATCAACTACTACAATAGTAGGGAGCCTCATGTGAGGAGTTCATTATGTAAGCCGTCGAGATGAGTTGTGGATTTACGAATTAAAGTGTCCTGGCTCCTCGAACGCTTACTAACATGACTTCTGAAATATGTCAGCCCGAACGGTAGTAAACGATATACAAAACATACATGTTCCTGAATCTTTTCTTTCAAGGACATACAATATACATCATACCACATCATGGACTAAATGCAAGATATATATATATATAGGCACTACTTCATGTTCTTTACTTCGAACCTAAGTCGCAACATTCGATTATAGGTTGCTCATAGAAACCTTCACGATTCAACCGTTACATTCATTACTTGCTATCTTACTTAAGGTGAGTTCATAGCCCCACTTTTCATTACTTAATTGTTTTACAAACCCTTGGGGGGAATACATGCTATTTTAACCGAGCACAATGTTTTTAAATTGTATGCTTGCCTGATTGTTTTATTATCACTAAGTACCAACCTTGCTAAACCGAGATCCCTTATTATGAACCATTTAATCACTAGCAATAGTGAGCGCAAATATTGTGAATAGGCCTATTGGGATTGACGAATCCCATTTGTATTGACTAAGTTCAAACAAATGCATTAATATTTGAGATTTAGGTATGTTAGCAAAGTACCTACCGGGATAAATCTGCCGATTGATATTGGTACACGTTAACGTTTTGGTGTCATAAGCTTAGTGTATAATACATTTTATGGGCGTATAATAACGTAGCCTACCTGTTTTGTTTTCCAAACATTGGTGTGAGTCTACAAGCTCACACTACCAACATATTGTGTTCAAACGATTTAACAAACTCTATGAATATCACTCAACCTTTGTGTTGACCTCTCAAGCATGTATTTCAGGTTCATGACGATCAAGGATGGTACGGAAGGACACGGATACTCAAGAGGGCTATAAATTTTCTTATCATTCAAAAACTCACTTAATGTGATTTGTAAACATGGAACCAATTGGGACCTCATTTTGTAATCTCTGATATTTATATAATTTGAATGATAAATCTTTTTAAAACGACTCAATTAGAGTTCGTTTTCTATTATTGTGACTATTGTGCCGTCAAGTAACACCCAGTTCGAATTCCGCTGCATCCATGAATTGGGGGTGTTACAGATTGGTACCAGAGCCATGGTTATAGAGAAACGGGTCTAAGTGAGACCTAAACTATAACTACAATGACAAACGAAAACATTTTATAGCCTTCCGCTCTCCGTGTCTTCCATCCTCCAGACGATTATGGATTTAGTAAGCATGTTATGATACACAAACATATTAGTATATTGATATATACACACTAAGCATTTTATGCTACATGAACACATATTAGTATATTGATATATACACACTAAGCATTTTATGCTACATGAACACATATAAGTATATTGATATATACACACTAGGCATTTTATGCTACATGAACACATATAAGTATATTGATATATACACACTAGGCATTTTATGCTACATGAACATATTAGTATATTGATATATAAACTCGGTTTATTTTCAATCATTTATCTAAACAATGAACTAAACATATCTGTGTATGCCTATTCCAAGGCATTTCGACATAGCCACACTCTCCCAATCATGTTCCTACTCCAACATTCATTTTCCAAGACATTGTGAGATACAATGGCCTCATTCATTTTCCAAGACATTGTGAGATACAATGGTCTCATTCATTTTCCAAGACATTGTATGATACAATGGTCTTAATCATTTCTCAAATGTTTTGAGTCACCTAATGGTTTAACCTACTTCCCAGACATTGTGAATTGCACAATGGTCTAACCTACTTCCGAGACATTGTGATTTGTGCAATGGTCTCTGGAATTATTTCACGACCTCATCAATATCATTTCTTATGATATCAAAAACCCATCACAATCTAACGATTTCCAAACAAGAAATATGAGATTTCTAAAGGACAAACTAATCCATCATCGACAAAAGCTAAACTTTCTCTACATTCATCAAAGTTTTCTGATGAAACCTTCATTATTAAAAGTTCGTGATCCTGGCCAAGTATGTTCTATTTTAGAACTACTTAAAACTTCCTTTCCATACGTATCTACCCTTACTACCTTCTATGCAATGGAATATGAAAACATACGTTACAAGTCTTGTATGAACGGGACTTGCAACTTAAGGGTTGACATCGCCTTTGTTTAGTGAACAGTTTCCCAAAACCAACGGACATATCACAAGTATACCTAATTTAGGTATTTGAAAATTTTATCAAACCTTGGCTAAATATAGACTAGTCACCTATATTTAACCTAGGGACAGTGGAATATAGTCTGACTAACTATATTCGACTTAAAATTTTCAAATACTGAGAATAGTTGTACTAGGGTTATGTTTAGATTGATTTCCTACATGAACACGATAAACCACCAGAATACATTAAAACAATCTAGAGACACGATAGTGTTTTACCACTCAGCGAAATCTTAACACCTTATTTGTATGATCTAAATTCATTCTTGAAATTTTCATTTATGAGATAATCCGAACTACTATCTTGGGATAGTTATCAATTATTCTTCTCATCCTGTAGAAGTACTATCCTGTTTAGGTCCTAAGGATACCATTCCATCATAAACTTTTTAAATCTCTTAAGATTTTTAAAGCAAACTCAACATCTATACCTAAGAGTATTAACATTAAGCATACACTAAGCACTTTTGTTCATCAACATATCACAACATTACCTTCACAACCATGGCTCATCCAATGGAAAGCATATATGATAAGAGAAGAAGAAGCTTATCAGAATCTCAACAACACTGCAGAACAATGAAGTTTAGAACTTAGCAGTCATATTTATTTATGCACTATGTTGTACTACGTGTATGTCATCCCTAGTAATGAGAGTTTTATGACTTAAGAATATTTGATGTTCAATGAACAACTCTTTGTGAAAATTCTCATCTATTGTACTTTCTATCTCTAAACCAATTTGATTGTTTAGTAGACTATTACCATTCTATAAGATTTACTCAGTTATCTTATAAACCATTCCACAAATTTTACTTCAAGCTATTTTGTTATCACTTTATTGTTTCACATCATGTTACTCCAAGATATTTTACCACCATCTTAGAAAAATCACTTCGTTGATACCACCCTATAAATCAATATCATGCCTTCATTTCCAACTTTCATAACAAACCACTAAATCTCAACATACCAAAATGAAGAACACAAACCTTCTTAACCTTCTCACCATCATCATCTTCACAACCCTTAATCCCTCAAGCTCACTTTCTGATCTTGATGCACTTTTAAAGCTCAAATCATCCTTAGTTACACCACAAACACCCTCACCAGCTTTACAAGATTGAATATTCATCTTGTACTTTTGGAACACCAGTATCATCTCGTAATACACTACCTTGTAACTCACCGACTAATTGTGAATGTTGTGTTGGGAATTCTTAAGTAGGATGATTTGTAATTATTTGAATGGATTGGGATGCCTTTTCATTTAAATAAAGAAATTGTAAATCACCGAACCATAAGTTTATATTTCCGTATTTACATTGTTTGGGATGCCTCTCTATGTAAATAAAGAATTATAAATAAGTGGACTTATTTGTATCCGAAATAACATAAGTATGAAGTCAATAAACACTAAGTACAACAACCGATTACCTACTAGGCTATGATTGCAATTACTATCTCAATTCCTATTAATATACGACTGCTATATCAATTTCCTTTGATATTCGACTATTACCATACCTTTCCTACATAAAAGTAAGCCTCATCCTACACCATACACTGAAATGACAAATCAAATTACATCACCGGTAATCCCAGACTTTAGTCCTTATAAGTAACCACACCTTTTCATCGATACCACTCCAACATATGACACACATAGAACTTCGGGACGAAGATCCCCGTAAAGGGTAGAGACTGTAACAATTCGCATTTTCAGGATAATTACCATTCCTGGAAAAATTTTACTATTCACTTTTTACTATTCACTATTTACTATTCACTTTTCACTATTCATCTCAGAAATTTTTATTTCAAATTCTCGTAAGTTAAACTATTTTAACGATAATCCGAGAGTTTGACGCTCGTCGGATCATTTCTGCAAAAATCACAAAGCCGTGTCCGAGATTTACTTTTAGGTTTAAACGTCCTTCCAGCATCCCGATATATCCATAAAACATTGTAAACAATAGAAATATGATTTTCTCTCATTTTAGGACAATTCCAAAAGTTTCGGAATTTTACGTTTTTCAGTTCAGCGTTTTACGCGAATTGCGCGTTTTAGACCCGTGTTTCCAGTTTTTAGCAGGGTTTTAGCACCCGATAGATCCTACCACTCATTTTATATTTTATTATGGACTATATTGACATGTTTAACAATACTTTCAAGTTTCATATTTTTACGATACCCGGTTTTACGTTTTGAGGCTTAATCATTTACGGTTAGCGATTTACGGAGTCAAAACTAGCTACATACTTAGGATATTATCATCCAAAAACCAAGAGTCATCATCTAGTCACCTTATCCCATTCCAAACCGCCAATGTGGGGGGGGGGGAGTCACCATGGGTGGTTAAATCTTGACCATTGATCTCTAGGATAGTTACAAGTGTCTTAAACTAACCATGGTTAAATTCTAACCCAATATATGGTTAACTATTTTTCCTACCCTATAAATACCAAGCTAAAACACATATAAATCTTGCACCACACCTTCTTATAACCTTAAAGTCCTAAAACCTAAGGCACTTTTCTTATATTTTGTAAGAAAGTTAACTAGTTTTTGAAAGAAAACTAGTGTTTGATCTTCAATCTTGGAAATTTTCTAAGGAAAGTTGTTATAACTTTAAAGTCTCCAAAAAGACGTAGTTATAATCTTCAAATAGCTTCGGACTTTCAAGAAGGCGTCGTTATAATCTTCAAATAACCTTGGTTTATCAAAGATTGCAAAGGGTTGAAGCAAGTCTATCAAAGTCCATTTCCTTACTTGTTACTTCCTTTCTTTATTAGAAAGCCAAAAGTTGTAAGCCAAACCCTAACATGCTTCTTGTTAATTTATCATGTTCATATCATTTACATGTTATTCTTGCTATATTATGTCTTGTATAAATGTCCATGATGTATAAAGATGAGTAAAAGATGTTGTTATAATGAATTATTGAAACAAGTTACTAAAACAAGCAAACTAGTGAATTTCTTGGTGAGACCTGATCAAAATGGTAAAAATATGATATTGTATTATTACATATTGTAGTAGAGGACCTAACAAGGAAACCGTAGCAATTTGAACCACCTAAAAAGAGTATACGAGTCAAAAGTTATGGCGATTTGAAGTTACCAAAGATTTCCGGCAAAACTGCCCAAACCTTCCTGTCTTGCATTCTGAGTTTTTGAAAGTCACCCTTCTGGTCCGATTCATCAAAAAGTTAAAACACGAAAGTTGTCCGGAACGCCGTTTTCATTCAGTAATTAAGAGGCTCGAGACCTAAAAATGCTTTCCGAGTGATAAAATTCTTCAAATTCTAAACAGCCCATTTTTAGGCGAAAGTCACTAGATTATGGTTATACTTTGAAAGGAACAAGAGGTCTTATGACCTATAATCAAGACCACAACCATGGCTAGAGCCAAGGTTGTGTCTCATGACCTTGGAACAAGGACCAAAGGTCATGGCTAGGCCATGACGAAATGACTATACCAACTTACATAGGCGTAAACATGAAACAATGAATTAGGCGATAACTTGAACAAGCAATTTGGATCTACTTCACTTAAAAGGGAACCATGAGATATTACAAGGAAAAATGGTCATACAAGACTTATGAAACATACCCTAATAACAATCTTCATGTACTAATAAACTTTCCTAAGTTTATTCAAATATCGGACATGTAACTTTTCGGATCAAAACTTATATCTATATATTTCATCAACTACTACAATAGTAGGGAGCCTCATGTGAGGAGTTCATTATGTAAGCCGTCGAGATGAGTTGTGGATTTACAAATTAAAGTGTCCTGGCTCCTCGAACGCTTACTAACATGACTTCTGAAATATGTCAGCCCGAACGGTAGTAAACGATATACAAAACATACATGTTCCTGAATCTTTTCTTTCAAGGACATACAATATACATCATACCACATCATGGACTAAATGCAAGATATATATATATATATATATATATATATATATATATATATATATATATATATATATATATATATATATATATATATATAGGCACTACTTCATGTTCTTTACTCCGAACCTAAGTCGCAACATTCGATTATAGGTTGTGTTGGAACCATAGTTTTACTATTTTATGAAGTCTCGGTCATTTGTAATAATAGGTTGCTTTATTTATTTATTTCTTACACTTATGTAATGTTACAAGTTTACTAGACTTAAGCTTAAGTGATCCATGGGCTTTATGGCCCATACGAATTCATGAATGGGAGGAGAGGGAGTGTTGCCCTAGCTCCTTCCCTATAAATAGATAGCTTAGGTCCTTGTAATATTGGGTTGGTTATTTGAAAACATTAAGGAAACTCTTGCATTTCACTTTTTCAAATTTCTCATAATCTTCCCACTCTCATTCTCATCTCATTTCTCTTATCAATATACTTGTGTTTACTAAATGGTGACCTAACAAGTGGTATCATTCGCTAGAGGAAGGTGTAGTTCTTGTTTTCATTGATTTTTTTCTCTCAAATTCGTTTTTTAATACCGAATTTTTTGTGAAATTTTAAACTTTTGCTTTGTTTCTTGGTTTTTCTCACATCTTTGCTTACAAACTTGTGTTTAAAATCAAAACAAACCATAAAGTTCTAAACTTCTACAACAAAAATCGATTTCTTAGTACTTGTACCTTTATCGAGATCTTTTCAAGTATAAAATTTTTCATAAAGTTTTCTACTTTACTTAAGATTTACACATTTTATACACAAAAGTACAAGTATCTTGAAAGAAATACGAATTTAAGGATTGCTTTCTTTGAAAAACAAAACCTACATATTATCGAGATCTTCATAAAGTGCACTCCCTTGTCTTCGTTTGCGTGGACTCGGTATTTTCTTTCTTGTATAAGAAAGTTAAGTACTTCGACTATTGGGAAAGTTTTCGAAGTTGTATAATTTCGAAAACCAAGTTTCGAAATCTTTGTGACTTTTCGAGAAAGTTGTCACACTATCGAAATCTTTATTATCGCAAAGTTTCGAAATCTTTGTGATTTATCGAGATAACTTAAGTTCTCGAAATCTTAGTTGTCGCAAAAGTTATCGAGAAATTTTCTTTGGTTATCGAAATCTTTTCTCGATAATTTTGCCAAGTTTCTCAAGTTTCTCGATAATCTGCCAAGGTTCTCAATACTATCCACATTTTTCGAAAATCTGCCAAGTTTTCGAAAACATATTATCGAAATCCTTAGTAAAGTTGTGTTAAGTTTCTCGATAACTGGTTTATTCTACACTTTCTACAAGATCCATTTCTACACAAGTGTTCTAAGATGTCTCAGCAACCTAATCACTACTTTCCTCATGTTCAACAACATCCATCTCAGCAACAACAACCTCAGCAGTATCAGCACCAACAATACCTTCCGCACATAATGAATCTACAACCTCCTAAATACAATCCACAACAACATTACCTGATGATGCAGTCACAACTCATTCCTCAACAACAACCATATCAAGTGCCACTACAAAACACTCAGTTTTCCTTCAAACAACCTCACTGGTTTGACAGAATGTGTGAAGTTATTACAACTCAACAATCCCGACATGAGGCAGGATCACTTGAAACACCTCCAATGCTTACACCTGGTAATTATGTGCAATGGTCAAGTCGATTCCTACGGTTTCTTGAACTCAAGAAACCTCATGGGCCATTCTTGAAGCAAGTGATACTTGAAGGACCATTTGAGTGGCCAACAAGATTTGAAGCTGGTGATCCAAATGCTGATCCTCCACTTCCTCCTGGTGATAGACCTCTTCCAGAATCTGCACTCACTGAAGAACAAAAACTACATCGTGAAGCTGATCAGTATGCAATGGCTTATATACTTCAAGGTATACCTAATCCGATCTATCGCAGTGTCGATGCTCAGAAAACAGCCAAAGCTATGTGGGAACACGTTCATCTCCTCATGGAAGGGACTCAATTGAACAAAGATGACACGGAATCCAAGCTTTACATGGAATACACTGACATCACAATTGAACCTAGAGAGTCACTTGAATCCTACTATCATCGTTTCACAAATGTGGTCAATGATCTGGAACGTCACAAAATCACTGTACCAAGGATCGCTGTGAACTCAAAATTTGTTGGTAGTCTTGGCCCTGATTGGCATAAATATGTGACATTTGTTCGTCAAACGAAGAATCTTCATGACGCTCCATATGGCTTGTTGTATGATTTCCTGAAACACCATGAACCTGAAGTGGAAAAAGATAGAGCTCTACGAGGAGGATACACACCAACATCAACACCAAATTCTTTGGCTCTCGTAGCTCAATCTCCCTATGCTCCACCACCGATGTCCAATCATGCATATGTTCAAGAGCAGAACTACTTCAGTTATCCACAATCTTCCAACTCGAACCAAATGGTCCCTTATGATTCATCTCCACACGATTCTTCTACTCAACTTGTTCCGTCTAACAACAATGATGCTGTGTACTACTCCAATTCCAATGATGATGACGATGATGACTTTAACACGTTGAATCAGGGACTTGCTCTTATTGCTCGTGCTTTCAGCAAATTCTCCAACAAAACAAACAACCGTCAACGTTCATCTTCAAACACAAGGAATCAAGCAGTTGTTAATGATGGACGAGTGGAAATTCAGAATCGCAGCTATGGTCGATCTGGTTCGGGCAGCTCTTCAGGAAACTATGGGAATAGTCAGAGGTTTGGTAACAATGGAGGGTTCAGGAACAACTCAGGATCTTCTCAGCAAAGGTCTGAACAAGTTGCAACTAGAAACTCCAACTCAGGGAATGCAGTGTGGTGCTATAACTGCAATGAACAGGGTCATATTGCAACTGCATGTACTAAACCGCGTACTCGGGGTAGTAAGTTTCACAAGCAGGCATTACTCATGGCTCTTCAAGATGAAAAGGATGGACATTTCCCTGAACAAGACAACAACTTCATGGCAAATGTACACAATGATGATGACATGGAAGATCTTGAAGCTAATGCAGCTGTGATGCTTATGGCCAACATGCAGGAACTTAAGCTCAATGATTCAGGTCCAGTGTATGACACTGACGGCTTGTCTCAGGTACATGACCTTAATGCATGCTTTATAAATGATATTATTTCACCCTCTGCTTCTGAATCAGATATGGCGCAAGTTGTTCTATCTACATCATCTTCATCCTCTCAAACAGATGAACAAATAAGCACAGTTATCATATTTGATGACGACACAGTTGTTTCATTTGATAATCCTATTGAGAATGATAAATATGATCAGTTAGAACAACATGAACCATCATTTGATACAGACCCTGACCTCATAATGTTATCTAAACAACTGGATGCTCAACAATTGCTAATTGCAAAGTGCAACGAGAAAAACAAAGTTTTAAAAGAAAATAATGCAGCACTTGCAAGAGATATCGAGTGTTATAAAATTCAGCTTTCTAATCAAGAAGAAAAGATTAAACACACTAAAAGTTTTGAAAAAGCTTTTCAAGAGTCTTACAATAAAGAACAAGATCTTCAACGAAAAATGCAAGATTTAATTGAGTCACATGGAAAGTTGATTTCGAAACTTGAAAGTGAGAAGCGTGAATTAAATACAAAAGTTGAATGTCTTCAAACTGAACTTTCAAAAACAGAAACAAAATTGTCAAGTTGTCAAAAAGATTTTCATGAACATAAAATAAGGAAAAGGAAGTACATCGATAACTTACTCGGTGATATTGTTGATCTTGAAAAACAACTCAAAGAATTTCGTCACATTGTTTACAAACACGGGAACTCTGTCACAACAATTCAAAAGTTTACTTTAAAACCGAAACCCAGTTGCGGTTATGCACTTGGTGATTACAATTCAATGTTTCTTCACACGGCATTCAAAGATATTCCTAAAATTTACAGTATGGATTATCTTCTTGATAATACAATTGTGCGTGCTGTTGTTTTTGATACTGAGGAGGAAGAAGAACTTGAAGACGAGAGTCGATCTAAAATGAGTCAAGTTCAATATTGGAAACCATATGACTATTCAAAAGCTCCTCCACTTTCAAAATCTTTTGTCACTCAAAAGGAATTACCTGAGAAATCATGGTTTATCGAAGAGTCATATGTTTCATCTCACAATGCGGCTCCAGTCCCACATGTAGCACAAATAAATGGTCCTTTACCATCATCCGGTGAACTTTTACGTTTACCAAAATGTCGTGTCTTAAACTATTTCAAAACCTTTATGGAAGACATCGATATTTTGGAGGAAACAATTGAACGCAATTCAGAAATAAAAATTGAAACTTTTCAATCCGCTTACGAGCGTGAAAAGAGAGATATTTTTCAAAAACAAATGAAACCAATTGTTAAACACCTCCGTCTATGTGCTACACGTTGGGATCAGGAACTTCAAAAGGAGGTCAAAAATATGATTAACGTTTTTGATACTGCTGAAAATGAGATTTTGGCCCAAAAGCTACAAACAAAAGTTTTCAAAAATGATGCTGATCGACTCTTGGAACAAGTTCTCTGTGCTGATATTTTGTCTGTTATCATGAATGATCTCTATAAGTCTGGTACTTCTATGCTTAAAGATGATTTCTGTGTTGATAACAATTTGTTGAAAGTGGAAGTAGAGACACTGAAACATGAGAATGATAATCTGAGGAAAAAGAATGATGATGTGACAAAACAATTTTCAAAAGAAATTTGTCAACTCAAACAAAGGCTTGAATGGTGTCAAGCTCAGAGTCTTAAAAAGGAATTGAAATTTCAAAGTCAAAATTTTTCTAACTCTTGTCAGCTTTGCAAAACAAATGAGTCTCTCAAAAGTTTGTGTCTCAAATACAAGAAAGAAATTGCGGACTTGCAAATTGAAAACGCCGAATGGCAACAAAACCGTGATGACATCAAATATTGCAATGGTTTACTTGAGTCTGAAATTCAAGACAAAAATCACATCATCATCGATTTAAAAGAAAAAGTTAAGCTATTTCAAAAAGGTAAAATGGTTGACACCACGGTGATAGCACCAGGATTGTATCAATTAGACAAAACAACTAAAGCGAACGTTGTTCAAACCACTAATGTTGATAACTCCACTTCTACAGGACTAGTCTCCACTAATAGCGTTAGCAGACCCAAGCGAAAAAGTAAAAAGAAGAATAGGATCTTGCAACGTAAGAGAGGACAACTAGAAGCTCGAGAAGTAGAAGACCAACTTAGGAATTTGAATAAAAATCATGTTGCATCAGATTTAGATTCTAGTCTGGCAAATTGTAATCAAAATCTAAATGTAACAAATGATGAACCGTTAAATGTTTTGAATATTAATGCATCTTGTGTGTTTTGTCGTAAAAGTGTCTCATCTGGTGATCATACAAAATGTATAGCTAACTATATTCTCACTCGTCATAAGAAACGTAGGACACGCATTCACCCTAGGCCCACTACTGCCTCTAAGTCTAACTTAGGAAAGCCGTCCTCTACGATTTCTGATGATATTGTAGTTACCCCCATAGGTGCCGAGAACAAATCTAGGAATGAGACAACGACTAATGCATTCAACATTAAGAAGGCAAAAACTACCTGGAACTGGCAACGTTGGTTACAATACAAACCTGAATTTAAATGGATTCCTAAACTGTTGAATACATGTGTGTCTAACCAACAGGGTTCCACCCTTACTACTGTTCCATCTGTGTCCTCTTCTTGTGATGCAGGTAGTTCAGATCATTCTCTGGATTGTTGATAGCGGATGCACCCGACATATGACAGGCAATCTTAAACTGCTACACAACTTTGTCTCAAAGTTTATAGGAACTGTCAGATTCGGGAATGATCATTACGCTCTTATCATGGGTTATGGTGACTACATCAGCGGGAACATTGAAATTAGTCGTGTTTACTACGTGGAAGGCCTTGGACACAACCTTTTCTCTGTAGGTCAATTCTGTGATGGGGATCTCGAAGTTGCATTTCGTGAGAAAACTTGTTTTGTTCGTGACTTACAAGGCAACGATCTAATGACTGGCTCACGCGGCTCCAATCTTTATACAATCTCAATGACAGATATGATCGCAACAGCTCCGATATGTCTTCTCTCCAAAGCTGAATCGACTAAATCATGGTTGTGGCACAAACGTCTTTCGCACTTGAATTTCAGAACCATGACTGACCTCGCTCGTTTTAAACTTGTCGATGGATTTCCAAGATTCCGTTTCACCAAAGATCACTTATGTCCAGCCTGTGAACAAGGCAAAAGTACTCGTGCTCATTTTCCGTCTAAACCTGAGCAAAGTACGAATCATGTCTTACAACTGCTACATATGGATTTGTGTGGACCGATGCGTGTTCAAAGTATCAACGGTAAACGCTACATACTAGTAATTGTGGATGACTTCTCCAGATGGACTTGGGTTTATTTTCTACGAAGTAAAGATCAAGCTCCGTCAATGATCATCACCTTTCTCACCAAAATTCAAGTTCAGCTTCGCAACACAGTACGAATCGTTAGAACTGACAATAGAACTGAATTTAAGAATCAGACACTACGGTCTTATTATGAGAAAGTGGGAATTGAACATCAGACTTCTATTCCTAGAAGCCCAGAACAGAATGGTGTGGTTGAAAGACGCAACAGGACGTTAGTGGAAGCTGCTAGAACAATGTTGATCAATGCTCAATTACCTGATTACTTATGGGCTGAAGCTGTTTCAACCGCATGCTATACTCAAAACCGTTGTATGATCACAAAACGTCATCGCAAAACACCATATCAAATTGTTCACAAAAGGAAACCGAACATCGATTACTTTCATGTTTTTGGAGCACTCTGTTATCCAAAAAATGATCGTGATGATTTAGGTAAACTTAAAGCAAAGGCTGACATTGGAGTGTTCGTTGGATATTGTGAAAATTCCAAAGGTTTTCGGATCTGGAATCGTCGTACTCGTGAAATTCAAGAAACAATTCATGCTAATTTTGATGAACTCACTCAAATGGCTTCTGAGCAACACAGCTTAGGACCCGAATTTAACCGTCTCAACTCACCGTCATCTTCAGCTGAACCTTTGCCACTTAACCGCAAAGAGTTAGAAACCTTGTTTGCTCCACTATTTGATGACACAATTGCATACCGTCCTACTGGAGTCTCACCTAATTCCGCTGCTCAACCTGATCATATTCAAGTACCAGACTCACCTCAAACTTCTACAAGTGTTGAGAACGACGGTCCTCCAATTGTATCACCATCTATAGAAGAACAAACTGGTTCTACTTCTCGCCTTTCAGCTGAAGATCCACATCCACTATCAGTTCCACTAACAACAGAGCATGATCCTGATGCGTTCATTAATCCGTTTGCACCAGCTACTACAGTTCCTGATATAGCTGAGTCGTCAACACGCACCTTGGATCCTGCCAACATGCGAGATACATATCAACTACACCCTTCTACACATAAATGGACTCGTGACCATCCACTGGTTCACATCATTGGTCATCCAGATGCACCTGTTATGACAAGACAACGACTTCACACAGATGGAGAAACTTGCATCTACGCACTCACAGTTTGTCATGAAGAACCAAAGAACATCAAAGACGCAATGACTTACGACAACTGGATTGAATCGATGCAAGAGGAATTTCAGCAATTCATCAGATTAGAAGTCTGGGAATTAGTTGAAAGACCTGACGGAGTCTTTGTCATCGGGTTAAAATGGATCTGGAAGAATAAGCTTGATGCAGAAGGGACGGTCATTCGCAACAAATCACGTCTGGTTGCTAAAGGATACTCTCAACTTGAAGGTCTAGACTTTGCTGAATCCTTTGCTCCAGTGGCACGACATGAAGCTGTTCGGATCTTTTTGGCTTATGCTGCACATAGGAATATGGTGGTTTTCCAAATGGATGTGAAAACAGCATTTCTGAATGGAGATCTCCGTGAAGAAGTTTATGTCAGCCAACCTGAAGGCTTCGTTGATCCTGAGCGTCCTAATCACGTCTACCGACTCAAAAAGGCTCTCTACGGACTCAAGCAGGCCCCACGGGCGTGGTATGATAAACTGTCTACTTTCTTACTGGCCAATAAATTTTTCAAAGGATCGGTGGATCCCACACTATTTACAAAAACATACGGGGAGGACTTACTTGTTGTTCAAATATATGTCGATGACATCATTTTTGCCTCAACAAAACGAAGTTATTCTAATGATTTTGCTAAATTAATGAAAGATAATTTTGAAATGTCCATGATGGGTGAACTTACGTTCTTTTTAGGACTACAAGTTCATCAATCACCCCGTGGAATTTTTGTACATCAGTCCAAATATGCTCTTGAAATTTTAAAGAAGTATGGAATGATGACTTGTGATACCTTTAATACAGCAATGAGCTATACAACAAAACTAGATGCTGATTTACATGGGACTCCTGTTGACCCTACCAAATACCGAAGTATGATTGGGTCCCTCATGTACCTCACAGCTAGTAGACCTGATATAGTTTTTGCTGTCTTCATGTGCTCCCGCTATCAGTCAAGACCAACTGAAAAACACCTCAGTGAGGTCAAAAGAATCCTTCGATACACAAAGGGAACCATTAACTTGGGAATCTGGTATCCGAAGGATTCTGGTTTTGAACTAATTGCTTTTTCAGACGCTGATCATGCAGGATGTTTAGACACACGCAAAAGTACATCTGGTGGATTACAGTTTCTTGGAGACAAACTTGTGTCATAGCAATCTAAGAAGCAGGACTGCACGTCTTTATCATCTACAGAATCTGAATACGTAGCCATGTCGGCTTGTTGTGCTCAAGTCATCTGGATGAGATCACAACTTAAAGACTATGGCTACCTATTCAACAAGATTCCAATCTACTGTGATTCAAAGAGTGCGATTGCTATCTCCTGCAACACGGTGCATCATTGCAAATCCAAACACATTGATCTCCGTTATCATTTCATCAAAGAGCATGTGGAAAGGGGTACAGTTGAACTTTATTTCGTTGGAACTGAATACCAATTGGCGGACTTACTTACCAAATCCTTGGCACCATCAAGGTTTGCTAGTCTAGTTCACCAGATTGGTATGAGATGTTTGACACCAGAGGATCTGGAAAAGTTTTTAAAATACCACTGATCGTCAAACATCACAACTATCCTTGTATAATATTTTTTTCTCTCTATCATTTTTTATTAAAAAAAAAAAAAAATGCAAGTATATCGCTTCCATTCAACATCTTGTTCTCACAATACAAGTGTTGAGGGGGAGACACGCGTAAATTCTTTCACTAATTTTTTTAAAATTGGTATACTTGCATATTTCTCATATGTTTACGGTTCGGTGTGTGTGCGGATGGTTTATTTCACTACACCGTGTCTCATTTGGTCTTAATCTTCATATATTACCTTAACGAATGCACATCTCTATATCTATAGACTTACTAGGTACTTTAGGGACCTAAATTGTCAAAGTCTTTAAGATTGTAAAACTTTAGTACACATGTTTTGAGTGTTATAAAAGTCCAAGGACTAAAAGTGTTAATTACTAAAGTTTCAAAATATATTAAACACACAAACCGTACAATCATAACCCTCCAAAAATTCTTAAAACCTTAAACCCTTTAAACCCTCTCAAACGCACGGCTCAAAATCATTCGAGCTAACCTCTACCTTGATCACTAAATTGTAAGTTCGTATGTTATCACTATGGCATTACAAACATAGGTTCTTGGTTAATTTGTTTTCAACGGTTAGATCTTGTGATTTCTTGATGTCGAGTTCTAGGGTTAGGTTTTCGATATATGCTATTAACATGCTATGGGGTGTAATTCTTGATAGGGTTTAGGTACAATGAATGTGTCTAACACATGCTCATCGAAAATTGTCACATTCCATCATGTTTCCTTGCTTGTCGAAATCTTTTAATTGGGTCGAAATGGGTTATGAACTTCGGTAACTATTGGGTTGTGTTTAGTGGTGGGAATTGTGTCTTTAGTCTCTAATGTGCCTTATCAATCTTGCTTGGATGTTTCTCTCTACTCCTACATGTTTCTCGATACACTTATTTGTTTCGGTCATTTTAATTATCGAGATTAGCATGTCACTAAGTGTTGCCTATTGTGCTAGGTGTCTCGTTATGCCTCTTCCTTATACTTGTGATATGCTAGATGTTACCATTATCTGTTGTATCTTAATAATCTAAGTTCTCGATAAATATGTTCTTGGGCATTTTTTTCGAAATCTTTGAAATTGTGCCTAAAAGATGTTTATCTATGGTGGTTACAGGCTATTATCATTGGAAAGGTTCATTTTGATAGAAATGTACGTATGACTTCGACTTAATTCGAGTTAATTCTTGTATAAGAATTTTCTCGAAAAACAGTGTTTATCGAAATCTTATCATTATTATCGAGAACATTAAGTTTTCGAGAAATATAGCTCCAAGCCCAATTTTTTCGAAAAACTTCATTTTTTCGAAAACTTTTGGTGGTCTATATTTTTCGAGAACCTGTGTATCAATGTTTCTCGATAAATATTATGATTTTCCGATAATTACTTTCTCGATATATGATCTCGATAAAATCAATTTTTGAGAAATATTTTTCGATAATGACTTTCTCGATAAAGTTTGTTTTCGATAATGTTTCTCGAGATGTCACTTTCTCGATGAAATGTCAGTTATCGAAATCTTTCAAAATTTAACTTTCTCGATAACTTCAGTTTTCTCGATAAGTTGTTCTCGATAACATCAATTTTTTTGGAAACAAGTTATCTCGATAATTGGACCTTGATGCATTTTTTCGAAATCTTATATCAATGGTGTGATTCATTAGTGTGATGTAATGTGATGGTATGGTGTATTGTGCATATCTTGTTGTGTTTATTTGCCATATGCATTGTTTGACTCATAACTAAATGACGCATTTGTGCCTAACTGTTTCAAGTATTCATATGTATCCCAACTCTAAACTGTGCTAACTCATAACAAATTTGGATGTTTGGTTTATGGTGATACTTTTCAGATTAACATGGCTGAACACAATGAGAACGTCGCAGAACAACCTCTTCCACTACTCACCTTGGATGACATCACTCCCGAGAACTACCATGTCACGCTTGGCAACAACAACCCCCGAGTTGATTTCAACAAGCTGAATATCACAGAGAAGTCATGCATGATTGTGAAAGACATCCTACTAGCACATCCTTGCAAACCACTGCTCACCTGCTCTACATCAGTTCCACTATTCTACCTTCACCAGTTCTGGCTTACCGCTCAGGCCAACTTGGATGATGAGTCCTTCACTGTTACTCTGGATAACCGTAAATACTCTGTGGATCATGACGTTCTTCGAACAGCCCTTCTCATGCCACAACCTGACACTGAATTTGCTCCCATCTTACCTGACCTGGAACTTCTTGACTTCTTCATTGAACTAGGTTATGGGGTTGATGATGATGAACCTCTTGTCAAGCTTTCCAAGTTCAATGTCAAGCATATTCCTCAGCCTTGGAGAACATTCTGTCTGTTGGTGGTAAGATCTATATCTGGAAGAAAAAGTGGTCATGAACATCCTAGGCTCGAACACCTGCAAACATTCTGGGGAATGGTGACTCTGACACCGATTGACTTTGCAGTTCCTATCATGAATGATATCGTCCACAGTATTCAGACTGAACGTGTGAAGACTATGATACCATTCACCAGATTCACCAAGCTTATTATTGAACATCTCTGCAAAAGCTCTCCAGAATTCATTAAGAGGATGGCTGATCCAAATGAGCCGAAGCACCTCTTCGAGGAAGACTTCACCACCTCATTCATCAAAACTACCACTTCCTCAACAAAGATCAAGGGAATGAGGCTTCCAGAATACCTACTGAATGATAAAATCAAGAAGAGTTTGAGCTACAAGTTGTATGACAACGCCTACAAAGGAGTACAGGAAGAAGAAACAGTTAAGACTCGTAGCAAAGGAGGTGCAAAGTCTGGGAGTACTACAAGCACCACTGGATCACCTCACACAAGATCTAAGTCTGCTTCATTGGCAAAACCCAAGACTACTACCACACCTAAACCTACATCTAAACCCAAACCTGCTGCCAAGCCAAAGAAGAAGGTAACTTCAGGATACACTCTTCGTGATGAACCAACACCTCCACCTTCTGACACCGAATCAGAGTTTGATACGGAATCTGATGAAGAACCTGACTATGAACTGAAATACAGAGCATCTGAAGAAGGATTCCCTGCTACTGAGATTGCAGTACAACAAAGTCTTGAGACATATGAAGAAGAGACAAGGAGAAGAAAAGGTGTTACCATCAATGAGCCGAATGATGAAGAAGATGAACCAATCGTTGAACCGTTGGTCGATAAACGCAAACTCAAGAGTATTGTTGTCGACACTAGAGCTGAAGAAAAGCGGCTACTCAAGGAACAAAGGAAAGCAAGTCTTGAAAGCCGACTTCTATCACATCCTCCTACACCACCACCTATTGCTCAGTCAGAACATGAAGGGACTACAAGCAGCATCATACCTCCCACAACGTCAGAATCAGCTCCACAAGCTGATGACAACGTCAAGGACACTGATAAGGCTGAAGATGTCCACATGACAGAGACTGCTACCTTAGAGGAGAATGTTGGCGGACAAGAACACATTGCTACGGATCAGGAACATGAATATCTCATCACTCCAGAGTTTCTTGCACGAGAAGCAGAGGAACGCCGTAGAAAGGAAAACGAAGAGAAGAACGCATTCAATACCAACATATTTCTTCAGTCATCCTCTCAACAGACATCCTCTGTACAACCTCCACCTCCACAAGACTCTCCACCAAAGGATCCGACTCCTCCTGCATCTTCTTCAGACTCTCACAACGAGTCATCATCCGAATCATCACCTGAACACTCATCACCCACACCTTCTGAAACCGAATCAAAACAACATTCAATCAATGAACCAAAACAACAAGAAGATCTTCAGGAGCAAGTGAACAAACTCACCAACACAGTTACCAAACTCACCAAACAAGTTGAGGAATTCCAGGAGTCGAAGCAGCTGATCGATAAGTTCTTGAACTCTGACTATGAAGGATTCATCAGAACTGCAACACATGATTTTCTCACAGAAAATATGGTTGACATGATCACTCCTATAGTAGCAAACCTTCTTGATCCTATCAATGACAACTTGGACCACAGAATCAGGAGTGTTACAAGGAAAATGTTGTCTACAACACCATTCACGCTTTACACCGCTAAACCTTCTACCGTGGCTCCTACCGCACCAGAAATGTCCTTCAACGACATGCTTGTCAAAGTGTTTGACAATATTGCCTCCAAAACTACACAGACAGCTGAAGAAAAGGCATTACATGAAGCCATGGAGGCTTATATGTCAACAGATTCATGCAAAGAAGCTGCTGGAACCCGAAAAAGGTCAAGAAAAGATGACGATCCTGACCCAAACTCCAAAGGGAAGAAATCCAAGTCTGGAACAGGTCCCTCATCCTCTCTACATCCTCAAAAGGAATCCACTCCTACGGAAACTCAACAACAACCCTCCACTACCGGTAAAGGTCAAACCGAAGATGAAGAAATGTTCATGGAACACACTGACGACTTCCAGGATCAACTTGACACCGATTACCGTGCTCCACCTACTCATGATTCTCGTGCTGGACCATCGTCACCGTCCAAAGCTAAAGACAAAGATGCTCCATCTAAGTCTAAGAAATCCAAGAAGAAAAGTCGTCACACATGGCTCGACAATGACGATACTCCTCTTAATGATTGGTTGACAGAAATGGTTCAAGCACAACCTCCTCTAGAAGATGAAGAACCTCTTCCGGGCAATACTCTACAGTTTACCCAAGTTATCATGAAGGATCTTCAAATCAACAAACTAACAAAGACGGAGCTCAGAAGAATCAACAAGGACGCACAGGATTTTCTCAAGAAAAGATCTGGGAACAAAGTCGAATACGAATTTCATTTGCAGAATATAGCCAGTGCAATGTCTGCCGAATTTGACTGGCTAAATCCTGAAATGAATATCGATTTCAGTTCTAAGAACCATGAAAAACCTTACTTCACCGACTGGACAAAACCATTGCCTCTGACAGGATTTCCAGAAAAACCAAAGTTACCCTACAGTTATTTCTTCAACAAAGATCTTCAGAATATCAAACTCACCCATGAGAAAAACAAGAAGAAATATGCTTCCTCCCTCACAATCTCAGTACCAGCCGCCAGATACGAGATACCTGCCATCGAAGAAACAACTCGTGTATTCAGCAACTCCATCGTAGCTTACGACAGAGATGCCCTACATGGTATTCAACACTGGCCGGAACGTCGTCGTCTCGGGTACACCAGCAGATTGGGAGAGAAATCCTTGGAAGATGTGAAGCATAAATCAAAGATCATCGCCATCTTGGAGATTCACGAGTCACAACATTTTAACTACAAATTCATGCGTGAAATTGTGGTTAAACGTCAGGATGAAAAGAAGTATAAGTTCTCCGAAGCAGACTTCCCAGACTTGTATCTGAATGACATCGAAGATATGTATCTCGAAAAGGTTAAAGGGAAAATGCGGGGGTTCGACAGAGATGTACAGTACAACTTTATGGCATCACTACTTCTCTACATCCGACGACTTATAGTTCAAGAAAGAGTGGAAGATCTACAACTGGGTGTGGAAAGTTATCAGCAGAAGATCAATTTGACTAAGCCGCAATTCACGTTTGATGGCATTTATCAAACGTCACAGTTTACTCTCAACCAAGACCCTTTTGGTTTCACCTACATCAACAGCAAACAACTTCAATGTTTCATGAGATTTGATGAGGTGCATAAATTCTGTGATGTTACCCTCAAATCCGTTCATGATGGGCTGGTTAAAAGGTTGAATGATGATCGGCGAAGGATAGCTAAGGGGGAACAACCAAGATGGAAATCCAGCATCAGGAGACAAGTTAGGAATTTTGTCTTAAAGATTGAGGAAAGGTTATTTCGACGGGAACAGATTAGACGACTGGAAAGTTACATCGGCGTCAGACCATCATTTCCTGTCAGAAACTTCGAAAGACCAGAACCCAAGTTCACTGACTTTGATGCTCCTCTACCTGACGAAGAATAACTTGGTACATTTGATTAAAGTTCATTCTGATTGAATAATTTTTTTTTATTATTATGGCTTGTGCACGCATTACAGTGCATAACCCGATCTTGTATAGAAAGGACCCTGAGGTACGCTTCAGTGCCTCAATCCTCACATAAGGAGCGAAAGCTTCTTACTTTTGAGTAGAATTAATCAAACTTTTCCGATTTCTCATAATTCTGCTCAAAAGGACAAGTATTTCACCTCAATAAGACCTAATCACTTGTTGAGGGGGAGCACTTGTCAATACATAATACTTTGCTCAAAATCTAATGTTCGTGGTGAATCTCCCCGAAAAACTCAAAAGGCATATTTTAATCTTAAAGTTTGTCAAAAACACCATTTGGTATGCTATTTTTGAGGGGGAGAAAATGTAAAAGTGATTAAAATATACGAAGCAAAAGCTTTAAAGCTGTATCATAAGCGAGCTAGACTCAGCACTGACCCAGGAATTGACGAGATAATACAAGTTAGTTATATCGAAAGGACAAATCCTCGACGGGTTATAACATCAAGTTAGTTACTAGAGCTAGTTGTCACCTAAAAGCTGACAATGCAACTCTTTAACTAACCACGTAAGCGTGTCTCGAAAAGGATTTGTCTCAGTAGAAACGTACCATCTCGAGAAACCTTCTGTGGACTTGACCAGGCCGGGTAATAACTTCAAGCTAGTCTAACTAGTGATGTAAGCGTGTCTCGAATCGGTCCTGTTCACAGAAAGTGGATCAATTCAAAAGTGTTTGCTCCTCCCGCATGTGCAAATTTATTAAATACTTATGAGCACATGTGCAGGGGGAGCCCTTCAAAAGTGTACACAAAACTCTCAAAGTGTTAACCAAATTATTTGATTATCACAAACACTTTGAGAGATTTTCAATCAAAGGTTTCCTGGCTACTGTTGGAGTTATAAGGTGATTAAGATAGGATTATCCGTCCTATGATCCACCAGAGCCGGAGGGATCTACCCAAGGACATCTCCCATAGTTAGAATTAGAAGTCCTTAGGTATGATACGAAAAAAGGAGAAATGAATGAAAGGGAAAGAAGGAGTTGAAGAATTAAAAAGAAAAGCAAAGAAAAGGGTGAAAAGAAATAGCCCTCCATATGTTCAACTTTAGGGCAGACACCGGGTTCAATACGTATGCTACTGGTTGTTGCTAAGGCAACACCGGTATTGAAGATTAAGTCGTCATGGACCCAGTGACGCAATGCACTAAACCTTCTTAACCACTCAAGTTCTCTTAAAAGAACTTGTTTCATTCTCACGGGGAACCCGCATAATCTATCGACCTATCTCTTAGAGACGGTTGATATTGAAGCAGGAGACACATCCCCAGTCTCCGCATAGGAAACCTAGGAGTGCACTTATAGAGTCTAGAGCCTTGAGATACATCAAAGATCTCTTAGGAACACTTAGTATTTCTACGACTGGTGTTCTACATCAATGGGCATCAGTTGTAAACTATCGAGTCCTTCGCAGATCTTAGCAATCTGCCTAGAACGTTTATGAGAGGATTACTTAGGTATTTCTCAATGATTAAATGGAAATCCTGCCAGGGTCTACATCAAACAGCCCTGACAGCAGGTCACTTCGGTAACCTCACAAGGGTTACGCTTAGTGTTCGCGGTGGTTCCATTATGGTCTACAGTCGTGGAGTGATCCCCAGCGACTCACCCAGTCATTGAGCTACTTAGTAGGTCTAGTAAGCTCCCTCGGGAGTATCTGATATGGGAACGGCCTGGATAAGGATTAGAAGGAGTCTTCACACTATGCTGTTGATGAGCTCTAATTCCTTATCCATAAGTACCGGTTGATTTATTGCTAACTGTTTACTCGCAGGTACCTCACTTCCATGATGGTAGATTCCAACATGCTCATACATACATCTTGAAGTCAAAGAAAGCTCCCCAAAGATCTTAGCAACACAAAGTTCAAAGAAAGATTCTACAACATTAAGCAGAATCTACAAAGTTTAAAGACAAAGATCTCAATGCATGAAAAGGAACTTCTTGTACGATAAAGTCTAAAGTCTTAAGATGTATGAGTATGTTGGAATGGCGGACAACCACCACAGACGCAGGAGTGACAAATGGCAGAGTACTTCGTAACACAATCACTACAACATCATCAAAGAACAAAGACAAAGAGCAAAGTATATCCATCATTATTCTAATCATTTCTGAAGACGCCTAAAGCTATGAAAGTCAAAGATTACAACAAAGACGTCAAGCAACCATGATGACCGATCCTTAGGGGGAGATTGTTGGAACCATAGTTTTACTATTTTATGAAGTCTCGGTCATTTGTTATAATAGGTTGCTTTAGTTATTTATTTCTTACACTTATGTAATGTTACAAGTTTACTAGACTTAAGCTTAAGTGATCCATGGGCTTTATGGCCCATACGAATTCATGAATGGGAGGAGAGGGAGTGTTGCCCTAGCTCCTTCCCTATAAATAGATAGCTTAGGTCCTTGTAATATTGGGTTGGTTATTTGAAAACATTAAGGAAACTCTTGCATTTCACTTTTTCAAATTTCTCATAATCTTCCCACTCTCATTCTCATCTCATTTCTCTTATCAATATACTTGTGTTTACTAAATGGTGACCTAACAGGTTGCTCATAGAAACCTTCACGATTCAACCGTTACATTCATTACTTGCTATCTTACTTAAGGTGAGTTCATAGCCCCACTTTCCATTACTTAATTGTTTTACAAACCCTTGGGGGGGAATACATGCTATTTTAACCGAGCACAATGTTTTTAAATTGTATGCTTGCCTGATTGTTTTATTATCACTAAGTACCAACCTTGCTAAACCGAGATCCCTTATTATGAACCATTTAATCACTAGCAATAGTGAGCGCAAATATTGTGAATAGGCCTATTGGGATTGACGAATCCCATTTGTATTGACTAAGTTCAAACAAATGCATTAATATTTGAGATTTAGGTATGTTAGCAAAGTACCTACCGGGATAAATCTGCCGATTGATATTGGTACACGTTAACGTTTTGGTGTCATAAGCTTAGTGTATAATACATTTTATGGGCGTATAATAACGTAGCCTACCTGTTTTGTTTTCCAAACATTGGTGTGAGTCTACAAGCTCACACTACCAACATATTGTGTTCAAACGATTTAACAAATTCTATGAATATCACTCAACCTTTGTGTTGACCTCTCAAGCATGTATTTCAGGTTCATGACGATCAAGGATGGTATGGAAGGACACGGATACTCAAGAGGGCTATAAATTTTCTTATCATTCAAAAACTCACTTAATGTGATTTGTAAACATGGAACCAATTGGGACCTCATTTTGTAATCTCTGATATTTATATAATTTGAATGATAAATCTTTTTAAAACGACTCAATTAGAGTTCGTTTTCTATTATTGTAACTATTGTGCCGTCAAGTAACACCCAGTTCGAATTCCGCTGCATCCATGAATTGGGGGTGTTACATGGTGGAACTGAAGGAGTGGTTTACTTAGTCAGATGGATTGAGAAGACTGAGTCAGTGTTTAATGTCAGTGGTTGTGTGGAGAATGCGAAGGTAAAGTTTGCTTCTTTTACTTTCAAGGATGAAGCTTTGACTTGTTGGAACAACTACCGAAATGCAGTTGGGAGTGATGTAGCGTATGCTATGACTTGGGAGTAATTTAAGTCCTTACTGATTCAGACTTATTGCCCAAGGAATGAGGTCAAGAAGCTAGAGATTGAGTTTTGGAACCACAAGGTGAAAGGTAATGATATGGCGACTTACAATCGTCGTTACCAGGAGTTAGCCTTGTTGTGCCCTGATATGGTGAAAGCTGAGACTCAAAAGATCGAGAGATATACTGATGGGTTGCCTGTAGCTACGAGGAATGATGTAATTTCTGCTAGGCCTGCAAACATCCATGAGGCAATCACCATTGCTCAACAACTTATGGATTCGTTGGAATTAGAAGAAGCTGATAAGGAGAAGAATGGAAAGAGAAAGAGGGACCGTCACTCTAAGAGTCCCGATATCTATTATTTCGGATCGTGATAGTCGTTTTACGTCAGCTTTGTGGCGATCACTTCAAACGGCTTTGGGGACGAGGCTTGATATGAGTACTGCATATCATCCCCAAACCGATGGTCAAAGTGAGAGGACCATTCAGACGTTAGAGGATATGCTTCGTGCATGCATCATAGACTTTGGTAAAGGCTGGGAGAAGTATTTACCCCTTGCGGAATTCTCCTATAATAACAGCTACCACACAAGTCTTAAGGCTGCACCATTCGAAGCTTTATATGGCAGAAAGTGTCGTTCGCCTATTGGTTGGGCAGAAGTTGGAGATAGTCAACTTACAGGCCCTGAGCTTATTTTGGAAACTACAGAGAAAGTAACTCAGATTCGTGATCGGTTGCAAGCGGCTAGAGATAGGCAGAAGAGCTATGCCGATCAAAGACGTAAACCTTTAGAGTTCCAGGTTGGAGACAAAGTAATGCTGAAAGTCTCGCCTTGGAAAGGTGTTATACGTTTCGAGAAACGTGGTAAACTCAACCCACGCTACATTGGACCATTCTTGATCTTAGAAAGGATTGGGCCCATGGCTTATAGGTTAGAATTACCGTCCGAACTGAGCAAAGTTCACGACGTGTTTCACGTGAGTAATTTGAAGAAATGTCTTTCTGATGAAATGCCCGTCATTCCAATGAGGGATATTCGTGTTGATGAGAAACTAAATTTCGTGGAAGAACCGATTGAGATTTTAGATCGTGAAGTTAAACGACTCAAGAGAAGTCGCATTCCGCTCGTCAAGGTTCGTTGGAATTCCCGACATGGACCAGAATTTACGTGGGAACGTGAGGACGAGTTCAGGAAGAGATATCCGAAGCTTTTCACTTCGTAGATGAATTTTTCCGAGTGAAACCCGGGACGGGTTTCCTTCTGAGACGGGGAGGATGTGACAACCGGCAGTTTAGGGAGCTATTTTAAATACCCGCATTACAATTTAAGTTCGTTTATAATTTTTATTTGAAATTTTCATTTCACAACGAACTTGTAAGACCTATTTTATGGATAATTTTAATTATTGACGTTATGGAATTCGTGAATTATGTTCATAATTCATTTTTGATTATATGATCGGTGATGTATATTTGAATTCTCACATGGTACTACGTTGACTTTGGCACTAGGATTACCTAACGACAGTTTTATGATTCGTCTTACGAGTCCGATTATATTTTTAATTATTTACGAGATGTTCTCGAGTGATATTGAAGTTTTGAAATGAGTTCGGGTTCGGGTCACATGTTTTTACAATTACCCGCGTTACCCGCTCCACCGTAATAATATTATTATTATTACTATTATTATTATTATTATTATTATTATTATTATTATTATTATTATTATTATTATTATTATTATTATTATTATTATTATTATTATTATTAATAAATTGCAAAAAAAAATAAAATAAAATAAAAGTAAACTACAAAATATGGTCCCTGTGGTTGTGATTTTCGGTACACACACAAAAAAACACAAACACAACCATTCACTCATCCTCTCTCTCTAACCCATCATCCCCCCACACCTAAACCCTAGCCGCCGGACATAAAAACCGGCCACCACCGCCACGTCTCCGACCACCCAACAAAACAAACACCACCATTTTATCCCTCTCTTCACCCTCTTTCATTTGATATACGATGCTCACCCTAGAACCATCGTTAACACCATCAATCTTGTAATAATCCGATCGAAATTTTTATACCTTTTCTAGATCCGTGCGTTTGGAGGTCTAAGAAGGTGAGAAGGAACTATTATTGGGTTTTGGGTGCCACGAATTGGTGCTAATCCGTGGCTACATGGATTATTTTGTCGAGAATCGAAATGGTTTTGAATGGGAAATGATGTTTTAGTGATAAAAAGTTAGTTTGGTATCCGGGTTTTCATGGTTTTGGTCGTGGTTGACTCGGAACCGAGAGCTAGGCTCTCGGCTTATTTTGATTCAAAGCCTCAGGTGGCTTTGGTTTCTTAGTGATGATTGTGTTTGGTTGTTGTCGAGGGTGGTGTACCCTTCGAACCGAGCTAACCGAGACCCTTGTGGTCTCGGGGTTTCATTTGTGCTCGTATGACCATGCCGAGACCCTCATGGGGGATCTCGATTAACCGTGATTCGAGCCTCGGGCTCGTAGATTTATTGTGGTTCGACCCTTGTGGGTCGCCGCTTTTAGCCGTGTATCATTTTGTTGCCGATTTGACCATTGGGTCGAATGGGTTTATTTGGCTACTTTGTTTTGCTCTTGTGAGCTACGTGATGCTTATGTGTTGGCTCGAGTCCAAGTGACTCGCGGTTTGGAGCCGCGACTCAAGTGAGTCGAGGGCTCGGGTTGGCTTGGTAAACCGACCCAAACATTAACCTTGTTAATGTTATTTCCTTGTGTTAATTGTGAACTTGATTGTTATATTGTTGTGGCATTTCATTTATCGGCCGAATACTTTTGGTTGGGTCGAGACCGTGTTTGGTCTCGACATTGGATATGATTATTGGTAATTGAGGAGTTGTTGTCGATTGGTAAAAGTTGTTGACATAAATAATGTCTTAAAACATTGTTAGCTTATTAACAATGTCTCTATGTTTTGATAATTACAAAGCATAAACTCATTAATCTAAAACTTATGTCGTAAACAAGTTTTTAGCGCTTAACATTTGTCTTTACATCCAAATCACTTAAGGTATGAATAAACAAAGTGTTTATTGCATTCTATGATCAAAGGAACAATTTTCTTAAACACTAAATTTTTTATAAAATGTCACAAAACATTTTATATCTTTTACAAAACATTTTTGGAATTAAAGTAATATGTTTAATTCATTATAAATATATGAATTCAAATTTCCAACCAAAAATGGCAAATCTAATCCAGAAAAACCTTCCCCACAAAAAGACAAATAAACCCAACGTTCAGGAGGGCGGCCCCCTTAATTTTACTAGGCGGCCCCCTTAATCATTAAGGGGACCGGCCTACAATTAAGGGGACCGGCCACGCTCCAGAACAGTATTTTCCCCCCCTTTAAATACTGATTCATCCCTCAGATTTTTCTCACCTTTTGCACTTCTAAACTTTCTGATCCAGATCTAATTCTCTATTCTCTCATCCTTTGATCATAAGTGTATATATATTCTTTGTTTCAAAGTGATTCAATTTCCATCCTCTCAAGTGCAAGAGAAGAATACTTCTATCTTCCTAGACAAGAAGTATTACAACTTGTTGTGATCTACACATCAAAGTTGTTGGTGTAACATCAAGATTATTTACATACTCTTTGTGAAGATTGTTGTGAATATTTGCTTGTAGATAGTTGTGTTAGATATAGATTGTGTGATTAGTTGATAGCTTGGTGTGAAGAAGAAAAGCTAGGAAATCTATTGGTGTGAAGAAGCTAGGTGTGAAGTAGATTGATTTGAAGAAGGTATGTAGAAGGTGTGACTTAGGTGTGAAGGTGTTGTGGTGTGATTATTGGTGTGTAGATTGGTGTGTAAATTGGTGTGTAGATTGGTGTGAATATTGGTGTGTAAATTGGTGTGTACGGTTTTCTCCGCCATAAGGGAGCTTGTTGATATAGTGAAGAAAACTCTCGAGTTAGGTGCTCAGGGAGTGGAGTAGGGCAAGGAAGGTGTCCTTGTAGCCGAACCACTATAAATCTCTTGTCTCGCGGTTCGATCTTTCCATCTCGTACTTATTATTGTTACTTATCATCATTATATATTTCGTATTGATACTAGTTTATATTGTGCAAGACTTGAGATCACATATTATCGAATTTAAGTTTTAAAACACTAAAACTATTTTTACAACTAATTAAAAAGACGTAAAACTATTCAACCCCCCCTTCTAGTTTTCCACAATTGGTACCAGAGCCACGTCTAGCAAGAATTTTAAAATATATTGTATTTTAAAACTTGTAACGATCTATGGAATCTGAAAAATATTTAGAAGGGCAATCTATGCAAAGACCACCACTATTTGAAAGTGATGGATTTTTATATTGGAAAAATAGATTCGAAACGTATGTGAAATCAAAAGATCTTGATCTTTGGCATATTATTACCTTTGGTGATTTCCCCCCTATTCAATATAATGTTGAAACTAAAATGGATGAAATTGTAGCTTTTGAAAAACAAAATGATGATTTGAAAAAGAAATTAGCAAAAAATAATGAGGCTAAAATGGTTATTTATAATGCGTTACCACACAAAGAATATGAAAGAATTTTTATGTGTAAAACCGCAAAAGAAATTTGGGATTCTTTACTAATCACTCACCAAGGTAATAGTCAAGTTAAAGATAACAAAATAGATCTTCTTGTACAACAATATGAACAATTTACGATTCCGGAAGAGGAATCAATTGATAATTCTTTTGCTAAATTTAACACTATTATCACAAGTTTAAAAGCACTTGATGAGACATTTTCTTGTAAAAATTGTGTTAGGAAATTTCTTAGGGCATTGCATCCGAAATGGCGAGCTAAAGTCACGGCTATTGAAGAATCAAAGAATTTGATGACATTGTCACTAGATGAGCTTATAGGCAACTTGAAGGTCCATGAAGAAATTATAAGAAAAGATTTGGAAACGGTTAAAGTCAAGAAAGAACAAGTCAAATCCGTTGCTCTAAAAGCCAAAAAGGAACTTTGTGGTGATAGCGACTCAAGTGACGAAAGTGAAGATAAAGAATATGCAATGGCCGTAAGAGAATTCAAGAAATTCTTCAAGAGACGAGGAAGATTCACTAGATCATCACATGACGATAGAAAATCATTCCAAAGAAATAAAAGTGACAATTACGTGAAAAGAAATTGCTTTAGATGTGGAAGTCCAAATCATCTCATTGGTGAATGTCTAAAGCCGCCGAGTTATGATAATCAAGGTGCATTGGTTAGTAAAACATGGAGTGATAGTGACAAAGAAGAAGTGGAAAAACCAAGAGAAGAAAAGTGTTTCATGGCAAAAGCAACCGACGAAATATGCCTTGGAATTGACTTGGAGCCTGACGAATGGATCAAGGATAGTGGATGCTCGAGACACATGACAGGGAATCGAAAGTTATTCTCCACATATAAGGCATACAACGGAGGTAACGTTATTTTTGGCAGTGACTTGCGTGGAAAAATTATTGGCAAAGGTACGATTTCTCAAGACTCACTTACTATTGAAAATTTTGAACATGTTAATAATTTAACATATAACTTACTTAGTGTAGGCCAAATATGCGATAATAAATGTAAAGTTATCTTTTCTGAAGAAGATAGCAAAATAGTTAAGAATGGAAAAATTATAGGTAGAGGTATTAGGAAAGGAGGTGTATATGTTATGAAACTAGGAAACAAACCTGAAGATAGGATATGCCTAACAACCTTAGACGAAAACTCCACATTGTGGCATAGGAGATTAGGACATGCTAACATGCAACAAATACAATCTTTGGCCTCTAAGGAATTAGTTAGAAACTTGCCTAATCTAAAATATGACAAACATTTTTGTGATGCATGTAAAGTTGGAAAACAAGCTCATGCTAGCCACAAAGCTAAGAATATAGTATCCACTACTAGGTGCCTAGAATTATTACATATGGATCTTTTTGGTCCATCCGCTGTGCGGAGCTATGGAGGAAACAAATATACCTTAGTAATAGTAGATGACTACTCACGATACACGTGGACTAGGTTTTTAAGTGACAAAACCTAAGCCTTTGAAAAATTCGAAATATTTAGTAAAATGATTCAAAATAAGTTAGGATGCTCAATAGTTGCCATTAGGACGGACCATGGAAGGGAATTTGATAACGAAGTACAATTCGGAAAATATTGTGAGTTAAATGGAATATCTCACAATTTCTCTGCTCCTCGTACTCCTCAATCAAATGGGGTAGTAGAAAGAAAAAATAGGTCACTACAAGAAATGAGTAGAACTGTGTTAAATGAACAATCCATTCCACAAAAATTTTGGTGTCACGCCGTAGATACATCGACTTATATTTTAAATAGGGTATCAATTAGAATAATTCTAGGAAAAACTCCTTATGAGTTATTAAGAAATAGAAAACCTAACTTAAGCTACTTTAGGGTATTTGGAAGTAAATGCTATATATTAAACACTAAGGACTACCTCACTAAGTTTGATCCAAAGTCATATGAAGGAATATTTTTAGGATACTCACAAAATAGTAAAACATATATAATACTTAACAAACACTCAATGAAAGTAGAGGAATCACTAAATGTAACATTTGATGAAACACCACCACCTCCTAAAACGCTACCTTTAGAAGATGATGATTTAGTCGAAGATGAAGCTATTGAGGTTAGTAAAACAAAACCCATAGGAAATGATAATGAAGAAATTCACTTAGAAAATAACGAAACCGTCAATATTAAAGAATCTAGATCACATCCTTTAGATAATATAATAGGACATCTTAACCAAAGAACCCTTAGGTCACAAGCCCAAGATAAAAACAACTTCTTTTGTTTCCTCTCGGCAATAGAACCTAAGAATATTAGTGAGGCTTTGAAGGATGAAAGTTGGATTATAGCTATGCAAGAAGAATTAAATCAATTTATGGCAAATGATGTTTGGGAACTAGTCCCAAATCCAAAGGATATGACTATCATAGGAACCAAATGGGTATATAGGAACAAGTTAGACGAAAATGGAATAGTTACTAGGAATAAAGCTAGGTTAGTTGCCCAAGGTTATAATCAACAAGAAGGAATTTATTATGATGAAACTTATGCCCCCGTAGCTAGACTAGAATCAATTAGGATATTACTTGCCTATGCTTGCTCCCTAGATTTTAAGTTATTCCAAATGGATGTGAAAAGTGCATACCTTAATGGTTTTATCAATGAGGAGGTATATGTGGCACAACCTCCAGGATTCATTGACTTCGCAAAACCTGATTATGTTTATAAGTTAAAGAAAGCTTTGTATGGACTCAAACAAGCTCCCAAAGCTTGGTATGATCGATTAAAAGCTTTTCTTATTAAACATGATTATTCCATGGGAATGGTAGATAACACTCTTTTCACTAAAAGGAAAGACCCTAATCTCATCATTGTTCAAATATATGTTGATGACATTATATTTGGATCGACTTGTCAAGACATGTGTGATGAATTTGCCAAAATCATGCATGATGAGTTTGAGATGAGTATGATGGGTGAACTTAACTTCTTCCTAGGATTACAAATAGAACAATTAGAAGATGGAATATTCTTTAACCAATCTAAGTACATTAAGGAAATGCTTAAGAAATTTGGCCTACAAGACTCAAAACCCATAAAAACACCCATGTCTACGGAGGTAAAGCTCACAAAGGACGATGAAGGTGAGTCCGTAGATAACTCCAAGTATAGAGGAATGATAGGTAGTTTACTATACTTGACGGCAAGTAGACCCGATATCATGTTTAGTGTCTGCCTTTGTGCCCGTTTTCAAGAGGATCCCAAAACCTCTCACCTAGAAGCGATTAAGCGTGTCTTCCGATACATTAAAGGCACTATACACTTAGGATTATGGTATCCTAAGGAATCCAGCATAGAAACCATTGTATATGCGGATTCGGATCATGCGGGAGACTACGTAGATAGAAAGAGCACTAGCGGTATTTGCACATTTATGGGATGTTGTCTAACGTCTTGGTTTTCGAAAAAGCAAACCGCTCTTGCTATTTCTACCACCGAAGCCGAATATGTAAGCGCCGGAAAGGCATGTCAACAAGCACTATGGATGAAACAAGCTCTCGTAGACTATGGCATTAGGTTAGAAAATGTCCCCATTATGTGCGATAACAAAGGTGCGATAGATTTAAGTAAAAATCCGGTGCAACACTCTAGGACTAAACACATAGAAATACGTCACCATTTTCTTAGGGATAATGTACAAAAAGGAAATATATCTATAGAAAAGGTTGCATCGGATGATAACATTGCGAATATATTCACAAAACCCCTTAAGCGTGAATTATTCAACCATTTGCGTTTAGGATTAGGAATGATGGAACAAGTTGACTAAATTATATTGAATTATTTCAAACTAATACTTGCATGAAATTTATTTTTCTTCCATTTCATCTTTTCTGAGTCTAGGAATCTATTTCGCACAAAACTAAAGATTGGGAAAATTTATTTGCTTTGCATAAACCTTTTTGTAAAACTCAATCAATTTTCTCTAAAAATTATTCTCACAATCTAGGAACCCCATGAAGACCATTTTCCTTGCATTGTTGACTAATTCTAAAAACATTATATTTCAAAATCATGCATAAACTCTCACATAAATTGTCAAGGTATATAATCTAATATATGTATTTGACATTCATGATCGAGCAAAAATTGAATCAAGGAGATTATTTGGATTGTTTCTTAGGATCGCTATTTCTTTTTGCTTCTAGGAGTCGAAACAATCACAACTCCACATTTGTTGCATATAGACACTCACTAGGACAAATTCACTAATAATGGTGTCATCTTGATCCATCACTAGTTTTTCACTCACTAAGATCCTTGCCTTCAATCTAAGATAGGTGCCTTAGGAAGCTTAAGTGTGCTTGCCTTTGTTTACCTCCTATTGCTTATTATGTGTTGATTATTTGCTCTTTTGCTTATATGCTTTTGCATGTATACTATATCTTGATTAGATTAGACTCTATATTGCCTAAGAGAATTGAACTTGCTTGAATTCTAATCCAAACACATAACCTTTCTGCAAATTTTCTGCCAAAAACCCAATTCTGGCAACCTGGGAATCACCAGATGGGCGGCCCCCTTAATTTTGTAAGGCAGCCCCCTTAATAATTAAGGGGACCGCCCCCTAATTAAGGGGACCGGCCATCTGATGGTCGGGTTTACAGAATCTTTTCTGCTTTTTAGCCCATTTCAACCTACATTTCCCAATTTTAACCAACACACTTTGTCCCAATCTGCCTACAAACCTTATCCATCCTTAAATACACAAATTTTACACTATAAATATCCCCAATCCTCAAAACTATCCATTCATCCCATCATAAATTCTCCAAACAAACCAAGATCAAAAGCCTCAAGGCTAGCAAGGATGACGAAAAAACCCGTTTGGCGAAGAAAAAGCCCTTGAAACAAATCCATCATAACCAATGAGATTGGAAGTCATTCAACACCTCCAACTTCTTACTTCCCAAACTTTACCTCAAACCCACAAGGTCATTCATTTGATCCTCTTTACAAACCATACAACATTGGCCAACCATCAAACTACAATTCCAACTACACAAATCCAAACCATCCATACCAATCCTATGATCCTCTTCACATTGCCATGGAAAAGCAAAAGTTCCGTGATGAAATAAACCAAATCCATGATCTTAGTGATCTCCTTGCTATGCATCTTGCACAACGCAACAAAGGGCAACCTCCATCATCACCCTATGAAAATTGCCTTCCCCACTCTCTCAATTTGGATCAAGTTACCAACCACACTCACTTTTGCCCTTGTTGCATATTCCTTCAAAAACAAATCCTCTACTTGAGTGAAGATATTTCTTGGATTGAATATCTTCTCACTCGTAATCATCCAATACCACCTGTTGGATCGATGTACTCTGATCAAACTACTTTTGTAGCTTGTAAAGGTTTAACAATATTGAGTAAACTCAATATTATTAATATTGAAACACTGTTTTAACCTTGTAGAGTATGCGGAATCTACTAACACAAAGCTTAAGAAAACTTTTTATATTAACCAAACTTAGAACCTGCTTTGTTACACAGATTCACTAACAATCCCTAACTATTAACTTTAATCGACTTCTAAGACTTGCAAAACTTCTAAAAACATATATCGACCAATACCTCTTAAGGCTCTTTATATAGATAACCTTAAGTCGGTTTACAACATATAATCCTTGAACGACAAGTTATAATCCCTAACTAATTCTAGAATAATCTCTTAATATTACACATAAATCCTTATCTAATATTGCACATTAGTCCTTGCATCCTTCGAAGTACTTTAAGCAATCTTCATATCAGCAGTACTTTGACTTTAACTCTTCAGCAGTACTTTGACTTAAGTTCTTCATGCAGCAGTACTTTGACATCCAGAAGCACTTTGATATATTATATCCCAACAATCCTCCCCTAACTTGAACTTTACTTGCTTAATTTCAAGTTTATTTTTCATCTTGAATCTTCATATCTTAATTCTTTAGTGAGATTGTTTCTTTATTCCTTTTCTTCTATCTGTCATCTGTCAAAGTACTCTTTATCAGCATCATATCTTCCACAACATCTTTTCAGCAACTCAGCAACATTTAGGTACAAGTAATCATCAAATCTTAAAAGTTTCATACTATTCTCATCACTTCCAGGTGTGTTAACTCCTGTGAGAGGTGAATCATTGAAAATTATGATTTTTAGCAAATCATCAGCTATTAACGGATTTGATATGTCTTTAACATTAGCCGTTTGCTATGGACTAGCCAACTCTTGATCATTAAGATGTATGGTGAGTTGATAACCTAGTTTTTGGTAAACTATCAACCATCAACGGATTTGAGAAGTCTTTACCAGTAGCCGTTTGCTCTGGACTAGTTGATTCTTATGTGGATAAGACATGGTGAATCAATAACCATTTGTTGTGTAGTATAAATACTAACACCATGTATTTCTTTTCAAATCTTCTTTCTTATCAAAAACATTTATTTTTATTTTAAAGGACTTATACTGGTTTATATCAGCAAGCAGTACTTTGATGAAGTACTGTTTGTTTTTGCAGTACTTAGAAAAATACTTTAACTTTGCAAAACAAATCATACCAGTATTGTACAATATCACTCTTCAGACTTCACCCATCTGATAAATAACTTTATAACATCCAAAGCTACTTCAGATTCCTCTTCAAGTTCCATTCCATGATCCAGCATTCTGAGCATAATATCTCTGATCAATGGATATCTTCTTTCAGCCAACATATGAATCATAGTACCATCTTCCATCTCTAATGTATGAACTCCTGATGACTCAAAGAATCTCCATCTTGTTATTTCCCAATTCTCTTGATCATTCCAGAGAGTATCACTACTTGTTTCTTCAGAATCCCAGATGGTAAATAGATCTCCAAGTAAAACTAATCCAACTTCTGAAGCTTCATGTTCTGAATAATAAGTCTGCACTTGCACATATAAATCATAAAGATCTGCCCTTGAGATGCAGTGCAACAAATCCCATAACATGTAGAATGCTGTGAAGCTTTCATCTTCCCTGTGAATCATAAAATAATTTCCCTCTTGAGATTCAACCACAGAGAATGAAATTATCTTGGACTTAGTTCCAGATTCTTCAATTCTTTTATTTTCAAAATCAACAACTCTAAAATAATTTCTGAGTTCATCAACAGTATCTTCATGAACTAGCTTCAACCTTTTTGACAATTTTTCATCCTCAGCTAATTTCTTTCTTTTCAATTTCCTTTGCTCAGCTTCTTCCTTTCTAACATATTCCAATTTTTTCTCTCTATCAACTTCCATGGGCACAAAACTTTCTACTTCTCTTCTGATATCTTCTTGTACTTTGTCCCATAAAGTTTTTATCTATGGATACCTTTGTTTATGCAAGTTCTTGTATCCCTTCTTTCTTAAAAACTGTATCATCCAATTTCTTTCCTGAGCTTTAGTCATTGGCTTCTTTGTAATTGGCCTTCTGATTTCCTCCAAATACTCAGCATCATATAAAGCTTGTTGCTTTTTAGCAAGCTCTAAATCACCTGCAGTTTCTAATTCTCTAACCTGAGCAATAGAAAATTTCATCTTCTTCTTCTTAGATTCTTTCTGAACCATTATACCTTTCCCTTTATCTTTTGGATCTGGTTTTTCTGATTCAGAAGTACTTTCATCATCTTTTTGTGCAGGCTCAGATATATGTATCCCTCCAGTAGATTTTCTCAAATTCATTATAACCTGAGCAATTGTTTCATCATCACTAGCAGTATGTTCTCTTTCTTCTTCTGGTATAAAAGTAGAAGGACCAGCTTCATCTTCATAATTCATTATGGAAGGTCCAGCTGCAGTGACTTCACTTTCATCAATAATTCTGGAAGAAGTACCTTGCTCAACAGTACCTTGTAAACTAGTAACTTCTGCAGCAGTACTTTGAACACCAGTACTTTGAATATTCTGTGCACCTTCATCTTGCTTAACCTCTTTTTGCTCATTCTCTTTCTCCTTCTCAATATTCTCATCTTCTTGTGCAGTATTCATATCTTCTTCATCATCTGGATATTTCCACAAGTGAGCATCTTCTGAAACATTATCTTTAACATCATCTTTATTCAAATTATCATCTTGATTCCTCCCCAATTTGATAAATGATGACTTTCTATGCTTCCTTTTAGGCTTAGACTTCATCTGTTTAGATTGTTGCTTCTGAGACTGTTTCTTTTCTTTCACAAAAAGCCTAAAATGCTTGATAAGAGGCCAAACAAATCTCTTCAACCTGATGAACTTCTTTCTAAGACGTTTAATCTTAGCATCTTGAGCAGTAACAGTATTCTTAAGCTTCTCCAATTCATTAGCCAAATCCGAAGTACCTTCAGTACCTTGCATTCCCTCATCTTCTCCAGATGTTTGAAACCCATCTGTGGAAGTATAATCATTGGGAGTAGGGACTGATGAATTCTCTGAAGCAGTACCTTGAGGATCAGTACCTTGAGCAGATGGATCCAAAGAAGCTGTATCTGAGAGAATCTTGTCATCTGAAACATCATGGTGAGGAGAAACAATAGGTGGTGTAGGAGTGTGCACTGAAGCAGAATGCTCAGCAGATGAAGCATCATTAGCAGTGTGTGCAGAACCACTATTTTCCTCTTCATCCCTAACAGATTGAGCTACCTCTAACACATAAGCATTTAAAGGTGTATTCTTTCCTGAAAAGTTAACCCCCTTGTTTGACATAAAAGTGAAAACTTTAGATGGCATTCTAATGGTAGGTATATAATTCTGAGGTTTGGGTACACCATCTAGTGGATTTTCTAAGAGCAATTGAACAAACCTAGGATACATAAGGAAAGGTTTGCCAGCCTTAATATGAGTAAGCATACCCTCAAGAATCATATAAGAAAAGTTAAAAGGCTGATTGGTAATAAGACCCACAAAAGCAGATGCTATAGAATGACTGAATTGATCCCAAGCAGTACTTTTTGGACTTAGACAATGCAACAAAACATGAATAAGAAACTTCCAATGAGGACTAACCATAGCCTTCTGAAAAGTAAGCTTAGTCAGAGATCCTTCATACCCAATATCTCTGAGTGTATTCCAAACTTCTTGCCTCCCAAATAAAACAGAGCCTCCTTCATCATCAAATAACAAAACTTCTCTAATTGAAGCTTCTGTTACACGAATATTTCTCCCAGCAACTGTAGCAGTAATAACATCTTCTCCATCCTCAACCTGCGACTGAGCGTTATTTTTAGAAGTAAATATCCCCAAATCTTTCGAAAGTTTGTTAGCCGCAAATCTTCCGTTATAAGCTCATACAGTATGTTGACCAAAGTACTTTCCCAAAAGAAAACCTTGAATGTTGACCATTTGACCAAAAGATTCTAGAAGGTCAACCAAAATTAATGACTATCTCCCCATAATAAATCCCAAAGCTACCATGGTAAGTGATCATCAATTCACTTCAATAAATGCCCATTAACCTTTACTTAGCTTATAAAAACAACTTCATCACCAACTAGCAAGTCCCAAAACTTTCTCCACAAAAGTGAGTAAACATCATGAGTCACATTCCAATTGTGAATATCTCATCAGACTCGGATTCAGAAATAAGCTATTACTCTGATTCTGAATTTGAAGATCCTGGATGGTTGGACTATTTTCCACCTCAAGTGCAATGGATGGGACCTCAAGAAGCTTCATCAACTATGAGTGTAGCAGAATCTACCATAACTGATGCAGGCAGTGCTTCCAGCAAGAGACCCAAAAAGAAAGTCGGTGCTGGTTCATCTTTAGCTCAAGAACTCCCACAAGCATTGACTCATGCTCTAGAGACTGCTATCCAGAATATGAAATGGCCTGCTCCAAGGAAAGAAAGACCTCCCAAACAGATTCTTGGCTTAGCTTGCCCAAGAAAGCAGACTTCTTTTGATGACAAGAGAAAAGCTGCTCAAAAAGGAAAGCATAGCTATGAGAGCAAGGGTAAAAGGCCTATGGAGTAGGGAGATGGATCTTGGTGGTAGTCTGTGATGATCTTTTGTGTGGTTGTCTTGTCTTGTCTTGTGTCTGAGTCTGTAACTTGATGACAAGGATGATGTATGAAGCTTTTCTAAATAAGAAATAAAAAGCTTTTCCTTTGTATGATACATGTAGCCTCCCTTTAACTAATGACTAACTAAAAACTACTAAAGCCTCCCCTCAAAAATAGCTTACATATTAATCATTCCAATACTCACAACCAAGAAAGTAAATCTTGAAACATCAAAGCCTTTTGTGAGTAGATCTGCTACATTATCATCAGTATGAACTTTAACCACATTAATAAGCCTTTGTTCATAGCAATCTCTTATGAAGTGATGTCTAATCTGAATGTGCTTGGTTTTAGAATGATAGACTGGATTCTTAACAATGCAGATGGTACTCTCATTATCAATATTGATGGGAGTATTCTTGAAATTAAACCCATAATCCAAAAGCTGATTTTGCAACCAAAGTACTTGTGCACAACAACTTGCAGCAGCTACATACTCTGCTTCTGTAGAAGAGGTGGCTGCAATTGTTTGCTTCTTACATTGCCATGAAACTAATCTGCTTCCAAGATACTGGCATCCTCCAGTTGTGGACCTTCTATCATAATTATCTCCAGCATAGTCACTATCTGAGAAGGCATGGAGATGGAAAGGTGAATCCCTAGGATACCATAATCCCAACTTAGGTTGTTGCCTAAGATACCTGAAAATCCTCTTGACAGCATTCAAATGAGATACTTTAGGATTAACCTGATGTCTTGCACATAAGCTCACAGCAAAAGTAATATCAGGTCTTGATGCAGTTAAATACATAAGACACCCAATCATAGACCTGTATAGTGTGACATCAACATCTTCTCCATCTTCATCTTTTCCCAAAGGTTTGTTAGTATCCACTGGTGTAGATGTAGGCCTGACAGTTGTAAAAGTGAATCTTTTGAGAATATCTGCAACATACTTATCTTGACAAATATAAATCCCACTACTTGACTGTTGTACTTGAAGGCCTAAGAAGAATGTTAATTCTCCCATGGAACTCATCTGAAACTCTTTTTGCATAAGATCTTCAAATTCCTTCACCATAGATTGCTTGGTAGCACCAAAGATAATATCATCTACATATACTTGAACAAGCATAATATCCTTCTTATCTCTCTTAATAAACAAAGTTTTGTCAATTGCTCCTCTTCTGTAACCATGTTGTAGTAAAAAGGTGGAAAGCCTTTCATACCATGCCCTTGGAGCTTGATGAAGACCATAAAGAGCTTTTATAACTTTGTAAACTTTGTTTGGATGTGCAGGATCTTCAAAACCAGGAGGCTGTTTGACATAAACTTCTTCTGTGATTTTGCCATATAGAAAAGCACTTTTAACATCCATCTGATATACAGGAAATCCCATATAAGATGCAAAAGCCAAAAATAGCCTAATGGCTTCAAGTCTTGCCACAGGAGCAAAAACTTCATCATAGTCTACTCCTTCTTCTTGTCTATATCCTTGAGCCACTAATCTTGCCTTGTTCTTGATTACATTTCCTCTTTCATCTCTTTTTACTCTAAAAACCCATTTAGTTCCAATAAGTTTCTTTCCATCAGGTAGATCACATAATACCCAAACTTCTTGAAGCTTAAACTGTAGAAGTTCTTCTTGCATAGCTTCCACCCAGCTTTCTTTGGCTAGTGCTTGTTTAATATTCTTGGGCTCTTCCTGAGAGAGAAAACAAGCAAATAGACACACCTTCTGATCCTTGTGATTCACCCTGTTTTGCTTGTAGATAAAACTAAGTAAAGAAGTATGTTGTTGAGACATATTCTTAGCCTTAGTCCTTGTGAGCACCCCTGATGATGATGGTCCAATAATGTTGGTAGCAGGATGAGTTTTATGAATTCTGAGTGTTGGAGTTGGTGGAACTTCAAGATGATCTTCTAAATTAGTGATATCTGGATCTTCATTAGAATCTGAGAAAATGCCTTCTTGATCCAATTCATCATCAGTATCTTCTAAAGTAATGGTGTTTGGATCAGCAGTATCTTCTAAGTCAGGCATATTAGGATCATGAACAACATCAGTATTTTTCCAATTTGAAGTATCCAAAGATTGAAAAGTACTTTCAAATGGATTAGAAGTGCTGGCTGTTTCCTGTGCTTTCTTCTTTTCAGCTTCATAGGCTCTCCTTTGTTCATCATCATATGACTTAGCCATTGTTTCTTGAAAAAGCATTCTAGTAAGTTCATCTTGAATGGCTTGATCTGCTGCAGATACTGGTATATGTGGTGGAACAGTACTTTGAGGATCAACAGTACTGTCTGGTACAGCAGTACCTTGAGGCTCAAAAGTACTTTTCTTCTTACTGTTGGCATTATCTTGTGGCTCATCTTCAGATCTCAAATTAACATCATGAACAATGTACTGTGCTTCATCATCAGTGGTAGTAACTTGATTTTCTTCCCTTACAGGTACATAATTCATTGATGAAGACATTAAGTCAAGATCAAACATCCAATCAGGACCTTTACCTTTAGAGTTTTCTTGTTCTTCCAAAAAATCAATATGAAGACATTCTTGAACCTTCTTGGTGACCTTATTGTACACTCTAAATCCTTTGCTATTGGTACAATATCCCAATAAATATCCTTCATCTGACTTCCCATCAAATTTGCCCAAATTATCAGCAGTATTTAAAATGGTTAGGGGACATCCAAAAGGTTTCATAAACTTGATACTTGGCTTCTTTCCCATGAGTAACTCATAAGGTGTCTTCATTTGAGGTTTAGTCACTGATACTCTATTCAACACATAGCAAGCAGTACTTACAGCTTCTGCCCAAAATGGAACTGGTAGTTGAGAGTCTGCAAGCATTGTTCTGGCTGCTTCTATAAGAGTTCTATTCTTTCTTTCTGCAACTCCATTTTGTTGAGGAGTTCTAGCAATACTGAATTCTCTTTTAATTCCTTTCTTAGCACAAAAGTCATCCATAAGCTGATTCTTGAACTCAGTCCCATTATCACATCTAATCCCTCTAACCTTGAGCCTTAACTGATTTTCTAATGCTATAATTAGATCATGAATAGCATCAAAAGTTTCATCTTTAAAGCATAAGAAAAAGACCCAGCTGAATCTACTGCAGTCATCTGTTACAACCAAACAGTACTTCTTCTTGTTCAGACTGACAACTGAAACAGGTTCAAACAAGTCCATATGCAGCAATTCCAAAGGCTCTCTAATAATCTTCTCATCAATCTTTTTACAAGAGGCCTTGTGCTGTTTACCCTTCTTACAAGCAAGACAATTGTGATCATTCTTAAATGTCTTAGAAGGTAAACCTCTAACTAAGTTTCCTCTGACCAGCTTATTTATGTTCTTGAAATTCACATGTCCCAGTCTTCTGTGCCATTGATGTGCTTCCTCCATAGATGCTCTTGCAATCAAGCATGTTGCTTTAACATCAGAATGCATATTCTTCAAATCTATGCTGTACACATCATTAGTTCTTGGTGCTCTCAGTAACACCAAATTTCTGTCTTCTAACTTGAAATCAGGGGAAAGTATGAGACATTCTGTGTCAAGGAATAACACAGGATACTTCTTATCACAGATCTGAGAGACTGACAAAAGATTGAATTTGAGTTCCTTCACAAATCTAACATCTTCAAAATCAATGTTTCCTGCTTTGATTGTTCCTTTGCCAGTAATTCTTCCTCCATCAGGATCATTCCCAAATGCAACTTTTCCTCCATAATAAGCTTTAAAATCTGACAAAAGCTCCTGTTCTCCTGTCATACTGCCAGAGCAACCACTATCTACTATAAGATGATCTTTAAGCTCCTCCTCTGGGTTGCCCTGCATTAACATGAAAAAGGTTAGTTATTATTAGGAACCCAAGCCATTACTGACTTGTGTTCCCCTTGTGGAGTGACATACTCAAAATTTTTGAGTATGTAATCACCACTGTCTTTCAAAACATGATCAAGAATTAAAGTTTTTGTTTCCAAAACAGTTTGTTTTTCATGATCAATTTGCCCTTTTTCACCCTTAACTTCTGAAAGTACTGGTTCTACCCCAGCAGTACTTTCTTTCTTAACCCATTTTGTTTTGACTTTAGGAGTTGGGTTCTGTGTCCTAGCATCTTTTCTTGTGTAGTAAGTCTTTCTAGGGTTGTATTGACAGTAACTCCTAGGCTTTACACTTGAGTGCTTGCTAGACACATGAGGGACCTTTCTATCAGTACTTTGTGAGGGTACTGATGGTTTGGAATATGACCTTTTCTGATGAGGGTACCTAAAATCTTTTGAGAAATTACTGTGGTTAACCCTATGTGAATAATTCCAAACTGGTTTGTTAACTCTTGGCCTATTCTCTGTATAACTTGGTTGTGCAGTTCTGGTCTTAGGATATTTACTAAGGTATTCTGAATGATAGTTGCAATCTTTAATCAGATGATTAGGACTATAACAAACATAACAGACCTTTGGTCCAATATCCCCAAATCCCCTTCCATAAGTGTTTCTAAAATTAGCAGTATTTTGAAAGAATTTTCTTTGAGGTACTGCTGAGTGACCAGCAGTTTTTTGAAAAGTGTTTGAAGGTACTGCTTGTTTTTGAAACTTGATCTCTTCAACCTTAGGTGTTTCAACAGACTTTTCTAAAGATTCAGGACTAGGTTTACTCAAAAGCTTTTTCCTAAACTCTAGATTATCTACACCATAACAATTGACATCTCTCCTAGGTGGTTGAAAGCTACCTGTGGGGGGAGGAACTGCATTATAACCTTTTTCTTTCTGAAATACAGGAGGTGTTTGATTAGGGGATTCCTCATCACTAGAAGTGTTTTCATCAAGGCTTAGAAACTCTTCATCACTAGTGGAGGTTTCAACAGTTAGATTTATTTCCTTGCTCTTAAATGGAATTCCTTCATTACTATCATAACCTAGGCCTGTTTTAATATTAGATGTTCTTTGCTTTTCAACAAATTGAACATGTGACACTCCTGCCTCATTCCAAACAGCAAGTTTTTCTAACAACTTATCCCTTTCAGCAGTCACTTTTTCTAGTTCAGACACCTTGCAACCTAGTTTCCATTCATTCAACTTAACTAGGTATTCCTGTTGTTTATATTTTTCAAGCCATGCTACTTCATTGTTTTCATGTGTAAGGATTTTGGCTTCCATAGACTCTAAAGTTAATTGATAACCTGTTATCTCAGCCCTAGCCTTTTGAAACTTATCTCTTTCAGCTACATACTCAGTAAGTAACTTTTGATACATATCATTACACTTAGAACATACCTCAGACTTGGTGGATGGACTTGGTGAAGCAGCTACCATAGCAAGCTGAACTGTTTCTTCTTCAAACTCTATGCTCCAATCAAAGCTTCCTAACTCTTCCCTTGACTCCAAAGCAGCATATCCAGGTTCTTCATCAAATGCTGTGCTCCAATCTTCCAAGGCAACCATTGAATAAGTTATAGGTTCTTCATCAAACTCATTGGACCAATCAATCTCTGACAAATTCTCTTGAGCAACCAAAGCTTTTGGTTTTGGTTCAGTAATTGGAATCTCTTTTCTTTCAGGCTTGGGTGGTTCAATCATCTTGTTTGCTTGATACTTTGCAAATTTGCATTCCCTTGCAAAGTGACCAGTCCTTTGACAGTTGAAACATTCAATCTTGGATTTATCAAATGTTATGCCTTGTTTAGCTCTGAAGTTGATGCCTTTACCAGTCTTGTTCACATACTTCTTGATCCTTGCAGTGAGCATAGCAACTTGCCATCTGATATCAATCTCTTCCAAAGCATCATCATCAATTTGCAATACATCTTCTTGATAGGTGACAGGCAAAGATGCTTGTTGTGCAAAGAATGAACATAGAACTTCATCTGAGGTGGGTGTTGATGATTGTGATGAATTGGTGGTGACCATTGTTGTGCAAGGAACCTGTGTTTCATTCACAGTACTTTGAGTAGGATAAGCAGTACCTTTAGAAGTACTGCTTCTCTTTTCAGAAGAGACAAAAGCAATGTTCTGCTGAGTGCTTGAACCTGTGATACCATTCATCTCATGCTCATAAACCTTCAGATTATTGTAAAGATCATCAAAGTCCATAGTGTCTAGCCCGGATTGTCCTCTGATCATGGTAGCAACAACATGCCAGGCTGATGGCAAACTTCTTAAGAACTTCAAATTTGCATCTTCAATAGATACCTCAGCATCATATAGTTCTAACATGCTTAAAAGATGTTGAAATCTTTCATATGCAGAATCAAGACCTTCTCTTTCACCAACTGTGAAAGTTTCAAATTGTTGCTTCAGCAAATTCCTATGCATCTTTTTGGAAGCATCATTACCACCAAACTTCTTCTTTATTGCAGCCCATAGTTGTTTGGCATCTTTGGCATCATGAAACTTTAGTAGGTGACCATCAGGAATAGCAGAGAGCAGTATGTTGAGTGCTTTGTCTTGATTTCTTTTGGTAGCAGCAGGTACAGGTATTTTTGGAGGTGTTGGTTGTCCAGGTACCTGAATTGATTCTTCAACTTGCATATTACCATTGACAATCACATCCCATAAGGCATGGTCTGTGATAGCAATGTACTGCCTCATCTTCATAGCCCATAGATTGTACTCTCCTTTCTTAACAATAGGAATTCTAACAGCAGTGATTGAGGGTGCAGGTGCAGCATCAGTCGACATCTTGAAAGGGTTTGTAGTGAAATCGGTTTAAGGTTTTGTCTTCTTAATTCAGAGTTTCCAACACAAGCTCTGATACCACTTGTTGGATCGATGTACTCTGATCAAACTACTTTTGTAGCTTGTAAAGGTTTAACAATATTGAGTAAACTCAATATTATTAATATTGAAACACTGTTTTAACCTTGTAAAGTATGCGGAATCTACTAACACAAAGCTTAAGAAAACTTTTTATATTAACCAAACTTAGAACCTGCTTTGTTACACAGATTCACTAACAATCCCTAACTATTAACTTTAATCGACTTCTAAGACTTGCAAAACTTCTAAAAACATATATCGACCAATACCTCTTAAGGCTCTTTATATAGATAACCTTAAGTCGGTTTACAACATATAATCCTTGAACGACAAGTTATAATCCCTAACTAATTCTAGAATAATCTCTTAATATTACACATAAATCCTTATCTAATATTGCACATTAGTCCTTGCATCCTTCGAAGTACTTTAAGCAATCTTCATATCAGCAGTACTTTGACTTTAACTCTTCAGCAGTACTTTGACTTAAGTTCTTCATGCAGCAGTACTTTGACATCCAGAAGCACTTTGATATATTATATCCCAACACCACCCTTAACACGATACAACATCGTGAGATCCACCTCTTCCGCTCCATACTCCTCCCCATATCCCTCTCCATCTAACAATTAAGCTTCATGCTTATGTTATCCTTCAAGCAAATAAAACAATCAACCATGAGTTGCAAGCAAGTCCAAGTGCTCTTTCTAGGCAATATAGGACTATGTCTTTTCATTTGTTTTATTATGATTAATATGCCTTAAGCATATTAAATGTTGTAATGCTTTCTATGATGCTTGAATGAATCTATTTTTTTTCTATTGCTTTGCATGTAGATTTGCCTTACTCTCTTCTAATATTTTGTGTAGCCAAGATTTCCATAGCTCATCTCCTTGGTGCTCTCAAATGAGGGGGAGTATACATCAAGGGGGAGCATTAACCTTTTTGATTTTACAAAAAGGGGGAGAAGAGAATGTTAAACTCTAAATCCTTGTCTAAAAATTAATTTTTAGACCTAATGAGTTTAAGGTTTTGTAATCATCAAAAAGGGGGAGATTGTTGACATAAATAATGTCTTAAAACATTGTTAGCTTATTAAAAATGTCTCTATGTTTTGATAATTACAAAGCATAAACTCATTAATCTAAAACTTATGTCGTAAACAAGTTTTTAGTGCTTAACATTTGTCTTTACATCCAAATCACTTAAGGTATGAATAAACAAAGTGTTTATTGCATTCTATGATCAAAGGAACAATTTTCTTAAACACTAAATTTTTTATAAAATGTCACAAAACATTTTATATCTTTTACAAAACATTTTTGGAATTAAAGTAATATGTTTAATTCATTATAAATATATGAATTCAAATTTCCAACCAAAAATGGCAAATCTAATCCAGAAAAACGTTCCTCACAAAAAGACAAATAAACCCAACGTTCAGGAGGGCGGCCCCCTTAATTTTACTAGGCGGCCCCCTTAATCATTAAGGGGACCGGCCTACAATTAAGGGGACCGGCCACGCTCCAGAACAGTATTTTCCCCCCTTTAAATACTGATTCATCCCTCAGATTTTTCTCACCTTTTGCACTTCTAAACTTTCTGATCCATATCTAATTCTCTATTCTCTCATCCTTTGATCATAAGTGTATATATATTCTTTGTTTCAAAGTGATTCAATTTCCATCCTCTCAAGTGCAAGAGAAGAATACTTCTATCTTCCTAGACAAGAAGTATTACAACTTGTTGTGATCTCCACATCAAAGTTGTTGGTGTAACATCAAGATTATTTACATACTCTTTGTGAAGATTGTTGTGAATATTTGCTTGTAGATAGTTGTGTTAGATATAGATTGTGTGATTAGTTGATAGCTTGGTGTGAAGAAGAAAAGCTAGGAAATCTATTGGTGTGAAGAAGCTAGGTGTGAAGTAGATTGATTTGAAGAAGGTGTGTAGAAGGTGTGACTTAGGTGTGAAGGTGTTGTGGTGTGATTATTGGTGTGTAGATTGGTGAGTAAATTGGTGTGTAGATTGGTGTGAATATTGGTGTGTAAATTGGTGTGTATGGTTTTCTCCGCCATAAGGGAGCTTGTTGATATAGTGAATAAAACTCTCGAGTTAGGTGCTCGGGGAGTGGAGTAGGGCAAGAAAGGTGTCCTTGTAGCCGAACCACTATAAATCTCTTGTCTCGCGGTTCGATCTTTCCATCTCTTACTTATTAGTGTTACTTATCATCATTATATATTTCGTATTGATACTAGTTTATATTGTGCAAGACTTGAGATCACATATTATCGAATCTAAGTTTTAAAACACTAAAACTATTTTTACAACTAATTAAAAAGACGTAAAACTATTCAACCCCCTTCTAGTTTTTCACAAAAGTGATTGGGGACCGATTGTGAGACGGTCGTTAGATTAACGGAGATAGGTTAGTCGGGTGCCGTAGTCGGACCCTCATGTTGTAGCCCGTGGTTGAGTTTGTGATTGGACGGAGATTTGTTATTTTATGACTTTTGCTTATTTTTGGACTTGGACAATGAGCCGAGAGTCATGACTCGGACATATGACCATTTTGTATAACTCAATAACTATTAAAACTAAAACGAAAATAATAAAACTCGTAATAATCATTATTGATGATATGAACGTTTATATGAATATATATATACGTGAATAACGTATATATAACTATATAAGCGCGTATATTAATAATAATAATAATCACGAGTCGTATTATAAATAATACGATTAGATATATATTATGCTACGAAAGTAGCGTAATATTATTGAACGTATTATTATTATAAAAATTGTGTTATAAAACGGGAAACTCCCGACAATTATGAAACGTTTAATAAAATGTCGTTTTGGATATATAATGGATAAACTTATTGAGTTAGGCGAAATTGTTGTCACTCGGGTCCAGGTAAGTTATTATTTGTGACGTTCGTATTGTCACGGATATATGACGACTAATATAGACGTTTTCTATAATTAAATAACCACTTAACCGTAAGGTTGAGCCGGGTTATTTGGCTATATGAAATGAATATATTAGTGGGCATCGTATCCTACGACGCCCATAGGTTGTAGTATATGTAAAGTGTAATAGATTGCGAGTATATATATCGGGAAATCTGGCCAATTTGACGATATATATGGGGAATTTATTAAACTATGATATATACTATATAGTAATTATGTGCTATGTGCCTTAGGTTGGGTGTAATCTTGGAACGGTATGTTACGTAAATAAATATGAGGATTATCAAATCGACGGACTTGGTAAATTTCGGCGATTTATTTAAATAATATATTGGGCTAATATTAGATCTATAGTTTATTTCAGTATTCTTTATGTGATCTTTGTGGTTTGTTTTGAGTCGACCCACCACCCGTATGGATACCAAACGCAAATACACCAAACTAATACGAAATGGATTTTCGGAAATAAAACGGATTCTCGTCCGGATTTGGGAATATTATATATTTGAGGAAATGATTTCTGAAAGAGTTAATATTGTTAGGTCGTGCCAAGTCCGTAGTTGCTGTTTCGTGAGTTATCATACATCTTATTGCTACCTACCTCGTCTTGCTATTTTCTGGACTTGAGGTGAGTCATAGCCCCACTTTTTACTCTTGAACTATGTTTTCAACGATTGGGGTGAGAAACGTGCAAATCATTTTACGTGGACTATTATCGCTTTTATATTATTTCTAAACTTGCTATGCGTATGGACTAGGATCTATTGTCAGCTTTAGTCACACCTTTTGTGTGTACTATTCAAGGTTGGCTTATTTGGTTATTTGGATTATCAGCTTTAGTCACATATTTGTTGTGTGTACTATTCAAGGTTGGCTTATTTGGATTGTCAGCTTTAGTCACATAGTTTCGTGTGTACTATTCAAGGTTGACTTCGGAGGTTATCCGAGTATTTATTGGTATTGCGGGGGTTACCCGAATATCTATGTTAGTACGGAAGGGTTTCCGTGTGTTATGTTGAGAGCGGAGGGTATCCGCAGGCTTTTAGCGAATCCTTAGTCTAGCTAGCAAGCGTTTTGCGTATATGTCCACTATATTATTAGTTGAATTTAAACCTATGATCTCACCAGCGAAAGCTGACTTTTAGCACGTTTTCTCAGGTAATTAAGTGTTGAGGTGCATGCTTGGATTGGAAGGCTCGGCCAAGGCACTCGGTGCATGGATCTATTTTTCTAAACTCTGATAATTAAATTTGGACCTATTGTTATTCTATTTTGGGCCTGACTCTGAATGATGTTGGGATAAATGTAAACCTTAAAACCCCGTTTTGGATGTGTTTTTACTATGTTTACTTTATCTCGTTCTATATTGTCTTGTGTTGGATACCAATCCCCGTAGCACCCCGAAAGCTTGTTGAGTCTTCCGCTGTATCAAATTTTGGGGGTGTTACAACAACGAATGAACTAGTATCCTGTTTCAAATCCACAACTACTATCTTTTAGCCAAAGATCATCCAGTAAGACTAGTCGGATTTGACACTAGTCTCGAATCTTTTTTGAAGATTGGATAACCAATCTTGAAACAGTGAAAATGTTCTGTTCAACAAGGAACCCGGTTTGAAGATTTGGCTCACTAATCTTGAAACACTGAAAAATGAATTGTACGACATGTATGTATGTTTCAAACTTTGTATAAAGTTTAGATGGCATCAGCGATAGGCAAATGGGTTTAGGTATCTTTGGAGGCATGCGTTTATAAGTAGCAGTGCTATGATACTATACAGTGAAGTTTAAAAGGGGAAAGCAATCTCTTAACACATCTCCAGAGATTAATTGAAAGATTGAACATTATTCTATTAAAAGATTTTCATACAGATATTTCACTTGACGTTATATCTTTTATGATTCATCGGCAAATTATCCACAGCAAACATCATGATTAATCTCAAATAGTTAAGGTTAAAAGTTGAGAAAATCCTTGGTGTGCGGAAATAATTCGTAATCAGAAACACAGGAAAACAAACGAAAATGCGATCTTCAAAATAATTTGACAAAAAATCCACCCATAATATGACAGAAAGGTCGTTTCTGGGAGTCTTGAAAGAGTTCAAATCTTAAAAAATTCTTAGCAATTCACCACTTGTGCAAGATTTTCAAGGGAATATTACTTGACGTCTACATTCTTACTTATAAAAAGTTAAAAACATCAAAAGTTTCCCCATCCAACGATGTGTGACAAACTCAACACTTCTTTGAAGACTCCATATTGCATTTACACTTGCTTCAATTTTGACATGTAATTCATCTTTATGAAGCTCTCTTCGAGTTTAATGTAAGTCAATAAAATGTCGCCAATATAAATCACACAAGTTCATAATTATATGTTTTATAGTTGGTCATAATTATAGGGTTGATCGTACAAATATGTGATGGTCAGTTCAAATTCATGTTTCGAAATTGTGATGGCCGTCTTGTAATTAATCAAGGGACTTGTATCCTGTTTCAAATCCAAATTGGGGAAAGTTAATATTGTGTGAAAATACGTGGTGTGCATGACGCATCCCAAATGTCTAAGGTTAAAAATTGTGAAAATATGTGGTGTGCGGAAATAATGTTTGGGCTTTTAGTTTCATGTTGACGTGGTTATTGGCAAGAACTTATTGAATCTATCGTTTGACCACTAATCTTTTAAATTTTCTTCACACAAATATTTTACTTAGACGTTATTCATCGGCAAATTATCCGCAGCAAACATCATGATGCATCCCAAATGGCTGAGGTGAAAAGTTGTGAAAATACGTGGTGTACATGATGCATCCCAAATGTCTAAGGTTAAAAATTGCGAAATTACGTAATCTGCGGAGATAATGTCTGGCCATTTAATTTCATATTTGTATTCGGTGGACAAGGTTATTGGCAAGAACTTATTGAATCCATCATTTGGGATAATAATCAATTCAAAATTCGTACTTAGAAACACTCGAAAGCAAACGAAAATGTGAATCATAATCTTCAAAGATATAAAGATGAAGAAATCATAATCTTCGAAAGAAATAAAAAAATTTAACAAAAAATCCACTCATAATATGGCAGAAATGATCCCTTGTTTGGAGACCTGGAAGATTTTCCAATCTTCCCAGATTACTAACAAGGCACCATTAGTGCAAGATTCTCAAGGGAATATGATCTAACGTATACTTTCTTACTTATTAAAACATCAAAAGTTTGCCCATCTAGCGATGTGGGACCTCCATATTGCATTTACACTAGCTCCAATTTTGACATGTAATTCATCTTCGAGGTGTACGTAACTTGATAAGATGTCATCAATATAAATCACACAAGGTCATAATTATAGGGTTGATCACTTGATCTTATTAATATGTGATGGTCAGTTCAAATTGAAGTTTCGAAGTTGTGATTGTTGGGAATAAGTGAGTTTGGAAGTTTACTATTCAAAAAGCAGAAGGTACAACGAGACGATGCCAGAACTGATTGTACATGGTTGTTAATTAGCAGATGTTACAAGCTGATGATGCAAACAATACCACACGTAGTTGATATAGTATGTGATGACCTGGTAAATGGGGATGTGCGGGATATGAGGGAATGAACCACTCATTATCTCCTCTTTTCAAGGGATCGTGGTTGTGATCACAACTGATCAATGTGATCATGACTATGATATTCAAGTGTGTATATAAGGCTAGGGCAAATACCATAAAAAAGCATCATACTTGTACTAAAATACACTTTTGGGTATCGAACAAATTTTTTTCCTCATATGGGTAATGAACTTTCATTTTTTGGCCTCTTTGAGGCACTTTGTGACATTTTTGCCTGCAAAAACGTCACAAAGTGCCTCAAAGAGGCCAAAAAATGAAAGTTCAGTAGTACCCATATGAGGAAAAAAATTTGTTCGATACCCAAAAGTGACTTTCTTGGCAAGTATAATGCTTTAATATGCCCATAAGGCTATTAATGCTTATTGTTAGATACACCAGAAAAGACACACACATACTTGATCAAATTGCTTCTACCATTTACTTCTTGCTCTATAGTTTTCGGTTACCACCATTACGTTGCAAACCCATTTCGTTGCTGCTCAAGAGGTCTGTGTGTGTGAACTGTATATATCCTGAAATGCCTTGTTAGATACACCAGCAGGAAGATGATTATGTTGTTGTTTCGACAACAAGCTAAACAATGCTTGAGACCCGAGTATGTTCTTTTCATTGATGTTGTCTAGAAAGTAAATGGTGTTCTTGACAACGTTTCTGGCCGACATGCTGTTGTTGGAGCTGTCATACGAGTATGGATTCATGTTTGTTTGAGATGGATACTACTGCTATTGTTTTATAATTGTATTGCTTGAGAATGTGTTATATTTGGTTCATTTAATTAGAGCTGAACCAAAATCCAAATTGTAGTCTAGTGATAGCATGCTTATCTTAAAGGGCTTACGTGGGAGCCATAATATATATATATATATATATATATATATATATATATATATATATATATATATATATATATATATATATATATATATCTATTTTATCTAATAAAACAGAGTTTTGTACAACTCTCTAAAGCAGCCTGTATTTAATTCGCTGATGTGTCTTGAAAGATAGCGCATAGATATTTTAGTTAAGTACATGTTCTCTAATACACTCCATGAAAGGGCTTCTCTATAACCGATTGAAAGCTATTCCAAAACTTCTCTCATATTCATCTAATTCAAAAACTTCAATCCAAAAACATTGGATCCAAAAGCGCTCCAATATCAATTTATAATCATTTTCCTTCTACACACAATGGCGTTTTGAAAAATGCTTCCTTCCTCCACCACAATCTAAAAAAAATAAAAAATAAATTAAAATATTGCATTTTTAATTCATTGATCTTTATTCTTCCTGAAAGTTTTAGTTTATGTTAGTTTGTTTAGTTTGATTTGTATCGAACAACTTCTTGATTTTACTTTTCTTGATACCGATTTTCATCACCGGTTTCTTTTCATCATCAAAAGTTGATGTCGCACAATAAAAAGGTTAGTCTTGGTTTGATTGATTTATAATGAGTTCCATATATATTTCTTATAATTGATAGGTGTTTTTGAATGCTGTGTTTATTAGTTGACCACCAACTATATAATAAAATGTCTCACCAGAAAGAAACATTGAAAGCATTTTAAACCAAAAGCATTTATGCGAATCCTTGGTAAAATTTACATAATCATATCACATGCTTGATAAAATGCACATTATTATCAAGGCATTTTTTTGGTATCTTTACTTAACAGGTGATAAGGTATTTTGTGCGTCGGGTACATAAGTTTTGCGGATCATGCGAGTTATAACGGGTCACATGACATGTTGCGAAAGATTAATAATTGTAGGATTGGGTAATGAATTAAAAAGTTCTAATAGTGATTAAAACGGAGGAGCTAAAGGCTACAAGTTCTTTGATAGGCTCTCATTTTTCTACATTATCTAACAATTGATGGATTTGGAGATAATCTGAAGTGAGCAACATAGCGATAGGATATGTCAATTATATGTAGCCGCCTCTCACATTAGGAGCAAAAAAGTATTGAAGATGGTTATTCATGCTGAAGAAGGAAATCTCACTAATACCACCACCAACGTGGCTTACAAAGAAGTGCTACACAATTTATGATCACATCTATATGTACATATATATTCCATTCGTAGAATAAAAGATTACATATGTTTATTTTATCTTTTGGGATTTTTGACTATCGTATTTCATATAATGTATGTTTGATGATTACCAGTATACACTTTACGTGTGTTTGTCCATGTGTGGTTCTTTCTAATTTGTAACTTCATAATACGCAATATCATTTACTGCATTCTTCAACGTTGCTTAAAAATACCCGTGAATTTCACGGGTCTTTTAGCTAGTATATATATATATATATATATATATATATATATATATATATATATATATATATATATATATATTTAGACTCACATTTATAGCACAAAGAGATGACAAAAATTCACCCATAATATGGCATAAACGTCAATTTTCCGAACTGCTGGAAAGAGTTCACATCCGATCTTTCGGACTAATCTAGACAATGACATTTGTGAAACATTTAATGGGAGATATGTTGATATGTCTAAATATTTACTTTTAAACACATTAAAAGTTTGTTCATTCACCTATGTGGGACAAATTCAACCCAACTTTTCTTTCACATATCCGAACACTACATTTTGAGACTCAAATTTTGACATGTAATATGTCTTTACGAAGCTCTCTCGAGGAGCATGTAACCCAATAATATGTCATTAGTATAAATCACACAAGTCTTTGACTATACGTGTTCAAAGTTGCTGAAAAACTTTGGGACCTTTGGCTTTAGAAATCAGAATTATTAATTATTTGCTTCTTAATCAATCATTCACTCTCGTACAAAACTGCTTGCTTGATCATGTGGACAAATCGCGTAACTTTCTTTGCATCAAGAATTTGAATGAACTAAACAAGATCATGTGACCAAAATGTTATAAGATATTGACAAAGTTCTCTTAATTTTATTACAAGAAACGTCGTCCAAAACAACCAACTACTCAGCGTAAATCGATTGTCGTATCTAGATACACTATACAAAGGAAGTATTTGTAATGAAAGTGTTCATGTAATCCAGTTTGAATAAACTTCCATTTATGTCCTTTGATTTGAACTGATAATCTTGAAACTTTCATATATGCAGCATTTATCATTAAGCCCAGATCGCAAACTAATCGCTGTTGTCTGAGATCACCTTAATGGACTAGTTGTGGACTCTTCCAATGGAAAAGTAAGAGATTATGCGTTAATTTGGTTTTTGTTAATAAATCTTGCGTCAATTGTAATTAAGATTATAATGGGGATTTCATATACTGTGTAGACTGGGCAAAATGGGTGGTTTCGGTTAACAGGGTTGGATTGACCCGCAACGTCTTTTGCCCTTATTTCGTAAAAGTTATGATAAATACGATTACAGAAACTTTATTATCACAATGAATATTATTTTTGAGTAACAAATTGATCGGTTACATGTATTTACCAGTAAACTCTAAGCTATGTTTGACCCATTTTGTTTTTACCTAAATTTTCTTTATTCTTTAGATGAATATCGAGTTATCGACCCACCCATGAGTGAATGGCTCGAAATTGCTATGCTGTATATTTTATGATTAACTCTTAGGTTCTTAATATTTGTTAATTTTAACCTTGTTTGCAGACTGTGGCATCAGTAGATGGTCACCTTGACCAGTGGCGTAGCTTTTAAGGGGCCGGGGGGGGGGGGGGGGGGGGGGGGGGGGGGGCCGACCCCCCGAAATTTTTTTTGCGATGTATGGGGTATATAGTTTTCGTGTAGAAAAATTTCGGTATATTCGGTTTCGACCCCCCGAAAATTTTGGTATACCTGTAATATAGCCTTAGGAAAAAAAAAATTTAGATCCCGACCCCCCACTTAAAAATTCCAAGCTTCGCCACTGACCTTGACTACTCATTTGCTTCTGCATGGCATCCAGACGGAAGATTATTTGCTACAGGGAACCAAGACAAAACTTGCAGAGTGTGGGACCTACGAAACCTGTCTGACCCGGTTTCAATTCTTAAAGGAAATATGGGGGCAGTCCGGTCAGTTCGTTTCTTTTCAAATGGGCAGTTTTTGGTGGTTGCTGAACCTGCAGATTTCGTGCATGTCTATGAAACCAACAAAAACTATGAAAAGAGGCAAGAAATTGATTTCTTTGGTGAAATATCGGGAGTGTCACTTAGCCCAGATGATGAAACCCTTTACGTTGGAGTGTGGGACCGAACTTATGCGAGTTTGTTACAGTATAACAGACGACACAAGTACGGGTACCTTGATGCCTTTGTGTAGTGTCTATTAGTCGTGACCTAAAAATAAGGTTTTTCTGAAACGAGTTTCTTTTGTTAACGTGTTCTTGATTCTGCTGTAGTTTTGGCTATTGGAGTATATGATGAATTGAGACATGGGGTGTTAATGTAAAACTTTGTTAAGAAAATGTATAGCAGTTATCTTTGAAAGTACGCGTTGGTCAGTTGTCCCAATTCACGTTTTGGAATTGTGATGGCCGTCTTGTAAATCACGAATGAACTTGTGTCCTGTTTCAGTTCCACATTGGTTAAAGTTGACATCTTTTTAGCAAAAATCATCCAGTAGCTAGTTTGATTTGACACTAGTCTCTAATCTAGTTTGAATATTGGCTCACCAATCTTAAAAAGCTGCTGGTCAACATGGAGTCTGTCCTGTAGAGAAAATGAACTAGGGCTGATCATGTCCAAAACTAAAGTGGACTGGACCGAAAACTGAATTGCTAAAACACCAGTGCAAGACCAGACCGAAGTGTGTTCGGTCCGGTCAAATGGAGCATAATGCCCGGTTTTGCGTAAGACCTAACCGCAACGAGGACTGAATACGAGGAACTAAGGATTGGACCGAAATATGTCCGGTTCGGGCAAGTTTCTCAGTTCAGTCCGCGGTCTGTCATGCTCAGCTTTTAAAATGAAGCGTGCAACACTCATGCATGTTTGTAACTTTGTATAAAGTTTGATGGCAATAACGTAACACATCTCTGCAGAGATTACTTGAAAGATCGAACAATAATCTTTTAGAAATTCTTTATACAAACACCATGATGCATCCTGAATGGCTAGGTTAAAAGTTGTGAAAATCCATGATACCTCGTGGTGCGCGGAAATAATTCATACTTAAAAACACATGAAAACAAACTAAAATGTGATTCATAATCTTCAAAGATATAAATATGAAGTACACGAAAATGTAAATCATTAATCTTCAAAGAATATCAAAACAAAAAATTGACAAAAAATCCACCCATAGTAAGGCAGAAATGGACATCCACAATAATTTTGAATGAGTTTAAAATAAACTCAATAAACTCATTCAAAATTATCACCTCGAAACATGATGTATTTCTCATGTCCAACTATCATCATTGGTCATCATCATCACACAACTTGAAGGAGATCCTTAACTTTTCTGGTCTGTAACTTATATGTAAATTGGCCAGCTACTTCATTTCATTTTGTTCATATTGTATGCTTTTTGATCATCTAGAAACATGCTGGGAGTTTGTTGGAAGTTACACAGACTCAGATTAGTACGTTAATTAGCAGTCAAGGATGATTTTATTGTTGCAGGAGGTTTTCAAGGGGAGCTCGCTTGTAAGGTATTTCAATAACACAGAACACATACTCAATCCTTTTGTCGTATATTGAATCTTAAAAAACATGTATTATGGTTTCTAATATGCTCACTTGTGTATGCAGCGTTTGGATAAAAAGGGAGTAAGTTTTTGTACAAAAACAACTTATGACGAAAATGCCATAACAAATGCTGTTGAGATATACGACAGTTTGAGGTAATCGAAATTTAGGAGAGATATATCAGTTTAGCTTAAACTAAGATACTCTTGGTGGTGTTAATATGCTGACACTGAGCTGTTTTGTAGTGGTGAAAAGCATTTTATGGCATCAAATAATGATGGTGGCGTGAGAGAATATGACATGGAGAGATTTCAGCTTATGAATCACTTCCGCTACCCTTGGCCAGTGAATGTGAGTTTCTTATAAACGTTAAAATGGTGGATCCGTTTACTTTCTAGCATTCATTTTATAGGGTGTTTGTGTCGCAACTATAACTGGTTTATTTTTTTGGGTTAACAACCTGATCATATAGAGATCAAATGATTAGTTTCAAGAAATTGATCATCTAAACAATAAGTAAAGTGACATATATAGTCATGTACTCTCTTCCATTAAGCTAATCAGTGAAGTTTCACAAGGTATATATCTTTTTATTATTATTATTATTATTATTATTATTATTATTATTATTATTATTATTATTATTATTATTATTATTATTATTATTATTATTATTATTTTTATGATTATTATTATTATTATTATTATTATTATTATTATTATTATTATTATTATTATTATTATTATTATTGTTATTATTTTCCCCACAAACTGTTTTTTTGGTTATTTTTAAAGTTAATGCTTTGCTTAGTCGGAATTTACCTGTGGCACATAGAATTGATGATTATTAAAACTTCAAACTGTCGGAGCACATTCAGTCTTCTGCAACTTATTTTATTACTGCTATTTATCTATTATTGTTTCAATCAGATATCACATAAACACTCTAGAAAACACTCATCTAAACACCCATCTAGGCTAGTTGCCATTTCCAATTTTTTTCCCTCTGCGTAATGCAGGCTGATTTAGTGGTTGAACCTAGGACTAAACTCAAAATATATCCTATAATAATTCTTGTCACAAATTTGACCTCAATTTTCTCATTCTCTGTGATCATGGAGTCCTTTGGTTCTCTATTTCATGAATTTGGGGTATTTTACCTTGAGTATGATGTGGTAAGATCCATAAGTGCACTGTCAGTGAAATACTATGTGTTGCAACCAATTTCACTGTCCATTTTGAATAAACTTCCATTTATGTCCTTTGATTTGAAGTGATAATCTTGAAACATTCATATGTGCAGCATTCATCATTAAGCCCAGATCGCAAACTAATCGCTGTTGTCGGAGATCATCTTAATGGACTAGTTGTGGACTCTTCCAATGGAAAAGTAAGAGATTATGCACGATTTTGTTTTTGTTAATAAATTTTGCTTCAATTGTAATTAAGATTCTAATGGGGATCTCATATATTCTGTAGACTGGGCAAAATGGGTGGTTTGGGTTACTAGGGTTGGATTGACCCACAACGCTTTTTGCCCTTATTTTGTAAAAAGTTGTGATAAATACGACTAAAGAAATTGTATTATCACAATGAATACTGTTTTTTAATAATAAATTGATCAGTTACATGTATTTACCAGTAAATTCTAAGCTATGTTTGACCCATTTTTGTAGCAAAATTTTCTTTAGAGAAGTCATCAACAGAATCGACCCACCCATGAATGAAAGACTCGAAATTGCTATGCTGTATATTTTAATGTTAACTCTAGGTTCTTTATATTTGATAATTTTAATCTTTTTGCAGACTGTGGCATCAGTAGAAGGTCACCTTAATTGACTACTCATTTGCTTCTGCATGGCATCCGGACGGAAGAGTATTTGCTACAGGGAACCAAGACAAAACTTGCAGAGTGTGGGACCTACGAAACCTTTCTGACCCGGTTTCAATTCTTAAAGGAAATATGGGGGCAGTCCGGTCAGTTCGTTTCTCTTCAAATGGGCAGTTTTTGGTGGTTGCTGAACCTGCAGATTTCGTGCATGTCTATGAAACCAACAAAAACTATGAAAAGAGGCAAGAAATTGATTTCTTTGGTGAAATATCGGGAGTGTCACTTAGCCCAGATGATGAAACCCTTTACGTTGGAGTGTGGGACCGAACTTATGCGAGTTTATTACAGTATAACAGACGTCATAAGTACGGGTACCTTGATGCCTTTGTCTAGTGTCTATTAGTCGTGACCTAAAAATAAGGTTTTTTTTTTCTGAAACGAGTTTCTTTTGTTAACGTGTTCTTGATTCTGCTGTAGTTTTGGCTATTGGAGTATATGATGAATTGAGACATGGGGTGTTATGTAAAACTTTGTTAAGAAAATGTATAGCAGTTATCTTTGAAAGTGCGTGTTGGTCAATTGTCTAAATTCAAGTTTTGGAATTCTGATGGCCGTCTTGTAAATCACGAATGCACTTGTATCCTGTTTCAGTTCCACATTGGTTAAAGTTGATATCTTTTTAGCAAAGATCATCCAGTAGACTAGTTTGATTAGACACTATTCTCGAATCTAGTTTGAAGATTGGCTCACCAATCTTAAAAAGCTGCTGGTCATTTGGTCAACATGGAGTCTGTCCTGTGGAGATAATGAACTAGGGCTGACCATGTCCAAAACTAAAGTGGACCGGACCGAAAACCGAATTGCTAAAACACCAGAGCAAGACCGGACCGAAAAACGGAGCATAATGGCCGGTTTTGCGTAAGAACTAACCGCAATGAGGACTGAATAAGAGGAACTAAGGATTAGACCGAAATATGTCCGGTTCAGGCCAGTTTCTTGGTTCGGTCCGCGGTTTATCATGCTCAGCTCTTAAAATGAAGTGTGCAACATTCATATGCATGTTTCAAACTTTGTATAAAGTTTGATCTTCTAGAAATTCTTTATAGAAACACCATGATGCATCCTGAATGGCTAGGTTAAAAGTTGTGAAAATCCATGATACCTCGTGGTGCGCGGAAATAATTCATACTTAAAAACACACGAAATAATTCATACTTAAAAACACATGAAACAAACTAAATGTGATTCATAATCTTCAACGATATAAATATGAAGTACACGAAAATGTAAATCATTAATCTTCAAAGAATATCAAAACAAAAAATTGACAAAAAATCCACCCATAATAAGGCAGAAATGGACATTGGAGTTTCAAATAAGCTCTTTCAAAATTATCAACAAGGCACAGTTTGTGCATCATTTTCAATGGAAGATATAAGAACATCAACATTCTTACTTATAAAAAGCTCAAAAGTTTGCCCATCCAACGATGTGGCCAAACTCAACAATTCCAATCTAGGTTGATCTTATAGCAACCAATGCTTATCAATCATATCGACTGACCTGACCCATATTGCCACCTGAACAATTCCAATCTAGGTTTGTATCTGGTAATTGCTGTTCCACTCGGAATATTATGGGTTGATCAATGTGGAAATTCAATTGATCGTACATTCGTACGCATATTTTGTTGCAGCTAAGGAACCTGGTATGGGCTACCTCGAAACATGATGTATATCTCATGTCCAATTATCATCATTGGTCATCATCGTCACACAACTTGAAGGAGATCCTTAACTTTTCTGGTCTGTAACTTATATGTAAACTGGCCAGCTACTTCATTTCATTTTGTTAATATTATATGCTTCTTGATCATCTAGAAACATGCTGGGAGTTTGTTGGAAGTTACACAGACTCAGGTTAGTACATTAATTAGCAGTCAAGGATGATTTTATTGTTGCAGGAGGTTTTCAAGGGGAGCTCGCTTGTAAGGTATTTCAATAACACAGAACACATACTCAATCCATTTGTCGTATATTGAATCTTAAAAAACATGTATTATGGTTTCTAATATGCTCACTTGTGTGATTAAATGATGCAGCGTTTGGATAAAAAGGGAGTAAGTTTTGGTAAAAGATCAACTTATGACGAAAATGCCATAACCAATGCTGTTGAGATATACGACAGTTTGAGGTAATCGACCCACCATGAATGAATGGCTCAAAATTGCTATCCTGTATATTTTAATGTTAACTCTAGGTTCTTAATATTTGATAATTTTAATCTTGTTCGCAGACTGTGGCATCAGCAGTAGGTCACCTTAATTGACTACTCATTTGCTTCTGCATGGCATCCAGACGGAAGAGTATTTGCTACAGGGAACCAAGACAAAACTTGCAGAGTGTGGGACCTACGAAACCTTTCTGACCCGGTTTCAATTCTTAAAGGAAATATGGGGGCAGTCTGGTCAGTTCGTTTCTCTTCAAATGGGCAGTTTTTGGTGGTTGCTGAACCTGCAGATTTCATGCATGTCTATGAAACCAACAAAAACTATGAAAAGAGGCAAGACATTGATTTCTTTGGTGAAATATCGGGAGTGTCACTTAGCCCAGATGATGAAACCCTTTACGTTGGAGTGTGGGACCGAACTTATGCGAGTTTGTTACGGTATAACAGACGACATAAGTACGGGTACCTTGATGCCTTTGTGTAGTGTCTAGTAGTCGTGACCTAAAAATAAGGTTTTTTCTGAAACGAGTTTCTTTTGTTAACGTGTTCTTGATTCTGCTGTAGTTTTGGCTATTGGAGTATATGATGAATTGAGACATGGGGTGTTATGTAAAACTTTGTTAAGAAAATGTATAGCAATTATCTTTGAAAGTGGGTGTTGGTCAGTTGTCCAAATTCAAGTTTTGGAATTCTGATGGCCGTCTTGTAAATCACGAATGCACTTATATCCTGTTTCAGTTCCACATTGGTTAAAGTTGATATCTTTTTAGCAAAGATCATCCAGTAGACTAGTTTGATTAGACACTAGTCTCGAATCTAGTTTGAAGATTGGCTCACCAATCTTAAAAAGCTGCTGGTCATTTGGTCAACATGGAGTCTTGTCCTGTAGAGATAATGAACTAGGGCTGACCATGTCCAAAACTAAAGTGGACCGGACCGAAAACCGAATTGCTAAAACACCAGAGCAAGACCGGACCGAAGTGTGTTCAGTTTGGTCAAACGGAGCATAATGGCCGGTTTTGTGTAAGACCTAACCGCAATGAGGACTGAATAAGAGGAACTAAGGATTGGACCGAAATATGTTTGGTTTAGGCCAGTTTCTTGGTTTGGTCCGCGGTTTATCATGCTCAGCTCTTAAAATGAAGTGTGCAACACTCATATGGCATGTTTCAAACTTTGTATAAAGTTTGATGGCATCAACGTAACACATCTCTTCAGAGATTATTTGAAAGATTGAACAATAATCTTCTAGAAATTCTTTATAGAAACACCATGCTGCATCCTGAATGGCTAGGTTAAAAGTTGTGAAAATCCATGATACCTCGTGGTGCGCGGAAATAATTCATACTTAAAAACACACGAAATAATTCATACTTAAAAACAAATGAAAACAAACTAAAATGTGATTCATAATCTTTAAAGATATAAATATGAAAGTACACGAAAATGTAAATCATTAATCTTCAAAGAATATCAAAACAAAAAATTAACAAAAAAATCCACCCATAATAAGGCAGAAAGAATATCAAAACAAAAAATTAACAAAAAAATCCACCCATAATAAGGCAGAAATGGACGTTGGTGGTAACTCTGAAACTCTTTCAAAATTACCACCAAGTTACCATTTGTGCATCATTTTCATTGGAACATAGGAGAATGTCAACATTCTTACTTATAAAAAGCTCAAAAGTTTGCGCATCCAGCGATGTGGGACAAAACTCAAACAATTCCAATCTAGGTTGATCTTATAACAACAATTGGTTATCAATCATATCGACCGACCTGACCCATATTGCCACCTGTACAATTCCAATCTAGGTTTGTATCTGGTAATTGCTGTTCCGCTCGGAATATTATGGGTTGATCAATGTGGAAATTCAATTGATCGTACGCATATTTTGTTGCAGCTAAGGAACCTGGTACGGGCTACCTCGAAACATGATGTATATCTCATGTCCAATTATCATCATTGGTCATCATCATCACACAACTTGAAGGAGATCCTTAACTTTTCTGGTCTGTAACTTATATGTAAACTGGCCAGCTACTTCATTTCATTTTGTTAATATTATATGCTTCTTGATCATCTAGAAACATGCTGGGAGTTTGTTGGAAGTTACACAGACTCAGGTTAGTACGTTAATTAGCAGTCAAGGATGATTTTATTGTTGCAGGAGGTTTTCAAGGGGAGCTCGCTTGTAAGGTATTTCAATAACACAGAACACATACTCAATCCATTTGTCGTATATTGAATCTTAAAAAACATGTATTATGGTTTCTAATATGCTCACTTGTGTGATTAAATGATACAGCGTTTGGATAAAAAGGGAGTAAGTTTTTGTAAAAGATCAACTTATGACGAAAATGCCATAACCAATGCTGTTGAGATATACGACAGTTTGAGGTAATCGACCCACCATGAATGAATGGCTCAAAATTGCTATGCTGTATATTTTAATGTTAACTCTAGGTTCTTAATATTTGATAATTTTAATCTTGTTCGCAGACTGTGGCATCAGTAGAAGGTCACCTTGACTACTCATTTGCTTCTGCATGGCATCCAGACGGAAGAGTATTTGCTACAGGGAACCAAGACAAAACTTGCAGAGTGTGGGACCTACGAAACCTTTCTGACCCGGTTTCAATTCTTAAAGGAAATATGGGGGCAGTCTGGTCAGTTCGTTTCTATTCAAATATGGGGACCGAACTTATGCGAGTTTGTTACAGTATAACAGATGTCATAAGTACGGGTACCTTGATGCCTTTGTGTAGTGTCCAGTTGTCGTGACCTAAGAATAAGGTTTTTCTGAAACGAGTTTCTTTTGTTACCATGTTCTTGATTCTGCTGTAGTTTTGGCTGTTGGAGTATATGATGAATTGAGATGTGGGGTGTTATGTAAAACTTTGTTAAGGAAATGTATAGCCGTTATCTTTGAAAGTATGTGTTGCCATGTTGGTCAGTTATTTAGATTCGAGTTTTGGAATTTGTGATGACCGTTTTGTAAACAACGAATGAACTTGTATTCTGTTTCAAATCCACATCTACTATCTTTTAGCCAAAGATCATCCAGTAGACTAGTCTGATTTGACACTAGTCTGGAATCTGTTTTGAAGATTGGCTAACCAACATCGTGGCCTATATGTATGTTTCAAACTTTGTATAACGTTTAGATGGCATCAACGATAGGCCAATGGTTTTAAGTATCGTCGGAGATAAGCCTTTATAAGTAGTAATGCTACGATATAGTGAAGTTTAAAAGGGGAAAGCCATCTCTTAACACATCTCTGATGCATCCCAAACGGCTAAGGTTAAAAGTTGTGAAATTACATGGTGTGTGGAAATAAATCGATACCTGGAAACACGTGAAAACAAACGAAAATGCGAATCATAATCTTCGAAGATATAAAGATGAAGAAATCATAATCTTCAAAAGAAATAAAAATTTTGACAAAAAATCCACCTATAATTTGGCAGAAATGGCAAATGTTGCGCTCCCGGGAAAGCGTTCTCGTCTTCCCGAAATACTAACAAGTAACCATTTGTGCAAGATTTTCTAAGGGAATATGACTAGCTGTCTACATTCTTACTTATAAAAACATCAAAAGTTTGCCCATCCAACGATGTGGGACAAACACCACTTGTTTTGAAGACTCCATATTGCATTTATACTAGCTCCAATTTTTACATGTAATTTGTCTTCAGGAAACTCTCTTCGAGGTGTATGTAACTTGATAAAATGTCGTCAATATAAATCACACAAGTTCATAATTATATGCTTCTTGATTGATTGATCTTGGTCAGGTGGACTAGTCGGGTAACGTTTCTTCGATTCAGAATGCGAATGGACTAAACGGGATCATATGTAACACCCCAAAATTTGATACAGCGGAAGACTCAACAAGCTTTCGGGGTGCCACGGGGATTGGTATCTAAACACAAGACATAAAAGAACGAGATAAAGTAAACAAAATAAAATACAACCACGCGGGGTTTTAGAGTTTACATTATCCCAAAATCAGCAAATGTCAGGCCAAAAAGAAATAAATATAGGTCCACAATAGTTATCAGAGTTTTAGAAATATAGATCCATAACCGGTGCCAAATGCCAAGCCTCCAATCCCAAGCATCCGCAGAGCATCACTTAATTACCTGAGAAAACGTGCTAAAAGTCAGCTTTCGCTGATGAGATCATAGGTTTAGTTTCATAATTCAATATAGTGGACATATACGCAAAACGCTTGCTAGCTAGACTAGGCCTCAATCATCCAACCAAAATATCCAACCAATATAACCCAACCAAATCAATAAACCAAATCAATCAACCCTATAGGTGCACGCTATAGCTCAAATCCATCAATTCAATAGCTTACCTAGATCAAGTCTAGGCCTCGCTCTATAATCCATCCAATAGCTTACCTAGTTCGGGACTAGGCCTCGCACAACAACAATTCAATAGCTTACCTAGTTCGGGACTAGGCCTCGCTCTATAACCAAAACAATAGCTTACCTAGCTCATGTCTAGGCCTCGCTCAATAACCAAATCAATAGCTTACCTAGTTCGGGACTAGGCCTCGCTAAATCCTACCTAGTTCTATAAGCTTAGCAAGTTTTAAATAAACAAAGCGATAATAGTCCACATAAAACATTTGCACGTTTCTCACCCCAAGTATTGAAAACAAAGTTCAAGAGTAAAAAGTGGGGCTATGACTCACCTCAAGTCCATAAATCCTCAAAAGAAACGATAGAAGAAAGACGTAAGTAATCTCAAGCAACTCACGTAACGGCGACTACAGACTCGGCACTTCCTAACAATATCAAACTCGTTCAGAAATCATTTCCTCAAAATCAAATATTCCCATTCCCGAACGTATTCCGTTTTACTTTCCAAAAATATCCATTTCTCGAATTTACTTCATATTAATTTGAAGTTTGACGTTTGGTATCTATACGGGTGGAGGGTCGACACAACTCAAACCAGAAAGCCACAACAAACAAACAATAATAAAACAACTATAGGTCTAATGTTAGCCCAACATATTATTTAAATAATTATCGAAGCTTATTAAATCCGTCGATTTGATAATCTCCCATATTTATTTACGTAATATATCGTTCCAAAATTATACCCAACCTAAAGCACATTGCACAAAAGATTCTATTTGGTATATGTCGTAGTCCAATGAATTCCCTATATATATCGTCGAATCGGCCAAATTCCACGAGACATATAGTAATTTATCACCCTAAAATATACACCACATCCTATGGGCGTCGTGGGATACGATACCCATTAATATACTCACTTTATATCGTCAAATAACTCGATCTAGAATAAGTCACTCGATATATAAAATGTTTATATTAATCGTCATATATCCGTGACAACACGAAAGTCACAATATAAAGCCCACTTGGACTTTAAAGACCCACAATTCGTATAACTCGATAAGTTTCTGATTTATAAACAAAACCACATTTTTAATTATTAGTTGCCCGACTTATATTTCGCCATTATTTATATAGTTATTATTTATAACAATAGCCCGACATTTATTATACTATTCGCATAATATAATAACTATCGTTTTATTATTATAACGTTTACTCGTCGTCGTTTTATTATTAATATACGCATATATATATATATATATATATATATATATATATATATATATATATATATATATATATATATATATATATATATATATATATATATAGACGTTTAACACGTCTATATATGTATATAAACGATTATATTCTTAATAATATTATTACGAGTATCATTTTTAATATCGACTTTTAAATATTTATCGAGTCATAGAATTTGGTCATATGTCCGAGTCATGACCCTCGGCTCATAGTCCAAGTCCAAAATAATAAGAATCAAGTCACAAATAAATATATCAACTACGTCCAAACAATCCCATATCCACGTGCTACAACATGAGGGTCCGACTACGGCACCCAACTAACCTATATCTCCGTCATCTAATTGACCGTCTCACAATCGGTCCCCAATACCATACTCGTCAACACAACTCCAAATCAAAATACAAGTAAACCAATGTCCAAAGCTTCGGTCCAACATGCCACAACATAAAAATGATAACACAATATTAACCCAAAACAAAATATACCAATTACGGGTCGACCTACCAAGTCAAACCCGGGTCAACTATGAGGCCACAAACCATAAAAATAACCTCACCCGAGACCTTTTGGTCTCGGCTAGCTCTAAAGAGCCGCTCGACCAACACAACCCGCAAGGGGGGGGGGTCGGCCGAGAATCAAAACAACAACAACAAAAAATCGCGAGCAACCAAGCGACCAAAACATCAATTAGCAAATAATCAATCACAAACAATTAATAACAACCGAACCATGACACCTCCAAGACTCTCAACCGAGTCGAGGAGTAATCACACCGAGACCTTGGGTCTCGGTCGAGCTCAATACGAGCCACAACCCAAACCAATCGCATCCAAAAATCCAAATCCGAGCACCAAACAATCAAAATCGACCCCCATGGATACCAAACTCATCTTTATATCAAAACCCATTTTCATCTCAATTTTTAACACCCAATAAATCAAGATTCAATTCGGGTTCGACTCAAAATTGTCAAACCCGACACAAAACTCACGATTTCTCACCTTCAAATCGAATGAGAACCAAGAAAAATGATGGTGTGGTGGCGTGTGGTGCGTGGTGCGGCAGTATCACTAAAAACGGAGGGGAGGGGCGCGTGTTTCACACCACAAGAACAAGGAGATGATGGTGAGTAATTTGGTGGTGGTGGTGTTGTGTGGAAGTCGGCGGTGGTGGTGTTGTGTGGGTGGCAGCCGGCGGCTAAGGAGAGGGGGGAGAAGGGTGGATTTGATTTTTGTTATTATGAGGGTTAGGGTTAGGGGAGAGGGGTTAAATACCCGAATTTTGCATATTGGTCCCTCAAGTTTCACTTTTCCAAAACTAGCCACAATAACTTTAATATTTAGTGAACTCTTTTTAATCGGTTTTCCCGTAACCCGATTACTCGTTCATAAAAGTATTCAATTTTCGCCAAACATATTCGTGCACGTCATAAATGATTTTCCCAACAATATTTCCCGAAACATATAGATATGTATGAAAGACATAATGTTTATTTAACGGTGAATCGCTACCGTTAAGTAAAAGATTAAAATTCGTTAGGTTAATCTAGTGCCGGAGTCAATGTAGTGCCAAAGTAACGATCATAAAATAAATCATCACGACCGAATCAACCAAACCATAAATAAATAACCAAATCTCATAAACTTCGTACGATTAAAAATCAAGTACCAACGTTCGTAAAATATCTCGTCACAATAAACTTTCAAAAATTCCAAATTTTTAATTTTAATGTAATGCGGGTTTTATAAATGGCTCTCTATTTTGCCAGTTGTCACATCATATGAGCACAATGTTATTTCAAGGTGTATGTAACTCTATGTATGTTTCAGACTTCACATAAAGTTTAGATGGCACCAAGTATAGTTTATTTAATAGATATTTAACTTTGATGTTCTTAGACGATTCATTTACTCAAACATCATGATGCATCACAAATAGTTAGATGACAAAAATTCACCCATAATGTGGTAGAAACGACATGTTGCCAACTTTCAGGAAAGAGTGAGATCAAATCCTATCTACCCTGAAAAAACGCCTCATATCATTTGTGCAACATTTTAAAGGCAATATAGCTAAACGTTTACACTCTTACTTATAAACACATCAAAAGTTTGACCACACATCAATGTGGGACAAACTCCACCCACTTTTTTTACTAGACGAATACCCGTGTATAGCAACGAGATTTTATAACGACAGATCGTTTAGTGATAAAAGAAAGTTTATGGGTTATAAATGAAAAATAATAAAAGTTAGGGGTGGCAAATCTTGCCCAATTTATATTTTTTGGGCGATTTTTGACACTTTTTTAAAAGTTTGGGGCATTTTTTTGCCCCCTTGCATTTATTTAATAGGCTCTTACAGGCAAAAGATAAAAAAAGATATTATTAGATGGGCTTTCGAATCACACAATTCAACTTTCAAGCAATTACTCTTATTTTTTTTCCGACCAATTCACTTGTCACTGGTAACTATAAAACATTCCAACTATTTTAATTTTAATTTATCTCATTTATTAACTATTTTATGCATAATTATTTAATACTCTAATTAATTGATAGATATATTTAATTAGTTGCATTTTTATTCATTTAATACTCTATTTTTTTAAGAAAAAATAATTAAATATAGTTAAGATTTAGATGCTTGATCTTTTTTTACAAGATGAATTAAAGGGGTTTTTAGGACTGTTCCGAATGTTTTTAATAGTTGAATTATAATTTGCTCGTTTTAGCCCGTGCCCGTTTGGCCCGATTTATAATTTGTCCGTTTAGCCCGTGCCCGTGCCCGTGCCCGCCCGTTTTGCCACCTCTAATAAAAGTTTGAAGATTTAGGGATTAAGTGTGTTGACTTATTGACTTTGTTGACTTTGTTGACTTATTGACTTTGTTGACTTATTGACTTTGATACTTAAGCTCATGTCAACATAATATTTTGAAACCCGGTTGAACCGTTCCGGTCGAAAAATGGGTCGATTTAAACCGAGTCATGCTTTTAATAACTGAACCCGTCGTGTCCAGTTTTCAAAACTATATGTTTTTTCCCGGTTGAACCCGTTGGTGCGGTCCAGTTTTCAAAACTATATGCAATATCAACTTGTTAGCTTGTATCAAGTTAATTAGTGTATTTAATTATTTTATATTTTATATTATGCTGTAGTTTGTTTAAATTGTATACTGTGAAAATTTTATTGTACTTTTTTTAGTAAGGGGTGTTTTAATTGATTGTTTTTAATTTGATATAGATGCTTTTAATTGGTTGTACCATATGAATAAATTATTGTAATTTTAAGTTATGTGGTGTTTTAATAAGAGCATTAATTACATAATTCATTTTCTCTCACCCTTGTAGTATAGAAGGGCAAAATGAGGATTGACTGAAAATTCAGTTTTCCACTTTTTCCCTTTGACTAAATCTACATTATAAGTAGTTAAAATTAACTTTCATCTCCATTTTTGACACGTAATATATCTTTACGAAGCTATCTTCGAGGTGCATGTAACACAATAAAATTTTGTCAATATAAATCAAGCAAGTTTATAATCATACATATTCATAGTTAGTGAAAATTTTGGGACCTCAAAGGTACGGTTGATCTTATGTTAACTTTGACTCATTAATTACAAATTTGTGGGATAATGATCATGTGGCAGCATTCAGATAATTTACTTAGAACAACCAATGGCTTTCAAACTTGGTTTCTCTCTGCCCCGTCTCTATTTTACAAGGTAGTTGCTTTTTGATCGATCCATCACTCTCGTATTAACGGCTTGCTTGGTCACGTGGACTAAACGGGATCATATGACCACAAGTAAAGAAGGGATTTGTATAGGTCAATGATTTTAAGTATATTCGGAGATATGCGTTTATAAGTAGTAATGCTACGATATAGTGAAGTTTAAAAGGGAAAACCATCTCTTAACACATCTCTGATGCATCCCAAACAGCTAAGGTTAAAAGCAGTGGTGCAGCTTCTAAGGGGCGGGGAGGGGCGGCCGACCCCCTGAAATTTTTTTTGCGATGTAAAGGTATATAGTTTTCGTGTAGAAAAATTTCGGTATTTTCGGTTTCGCGCCCCCCCCCCCCCCCCCCCAATTTAATTCGGTTTCGACCCCCCATAGTGTTAGGAAAAAAAAAAATTTAGATCCCGACCCCCCACTCGAAATTTCCAAGCTTCGCCCCTGGTTAAAAGTTGTGAAAATACTCTACATGGTGTGTGGAAATAAATCGATACTTAGAAACACACAAAAACAAACGAAATTTGCTAATCATAATCTTCGAAGATATAAAGATGAAGAAATCATAATCTTCAAAGGAAATAAAAAATTTGTCAAAAAATCCACCCATAATATGGCATAAATGGTTATGCAAAAGTGTTCTGGAAAGAGTTCACGTCTTCCCAGAATACTAGCAAGTAACCATTTGTGCAAGATTTTCAAGGGGAACATGACTAGCCATCTACATTTTTACTTATTAAAACATCACAAGTTTGCCCATCCAGCGATGTGGGACAAACTCAACACTTCTTTTGAAGGCTCCATATTGCATTTACAGTAGCTCCAATTTTGACATGTAATTTATCTTTATGAAGCTCTCTTCGAGGTGTATGTAACTCGATAAAATGTCGTCATTGTAAATCACACAAGTTCATATATATATGCTTCTTGATTGATCAATCTTGGTCAGGTGGACTAGTCGGATAACGTTTCTTTGATTAAGAGTGTGAATAAACTAAACGGGAGCATATGAGCACAATCTTTCAAGGTTGACCGAGTTCTCTTAATTTTAATTAAAGAAACATTGTCCAAAATAGCCAACTACTCATCAATTATGGTATCTAGATACAAATGAATTGAAGTATTGAAATCCACATATTACATTCTCTTGAGCTTGGTTAACGTGTTCTTGATTCTGCTGTAGTTCTGGCTATTATTTAGAGTATATGGCGAATTAAAACATGGGGTGTTTTGTAAAACTTTGTTAAGAAAATATAGCAGTTATTTTAGCAAGTATGTGCTGGTCGGTTCAATTTCAAGTTTCGAAATTGAGGTGATGGCCGTCTTGTTCTTGGATTTGTATCCTGTTTCAAATCCACATTGTGGAAATTTAATATCTTTTAGTCAACGATCATCCATTAGACTGGTCCGATTTGACACACTAGTCTTGAATCTGGTTTCAGATTAGCTCGCTTGTCTTGAAACACTGGAATTTTTTTTAGTTCAACATGGTAGTTTTAATATATGTTTCTAACCTTTCATTCAAGTTTAGATGGCATCAACTACAACCCATAGGGTTATGTTTCTTGGGAGACATGTATTCATGTGTTAATGATATGATATATTGAAGTTTAAGAGGGAAAAATCATCTCTAACACATCTCTTGATTGTGAAATTGTTACTGGTAAAATTGAAGAAAAACATAAACGAGAATGTAAATTGTAATCTTCAAAGAAATAAAGATGAACAAGCTGGAAAAAAAATAAATAAAAAAATAAAAAAATAACTCACCCGTAAAGCAAACGGCCCTTTGTGCAACATATTAGAAGAATACACCTAAATGACCACATTCTTAGTTATGAAAATATCAAAACTTTGCCCATCCATCAATGTGGGACAAACTCAACCCATTTTTCTTTCGTCTCCAAACACCTATTATGAAGACCCAATATTGCATTTAACAAGCTCCACATATTTTTACGAAGCTCTATACGAGGAGCATGTTACCCAATAAATTGTTATCAATATAGATCACACAATTTTATAATTATGTGGATTAGAAGTTGGTGAAAATTAAGTTAGGGTTGATCTTATGTTAACCCATGGCTTAAAAACTTAATTTTCATCCGTCCCGGCCATCTCTATGCTACTAATTCAAATATGCCCCTGGAATATCATTGAAGACCTATTTCATTTTGCAGCTGTATATCCTAAGACCTAGTGAGTCTAAGATCATCCAGTAGACTAGTCTCGAATCTGGTTGGTTCACCAATCTTCAAACACCGAAAAATGATATCTGCAACATGCATGGTGGCTTTTATGTATGTTTCAGACTTTATATAAAGTTTTGATGGCACCAACTAATGCCCATTGAATAGATATTTTACTTGGACGTTATCTTTGAAAATCATGCATGATCACCAAGCAAACACCATGATGCATCACCAATGGTTAAGGTAAAAAGTTGTGAAAATCCTGTGTCACCAATGATGGTTCAGACTTTACGTAAAGAAAAATATAAACGAGAATGTAAATCATAAGCTTCAAAGAAATAAAGATGAGTTAGATGACAAAAATTCACCCATAATGTGGTAGAAACGACATGTTGCCATCTTCCAGGAAAGAGTGACATCAAATCTTATCTTTCCCGGAAATATGCCCATATCATTTGTGCAACATTTTTAAGTAAATATAGCTAAATGTTTACACTCTTACTTATAAACACATCAAAAGTGCGGCTAAACAATTGAGGATTAGATTAGATAATGTAAATCGAGCATGTTTATTATAATTCTCTTTCCTTGCATAAAAACGAGTCGACTAAGAAATTCTGGCTGAAACTTAATATGTAGTGTCATTAACCATATAATGGATTAGATTAGATAATGGGTTAGGGGTTTGGTTTTTTCAATGTTTTGAAAACCGGGTTATTAATTGACCCGGTCGAGTCACCGGGTCACTGGGTTACCGGTTCAAGCGGTTTGGCTACCAGGTCAAACCGCTTTTCTATATTAAAAAAAAAAAAAGTCTATAAAACATTGGTTTTTTGTTTTATATAAAAGATTTGGATGTTTAATATGATATTTATAATTTATAAAGGGATTTAAATAAACAATGTGGAGGAAAATTTACAAAATGGACCCCCTCCCCCACCGCCTCATGCATGTAACCGCCTTCATCAACTGCCAATCATCTCGCGATCCAAAAGAAAAAACGAAATTTTTTATAAAATTGAAAAAGTGTTAAGTAGTGATCATGGGTGAAGGAAGTGAACCTGTTGTTCAAAATATAGTGTCTATTGTGGATCTAAAGTGCAAATTGGATTTGAAGGGTATCGCATCACAGGGTCGAAACACAGAATATAACCCAAACCGTTTTGCTGCGGCTCTTATTATGAGGATAAGAGACACAAAAACTGCAACATTGATATTTGCTTCCGGGAAGATGGTTGTTGCTGGTGCTAAAAGTGAACAATCAGCAAGAAAGTATGCTCGAAGTATACAGAAACTTGGTTTCCCCGTAAAATAAGGGTTTCAAGATCCATAACATAGGTGCATCATGTGACGTAAATTTTCCGATTAAACTTGAAAGACTTGCTGCTGCCATCTCTCATGGTGTTGTTGTTTACAAGCCTGAACTATTCCCTGGAGTAGTTTACCGGATGAAGCAACCGAAAATCGTCTTGCTCATTTTTGCTTCCGGGAAAATGGTTATTGCTGGTGCAAAGGTCAGAGATGAGACATACACTGCCTTTGAGAATATATATCCCGTGTTGAAAAAGATTCAACAATGATTGATTTCTTCATGGTATGATCGACAAGTGGGATAATTAATGGAGGCGCAAAGGTTTTTGCTTTGTTGATATGATAACAGAGAATGGAGAATGGAAACCATCAAATGTTTTGGTTTAATTTTGTCTTTTGAACCAACAAGCATCACTATATATCGGATGGATATGATGATGATGATGATGTTGTGTTATTATTACAAGCAAACCACAACGACCATCCCTAACAAATGAACACCACTTACCAGAACCCCCAACAACATTGTTCCAAGTCCAAGATCAAGAGCCCTCTAGTATTGTCTACTCGAATTATCAACCACACTTAGCAAGCGTACACGACATTAATTAGAAGCAAGCGGCACACCACGTCACCACGAACAAGTGGCTCCGCTTTTAAATCTTACCACATGGAATAAAAACTCACTAGTAATTTTCAGTATAACAAAGCTGATAAAGTAGTGCAAAAATCAGGGATAGCCAAATTGCAACAGAACCTTTAGCAACAACGACCCAATTAAAAGATGAACAATAACTAAAAAACATAGGTGCAGCCCTATAGCTACTTGAAAATTGGAACACAAACTGCAGAAAAAGAACAATAGCTGACAACGACCCAAATCAATTATGGTCACACGTAACTCACATACCAACTATATGCTGAACAAAAATTTATAAACTAAGAAAAGATTAAAAAAGACAAAGTTGCAACGATACTATAAGCAGGGCCAAACTTAGAGCACAGATGAACATTAATATTTGAATTGGAAGATGTCAACAACATATGAGCAAAAACACAGTAAAATTTGAACTGAGAGAGAAGATGTACAAAAAAAATTTACACCAGAAGCAAGTGACAGGGAGGAACCTCACTGACTAGCAGGCGATGAAAAGCAACAAGAGTTAAAGATGAATAGTAAAGCTAAACTCTCCAGTGGGCACATAGGCATCGGTGCAGTGTCCATTGCCCTCTTGAACACCTTCTTGTAATCCAGTGAATCTTCAGCTTCGATACAGATCCTGGCCATTGTTTGGACACAGTCAGTTCTGTCTATAACTGCATTTGCAACATCGGTTGCTTCGGCTCTTGTAGGACGGGGACACTTGATCCATTGACTCTAGCATTTGTGTTGCTGTCACCACTGGCTTCCCTTGGATGTTGCATTTGTGGAACATAAGTTTCTGTGTAAGAAACATCTTCTCAATGGGGATTTCCATTCCTAAATCACCACGAACGGCCACAAAGGCATGTGCTTCTGCAAAAAGATCATCAAAATTGGCCACCCCTTCTTGATTTTCAACCTGTACTTATATTAAGATATACAAATTAACCATCAATAACTTAACGTGAGCAATAATTAATGATATATAAAAGTATTTTCCTTTTTTAGCCTTAATAGTCATTACTGTGCATTTTTTATGGGTCATGAATTTGTGTTTATATTTAGTCATCCAGTAACCCAATGAGCAGCCGTAAATGTAAAATCGTATCACTTTAGTCATTGTACTCAAAAACTTAATGTTGTCACCCTATCATCTATTTACCGCTCAATGACTAGGGAAAAAAAAAAAAAAAAAAAAAAAAAAAAAAAAAAAGACAAAGACGTATTTCAAAGAGGATGTGCACCAAAAAAGAGCATACTAACTAATATGGCACTTGACCAGACCACGCTCTTGTCACAAGATAGGACCGTCATGGAGATGGTTCCATCTGAGCACAAAATCATACTGCTTGGTTTCAAGTCATGCATGGGCAAGGTTCTTGTAGCTCATGGAGATCATATTAATTTTGGTCACCTTTTATGGTGTGTAATCAGTGGTAATAGTGATCTCTTGTCCCTCTTGTAGTTGTATTGGCTGGTCCATCCTTTAAGAACACGGTTCTTATTTCAGGACCCTGTCACAAAAGATAAAACTATTTAGCACTAGTATGCCACATGAGTGACTGAGCAAAGATTTACTATTATTTTCAGCCGATCAAACCATCTAGTCTCCAAACTAGTTATACGTACAACACGCACAAGGTGTTGTTGGATCAAGTCCTGCAACTACCACATCCCTCGTGTTCAGTTGTAATGTAATCATTGTTGTAGGTGCATGTTACGTGGTTGGTATTTATCAAGTAGATCTCTTTTTTATCCAAGTATCATGGTCTACTATCTATTTCTGTAAGAAGTGCACAAACCCTAACAAATCAATGATAAAAAAATTTCCAGTAATTTTTTCCCCCTTGTTTACAATAATTTTTTTAACAACAGAATGATGATGTGATTATTTGTGGGAATCCAGTTTTCAAATCTTTTGCCAAGATCATATATATAATATACTTGCAGGCAGTTTTCAAAAGTTTTAAACAAGTAACATCTTAATAATAAGCTTTAGTAAAAAATAAAAATCAAGCATCATACTAACAGGCAATTTTCAAATATTCTTAAAAAAAAAATCAACCACATAAGTATAAATAAACAAAACATAAGAAACTAACCTTAGCTTCAAGCATGACAGCGCAGAGAATACGTGTTGGGGAGCTATATATTTGTAAACCTCTACCTGATTGGAATGGCTCATTTGATGTTCATCACACCAGCAAGTTTAAACCCTTCAAAAACAATTTATTATAGTTCCCTAAACAAACGGGATTCAATAGCAAATAAACACTTCATTTCATTTAACTGAGATATCAACCGAGACCAAACAGATATCCTTAATATTCCACAGAAATAGAATTCGACTCTAAGCCTTAGGAAAAAGCAAAATACTAGACCAATGTTGGTGTCACAAGAAAGACAGCCAAAAGCTATCAACATCTTCTTATAGATTAACAAAAATAGCAAAACACACTTTATAAGAGCATGGGGAGTGGTACTCATTAACTTCAAATACACAAGGGAAAAAAAATGGATCTTATATTTACTACAAGTCTTAAAAAATAGTACAACTCCGTACATTTTTATGAAGTATTTTCATATAGTATTTAATAAAGATATGTGATTCATAGTTCATACTATAGACTAAAACAGTTTAAAAGTGTGAACGAAATTTAGTTATGGGACAATTAGATCATAATGTTTTGCTATTATACTTTCTTGTCGATCAATAATTCTGTCGTCTCTTAATTCTAATTTAATAGGTGTATCACATCCCATAAATGTACTTTTTAATATAACTTGGATAGTTGAAATATGAATATAAGCAATCTTACTTCGATCATTTTCTTTCATATGCATGATTCTATCACGTATTTGCTTTTGATTAATAATAGGAATAATAATATTTCCTTTAGTTTGTTCTATAGGTATAGGTTCTTCACCAACAATTTTCCCAAAATAAATGATATTTTTTCTTGAAAATATATTTGTAAAGCTCTTATAATCAAAATTATGTTTTTTAGATAAAGTAAAATCAGACCTTCTAATTGCCTTTTTATTTATGATAGCATCCTGCATAAATCCTAATTCATTTTCTATATTATGAATAATTGAAATTTCGTCTTGTTTTTCTGTCATAGAGTAAAGTTAGATATACCTGTCTTGAGAGTAAAGTTATTATGAATAATTATATGATAGCGGAACGGCAGATGATAGCGGAACGGCGGATGACTGCTGTAGACGGAATGTGTGCTGGATGGACGGAACGGCGGAATACTGAGAATACTGCGTGCAGAATACTGTTTTTGTGGAGAATACTGTTTTTCTGGTGTTACTGGATGAAGAATTTCTTTTCATAATACTGGTGTTACTGGATGAAGAATTTCTTTTCATAATACCTATTTTTTTTTTTTTTTTTTTACTGAAATCTGCTATTCAGAAGTATTAACTTCAACAGAGAGAGTGAAAACACAAATGGTTTTTCATTTCATAAAAACTCTGCCCCTTACAACCAGACTTGGACTCTATTTATACTCTTTAAAGTAGGTGAGGGAATCTATACATACGTCATGCATGGCGTTTTTCATCCTCAATTATTTTGGCCAGATGGCCGACACAAACTTTAAACTTTAATAATAGACAAGCTGTTTACATTATTGATAGCTAACTTTAATAATTTTACTACATTATTGTCTTCTGACGTTTGTGCTGACGAAAGATCTTCTAGAATCAGTTGCTACTAGAGCTTTGTTTGCTTCCAGCCTCTATGTCTTCATCTTCATCTTCCATGCTTTGTGAGTTTTGACAGTATTCGCAACTATGTCTTTGTACCCTGTTTAACTGCTTGCAAAGGAGGATCTTGATATCTTCTGGTAATGCTTCTAAAATACCAGAGAAATGCTCAAATGGTTCTTCAAATTCTGATAAAACTGCTTGCTGCTGATCATCAATAATATTGTTGGATATAGAATATATGACCATTTCTTCAGATTTATAATTAATTCTAACATTTTTCTTCTGTCCTCTTCATGTTCCAATTTTTAAAGATCCAAAAAATACTCCGGAAAGAGCTATAGCCATATCTTGTATTGATGGAGTTTTATTATCTATTACGTCTCTTGGTGGATGGTTGCCATTACTAATTCCTAGTTGAGCAATTGATATGGAGGGGACGAGTAATTGCTGTTCTTTGTTGAAAATGGGATAACTTGAATGGAATTTTAGGAATATGGTTCGTTTGTGTGCAAAAGTGTCATTGTAGCGTCGAACTATGGTTTGGATTTTTGTGGGTAATTCTTGAATTTCTTTCAGGGTTGTGCCATTTATGTATAATGAATCTATGAATCCATGAACGAAAAATCTTTGAATTAATTCGGGATCTGCTCCAGGGAAAATTATTGCTTTTGGGCCTGTTGTTCTATTTTTTGGGTAAAAAAGAAGAGTTTTGTGTGCTTCTGTATAGTTAATAAGATTATCCCAACACTGCTGAAAATTTTCTTTTGTAGGTTTTTTCCCGATTTCCTTTTCTATTGTAGTGGGTAAATTTTTAATTAAATTCATAGAATTTAATTTGGTTAATTTTTCTTGATGGATTTGGTTGAGGGAGGTGAATGCTTTTGAAGTTTGAACTGCTTCTGTGGTTACCGTTTTGTATGCTTCATCAAATGCTTGTTTAGCTGCTTCTTTCGTCGGATAACTTTTATGTGTTACATTTTTTCCCAAAATATGATGACTTGCAATCGACCAATCTGCATATATTCCTTTAAATGGGCCATTAAAAATCACATACCATTTCTTTTTGCCGATACTTTGTTGTTGAAGGTCTTCTTCTTCTTCTTCAATCTGAATTACTTCTTTTTGCTTTTTTGTGTGTGTGGGAGTGATTATTGGTTTTTTTTCTGGTGTGTATGGGTTTTTTGGTGTAATTGGGTTGGGTTTTTGTGTGGAAGTGGTTCCCATTTGCTTTTCAAAATATTTAAGAGAATCTGCTAATACGGCTTCCTTCTTGTTGATTTCTTCAAGTTGTGTTTCAAGAGAAATTTTTTGCTTTCTTAATTGCTGCAGCTCTTGATTTATCGAGTTCATTATTCCTTCCATTCTCTTGTTAAAGTGTCTGCAAAAGAATTGTTTTCACTTTTGATATGCTTAATGTACGGACAATACCGGTGTAGCTCTAGCTGCCATCGAATTAACCTTCCTCTACAATGGTCTTCTTTTAACTTATACTTCCAAAAACCAACTACATATTTAGAATCGGTTCTCAGCTCGAATCTTGTTTGTAAAAGGTCTAACTTCCATTTTTTCAATGTTTTGAGGCATGCGAGAGTTTCCTTCTCATGTGTACTATAATTTTTTTCTGTATCAGAGAATGTTCCAGATATATATTTGCATAAAATTGTCTGCTGTTTTTCTGTTTTGAGAATAGATAATTGCTGAAAATTGTCATGATGACTTTCTGCTGTAATTTTAATAGCTTTGTTGTCATGATGACTTTCTGCTGAATTCTTAATAGCTGTATAAAGGAAATTCCCATATTCATCTAAATTCAATAAATTTTTCCCATTTTTAATAGCAGTCATGCATCCCGCCCAAGTATCATCGGAAGCATCAACTTCTATTATTAAAAAATCTTTATATTCTGGGTTAGAAAGTTCTGGTAGGGTTTTAATCTGATCTTTAATTTTTATCACAAGTTGTGTATCTAAATCTGACCATTCCCATTTAATTTTTTCGGACAATTTTTTCTGTAAAACTTTTCTTTCTTGTGCCAAATTTTTTAGAAAACCTTGATCAGCTATATAGTTTAAGCATCCCAAAAACCTTTGGATTTGCTTTCTGTCTTTTAATGTGTTTGGAAAAGTTTTTATTTTTTCTTGTAAATCACTAGTTAAAGAGATGTTACCATTCTTTGTAATATTTAAACCTAAATATTCAACCTCAGTTTGAAGTACATGTGATTTCTTCTGAGATAAAATTAATCCTTTTTCTTTAATTCTTTCTAAGACTTTGGTAACTGCTTCAATATGAATTTGTTCACTATTTTTTGTAAACACAATAATATCATCAATATATGCTAAACAAATTTCTTCTAATCCTTGTAGAATATTATCCATAAATCTTTGAAAAATAGATGGTGCTTATTTTAGTCCAAAAGGTAAAACATTCCATTCAAAATGTTTTTGTGGAGGACATGAAAATTCAGTTAATGGTTTAGTTTGTTCGGACAATCTTAATTGCCAGTACCCCGATTTTGCATCAAAAGTACTAAAATGTGTATTTCCTTTTAATTTTTGTAAAATGTAATCTTTTCTAGGTAATTTATACGAATCTCCTATGGTTGCTTTATTCATTTCCTTGTAATTGATAACCATTCTTCTTTTTCCTCTTTTTAACTCATTTTTATTTTCCACATAAAATGCTGGTGCAGAGTGTGGACTTTTACTTTCTCTTATTATTCCTTTTTCTAATAATTGTTTACATTCTATCTGGAATTCTCGTACATCATCTATACCATATGGAATCCTATTTTGTACATTGACTTCTTGATTGGGATCTTTTAAATTTATTGTTATTAGCATATTATTTGTATTAATTTTATCTAGTGGGTTATCACTACAAACTTTTTCTAACATTCTTTGTAGTTGTTCATTTTTTATTTCAAATAATAATTCTATATGAAATTTTATATTTCTAGTAAGTAGCTGAATGTATTTTTGTCTTGTTATAATTGGAGTAGATACTAAATTATATTTTGGGTGTCTTAGAATGACAAGTTTATTTGTTTGTGTAAATGGTTGATATAACTTTAAGAAATTGTTTCCTATTATCATATCTAACCCTGAATCATGCATATATATAGTTGGCATAATAAACCTTTTATGACTGATATATACATGAATCATTTTTTATAAGATCGTTTATAGCTCGAGGTTGTTTAGACCTCATCTAGGGATTACACAACAATAAAGATAAAGAACATGTACGCAGCGGAATAAACAAAACATCTTTATTATTGCTACAAGGTTTCTTCGTCATCATCTCTACTCTAACATACACCAAAGCCCCAATGCTACGTGATCAAGTGTAGCACGGTTACATCCTAACAGCTATCTAAGATAGTTGAGGCTTAACATTAATCACCCTAGACGTTTTCCCATAAAACGTCTCTACACACACACACCTTTTAGGTTTACATCTTTTGTACGTACATAATATCAATTCCCTGTATCTCTTTATATAATAGAGATACTAGGGTTACAAAGGATATTCTAGAATAATAAAAAGATATGTAGTAATCTTTTTCTTTCTTTGCAAGTTTCTTCCTTTGTCTCCATAAGTCCCTCATGTTTCACATGTTTTGTCTTATCAACTTAATTGTAATTCCCAACAATTTTTGCTACATACCATATTTTATGTACTGATTTATCGGCAATACTTATGTTTTGGGGTTTTTCTAACTTTTCCCATTTTTTAATCATCTTTTGCTTAGCAAAACATATAGTTGCTCCTCTATCTACATATGCAATTATTTTCTTATTTTCAATAAATACTTCAATAAATGTTGCATTTGGATTATCTCTTTTAATTTTGCTCATTGATTAGTCGGATTCACTAGTATATGCATAGATTTCTATATCAGAATCAATATCTGAATCTTCTAGTGGTTCGTATCCTAAGTCATAGGCAATTTTTAATATCTCAGTTTCTTTTTTTTCTCCTTTTTTCGGACAATTATTAGCATAATGTCCAGTTTCATGACAAAGCCAACATTTACAATCCTTTTTATTAGATGGGCAAAACTTTGAATTATCCTTTTTGTAAAACTTTTTTTTATGTTGTTTTCTATTTCTAAAATAATTGTTATTATAATTCTTTTTGTAGTATGTTTTATATTTTGGATCATATAATTTTTTCTTCCATTTTTTCTGTTTTCTTTCTTTGTTACATCCATAGTTTCCTACTTTGTTAGTTTGATTGTCGCAGCAAAGACTAATTCGTGCTTCCCTTTTAGCCTTTTCTTGAATACATTCTGCTTTTACCCATTCTTTTATAATTGTAATTCTTGCTCCTAAAGTATCTTGTATTTTTTCTTCTTTTAATGCTAGTTCATATTTGTCTTGTACCTTAATTGCAACAGATTCTGGTAGTTTATTAAAAGCATTTTTATAGCTTCCTTTTTCCTTTCATTATCTAATTTATAATAATATTCTGAAAATTCACAAGTAAATGAGTCTACAAAACACATATCACATATTTTAAGATTAATTAATTTCCAATATGTTTGTTCTCTAAAAGCATTGTCAGAATTTTCTGATCCTGGTTTTCTTCCAGTAAATTCTCGTACAATTTGGGCCATAACATTAGTGAATGTTGTTAAAGCATCAGTAGTAGCTAATCGAGATAGTTCTGCTTCTTCTAAGGTATCTAGATATCTAAAAACGTTTCCTGATGTTCTATATATTACAAAATTTAATAAATCTCTTGGTTGTAGAGCTCTTAATTTTGTGGTTAAATGGATTTGTGATCCTAATTTATTACCCCAGTCTTGTATTTTATTATCTATATCTATCTCACAATCTATGTTTAATATTTCATCATTTGTTTTTGTTATTGGTATCTTAGGTACATATTGATATGGAATTCTTTCCCATTTATTCTTTTTATTTTTTATCATACCTTGTCGATATAAATATCTTTCTGTTTGGGTTGGTAATTGATATTCAAAATCTTTTTGAAAATCCTCATCAATATACGATTTCTTTCTTTTATATGCAAAATTATAGTTTGTATAAGAACTTTCTCCAGTATATGGTTGATATGGATTCTCATCGGAACTATAATCAAGAACAACTTCTACATCATCATTTTCATCTTCTGGAATATCTAAGGATGCCATTAGTTTGGTTAATGTTTCTATCTGTTCTTCCAGATTTTCCATTATGCTATTCTAAATGGTGGTTTTATGATTAAAATATTTTGTTTTAATAATATTTCTTTTACTTTATGAATAATAATATCTTTTTCTTCTGTGGGTGCATCAATTTCTTTTGAAATTTGTTCTATTATACTTAATACTTCCAGATTAGAATTTGATGATTGTGTATGTATTCTTTCTGTATTTTTAATCATAATTTCAGATATTTCTGGTAATTGTCTTAATATAAGGAAACTTAGTATTTCAGTGATATTATTTAATGTTATTTCTAATTTATTAATTTTTTCTCCAACAGTATCATTGTCGTTTATAATAGTATTTATACCATAATGTGTTCCTTCTAAAAGATTATGTGGAATTTCAAATATCTCTTGATTATATGGAATGAAAGGTTTAGATAAATCATTGTTTATTTTAATTTTTTCTTCTACTTTTTTTAATTTTTCTACTATAAGGTTCATTAGTCTGTTTCGTAAAATGGTTCTCCAAAATTATCAAAATGATCTTCGTCTTGAAAATCATCAATATCTTCTGATTCATATAAATGATATTTTCTCATTCTTTCATTATAATTTAGAAATTGTACTTTTAGTTCTTTTTTATTTGTAGCATTTAATTCATATTCATTTAAAAATTCTGTAATTCTCATTTTTGATATTACTAATGCTAAAGGATTTTTAATTCCTTCTGTTATAATAGGGGGTAAATATATTTGGTGTGTAAAACTAATTTCTTTGTACTCTAATATATTTTTCCATGTTAATTGAGTTGTAGCTAATTTAGTTTTTTCTGTAAAATAATCAGATAGTATTTTAAAAATTAAATATGATCTATTATTATCAAAAACTAAAGTATCCATTATGAAATAATTAATTTATTTTGAAGTTGTTTTAATTCTTGGTTCTTAATTTGAAGATTTCTTTTTATACTATTTCTCATATTAAGTAGAACTTTTAAATTTTCATATGGTTGTATGTTTTTTGGTCTCCATTTTATATAACTTAATCTGTTTCTAGTTTCAATTATTTGTTCTATTTTATTTTTTATTTCAATAATTCTATTCTTATTCATTTCTTTCTGTTTTCCTGAATCCATTATATTTCAAAATTTAAAATTTATTTATATCCTTAAGCTTAACGATCTTACCATTTCTTTTATTTCTTTTATATCATCAGACCTGTTTTCAGAAAATGATTTCCTAATGTTAACTGATGATGTTTCTCCATTAAATACTGAAAAAGGTTTTTCAATTTGAGGCATCCATATGGATGAGTTTATGAAATCTGATTTTTTCTTACTTTCTAAATTTCTGTTTGTAAATGAACCCTGTTTCTGTGTTGTTTCTAAACTAAGTAAAGGTTTAAATAATTCATCAATATGTATAACATCTTTTGTTTTAAAAGTAATACTATGATGTGAGTTTGTAAGTGCATAATTTATTTGGTATGTAATTGTGAAAGGATGATTTCCTTTACGCATAAACGTTCTTCTTAATAATTCATACCTTACTGTAATACTTTTAGATAGATCCTTATCTTTTAGGCTTAATCCCATCTGAATATTTAAATCAAATTTTAGTTTTCCTTCAGATAAATTTCCTTTTCCTTGAGCTATTATACTTTCTTGTCGATCAATAATTCTGTCGTCTCTTAATTCTAATTTAATAGGTGTATCACATCCCATAAATGTACTTTTTAATATAACTTGGATAGTTGAAATATGAATATAAGCAATCTTACTTCGATCATTTTCTTTCATATGCATGATTCTATCACGTATTTGCTTTTGATTAATAATAGGAATAATAATATTTCCTTTAGTTTGTTCTATAGGTATAGGTTCTTCACCAACAATTTTCCCAAAATAAATGATATTTTTTCTTGAAAATATATTTGTAAAGCTCTTATAATCAAAATTATGTTTTTCTGATAAAGTAAAATCAGACCTTCTAATTGCCTTTTTATTTATGATAGCATCCTGCATAAATCCTAATTCATTTTCTATATTATGAATAATTGAAATTTCGTCTTGTTTTTCTGTCATAGAGTAAAGTTAGATATACCTGTCTTGAGATTAGGCTTTGTTACTAGGCTCTGATACCAGATGATAGCGGAAATGGTACAAATGGGTTTCAAATGTTTTCATGCTGTGATACACTGTTTTCATGATTTATGGACAATATGTGTGTTTGATTGCAATATGTGCCTCACTGTGTGGTTAATTTTGTTTGGATTCATTTGGTAAATGCAAGAGGTTAGGATTTCCCTTAACTTTTAGCTTACCTAAGAAATACTTGAGTTGACACCCACACCCTCATAAAGTGTGAATATACTCTACGCAAGTTACAAGGTTAGGATGTACTAGTAGTAATACTTGGACTGACACCCACACCCTCACTAGGGTGAGTACTATCCGCACATGCTATACGTATATGCCAATTTGAGATTCAGTTAGTTTATGTATTGATTGTAATTGGATAGATTCAGTTGTTGCAACTTGTGGTTTCATTAAGTGCGTACATATCTATCTTGCTCACTATTGTCCTACGCATATTATTCACAACTTTATTTTAAACCTACGAGCTCACCAACATTATGTTGACGTTTTCTAGTACCATTTTCAAGTGATCATTATTAGCGTATTTGAAGGCACTTCCTTTGGAGTCAGAACATTGTTATCTTGCTACCATGTTTTCAAGACTAATTAGATTCAAAGGAGACATATGTTTTACTTTCAAATTTTTGACCATAAACATTTTGTAACTTATGACTACTGTTGAAACAATTGTAAGGTATAAGTCTATGATGTTATGTGATGTGCCTTCTCAGTTACACCTCGTATTTCCGCCATCGACGGGGTGTGACAATAATCTTATGTTGACCTTTATGTTTAGGCTGGACACTATAAAGGTGGTGAATCTCCACTTCACCCTCCACGCGCGGCTTACCATGGCGAGGATCTACCACTACGCGCGATGTGACAGGAGTTTTGCTCCTTTTATGTGGTGAAGACCACCGAACACATACTAAAAAACCACGAATTGTTCAAACGTAGGGACCCTAAATGTTAAAAATAAATAAATAAATAAATAAATAATAATAATAATAATAATAATAATAATAATAATAATAATAATAATAATAATAATAATAATAATAATAATAATAATAATAATAATAATCCCTCCGTCCCTAAATAAATGTCCAGTTTGACTTTTCTGAGTCAAACTGGTTCAACTTTGACCTTAAATATTTTTTTGTGTTATATAATACATGATAAAAAAATTATACCATTAAAAAATACACTTAAAACTCAATCTATTCATATATTTTGCTTCAAATATTATATAACAATCACAAAAATACTTATAGTCAAAGTTGAAGCAATTTGACTTTAAAAAGTCAAACTGGACATTTATTTAGGGACGGAAATAATAATAATAATAATAATAATAATAATAATAATAATAATAATAATAATAATAATAATAATAATAATAATATCCTTTTGAAAAAAATTAAACTTTATCATTTTATTTATCTAAAATAAATAAATAAATAAAATAAAATAAACTTTGTCAGTTTATTTACCTATAAATACCCAAATATTCCATTATTTTTATACACACTTCTAATTTTATCTTTTATATTCACTCTCATTCTATCTTTATATTTAGTGTCTAATAGCGTATAAGAGTTTTAGACCAAATGGCTAAAGCTCATACTGCTATAACTAGTCCATAAGGGTCAAAGCCCAACACACGGTGTCAGAGAAACCAACTTCCCACGCCTGGGATCTTATCCATGAAACCGTTACGAGCATATGCAACGTGTAACAACCTCATCTGTGCAGAAGTAGTGTCGCGGGTATTTCGTTACTATATGCATATCTTATCAAAGATTCTGGTAACCACCTAAGCCAAGGATGTCACGACATGTGTCATTCTTGTTTCCTTCATTAGGATGATCACCACGTGGTACATCAATGACCATTAGATCACCCACGACTGATGGGTCACTTCCACGTGTCACTAGGAGTGGTAATTTGTGCTTAAATTTATAAAAATGTGCTTTTATGGGCTAGTTTGTATAAGATTTGAGTGCATTTTGCCTTATTTTATTTTATTTTATTTTTTATTATATGGGCACATATAACACTTTCAAATGTTAAATAGACAATAACGGGCACGTGTTCACAAAAAAAAACTTATAAATAATATAATTAATTATTTAAATATAAATGAAGTGCTAGGTTTGGGGACTTTTTTCACCATTTAAAGTCTTTTCCTAAAGCAATTCATATAACATGAGGCCGTTTGACCCGTGTCCATTTAAGTCCAAGCCCGTTTAGACTCGTGACCCGAGCCCGCCCTACGCGCCCGTTTTTTAACATCTAAATGTCACAAAATCTTGAACGCATCACTATAAATACTGTTGCATTTGATGGGAGAAAGCCAAGCTAAGATAAACTATCTTCTACATTAACAAGGAAAAAAAGTAAATCCTTGCTACACGACTGTGAAGTAATGCGTACTACACGAGTCAAATACAAAAAAATATAATAAAATAAAAATAAATAAATAAATAAATAAATAATGACAAAAATTCACCCATAATATGGCGTAAACGTCAATGTTCCGACATGCTGGAAAGAGAGTTCACATCCGATCTTCCCAACTTGCTAGACGTTGACATTTGTGAAACATTTTATGGGAGATATGCCGATATGTCTAAATATTTACTTTTAAACACATTAAAAGTTTGCTCATTCACCAATATGGGACAAATTCAACCCACTTTTCTTTCAGTATAAATCACACAAGTTTATGACCATATGTGTTCAAAGTTGCTGAAAAACTTTGGGACCTAAAAGTTAGGGTTCATCTTATGTTGACCTTTGGCTTTAGAAAATCAGAATTATTAAGTATTTGCTTCTTAATCAATCATTCACTGTCGTACAAAACTGCTTGCTTGATCATGTGGACAAATCGTGTATTTAATATATTGTGTAGACTGGCAAAAATGGGTGGTTCGGGTTACCAGGGTTGGATTGACCCACAACGTGTTGGTCAGTTATTCAGTTTCAATCTTGGAACACTGAAAATGTTATTGTACAACATCGTGGCTTATATGTATGTTTCAAACTTTGTATAAAGTTTATATGGCATCAACGATAGGCCAATGGTTTTAATATCGTCGGAGATATGCGTTTATAAGTAGTAATGCTATGATATAGTGAAGTTTAAAAGGGGAAAGCCATCTCTTAACACATCTCTGATGCATCCCAAACGGCTAAGGTTAAAAGTTGTGAAATTATATGGTGTGTGGAAATAAATCGATACTTTGAAACACATGAAAACAAACGAAAATGCGAATCATAATATTCGAAGATATAAAGATGAAGAAATCATAATCTTCAAAAAAAAAAAAAAAAAAAAAAAAAAAAAAAAAAAAAAAAAAAAAGTTAACAAAAAATCCACCCATAATATGGCACAAATGGCTACAGGTATTAATTTGGAAAAACTTCAAGTCTTCTCAAATTACTAACAAGTAACCATTTGTGCAAGATTTTCAAGGGAATATGACTAGCTGTCTACATTCTTACTTATAAAAACATCAAAAGTTTGCCCATCCAACAATGTGTGACAAACTCAACACTTTTTTGAAGACTCCGTATCGCATTTACAGCAGTTCTAATTGAAGCTCTATTCGAGGCGTGTATGCGTAACTCAATAAAATGTCGTCAATATAAATCACACAAGTTCATAAGTAATCAATTTTGTAATATACAGATGCAAAATGAAATCAATCTTCAATGATATTCTTCCGATAAGAAAAGAGTTAGTAGCAAAGTATGATGCATTTCCACTGTAATCAATTTTGTAAGAAAAGGGTTAAGGCTAATAACAAATTAGTAATATTTTTACTTGTGATTTGTGTGGAACATTTGATCGTATGTTTATTTAGGGAAAACATTCCAAATATCTCTGTCCGTCGTTTCATTAACTAAATGGGTGCGGATTATGCCTCCCTCATCTACCACGCTCCTTAATTAGTTGTCATGCATCACTATTAAATACGACAAAATGTTTCTTTGTGGAGACGAATAACACTATAAGAAGGCTTCAAGCACTGGTACACTAATCTTGAAACACCGATAAATGATATGTGCAACATGGTGGCTTTTATGTTGTTTCATATTTTACATAAAGTTTAGATGGCAACAACTTTTGCCCATTGAATAGATATTTTACTTGGACGTTATCTTTGAAAATCATGATGCATCACAAATGGTTAAGGTTAAAAGTTGTGAAAATCCTGGATACACGATTGTAGTACATGGAAATTATTTGTGTTGCACAAGATCAATTACAAAGAAAAATATAAACCTGGATGTAATTCATAATCTTCAAAGAAAAAGATAAGCTAGATAATGATAAGGTAGATGACACAAATTCACCCCATACTATGGTGGAAATGACATGTTGCCAACTTAGGAAGGAGAGATCAAATCTTATCTTCTCAAAATTTACAACTGTCATTTCTACAACATTTTTAATAGAAGATAGCTAAGTGTTTATACTCTCATTTATAAACACACCAAAAGTTTGACCATACATCAATGTGGGACAAACTCAACCCACTTTTCTTTCATTAACTCTCATCTCCAAACACTATTTTCGAGACTGAATATTGCATTTACATTAGCTCCATTTTTGACATGTAATATGTCTATGCAAAGCTCCCTTCGAGATGCATGTAACCCAACAAAATGTTGTCAATATAAATCAAGCGAGTTTATAATTATGTGTATTCAAAGTTAGTGTAAGTTATAGGACCTAAAAGTTAGGGTTCATCTTATGTTGACCTTTGGCTTAAGAAAATCAAAATTATTTAGTATTTGCTTCTAGATCAATCATTCACTCTCAAACAAAACTGCATGCTTTATCACGTGGACTAATCGCGCAACTTTTATTCCATTAAGAATTTGAATCAACTAAACAAGAACATAAGACCAAAATGTTTCAACATATTGACCGAATTATCTTAATTTTATTACAAGAAACATCGTTCAAACAACCAGCTACTCACCGTACATCGATTGACCCAGGGTTGGATTGATCCACAATGTTAGGCCAATGGATTTAAGTGTTATTAATTATAATGCGTAATACTATGATGTAGAGATGTTTAAAGGTGTAAAGGCATTGCTTAACACATCTCTAGAGATTATTTGAAAGATTGAACAATAATCTTTTAAAGTTTCTTCATACGTATATTTTACTTGGACTTTATTCTTATGATTAGCAAATTATCCACAACAAACATCATGATGCATCCCAAAGGGTTAAGGTTAAAAGTTGTGAACATGCAAATCATAATCTTCAAAGATATAAGATGAAGTTCACGAAAATGTAATTCAAAGTATTAAAAAAAAAAAAAAAAAAAAAAAAAAAAAAAGAGAGAGAGAGAGAGAGAGAGAGAGAGAGAGAGAGAGAGAGAGAGAGAGAGAGAGAGAGAGAGAGAGAGAGAGAGAGAGAGAGAGAGAGAGCAAAAATCCACCCATATATAATATGGCAGAAATGGTTTATATGCTAGTTAATTTGTAGGTCTTCAAGTCTTACAAAATTCTGAGCATGTAACCATTTGTGCAAGATTTTCAAGAGTATGATATGACTTAATGCCTACATTCTTAGTCATAAAAACATCAAAAGTTTGCCCATCCAGCAATGTGGGACAAACTCAACACTTCTTTTAAAGACTCCATATTGAATTTACAGTAGCTCCAATTTTGACATGTAATTTATCTTTAAGAAGCTCTCTTCGTGGTGTATGTAACTGAATAAAGTGCCGTCAATATAAATCACACAAGTTCATAATTATTGGCTTGATCTTATAAATATGTGATGGTCAGTTCAAATTCGTTATAAATCACACAAGTTCATAAGTATGTGATGGTCAGTTCAAATTCAAGTTTCGAAATTGTGATGGCCGTCTTGTAAATGACGAAGGGACTTATATCCTGTTTCAAACCAACATTGCGGAAAGTTAATATCTTTTTGTCAAGGATCATCCAATAGACCGGTCCGATTTGACACACTAGACACGAATCTGGTTTGAGGTTGGCTTGCCAGTCTTGAAACACTGAAAGCTTTTTTGTTCAACATGGTAGCTTGAATATAGGTTTCTAACTTTACATTAAAGTTTAGAAGGCGTCAATTACAACCCATGGGGTTATGTTTCTTGGGAGACACATCTCTTGATTGTGGAAATTGTTTAAAAGATTCAACAGTAATCTTATAAAATTTCTTTATACCGGTAGAATTGCTTGAACGTTAAACATAAACGAGAATGTAAATCATAATCTTCAACGAAATAAAGTTGGAGTAGCTGTAAAAATAAACACACCAATGATGTGGCAGAAAGGTCATATCTTTTCGAGACAACAACAATCTTTGTGCAACATTTAGAGGAAATATACTTGATTAACCACATTCTTACTTATATAAAGATATAAAAAATTTGCCCATCTATAAATGTGGAACAAACTCAACCCATTTTTCATTCAACTTCGAACACCTATTATGGAGACCCAATATTGCATTTACACTAGCTACATGTATCTCTACGAAGCTCTATTCTAGGAGCATGTAACCTGATAAATTGGCGTCGACATTGATCACACAAGTTATAATTATGTGGATTAAAAGTTAGTGTAAATTACAGGACCTAAAAGTTAGAGTTGATCTTATGTTAACACATGGGTTAAAAACTTAATTTCTGTCCGTCCTATCTTTAAATTAACTAAATGGGTGCCGACTATGCCTTACTCATCTAACACTCCATTATAAGGCTTCAAGCAATGGTAATAAAAGTTAGCATAAATTTAATAGGCAAAGAACAAATTGTGATGGCAGTTTTCTTCGAGTCAAAGAACATCCAGTAGACTAGTCTGATTAGACACAAGTCTCGAATCTGGTTTGAAGATTGGTTCACCACTTCACCAATCTTGAAACACCGAAAAATGATATGTGCAACATGATACATCACAAAGCAAACACCATGATGCATCACAAATCGTTAAGGTTAAAAGTTGTGAAAATCCTGGATACATAACCGTGGTACATGGAAATTATTACACGAGATCAATTACAAAGAAAAATATAAATGAGAATGTAAATCACAGTCTTCAAAGAAATAAAAATGAGTTTAGATAACAAAAATTCACCCATAATGTTGTAGAAATGACCTTGTGCCGACTGGGAAGAGTGCGATTAAATCTCATCATCCCAAAGGGCACAATATCATTTGTGAAACATTTTGAAGGGAATATGACTGTTTGTCTGAATTGATACTTTGAAACATGTTAAAAGTTTGCACATCCACCAATGTGGGACAAACTCAACATTTCTTTTGGAGACTTCCATATTGCATTTACACTAGCTTCATTTTTAACATGTAATATATCTTTACGAAGCTCTCTTTGAGAGTTTGAGGAGCATCTAACCCAATAAAATGTCCTTAAATCAGGCAAGCTTATAAAAATGCTTACTTGAGAATTTGAATGAACTAAAGAAGATCATATTACCAAAATGATTTATTTTTTTCTAAGTTAGTGAAAGTAAGTTAGGGTTCACCTTTGGCTTTAGAAAATCAGAATTATTTAGTATTTGCCTCTTGATCAATCATTCACTCTCGTACAAAACTGCTTACTTGAGATTTTGAATGAACTAAAGAAGATCATATTACCAAAATGTTCCAAGATATTGACCGAAACCTCTCAATATTATTACCAAGAAACTGTTGATAATATGAATGATATAACAGTTAGAGAATGTTGATTGATTGATTTTGTACAATGAATGATACATATTTATATACAATGACTGAATGTTCTAGATATGGGCTCGGGCATAGGCCCTTTACAATGTTGCAATGTGAATGACTAATGCTAACACTCCCCCGCAGTCGAAGCGGGAGGACACCGAATGCTGAGGCTGGAGCGAAATTCTTCAAACAGAGCAGTCGGTAGGCCCTTCGTGAAAATATCTGCATATTGGTAACGTGAGGGAACATGAAGAACCCGAACGTTACCAGTAGTAACCAAGTCGCGAACAAAATGAATATCAATCTCTATGTGCTTTGTTCGCTGATGCTGAACTGGATTACTAGATAGGTAGACAGCACTGACATTATCACAGTAGACCAGCGTAGCTGAAAATAATGGTGTGTGTAGTTCCCTGAGTAAGTTGCGGAGCCAACAAGTTTCGGCAACAGCATTTGCGACCCCACGGTATTCTGCTTCTCGCTTGGATGACCAAGAGAGAAGGTTGTTGCCGAGAAAAACACAGTAGCCTGAAGTTGATCTTCTAGTAGTAGGGCAACCTGCCCAATCCGCATCAGAGTAGGCAACCAATGATGAAGTGGAAGAAGCAAACAGCTGTAGTCCGTAGTTTATGGTTCCCCGAACATATCGCAAAATCCGTTTGAGGGCTGAGAGATGTGGTTCTCGAGGGTCATGCATGTGAAGACAAACCTGTTGAACTGCATATGATATATCAGGGCGAGTAAATGTGAGATACTGAAGAGAGCCGGCTAGGCTCCTATACAAAGTAGGATCAGAGACTGGATCACCATCATCTCCAAGTTTAGACTCAGTGGCAACAGGAGTCCGACTAGGATTACAGTTAAGCATGTGAGCTCTTTCCAAAACTTCAACAGCATATTTATTCTGAGATAAAAATAGCCCTGAAGAATCACGAGTAACAGATATACCAAGAAAATAATTGAGTGGACCAAGATCTGTCATAGAAAACTCCTGATGTAGGGAGCCTATAATTTGCTGCAATAAACTCTCAGAAGAGGCTGTTAGAACAATATCATCAACATATAATAATAGATATGCAGTGTCCATCCCCTGTCTGTATATAAATAGAGATGAGTCACAACGACTGTAAGAAAACCCAACCCGAGTGATATATGAAGCAAATCGCTGAAACCATGCTCTAGGAGCCTGTTTAAGTCCATAAAGAGACCGTTTCAATAAACAAACATAATCTGGATGTACAGGATCCCGAAACCCCGGAGGCTGAAACATATAAACCGTCTCAGATAGGTCACCATGCAAAAATGCATATTTGACATCAAGCTGATGAATCGGCCAATGTCGAGAAGTAGCTATGCTTAGAACAGTCCGAATAGTGCCTGGTTTAACCACCGGACTGAAAGTCTCATCAACATCAACCCCCTCTACTTGATTACTACCATTCGCCACAAGACGAGCCTTATAGCGACTAAGGGTGCCATCAGCCAAATACTTATGGCGAAAGAGCCACATAGAGCGAATAATGTTGGTGTCTATGGGTTTAGGTACAAGAATCCAAGTTTTGTTCTTAATAAGCGCAGTATGTTCATCACGCATAGCATTTTGCCAATTATGGTTAGTAAATGCATCACGGTAGGTTTTTGGTAACGGAGAGACCGAAGACACATGCATATTTAGACGCTCAGTGGGACGATTAGTCCCGACACGAAAACGTGTGACCATGGAATGAGTTGAGACAGGGTTGGGGTTGTGAGGAGGATCTGGGATGATGTGTTGGTGTTGCTGATCAGGTGGTGGTGAGTTTGGTGTTTGTTGTTGGGCAGCGGGTGGTGATGGTTGAGGAATTGTGTCATGTTGTGGTATATCTGGTCTGGTGGGAATTGGTGTTGGTGGTTCATTTGTGGGGTGAGGGGTGGTGGGTTGCACAACGGGGGCGGATGGAATAAATGGAGGATTTATATCAGGTGAGTCATCCAAAAAATTGTATGTGGGTGCTGTTGTTGGTTTAGACGTGCCATATGGAAAAACAGTTTCATCAAATGTTACATGTCGGGAGATGATGATTGTGTTGGTGTTTAATTCAAGGCAACGGTAACCACGGTGATTTGAGGCTTGTCCTAAATAGATGGATGGTGTGGCACGGGGTTCAAGTTTGTGGTTGGGGTATAGGTGGGGGTAGCATAAGCAGCCAAACGTTCGTAAGAGGCTATAATCAGGGTTTTGGCCAAACAAGCGAGTATAAGGGATGTCATTGGCAATAGCTGTAGTGGGTAGGATGTTAAGTAAGTGGACTGCCATATTGAGGGCCTCAACCCAAAATGTGGGTGGAAGGTTAGCTTGAAAAAGCAGGGTTCGGATAAGGTTGTTGATGGTGCGAATCATTCGTTCAGATTTTCTGTTTTGTTGTGATGTTTTGGGGCATGAGAAACGAAACTGAATGCCATTGTCAACAAAGAGTTTATGAAGGTTGTGATTGTCAAACTCACCACCATGGTCACACTGAAAGGACCTGATTTCACACTTAAATTGAGTGTGAACATAATTACGAAATAGAACAAACTTAGACAGAACATCAGATTTGTTAAGCAAAGGATATACCCAAACAAATTGTGAAAAATGATCTAAGAACAAAGCATAATATTTATATCCTGAAAGACTCGGAACTGGTGAAGTCCACACATCCGAGTGAATAATGTCAAAGCAAGCATTAACAACAGTATTTGAACTAGAAAATGGAAGTCTAACGTGTTTACCAAGCTGACAAGCATGGCAAAGCATGGGGGGCTTCTCTTTATTACATGAAATGAAATTATTGGAGACCAAGCGACGTAACACTTCGCTTCCTGGATGTCCAAGACGCTTGTGCCATGTGTGTTGACTGACAAGTAAAGCTTGGGGAATTGGAGATGGAGCTGTGACTGGATAAAGGTCCCCAGTACTATCACATCGGAGAAGCACCCGACGCGTCATGAAATCCTTAACGGAAAAACCAAAAGGATCAAATTCAACAGTACATTTATTATCGCATACGAATTTACGAACAGAAATTAAATTTTTGACAATATGGGGTGTGATAAGGACATTATTTAATTGAAGTGGTCTAGTGGGGGTTGGCAAAATGCTATGGCCCGTATTGATGACAGGAATAGAATGCCCATCATCAACCGAGACGGACGGATACATGCACATATTAAAAACATTGCTAAGACTATTAGTAGAGGAATTAAGATGTAAGCTCGCACCTGTATCCATATTCCAGGCCCCAATTGTAGGATCTTGAAGTGTACCGGCGGTGAAAGCATGAGGTAAGGTAGTCTCGTATCCTCGAGGTGGAGGTGCGGGGCCAGTTGTTGATGCGGGAACAGTAGCCAATGAGGGGTTCACGGCTGTTGGGCCTGGAGGATGGTGTTGGGCCGGGTAGTGTGTGGTGAGTGGGATATGTTGTTGGACTTGGAGATGCGGGGTGGTATGCTGTGGAGTAGAGTGTACGGGTTGCTGGGCTTGGAATGTGGTAGTTGGGCTGGAGTGGTGAGCTTGGTAGGCTGATGGGAAATTAAACCCAGGTGGAGGTGTTATAGGATATATGGGGCTCGATATGTTAACTGGTGGGTTTGTTTGTGGATTATACGAATAGTGTGTGGCTACATAGGCTGAGGGGTTATGAGTTTGGCTAGTAATAGATTGTGTGAGAGGCATAGGACTTTTATTAGTGTGTCCTGTAATACCTAGTTTCTCTAGGACTTTCAAAATATGTTCCTCAGTGGTTGTATCGTCTCGGTTTGCAGCAGGCCGAGTGTTAGATTTATTATGAGAATCATGCACAAACTAACAACCAGACCCATAGCGACACGAGCCTCTAGCAAAATTAATGCACGGGTTCCGTGACTTAACTTGAGGGTTAGAAGGGTTTCGTGTTATACCTTTGTCCGTCATTAGAGCCAATGGTGATGATGAAGAGGAGTCCATTGGAAAGGAGTGCGATTTAGACTTGATGCGCATTTCTTCCGTCGTGAGCATGGAGCAAACTGTCTTGAGGTCAGGAAAGGTTTCCCGATGGTGGATTATGCCACACACGTTGTCATATCTGTCGGGTAACCCTTCGAGGGCAAAGGTGACAATGTCTTCGTTGTTAATAGGTGAACCGAGGCTTGTGAGGATTGTGGCGATGGATTCGATTTTCCTGAAATACGCATCAATAGACATATTTTCGAGTTTGATGGTTCGAAGTTCTGCCTTTAAAGCGATGGCTCGAGAACGTTTGTTGTCTTGTACGATTGCAGTTATGAGATCCCAAGCATGCTTCGCGGACCGTGGGCGTTCCGCAACTAATCTTGCTTGGAGGGATTCGGATAGGGTGGTGAAGATCCAGGACATGACGATGTTATCCACCTTTAGTTCCTCTGTTGTAGGGGGGTGGGAGTGCTTGCGGATGCATCGGTTGGTTTGCCATGTATGTACGTTAACACTTCGAAGCCACTACATAATTGCTCAAAAAAGAAAACCCATTAACCGTAGTTCCAGTTTTCAAGGTCTAATTTAACAGGAACCCGTGTGATCAGATGGTGATGTGTAAAGAGAGACAACTTTTCAGATAGTGGTGTCGTTGGAGGGTTGCTATTATCAGGCATGATGATGGTGATCGAAAGGTTTTAGGGGCGGTTTATGAGAGGAAGACTTGTGATTTGTGACCTAAAGCACAAATAACATATGTTGACGTATGGATTGATGACCCAAAGCACCAATCACCAACACGAATTTTATGTAACAGTAGTGATTTACATATGGTTTTAGGGATGTAGAGAGGAGAAAGAATAGGGAGGGGAGCGTGTAGGTAATTTAGGAAGGGATAGGGAATATTAATGGCCTGATACCATGTTGATAATATGAATGATATGACAGTTAGAGAATGTTGATTGATTGATTTTGTACAATGAATGATACATATTTATATACAATGACTGAATGTTCTAGATATGGGCTCGGGCATAGGCCCTTTACAATGTTGCAATGTGAATGACTAATGCTAACAGAAACATCATCCAAAACAACCAACTACTCACCGTATGTACATCGATTGTTGTATATACACTATACAAATGAAGTACTGAAATCCACTTATGACATCTTTGTTTGAATTTAACAATCAAAGTACACGTATTGCGGAAGCTAGAATCAAGTATAACACATAATATTAACTAAAACATAAATAGGAACATACCCGATGCACTTCAATTAATCTTGATCTTGTGTAATAATAGACCTATGATAAAGCCCTTACCGTTTTGTTTATCGATCTCTTGATGATAACTATAGTGAGTTATTAGCTCGTTCTTGTACACACAAACTAATACCAAATCAAATTAATTGCAAGATTAAACAGAAGTAAAATTTTCTTATGAAAATTTCGACCCAAAACCCTAAGGGTTATTAGGTTCGATCGGCAGGAACAAAGCAAGGAAAAAACAAAAGCTTTAGGGTATTGTGTGTGCACAAAAGGTGAGAAACAATGACCCTTGGGTTTGTATATATACAAGATAAAATTTGGAGTAAGGGCAACGGGTTGACCTCCCTTGGGCTTGATCGACCGGCCACACACCCAAAAGGGGTGTTCCGGATCCTTCTTGTCACCAAGTTTCACTCTAGTCCTTTTCCTTGCCAATTTGCGATAGTTAGTCCATACATTTAATAACTAACGATCAATAGTCCATAAACTTGTGTTATTAATAAATATACCTAACTATTAATATTTATTAATCTTTGATTCTCGTTTGTAATGTGTGCAATCCCGAGGTTTCGAGTTCGATACTAGTCATATACATATTAATAATTATACGTTACTGTTTACAATCTTGAGCTTGGTTTAGTTGTATATCTTGTTGAAAAGAGAGTGCTATTATTCGATGTCACGTTCGCGATATAATCGTACACATTTCATACAAAACATTTAAGTACTAATCAAAATCAATAAAACCAACTAAACAAAAGTATCTTGTGAACTAAATCAATACTTATAATAACAAAGAATGGGAACAAAAATATCCCAACGACCTCAGTTGGAATTTATTAAACTTCACGAAAATACATACAACACCGAAGATATGATACAGCTATACACCTCGCAACAAGCTTCAACAAACCCAATATTGATTTCATATTATTGTCACAAATACGTAACATACATATATTTGAGCAAAGGAAGACAAAAAAATAACGCTTACAGCAAAGCATAACACTATATAATCACTAGATCTTAGCATATACAAGCTGCAAAACGAAGTAACTTTTGAATGATATCCAAGGGCATGTTGTTCAATAAGAGAGAAGTTAGTAGCATAGTATGATTTATTTTCCACTGTAATCAGTTGTGTATGTGAAATTTATCAAGGCCTAATACCAAAATAAAGTATCATACTTGTCAAAAAAAGTTCTTTTGAGTAGCGAACTTTTTTTTTCCTCATTGGGGTACTAAACTTTCATTTTTTGCCTCATTTACGCACTTTTGACTTTTTGCGACGCTTTTTGCCCCTGGAAAATGACATTTTTGCCCATGGATTTTCAAAATTTTGGGGGCAAAAATGTCAAAAGTACGTACTTTTGGCAATTAAATGCAAGTTTAGTACACCAATGAGGAAAAACAAAAGTTCGCTACTCAAAAGAACTTTTTTTGACAAGTTTGATACTTTATTTTGGTATTAGGCCATTTATCAAAGGGTTAAAAGGCTATTCTTACTTGGTATTCGGTGGATCATTTAAGGAAGAACTTCCAAATTTCTTTGTCTGTCGTTTCTTTAATTAAATGGGTGCCAATTATGCCTTCCTCGTCTACCACACTCCTCAATTGTTTTTCAGCGCTGTTGAAGCCGACGAAATTGTAATATAAATAAAAATACTTATGGTCAAAGTTGAAAAGTAAAGACTGGAAAAAATCAAAATTAGACAATAATTTTGAGACGGAGGTAGTAATAACTAAATACGCATAATCTTTGCAAAACCGATGATTCTTTACGATGAACAAAGCCTGTGCATCGCACGGGCCATGATGTCTCCTCTTCAAAGAAATAAAGTTGGAGTAGCTGTAAATATGAACTCACCAATGATGTGGCAGAAAAAGTAGTTGCGGACCAGTAAAGAATTAAGGTCATCTTTCCAAGATGACAACAACTTTTTTGTGCAACATTTTAGAGGAAATATACTTAAACGACCGCATTCTTAGTTATAAACATATAAAAAAAGGATGGTCTATAAAGACGGTGGCTAGTTTTCTAGTTTAACGGGGGCTAACCCATGGGCCGTACATGGGCGTACTTTTTTGTTTTTTTTTTTTTTTTTTTTTTTTTTATTTTGTTTTTTGCAGTTTTGTGGTTTAATTTAGTGCATTTTTTTATTTTTATTTTTTGTGTTTTGTGTTTATATATAAAAGATTGTGTATGTATAATATTGTTTTGTATATTTGTGTTTAATAATGTTTTGTATATGTATAATGTTTTGTATACTTATTTTATTTGTATAATAGCACGTACAAATGTTATTATTAAATTAAACGACAACGTTATACATATTATTTAAAAACACGAACATCTACGACATATGAAGATTATTCATCTCATTTAAAAGATCATGGAGCCGGGCACTTGACTGACAAGTGTGATCCTCAAGATTCCTTGTCATTTCTAACTCCATTTCCAGCGCCTTTATTCTTGCCTTCAACAACTTGTTCTCATTTTTTGTAGCAACGCAGTTTGAGCAATGCGTTGAAGAAGAGGGTTGATTAAAGTGCTCTGCTTCAAATTTATCTTTCCACGCGAAGTATCGGCACCCATAGTCTTTTGTACCTGGCTGTTACATGTTAAGAAAATAATAAGAAATGTATTTTTAACAAACAAATTATTTACATAACTAAGCAAACGTATGATTGTTTACCACTGAAAGAGGACATGCATAAAACAGTCGCCCACGACTACCATCTTGCCAGGATTTCCGTTCTACAATAAATCCTTTGTTACATCGGCACCAGAAAGGATTTCTTTCGCTCATCTGACCAAAGAATTTGTATAATAATTTACATCATCAATCAATAATGTTATTAATAATTTAAATAAAGTAATAATAAAAAAACCATTCAAATTAAATAAATAAGCAGTTAGAGTTCAAAGGTTTGTCAAATAACATACATATTGAAAATAAAGACATACAAAGGCAAACTACTATCAAGATACTAACTATGATACTAACTACTATCACTGTCCACCTGCTCCAACAACTTCTCTATCTCTTTCATCCTCTTCTCAAAAGACTCTAACTGCTCTCGAAACTCTACAGCCGCTTTCTCTAAATCACTCAACCTAGATGCGTGCTCATCCAACGTAACATACACATCACCTATATCTCTCCTATCACGCTTAACTTCCCTCCTTAATCCTTTGACATCAGATTGTCGCTCACACAACCTCCTCGACATCGACACATAGCGACCCCGACACCAAGAGATGTCATCCCTCAAACGACTCAACTCTGCCCTAAGTTCGGCAGGAGAAACTCGTGGTAAATTAAAGTGACTTGTATAAATTACTGATATTAATGTGGAAAACAACTTAATAGTTATAAATTTAATATACTTACCATGAATAACATAGATTTGCATCTCGTGAAAGCATGGTAGTTCGTATATTGCCCGATTCTTATGGCTACATTCTTCTGGGGCGATCGACAGGTGGAGTTCTTTGTGCATGAGGTTCAAAGCATGTTTAGAAACTTTATACGTTAATTCGTGAAATAGTGGTACATCAAACTTAATTAGTTTCTCGTTCATGCTTCTATTGAAAGTCTCTTTTATCGCATCTTCTTGCGTAATGAGAATCTTATCGACCAACCTCAACAACCTGTCTAATTTGGACTGTGTGCCGTCCAAATATAATTTCAACAACGCGTGGTGAGCCTCAACTCTGCATGTTGTTGTCTGGCCGTAGGATTTATATCGGTCGGTAATATACGAGACAAACATGGGTGCGTAATCTTGCACCCATTTATGTAGATACAAAGCGACATCTAAAAAAAACAATGAATTAATAAAATGTCATTCGGGTGCATATTTAAAAACAATCAATTAATAATTAAGTACCCTGATGGTTGACCAATAGCTCTTGTAGGCGTCGATAACGTCGCTCGAACGATTTGAAGGTCGGAGCTTTAACCATCCAATCCCATCGGTTTTTAACGGACTCATAGTCAATACCCCCATCTGTGAATTTATTTTTGCAAAACTTAAGTATGTTTTGCGGTATATGCCATCGACAGAGTAATTGGTGAGCGTCAGGAAATTCTGCTCTTATTGCCCCAACTAACGCTAAATCTCTGTCAGTGACGATAACACGTGGGTAATATATTTCGCCAATCACTTGCTTCACACGTTGCAATACCCATCTAAAATTATACCCTTGTTCACCGGATAAAAAGCTATACGCCATTGAAAATGTTTTGTTTGTTGAAGTTAGTCCAACAATTTCCAACAACGGCAATTTAAACACCGTGGTGTTGTACGTGGAGTCCATCAGCATGACTTCAGGGAATGTACACCATATAGCATACGATGTGGGGTGCAAAAAAATAGCTCCTCAAGCTCGTTGGTATGTTCATTTACCCTCGGGTACCATGTATACCCTGATTCTTGCAAATGCGAGTAAAGGACTTGAATTGGAGTTCTATCACCTACTTCGGCCCTCCGGAACTTATCTTGTGCGTTATAAATAGTTTTAACGCTAGACACGTTATCCGGATTACGACCCTTTATTGTCGAAAGTATATTAAGTGGTCATACGTTATAATCTGTCAATTCTTTGAGCAAACCCAGCTCATCATCCTTTAATCGCATTGCATATGGCACACCATGCAACGACTCTAGCATATCATAATTATGTGTATCATCACCCTCAATACCCAATAATTTTTTGTTCGATGATATTTCACATTTAATCTGAATGGACAGCCGGTTTTAAATGTTTTGGTTTTCCGTCTGCCACTACCTTGAGGTACATACGTCCCACCCTTTGTACACCTGTAATTGATTTCGTTCGTATGACCATCTTCTGATTTGGTTCTACCTTTAACAATTACAAAACCGAGCGCACGAGCTATATTTTGCGCCCACTCGTTACTTGCTCGTGAGAATCGAAAACCTGAAAATACTTTTACATTTTTAAAACGGATTTTTTTTACTAATGATATATAACTTTTTTTTATCACAATTTTTTTAACAACTAACTTTATTTACAAATTTTATAAAAAAGAAACTAATACAAATTTTATAAAAACTAATTACAAATTTTAACAACTAATACGAACTTTTAAGTTAACAAATAATACAAATTTTTAAAAACTAATACAATTTTTTTAAAATAATACAAATTTAAAAATAAAAATAAATAACGTGTATGGGTGGACAGCTGGCCCACACCCACACACGCTTCTGATTTGATATCTCTCACTCTCACCCACACAACTCACACACACCTCTCTCTCTCTCTCTATCTCTTGCTCCTCTTTTCTCTCTCTATTTTTATATCTAAAAACGTTTTTAGATCTAAATTCACCATAATAATATGTGTGATTTGTGATTTGTGAGAGAGTTTGTGAGTGTGTGGTGATGTTGTTGGTGATTTGTGTTGGGGATTTGTCAAAAATTGGGGGTTTCTAATTAGGGTTTCATATATATAATTTGGGGGTACGTAACTTTTATGTGATTAATTGTTAGATATGTAACTTTTGTGTGTTTAATTGAAGGTTTTCTTGTTTAATTTACCAAATCTATTCATGTTTTAAGAAACGCCTAAATTATAAAAATTAGGGTTTGGGTTTTTTTTAGGTCTGTAGTGGGTGATTATGTGATTAATTGTTAGATGTGTGACTTTTATGTGTTTAATAGAAGGTTTTCTTGTTTAATTTACCAGATCTATTAATTTTTTAAGAAACGCCTAAATTATAAAAATTAGGGTTTGGGTTTTTTTAGGTCTGTGATGGGTGATTATGTGTTTAATTGAAGGTTTTCTTGTTTAATTTACCAGATCTATTAATTTTTTAAGAATTGCCTAAATTATAAAAATTAGGGTTTGGGTTTTTTTTGGGTCTGTGGTGGGTGATTATGAGATTAATTGTTAGATATGTGACTTTTATGTGTTTAATTGAAGGTTTTCTTGTTTAATTTACCAGATCCATTAATTTTTTAAGAAACGCCTAAATTATAAAAATTAGGGTTTGGGTTTTTTGAAGTCTGTGATGGGTGATTATGTGTTTAATTGAAGGTTTTCTTGTTCAATTTACCAGATCTATTAATTTTTTAAGAAACGCCTAAATTATAAAAATTAGGGTTTGGGTTTTTTGAGGTTTGTGATGGGTGATTATGTGTTTAATTGAAACTGCTTTAGCAGTTGTGCTTATGTGAAACTGCTTGAGTTGTGTGGGTGCAAACGAGTAGGTTAACACCTTGATCTGCCACCTTTGAGTGGTATGAAACCTGCTCTGGCCTACCCCAGTCCACAGGCTCTGTGTGGTTTTTTGGCAAACTGCTTATGTGCTTATGATAAAAAAGTGCTTATGTGCTTATTGCACACAAGCAAACCATTTGCACACAGGCTCAGATTAGACCCCGTTATTATATACTTTACGGGTTTGGCTATATTGACTGTGGCTAGTTTTCTAGTCGGGGGTGATGAAAGTGCTTATGAAAAACATGACGATTTAAAAAAAAAAAAAAAAAAAAAACTGAGATAGGACAATGATGATTTAAAAAAAATGATTTTGGCGTGGCATTTCCGACTGGACGGCAAAATAGAACTTAATTTTGCAACTTTCGATGTTGCAGCCATATATGATTTAACTTGGTTATGTGAAACAGCTTATAATCTGAGCCTAATATTTATCTCTTATTAATGTGTAAAATGGTGATTACCTGTTGTGTGTGAAATGGTGATTGAGACATATCTGCACTTGTTTCTTTGTGGTTTGTTACTTGCGGTTTTCACTTGCAGCTTGTGTTTCACTTGGCTTGTGTTTCACTTGGCTTGTGTTATAACCCAACCCTATCTGTAACTTGTTCTAAAAAACTAGCCATCGTCTTTATAAACCAACCCTATCTGTAACTTGTAACTTGTGTAATCTTCACTTGTTGCAACTTGGGGGTACTTGTTTTGCTTAGTTTGTGGTGAGAGTTACTTTGTTTGTGATGATTTTTACTTGGTGAATCTGCCTTGTGGTGAGGCTCAGTATATTAGGAGGTTGTTTCACTACCTACCTCCCCTTGTGACTTCCTGCAGTTTGGGAATCTTACTTTTTCTTTTGGTACTTGGCTTGTGAACAATCTGTGCACTTGGGCAATCTAACTTGGTTGCAATATGGTATTGTGCAATCTGTGCACAAGGTTTCACTACCTAACTCCCCTTGTGACTTCCTGCAGTTTGGGAATCTAACTTGGTTGCAATATGGTATTGTGTAATCTGTGCACAAGATCTATGTGTTGGTCAGTTATTCAGATTCGATTTTCGGAGTTTGTGATGGCCGTTTTGTAAACAGCGAATGATTTTGTATTTTGTTTCATTCCACATCTACTATCTTTTAGCCAAAGATCATCCAGTAGACTAGTCTGATTTGACACTAGTCTCGAATTTGTTTTGAAGATTGGCTAACCAATCTTGATACGCTGAAAATGTTACTGTACAACATCGTGGCTTATATGTATGTTTCAAACATTGTTTAACGTTTAGATGGCATCAACGATAGGTCAATGGTTTTATGTATCTTTGGAGATATGCGTTTATAAGTAGGAATGCTGCAATACAGTGAAGTTTAAAAGGGTAAAGCCATCTCTTAACACATCTCTAGAGATTATTTGAAAGATTGAACAGTAATCTAAAAAAAAAAAAAAAAAAACTGTATACAGATATTTTACTTGGACGTTATCTTATATGATTCATCAGCAAATTATCTGCAGCAAAAATCATGATGCATTCCAAATGGTTATGGTTAAAACTAAAAGTTGTGAAAATACAAGATGAAGTACACGAAATTTTAAATCATAATCTTCAAAGGGGGATAAAAAAAAAGGTGACAAAAAAACCAAAAAAAAAGGTGACAAAAAAATCCACCCATAATATGGCAGAAATGATAATCTATTTTGTAGACACTCAAATCTTCGAGAATACTTAGCAAGCCACCATTTTTGCAAGATTTTCAAGGGAATTTGACTTAGCGTCTACATTCTTACTTATAAAAACATCAAAATTTTGCCCATCCAGCAATGTGTGACAAACTCAACACTTCTTTTGAAGACTTGATATTGCATTTACACTAGCCCCAATTTTGACATGTAATTTATCTTTACAAAGCTCTCTTCGTGGTGTACGTAACTTGATAAGAATGTGAATGAACTAACTGGAATCATATGAGCTAAATGTTCAAGATATTGATCGAATTCAAAGTTTGTACTTAGAAACACACCAAAACAAACGAAAGTGTGAATCATAATCTTCAAGGATATAAAGATGAAGAAATCATAATCTTCAAAGATATAAAGATGAAGAAATCATAATCTTCATAAGAAATAAAAAAAAAAATTAACAAAAAATCCACTCATGATATGGCAGAAATTATACTTTGCTAAGAAAACTGGCAAATCATTCCAAATTACTAACAAGGCACCATCAGTGCTAGATTGTCAAAGGAATATGACCTAATGAATACATTCTTACTTATAAAAACATTAAAAGTTTGCCCATCTTGCGATGTGGGACTTCCATATTGCATTTACACTAGCTCCAATTTTGACATGTAATTCGTCTTCGAGGTGTATGTAACTTGATAAGATGTCAATATAAATCACACAAGTTCATAATTATATGTTTTATAGTTGGTCATAATTATAGGGTTGATCTTAATATATAATATGTGATGGTCAGTTCAAATTCAAGTTTTGAAATTGTGATGGCCGTCTTGTAAATGGTGAAGGGACTTGTATCCTGTTTTAAATCCACATTGCAGAAAATTATATCTTTAGTCAAGATCATCAATAGACTGGTCCGATTTGACACACTAGTCTCGAATCTGGTTTGAGGATTAGCTCGCTAGTCTTGAAACACTGGAATTTGTTTTTTGGTTCAACATGGTAGCTTTAATATATGTTTCTAACTTTACATTAAAGTTTAGATGGCATCAACTACAGCCCGTGGGGTTAAGTTTCTTGGGAGACATGTTCGTATTATGTGTTAATGATATGATATTGAAGTTTAAGAGGGGAAAAATCATCTCTAGCTAGCACATCTCTTAATTGTGGGAATTGTTTAAAAGATTCAAACAATAATCTTTTGAAATTTCTTTATACTCGTAAAATTACTTGGACCTTACAAAGAAAAACATAACCGACAATGTAAATCATAATCTTCACAGAATTAAAGATGGAGTAGCTGGGATTAAAAAAACAAAAAAAAAAAAAAAAAAAAAACAAAAAACAAAAAAAAACAAAAAAAAAAAAAAAAAAAAAAAAAAAAAAAAAAAAACACTCACCCATAATGTGGCGGAAAGAGTTGTTGGTGCAGGAAAGAATTAAGGTCGTATCTTTCCGAGACAACAACAGCCTTTGTGCAACATTTTAGAGGAAATATACTTGAACACCTATTATGGAGCCCCTATATTGCATTTGCACTAGCTCCATGTATCTTTACAAAGCTCTATTTGAGGAGCATGTAACCCAATAAATTGTTGTCAATATAGATCACACAAGTTATAATTATGTGGATTAGAAGCTAGTGAAAATTACGGGACCTAAAAGTTAGAGTTGATCTTATGTTAACACATGGCTTAAAAACTTAATTTCCGTCCGTCCTATCTTTGAATTAACTAAATGGGTGCCGACTATGCCTTACTCATATACCACGCTCCTCGGTTGTCTTGCAGCACTATTAAATCCAACAAAATGTTTCTTTGTGGAGACGAATAATACTCCATTATAAGGCTTCAAGCAATGGTAATAAAAGTTAGCGTAAATTTAATATTCAAAGATATAAAAATGAGTTTAGATGACAAAAATTCACCTATTATGTTAAATGATACAGGAAGGCGAGATTTTAAATCTCAACGAATTTCATCTTCCTAAAGGACACAATATCATTTGTGTAACAGTTTGAAGGGAATATGTCTGTATCTCTGAATTCATACTTTTAAACATGTTAATCAACATTTCATCTTCCTAAAGGACACAATATCATTTGTGTAACAGTTTGAAGGGAATATGTCTGTATCTCTGAATTCATACTTTTAAACATGTTAATCAACATTTCTTTTGGAGACTCCTGTATCTCATAATATGGCAGAAATGGAAATGGTACATTGGTTGACAACCTGGAATGATTTTAAATCTTCCCAGATTACTAACAAGGCACCATTAGTGCAAGATGGTCAAAGGAATATGGCCTAATGTATAGTTTCTTACTTATAAATACATCAAAAGTTTTCCCATCTAGCGATGTGGGACCTCCATATTGCATTTACACTAGCCCTAATTTTTACACGTAATTCATCTTCGAGGTGTATGTAAATTCATAATTATATCTTTTATAGTTGGTCATAATTATAGGGTTGATCTTATTAATATGTGATGGTCAGTTCAAATTCAAGTTTCGAAATTGTGATGGCCGTCTAGTAAATAACGAAGGGACTTGTATCCTGTTTCAAATCCACGTTGCAGAAAGTTAATATCTTTTAGTCAAGGATCATCCAATAGACCGGTCCGATTTGACACACTAGTCTCGAATCTGGTTTGAGGATTAGCTTGCCAGTTTGAAACACTGGATTTTTTTTTTTTTTTTTCTTTTTTTGGTTCAACATGGTAGCTTTAATACATGTTTAGAACTTTAACATTAAAGTTTAGATGGCATCATCCCATGGGATTATGTTTCCTGAGAGACATGTGTTCATATGTGTTAATGATATGATAATGTTAATGTTATGAGAAAGCGTCTCAAAACACATGATAGAATGAGGCAATGGGATGTTGGCAATGATGTCGACTTAAACCTACTTCATTGTTTGTTATTCAAGACCCAACCCGACTCTCACGATCGTATGTTTATTTAAGGAAGAACTTCCAAACTTTTGTGTGGCGTTTCTTTAACTAAATTGTTGCCGATTATGCCTTCCTTGTCTACCATGCTCCTCAGTTGTCTTGCAGCACTATTAAATCCGACAAAATGTTTCTTTGTGGAGACGAATAACACTCCATAAGAAGGCTTCAAGCACCGGTAATAAAAGTTAGCATAAATTCAATAGGCAAAGAACGAATTGTGATGGCAGTTTTCTTATAGTCAAAGAACATCCAGTAGACTAGTCTGATTAGACACAAGTCTTGAATCTGCTTTGAAGGTTGGTTCACCAATCTTGAAACACCGAAAAATGATATGTGCAACATGATGCATCAGAAATCGTTAAGGTTAAAAGTTGTGAAAATCCTGGATACACGACCGTGGTACATGAAAATTATTACACGAGATCAATTACAAAGAAAAATATAAATGAGAATGTAAATCACAGTCTTCAAAGATATAAAAATGAGTTTAGATGACAAAAATTCACCCATAATGTTGGAGAAATGATATTAAAGCAGAAAGAGGCTGAGATTTTGAATCTCAACAAACCTCATCTTACACAATATCATTTGTGAAACATTTTGAAGGGAATATAACTGTATGTCCGAATTCATACTTCTAAACATGTTAAAAGTTTGCACATCCACCAATGTAGGACAAACTCAACATTTCTTTTGGAGACTTCCATATTGCGTTTACACTAGCTTCATTTTTAACATGTAATATATCTTTACGAAGCTCTCTTTGAGGTGCATCTAACCCAATAAAATGTCCTAAAATCACGCAAGCTTATAATTATATGTATTCAATGTTAGTGAAAGTAAGTTAGGGTTCACCTTTGGCTATAGAAAACCTGAACTTTTTAGTATTTGCCTCTTGATCAATCATTCACTCTCGTACAAAACTGCTTACTTGATCATATTACCAAAATGTTTCAAGATATTGACCGAAGCCTCTTAATTTTATTACAAGAAACATCATCCAAAACAACCAACTACTCACCGTAGGTGCATCATATCGATTGTTGTATCTAGATACACTATACAAATGAAGTATTGGAATCCACTTATGACATCTTGAGCTTGGTTTAGTTGTATGTCTTGTTGAAAAGAGAGTGCTATTATTCAACGTCACGTTTGCGATATAATCGTACACATTTCATACAAAACACTTTAAGTACTAATCAAAATCAATACAACCAACTAAATAAAAGTATATTGTGAACTAAATCAATACTTATAATAACAAAGAATGGGAACAAAAATATTCCAACGAGCTCAGTTGGAATTTATTAAACTTCACGAAAATACATACAACACCGAAGATATGATACAGCTATACACCTCGCAACAAGCTTCAACAAACCCAATATTGATTTCATATTATTGTCACAAATACGTAACATACAGATATTTGAGCAAACGAACACAAAAAAATAACGCTTACAGCCAAAAGCGTAACACTATATAATCACTAGATCTTAGCATATACAAGCTGCAAAACAAAGTAACTTTTGAATGATATCCAAGGGCATGTTGTTCAATAAGAGAGAAGTTAGTAGCATAGTATGATTTATTTTCCACTGTAACCAGTTGTGTATGTGAAATTTATCAAAGTGTTAAAAGGCTATTCTTACTTGGTATTCTGTGGATCATTTAAGGAAGAACTTCCAAATTTCTTTGTCTGTCGTTTCTTTAATTAAATGGGTGCCAATTATGCCTTCCTCGTCTACCACACTCTTCAATTGTTTTGCCGCACTGTTGAAGCCGACAAAATGTTTCTTTGTGGAGACAAATAACACTCCATATGGTGGCTTCAAGCACTGGAGATATAAGTATAGTATTAAAGTATGAGAAAAAAATGGATATACCGACATAGTGTACTCAAAGCCTCAAACTAGAAGCTCAAACCACTAGCAACTTTAGAAGGCAAAGTGGCAATTTTGATCCATTTGATAATGAACAGGTTGATTCAGGCTATTTGCATAAATAGTTAAATACAAATGTACTTTTATATTTTTCCCGTTTTAGTTGTTATGGATTTGTGTCCCGTTTCATTTTGTAACCAAAGAACCCTCTAGCACCAGCTCAAAAATTATAAACTGATAAAAATGTAACAAAATGACGAAAATGGGGCACAAAGCCAACTTTTTAAAAAGTAAATCGACTAAAATGGTAGCACAAATGAAAAAGTAAGCTGGTATTTTATGCATAAAAAACTCTTTTAGCTCAACCCCCAACCCCCTTGCCAATACAGAGATCACATAACCCAAATCCACCCATACATATATAAATGGGTCAAAACTGCCACTTCTATATATATAAAATAAAATAATAATAAAAAATAGTAAAAAATAATAAAAAAATAAATTAAAAAAAAAAAGAAATGGAAGGTCAATTTACTAATTTAGTAGGCGAAGAATGACATATCTTTTTAATCAAAGCATACAACTTTTTTAAAGAAGTTGCTGAATATGGAATATCAGTCATCAAAATAACATCATATCCACCTTCTTCATGATTCCTTTCATTAGCCCGCTCCCAAACCCGACTTCCTGAAAGCTTTCTTGATCGCCTTGAAGAACTCGCATGTCCAATGATGCTACCATCGTGACTACTGCATCCATCCATAAAATCCTCCTCAGAGAAACTGAGGTTTGTTGCTTTTGGTAATTCTGGTATATCACTCTCGACAACAGACAAAATAGTAGCAAGCTCTTCCCACTCTCCAGCATAAAAGTTTACTATAGGAGAGATGATTTGTCTTGATGGAGTATGGGGACCTTCAGGCTGTCGACTCTGTATGTCCCGAGCTTGCTGAAGATTTGCTAGGACGTTTGGGATAGTTGTGCATCTTACAGATTCGGCACTCAAATCTTGAAAGTGTACCACTGAAGCTCTCTGTGATGTGACATAGATAAAGATTTATGTGTAGAAGTTTCATATATGTATGTTTTAGCCAAAGATCTACTATCTTTTAGCCAAAGATCATCCAGTAGACTAGTCTGATGTGACACTAGCCTGGAATCTATTTTGAAGATTAGCTAACCAACATCGTGGCTTATATGTATGTTTCAAACTTTGTGTAACATGTAGATGGCATCAACGATAGGCCAATGGTTTTAAGTATCTTCGGAGATATGCATTTATAAGTAGTAATGCTACGATATAGTGAAGTTTAGAAGAGGAAAGCCATCTCTTAAGACACCTCTGATGCATCCCAAATGGCAGGTTAAAAGTTGTGAAAATACATGGTGTGTGGAAATAAATCGATACTTAGAAACACACGAAAACAAACGAAAATGCGAATCATAATCTTCAAAGGAAATAAAAAATTTGACAAAAATTCCACCTATAATATGGCAGAAATGCTACTAACAAATAACCATTTGTGCAATATTTTCTAAGGGAATATGATTAGCTGTCTACATTCTTACTTATAAAAACATCAAAAGTTTGCCCATCCAACGATGTGGGACAAACTCAAAACTTATTTTGAAGACTCAATATTGCATTTACACCAGCTACAATTTTGACATGTAATTCATCTTTACGGAACTCTCTTCGAGGTGTATGTAACTCGATAAAATGTCGTCAATGTTGACCTTTGGCTTTAGAAAATCAAAATTATTTAGTATTTGCTTCTAGATCAATCATTCACTCTCGTACAAACCTGCTTGCTTGATCACGTGGACTAATAGCATAACTTTCCTTCCATTAAGAAATAAGTACGGGTACCTTATGCGAGTTTGTTACAATACAACAGACGACATAAGTACGGGTACCTTGATGCCTTTGTGTAGTGTCTAGTAGTCGTGACCTAAAAATAAGGTTTTTCTGAAACGAGTTTCTTTTGTTAACGTGTTCTTGATTCTGCTGTAGTTTTGGCTATTGGAGTATATGATGGATTGAGACATGGGGTGTTATGTAAAACTTTGTTAAGAAAATGTATAGCAGTTATTTGAAAGTGCGTGTTGGTCAGTTGTCCAAATTCAAGTTTTGGAATTCTGATGGCCGTCTTGTAAATCACGAATGCACTTGTATCCTGTTTCAGTTCCACATTGGTTAAAGTTGATATCTTTTTAGCAAAGATCATCCAGTAGACTAGTTTGATTTGACACTAGTTTCAAATCTAGTTTGAAGATTGGCTCACCAATCCTTAAAAAGCTGCTGGTCAACATGGAGCCTGTCCTGTAGAGAAAATGAACTAGTGGACCGGACTGAAAACTGAATTGCTAAAACACCAGAGCAGGCTGGACCGAAGTGTGTTCGGTCTGGTCAAACGGAGCATAATGGCTGGTTTTGCGTATGATCTAACTGCAAAGAGGACTGAATACGAGGAACTAAGGATTGGACTGAAATATCTCTGGATCAGGCTGGTTTCTCGGTTCAGTCCGCGGTCTGTCATGCTCAGCTTTTAAAATGAAGTGTGCAACACTCATGCATGTTTCAAACTTTGTATAAAGTTTGATGGCATCAACGTAACACATCTCTGCGGAGATTATTTGAAAGATTGAACAATAATCTTCTAGAAATTCTTTATAGAAACACCATGATGCATCCTGAATGGCTAGGTTAAATGTTGTGAAAATCCATGATACCTCGTGGTGCGCGGAAATAATTCATACACGAAAACAAACGAAAATAAACTAAAATGTGATTCATAATCTTCAAAGATATAAATATGAAGTACATGAAAATGTAAATCATAATCTTCAAAGAATATAAAAACAAAAAATTGACAAAAAAATCCACAAATCTTCCAAAATCAAACTCTTTCAAATTTATTAGGAACATTTGTGTATCCTTTTCAAAGGAACATTTGAAAACATCAACATTCTTACTTATAAAATGCTCAAGAGTTTGCCCATCCAGCAATGTGGGACAAACTCAACAATTCCAATCTAGGTGGACTAGTCGGGTAACGTCACTTCGATTAAGAATGTGAATGGACTAAACGGGATCATATGAGCACAATGTTTGAAGATGTTGATCGAGTTCTCTTAATTTTAATTAAAGAAATATCGTCCAAAACAACCAACTACTCACCGATTGTGGTATCTAGATACAAATGAATTGAAGTATTGAAATCCACATATTACATTGTCTTGAGCTTGGTTAACGTGTTCTTGATTCTGCTGTAGTTCTGGCTATTAGAGTATACAACGGACTAAAACATGTGGTGTTATGTAAAACTTTGTAAAGAAAATGTATAGAAGTTATCTTAGAAAGTATGTGATGGCCAGTTCAAATTCAAGTTTCGAAATTGTGATGGCCGTCTTGTTCTTGGACTTAATTGTATCCTGTTTCAAATCCACATTGCGGAAAGTTAATATCTTTTAGTCAAGGATCATCCAATAGACTGGTCCGATTTGACACACTAGTCTCGAATCTGGTTTGAGGATTAGCTCACCAGTCTTGAAACACTGAAATTTTTTTTGTTCAACATGGTAGTTTTAATATATGTTTCTAAACTTTCATTAAAGTTTAGATGGCATCAACTACAACCCATAGGGTTATGTTTCTTGGGAGACATATGTTCATATGTGTTAATGTGATATCATATATTGAAGTTTAAGAGGGGAAAAATCATCTCAAACACAGCTTGAATAATCTTCAATTTATGTCCTTTGATTTGAAGTGATAATCTTGAAACTTTCATTTGTGCAGCATTCATCATTAAGCCCAGATGGCAAACTAATCGCTGTTGTTAACATGTTCTTTATTCTGCTGTAGTTTTAGCTATTGGAGTTTTGGAATTTGTGATGGCCGTTTTGTAAACAACGAATGAACTTGTATTCTTTTTCAAATCCACATCTACTATCTTTTAGCCAAAGATCATCTAGTAGACTAGTCTGATTTGACACTAGTCTTGAATCTGTTTTGAAGATTAGCTATTGTCTAACCAATATCGTGGCTTATATGCATGTTTCAAACTTTGTATAACGTTTAGATGGCATCAACGATAGGCCAATGGTTTTAAGTATCTTCGGAGATATGCGTTTATAAGTAATAATGCTACGATATAGTGAAGTTTAAAAGGGGAAAGCCATCTCTTAACACATCTCTGATGCATCCCAAACGGCTAAGGTTAAAAGTTGTGAAATTACATGGTGTGTGGAAATAAATCGATACTTGGAAACACGTGAAAACAAACGAAAATGCGAATCATAATCTTCGAAGATATAAAGATGAAGAAATCATAATCTTCAAAAGAAATAAAAATTTTGACAAAAAATCCACCAATAATATGGCAGAAATGGCTAATGTTGTTGTTGCTCCCGGAAAGAGTTCTCGTCTTCCCGGAATACTAACAATTAACCATTTGTGCAAGATTTTCTAAGGGAATATGATTAGCTGTCTACATTCTTACTTATAAAACCATCAAAAGTTTGCCCATCCAACGATGTGGGACAAACACAACACTTGTTTCGAAGACTCCATATTGCATTTATACTAGCTCCAATTTTGACATGTAATTTGTCTTTAGGAAACTCTCTTCGAGGTGTATGTAACTTGATAAAATTTCTTCAATATAAATCACACAAGTTCATAATTATATGCTTCTTGATTGATCGATCTTGGTCAGGTGGACTAGTCGGGTAACGTTTCTTCGATTCAGAACGTGAATGGACTAAACTTCTTGATTGATCGATCTTGGTCAGGTGGACTAGTCGGGTAACGTTTCTTCGATTCAGAACGTGAATGGACTAAACGGGATCATATGAGCACAATGTTATTTCAAGATGTTGACGGGAAAATGATCTGTTCAACATGGTGACTTCTATGTATGTTTCAGACTTTACATAAAGTTTAGATGGCACCAAGTATAGCTTATTTAATAGATATTTTACTTCGATGTTCTTAGACGATTCATATACTCAAACATCATGATGCATCACAAATAGTTAGATGACAAAAATTCACCCATAATGTGGTAGAAACGACACGTTGCCAACTTCCAGGAAAGAATGAGATCAAATCCTATCTCCCCTGAAAAGGGGCCTCAAATCATTTGTGCAACATTTTAAAGGCAATATAGCTAAACGTTTACACTCTTACTTATAAACAAGTTAACGTAAAGATGACAGTTTTCTTCTAGTCAGATAATCTAGTAGACTAGTCGGATTTCACACAAGTTTCATATCTGGTTCGAAGATTGGTTCACAAATCTTGAAACACCGAAAAATGATATGTGCAACATGATGCATCACAAAGCAAACACCATGATGCATCACAAATCGTTAAGGTTAAAAGTTGTGAAAATCCTGGATACACAACCGTGGTACATGAAAATTATTACTACATGAGATCAATTACAAAGAAAAATAAATGAGAATGTAATCACAGTCTTCAAAGATATAAAAATGAGTTTAGAAGATTTTAAATCTCAACGAATCTCATCTTCCTAAAGGAAGCAATATCATTTGTGAAACATTTTGAAGGGAATACAAACGTATGTCCGAATTCATATGTTTAAAAATGTTAAAAGTTTGCACATCCACCAATGTGGGACAAACTCAACATTTCTTTTGGAGACTTCCATACTTGAAAGCGATTTATTATAATGGACCAACTATACATAGTTAGTACAACGGCCGGTATTCTTACGCGAACCACGTTTTGTTGTTGTTTCTACAACGGCCGGTATTCTTATGCGAACCACGTTTTGTGGTTGTTTCAAGAGTTAAGACGTTAAAGGTTTGAAAGTTCTTTGTTGCTTCAAAGACGAAGAATACATAAACTACACAACAATACGTGCATTATACCATCATGTAATATATGACCAATCTAAAGTGGTTTACCAATTATTTTGTTTAAACATATATCCCGTTAATCATTATTTTATTTTCACATTCAAATAATTTTGTCAAACGATTTTATGAAGCGTACCCGTCCATCGGGCGGGTCATAAAGCTAGTTTAATAGATATTTTACTTAGACGATTCATATGCTCAAATTATCCCGTGCAAACATCATGATGCATCACAAATGGTTAAGGTTAAAAGTTGTGAAAATCTTGGCTACACGACCGTGGTACAAGGAAATTATTCGTGTTACACGAGATCAATTATAAAGAAAAATATAAACGAGAATGTAAATCATAATCTTCAAAAAAAAATAAAGATTACTTAGATGAAAAAAATTCACCCATGTGGTAGATCGACATGTTGCGAACTTCCAGGAAAGAGTGAGATCAAATCCTATCTTCCCAAAAATACGCCTCATATCATTTGTGCAACATTTTAAAGGTAGTATAGCTAAACGTTTACACTCTTACTTATAAACACATCAAAAGTTTGACCACACATCAATGTGGGACAAACTCCACCCACTTTTCTTTTATTAACTTTCATCTCCATTTTTGACACCTAATATATCTTCACGAAGCTCTCTTCGAGGTGCATGTAACACAATAAAATTTTGTCGATATAGATCAAGCAAGTTTATAATCATACGTGTTCATAGTTAGTGAAAATTTTGGGACCTCAAAGGTAGGGTTGATCTTATTTTAACTTTGACTCAGTAAATACAAATTTGTGGGATAATGATCCTGTGGCAGCATTCAGATAATTACTTAGAACAACCAATGGCTTTCAAACTTGGTTTCTCTCTGCCCCGTCTCTATTTTACAAGGTAGTTGCTTTTTGATCGATCCATCATCACTCTCGTATTAACGGCTTGCTTGGTCACGTGGACTAAACGGGATCATATGACCACAAGTAAAGAAGGGATTTGTATAGGTCAATGATTTTAAGTATCTTTGGAGATATGCGTTTATAAGTAGTAATGCTACGATATAGTGAAGTTTAAAAGGGAAAACCATCTCTTAACACATCTCTGATGCATCCCAAACAGCTAAGGTTAAAAGTTGTGAAAATACTCTACATGGTGTGTGGAAATAAATCGATACTTAGAAACACACAAAAACAAACGAAATTGCGAATCATAATCTTCGAAGATATAAAGATGAAGAAATCATAATCTTCAAAGGAAATAAAAAATTTGTCAAAGGGTTTATGCAGTTTCGAAGACGTGCATTTATAAGTAGTAATGTCGCGATATAGTGAAGTTTAAAATGGTAAAGCCATCTCTTAACACATCTCTAGAGATTATTTGAAAGATTGAATATTAATCTATTAAAAGATTTCCATACAGATATTTTACTTGACGTTATCTTTTATGATTCATCGGCAAATTATCCACAGCAAATATCATGATGCATCTTAAATGGTTAAGGTTAAAAGTTGAGAAAATCCATGGTGTGCGGAAATAATTCGTACTCAGAAACACAAACACAGGAAAACAAACGAAAATGCGATCTTCAAAAAAATTTGACAAAAAATCCACCCATAATTGACACAAATGATCTTATGCTAATTAACTTGGAAGATTTCAAATCTTTCAAGATTCTTAGCAAGACACCATTTGTGTAAGAATTTCAAGGGAATTCAATTTGATGACTACTTTCTTACTTATAAAAACATCAAAAGTTTCCCAATCCAGGGATGTGGGACAAATTAACTCAACACTTCTTTTAAAGACTCCATATTGCATTACACTAGCTCCAAGTTTGACATGTAATTCATCTTTACGAAGCTCTCTTCGAGGTGTATGTAACTCAATAAAATGTTGTCAATATAAATTGCAGAAGTTCATAATTATATGTTTTATAGTTGGTCATAATTATAGGGTTGACCTTACAAATATGTGATGATCAGTTCAAATTCATGTTACGAAATTGTGATGGTCGTCTTGTAAATGACGAAGGGACTTGTATCCTGTTTCAAATCCACATTGCAGAAAGTCAATATCTTTTAGTCAAGGATCATCCAATATACTGGTCCGATTTGACACACTAGCCTCAAATCTGCCAGTCTTGAAACACTGGGATTTTTTTGCTCATCTCTCCAGTCTTTAGATGGCATCAACTTCAGCCCATGGGGTTATGTTTCTTGGGAGACATGTGTTCGTATGTGTTAATGATATGATATATTGAAGTTTAAGAGGGGAAAAATATTCTCTAACACATCTCTTGGTTGTGGAATTGTAACTGGTAAAATTAAAGAAAAACATAAAAGAGAATGTGAATTATAATCTTCAAACAAATAATGTTGGGTATCTGAAAGAAAAAAAAAAAAAAAAAAAAAAAAAAAAAAAAAAAAAAACCTCACCCATATTCTGGCAGAAAGAGCAGTTGCCAACCAGAAAAGAATTAAGGTATTATCTTTCCATAAAAGGAACGGCTCTTTGTGCAACATTTTAGAAAATATAAAAAATTTGCCCATCTCAATGTTGGACAAACTCAACCCATTTTTCTTTCGTCTCCGAACACCTATTATGGAGACCCAATATATATTGCATTCAACTAGCTCCATATATTTTTACGAAGCTCTATACGAGGAGCATGTTATGCAATAAATTTTCGTCAATTTAGATCACACAAGTTTATAATTATGTGGAATTAGAAGTTGGTGAAAATTAAGTTAGCGTTGAACTTATGTTAACCCACGGCTTAAAAACTTATTTTTCATCCGTCCCGGCCATCTCTATGCTACTAACTCGAATATGCCCCTGGAATATCAATGAAGACCTATTTCATTTTGATATATCCTAAGACCTAGTGAGTCTAAGATCATCCAGTAGACTAGTCTGATCATTTGACACTAGTCTCGAATCTGGTTGGTTCACCAATCTTGAAACACCGAAAAATGATAGAAATAAAGATGAGTTAGATGAAAAAAATGGAAAGAAACTCACTCTTTCCTGAAAGGGTGCAAATATCGTTTGTGCAACATTTTAAAAGCAATATAGCTAAATGTTTACACTCGTACTTATAAACACATCAAAAGTTTGACCACACATCAATGTGGGACAAACTCCACCCATTTCTTTCATTAACTTTTATCTCCTTAATATTGCATTTACGTAACCCAATAAAATGTTGTCAGTATAAATCAATCAAGTTTATAATTATACGTGTTCATAACTAGTGAAAGTTATAGAACCTAAAAGTTAGGGTTCATCTTATGTTGACCTTTGGCTATAGAAAATCGGAATTATTCGGTATTTGCTTCTTGATCAATCATTCACTCTCGTACAAAAATGCTTGCTTGACCACGTGGACTAATCGCGTAGCTTTCCTTCCATTAAGAATTTAATTGAAGTAAACAGAATCATATGATCACAATGTTTCACGATATTGACAGAATTCTCTTAATTATATTACAAGAAACATCGTCCGAAACAACCAACTTCTCACCGTACATCGATTGTGGTATCTAGAACATTATACAAACGAAGTATTATAATCCACTTACGACATCTTGAGCTTGGTTTAGTTGTATGTCTTGTTGAAAAAAGAGTGCTATTATTTCAAAAGAAAGAAGACGAACATCAACTAGTATTTTTTAACCATAATAGTAGTGTAAAGTTTGACGTCACATTTGGGATATATATAATCGTACACCTTTCATACATGACATTTGGGTACCAATCAAAATCAATACAAACAACTAGATAAAAGTATGCAGTAGTATCTTACGAATTAAATAGATACTTGTTTACACTACATTATAAAACATTCTAAACATTTTCAAAATAAAAGTCTTAAAATATTAAGCAAACACACTTATTTATTATGACAAATTATAATAAGTGGAGCTATAAGAACATTAGTTATAACACTTTACATTTTGTAAGCTATGTTTTAAAATTTTAATTTAAAAAATACAATGTAATTTTATATTAAAAAAAACGTCTATAACCATAACTACCTAATAGATGTTATTTTTAAAACACTATTACAATGAAAAATACATGTTATTATACTTGTAAAAACTAATAAAACACACAAAGTTTTATGCAATTTATATATAAACAAGTTGATGTTACACATGGTTTTAAAAACCGGACCATACCAACGGGTTCAACGGTTAATCGGTAATCGTTCGGCTAGCCGATAAAAGCCGTCCTAAAACGAATCTGATAAGACCGTCGGAACCGGTATAAACATGTGAATCGGGCCGGACCGGGATCATTTCTTCTGGTTGCTCAAAATTATTATTTTGTTGGTGTCTAGACTTTAATCACAAAGTATCCGTTACCAAAACACCCTGCTAGTAATAACAAAGAATGGGAACAGAAACATTCACACTTAAGATCAGTTGAATTTATCAAACTTCATGAAAATATCAAACACTTTCATTTTTGACACGTAAGATATCTTTACAAAGCTCTCTTCGAGATGCATGTAACCCAATAAATATTATAAATCAAGCAAGTTTATAATTATATGTAATCAAGTTTATAATCTTATGTTGACCTTTATCACACTATAAAGGCGGTGAATCTCCACTTCACCCTCCATGCGCGGCTTACCATAGCGAGGATCTACCACTACACGCGGTGTGACAGGAGTTTTGCTCCTTTTTCTGGGGTGAACACTACTGAACGCATGCTAAAAAAACCATGAATTGTTCAAACGTAGGGACCCCTAAATGTTAAAAAAATAAGGGTGAATTTCATATATCCCCTTGAAAACACAAGTAATTTCATATATACCCGATCAAACTTCTAAATATCATAGATACCCATAAAAACATTTTAAATTTCATATTTCCCCTGCTTTACTTATTTAAAAAGAAGACTAATCATATTATGACAATTATACCCTCATGTTTTCTACCAAAGTGAACCACTTTATACTGAGTTCTTTCATCATCGAAATACATGTGACATGCAGTGACAATTTTACAATATAATGGTGACACTAAATTAATTACTTAATTAGACGAAACCAAATTACTTGCAAAACATAGAATGATATATGAGAATAAACAACAAAACAAACCAACAGATGTCAATCACAAAACAGTTTTAAATTTTCACAACACGAAGCAATTAATTCACCGGAAGATTTAGTTCTTGTTAAATAAGGCTATTTGATACAATTGGCTCCAGCTAATCTCTAAGTGAATCTGATCAATGGTTTGGCGCTAAAAAAAGGATATAATGGTCATAAAATAAGTAATAGATAAAAATGGGTATTTATGAAATTTAAAGGATAGATTGGGTATATTTGAAATTAGGGAGATATTTAGGGTGATATATGAAATTTTTCCAAAAAAGAATAATAAAAGAAAGAGAGAACTTTGAAAAAATTTAAACTTTATCATTTTATTTTTTTCTATAAATACCCCAATATTCCATTATTTTTATGAACAACTTCTAATTCTATCTTTATATTTACTCTCATTCTATCTTTATATTTAGTCTCTAATTGCGTGTATAAGAGTTTCCCAAATGGCTAAAGCTCATACTCATAAGGCTCAAAGCCCAACACACGGTGCCTGAGAAAACAACTTTGCACGCCTGGGATCTTATCCCCAAAACTGTTGCGAGCATATGCAATGTGTAACAACCCCATTTCTGCAGAAGTAGTGTTGTTGGTATTTCGTTAGTATATGCATATCTTGCCAAAGAATCTAGTAACCACCTGAGCCAAGGATGTCACGACATGTGTCATTCTTGTTTTCTTCATAGGATGATCACCATGTGGTACGTCAATGACCATTAGACTACCCACGACCGATGGATCATTTCCACGTGCCACTAGGGGTGGTAATTTGTGCTTAAATTTATAAAAATGTGGTTTTATGAGCTAATTTGTAAAAGAACCTAGCGGATTTAGCCTTTTTATTTATTTATTTATTTTGAAATGGGCACATATAACACTTTCAAATGTTAAATAAACATTAACGGGCACATGTTTCCTCTCAATTGGATAATATTGTAATTGTTCACAAAAAAACTTATAAATAGTGTAATTAGTTATTTAAATATAAATGAGGTGCTAGGTTTGGGACTTTATTTCGCTGTTTTGAGTATTTTCCTAAAGCGATTCATATAAAATGAGCCCGTTTGACCCGTATACATTTAAGCCCAAGCCCGTTTAGACTCGTGACCCGAGCCCGCCCTACACGCCCGTTTTGTAACATCTACATGTCACACAATCTTAAATGCATCACTGTAAATACTGTTGCATTTGATGGGAGAAAGCCAAGCTAAGATAAACTATCTTCTACATTACAACAAGGAAAAAGAGTACACAAAAAAATAAATAATAATAATAATAATAATAATAATAATAATAATAATAATAATAATAATAATAATAATAATAATAATAATAATAAATAAATAAATAAAAATTTCTTCAAAGAGATGACAAAAATCCACCCATAATATGGCGTAAACGTGGAAAGAGTTCACATCAGATCTTCGCAACTTGCTAGACATTGACATTTGTGAAGCATTTTACGGGAGATATGCCGATATGTCTAAATATTTACTTTTAAACACATTAAAAGTTTGCTCATTCACCTATGTGGGACAAATTCGACCCAGTTTTCTTTTAGTATAAATCACACAAGTTTATAACCATATATGTTCAAAGTTGCTAAAAACTTTGGGACCTAAAAGTTAGGGTTCATCTTATGTCGACCTTTAGCTTTAGAAAATCAGAATTATTAAGTATTTGCTTCTTAATCAGTCATTCACTCTCGTACAAAACTACTTGCTTGATCATGTGAACAAATCGCGTTTTTCATATATTGTGTAGACTGGCAAAAATGGGTGGTTCGGGTTACCAGGGTTGGATTGACCCACAACTTGTTGATGTTAAAGTTTCTAAGATTGTTTGTTTTAAAATAGTATTATGTTTACAAGATATTTTGTAATCTTAGTCATGAAGGATACTTCACTTGTAAGGAACCTTAATTACTAAGGAACCTTAGACATTAAGTATCCTTACCTCTTAAGGATATTAGATATTTAGTATCCTTAGCTAAGAAGTATTCTTACTTGTGAAGAATACTTAAATATCTAGTAGTCTTAGCTATTAAGTAATTGCTTACTAAGAATACTTAGAAGCAAAGTAAAGTCTATGTACTAAGTCTTTTATACCTATAAATACAAGCAAATGTAGTGCTAGTAACATATCACTCTAGCCTTTCCAATTCTACTTTCACTTTCAAATTCTATTTTCAGTTCTGTGCTTCCAATTTACATCAGCAAACTTGCTGCTACTTTATTCTTAATAGTGCAGAATTTGTCAAACATTTACAGTGGTATCAGAGCTTCTATTCTTAAGGGGCTGTGCTATTACTCGAGTAAAATACCTTTGAGATTCCACAAAAAATTCAGCCTAGACATGGCATCTAGTGCAACCGCTGCTCCTGCAATTCCAATATTTTCTGTAGTGCATTATCATATTTGGGCAGTAAAAATGAAAACATATTTGAAATCTCAAGGTTTATGGAAGGTTGTAGAGACTGATGAAAGTCCTCCGGTACTCGGAGACAACGCAACAGTTGCTCAGTTAAGAACTTTCGAGACTGAGTCGCTAAAGAAGGACAAGGCACTAACCTGTTTGCATTCAAGTATCGCCGATCAAATTTTCACCTCCATAATTGACTTGGAGACACCAAAAGCTATGTGGGATAAACTCCAAGAAACCTTTGAAGGTACTGATAGAGTAAAAGCTGTCAGATTATTGACTCTCAAAAGAGAGTTTGAATTATTAAGAATGACGGATGACGAATTGGTGAAAGATTACTCATCAAGGATGATGGACGTGGTTAATCAAATGAGACTTCATGGAGAAGTTGTGAAAGACCAGAAAGTAGTGGAGAAGATGATGATTAGCGTTCCTTCAAAGTTTGAAGCAAAAATTTCTGCCATAGAAGAGTCATGTGACCTCAATACGCTTACGGTTTCTGAACTAACTAGTAAACTCCAAGTACAAGAGCATAGATTTTCTATTAGATCAGATGAGAAAGTTGAAGGTGCTTTTCGAGCATCTTCTAGAAGTAACAAAGGCTCTACCTCACAAAACTCTTCTTCAACATCCATGAAAGGTACTTTTCCTCCATGTAATATTTGTCAAAACACGAACCATAAAGAAGTTGATTGTTGGTTCAAAGATAAACCAAACTTCAAGTGCAATTTTTGCAACAAATTTGGGCATGTCGAGAAGTATTGTAGAGCAAAGAAAGCTCACAACAACACACAAGGATTTCCGTAAGCAAATGTTTCCGTGGAGGAGCAGGTTGATCATGAGTATTTATTCATGGTGTCGCATCTTGATGAACATCCAAATAGCCTAACATGGCTTATGGATAGTGGATGCACAAGTCATATGACTCCGGAAGGATCTTTCTTTATTAGTCTTGAAACCACAAACAACCCAAGAGTGAAGTTGGGAGATGGACATTATGCTCGAGCAAAAGGAAGAGGTACTATAGCTATCAACACAAAGAAAGGTACCAAATATATTTCTAGAGTTCTATATGTGCCTGAACTTGAACGAAGTATGTTAAGCGTGCCAAAAATGATAAAGAACAGCCATGGTGTTAATTTTAAGAAAGACTCGCGGTGCGTTATCACTGATTCTCGCGATTCTAAAATAGCTATCCTTGATATGATAAATGATAGCTATTACTTAAAGCTTGATGCTGCAAATTCTAGTGTTTTTAGTGTTACTGAAGATGTTAGTATGAAGTGGCACAACAGATTTGGTCACTTCAATTACATAACACTTAAGCATATGAATACCACTAAATTGGTGAGAGATATGCCTCCCATTAGTGAATTTGAAACTCCCGAATTTGATATCGAAGATACAAATGACACTAATGTGTTAAGAACAAGACCGCTTGCTGATGTTTACGAGTCTTGTAACTCGGTTATTGAACCTGAAATCTACATGGATGCCTCCAAACATTTTGAATGGATTGATGCAATGAAAGCCAAACATGAGGAGGAGATTTATGTAAAACAACCTCAAGGTTTGAAAGTATGACAAGATGAAAAAGTTTATCAACCCTACAAGGCACTCTATGGTCCTAAGCAAGCACCAAGGGCGTTGTTTGCTAAGATTGATTCTCATTATCTGAATCATAAATTGAGGAGGAGTTCAATAGAAAATCCAGTGAAACATGGAAAATCAAAGCATATCAATGTCAAGTATCATGCCATTCAAGAAGCTGAGAATAATGGAGAAGTCAAGCTGAAGTATTGCACATCTGAAACTCAACTCGCAGATATGCTTACAAAGTCAATTATCGGCTAAATTACTTCAAGGCTTAGCTTATGACTTCCAACAACAATCTTAAGGAGGAGTGTTAAAGTTTCTAAGATTGTTTGTTTTAAAATAGTATTATCTTTACAAGATATTTTGTAATCTTAGTCATGAAGGATACTTCACTTGTAAGGAACCTTAATTACTAAGGAATTTTAGACATTAAGTATCCTTACCTCTTAAGGATATTAGATATTTAGTATCCTTAGCTAAGAAGTATTCTTACTTGTGAAGAATACTTAAATATCTAGTAGTCTAAGCTATTAAGTAATTGCTTACTAAGAATACTTATAAGCAAAGTAAAGTCTATGTACTAAGTCTTGTATACCTATAAATACAAGCAAATGTAGTGCTAGTAACATATCACTCTAGCCTTTCCAATTCTACTTTCACTTTCAAATTCTATTTTGAGTTCTGTGCTTCCAATTTACATCAGCAAACTTGCTGCTACTTTATTCTTAATAGTGCAGAATCTGTCAAACATTTACAGGCCAGTTATTCTGTTTCAATCTTGGAACACTGAAAATGTTACTGTACAACATCGTGGCTTATATGTATGTTTCAACCTTTGTATAAAGTTTATATGGCATCAACGATAGGCCAATGGGTTTAAGTATCATCGGAGATATGCGTTTATAAGTAGTAATGCTACGATATAGTGAAGTTTAAAAGGGGAAAGCCATCTCTTAACATATCTCTGATACATCCCAAACGGCTAAGGTTAAAAGTTGTGAAATTACATGGTGTGTGGAAATAAATCGATACTTGGACACACAAAACATACGAAAATGCGAATCATAATCCTCGAAGATATAAAGATGAAGAAATCATAATCTTCAAAAGAAATAAATATTTTGACAAAAAAATCCACCTATAATATGGCAGAAATGGCTAATGTTGTAGTAGGCTCCTGGAAAGAGTTCTTGTGTCTTCCCGGAATACTGACAAGTAACCATTTGTGCAAGATTTTCTAAGGGAATATGACTTGAATTTGCCCATCCAATGATGTGGGACAAACTCAACACTTCTTTTGAAGACTCCATATTGCATTTACACTAGCTCCAATTTTGACATGTAATTTGTCTTTACGAATCTCTCTTCGAGGTGTATGTAACTCGATAAAATGTCGTCAATATAAATCACACAAGTTCATAATTATATGTTTCTTGATTGATCCATCTTGGTCAGGTGGACTAGTCGGGTAACCTCACTTCGATTATTAATGTGAATGGACTAAACGGGATCATATTGTTAAAATATTAGAATCATGACAATCATAAAATAGGTAAACACATATGCGGAAGCGTAGGAACATCTATAACACATAAGAGATTAACATAAATTAAATAGGAACGTACCGTGGTGATTCTAGCCCGAACAAGAATCAAAAGCAATTGTCTTTAATAATACGAAGAACCCTAATTAGGGTTTATATGGATCAATGATTAACCCCTTACCGTTTTGTTAATCGATCCCTTGATAACAACAAAAGTATGTTGTTACCACATTCTTGTACACACAAACTACCAACGAATAAAGGTTTGATGCAAGTAAACAAAACACTTATATTTTGCTTAACCAAAATCGATCCAAGATCCCTTGGAGGGGGTGAACCAATCGGCCAAGAAAAGAAACACAAGAAGAAAAGAATTAGGGTTAGTGTGTGTGCACAAAAGCTATGAAACCCTAATCCTTGGCCTTGTATATATACTAGAAGATATCTTGGAGCACAAGACAAACATGGGTTGGGCTTCCCCTCCCCATGATCGACCGGCCACGGACCCCTAAGGGGTGTTCCAGAACCTTCTTGACTCCCAAGTTACATTCTAGTCCATATCTTTCGTTACTAATGATAGTTAGTCCATACGGTTAATAGCTAACGAACATTTAGTCCATTAAGTGTTTATAAATACATAAATACGATACGTTTAACATATATATATTTATTATTCATTATTCTTGTTTGTAAAGTGTGCAATCCCGAGGTCTCGGGTTCGATACTAGACATTTACATATTAATATTTATCCATATATCTGAACGTATTCCAGATAGACTTTGGGCGTGGCCACGCAAACATTTTGTCAACCCTACGAGGGGCCCAGCAGTATTAAACTTCTGAACAAATCAGAAGGAACAAATTCTCTCTTGACTACAAGAATAACCCATGAACTTTGCAACACTTCTGAAAACAACCCTTATGACTCCCTGTTACGGTGAGCGGTAGATTTCTTCACAAAAATGCACTACATCCATGACACTTATCTGGTATCTCAAGTCTGAGGATAACTTTAAATATGATTCTCACATTAAATATTAAATCATATTATTGGGATAAGTCCAATATTCAATTCATCGAATATCATGTGAAATTGGTATGTCAACGCATCAATATACTTTCAAGTATATTCTTAACCAATACTCAGATTTTGTCTTAGTTTAATGATATTCCCATATCATTAATCGACAATGGACAATTTAGAATAACATAAGTTATTCACGGATTTAAACATGCAAATATAGGACACACTTTATTATTAATGAAAACAAACGTACTAAGTACTTTAATTCATTATTAATAATAATTGCTTAATGTCATTTATCCAAACACTAAATAGATCAATGCATGATAATTCTAGTTAATGAATTATGCCTTAAGCCATGTCATTCATACTTGTTGACAAGGCATAAATCAACTAACCTTGATCTAAAGGAATTTTGAGAATACTTATTTCAAGAATTCAATAATTAAAATTCTTGTATGAGTATATCCAACTATCTTGATATAGCTACATAATTCTTCATAAATGGTGTGATATCCTCAATCACCAATTTATGACAATCAAACTTTCAAACTTTTAAAAGTTTAAAGTATTCTAATTCTTTAATGTTTAATGCAACTATGCTCTTAGTTAAGCACAACTAGTTCTCATGGCTATTGATAAGGATGAAATCCTTCCATTACTAGTTATTGAGTGTCATCTCAATTAAACCAGCATCATTGTATATTAATCACAATATGCTCTTTTAAAATTTCCGTAAACTTAATATCCATAGTGTAATTTTTAGGAGCTATTTGAGGATCATTATTCTAATTTCAAACATTTTCCATTAGAATATCTATTACATAAGTTATATTATAACTTTTAATTGGATATTAAATATTGTCAAATCATTAAGCACTTAAGCATGATACAACAATAATATAATGCACATGAAAATCCTTCAGTCAAACTTAGATTTTACTCATGTTTGATCTTTACAAATATGTATATCCATTTAGTCATCCAAATAATATATCATATTCTATTTAGAATTTATTTACCGCACTTGTTCATTTAATAATAAACTTTAGTTTCAAGGTTGTATGTTTTATTTTCTAAATCTTTCACTTACAGTTTCATTCCAAACTAAGTCTTAACATTTCACTTATATGGAATGTAACTTCTTATATGTTATACAACATATATGATTTAGTAAATCAAACGTAATACTCCCACTAGCTTTCAGGAATACTTAGAAATTACCTTATTTTAATTATAAACCTAAACATAGATTTAATAATTTATCATAAGAATAATCTCCTAGATGCATGCATCTATCCATTCATGGATTATTGCATTTTGTACACTTCCAAAGATTTTCTTGAATTCATAAACTCTTTTTAATTACTTATCGTCCTCGCTAAAGTAATTATTCAAGAAAGAGTTTTTGATATTCCATTGTCAAATTTCACATTCATGTAAATATGACAATTACAGTCTTTATATCTTTAATGTACTTAAGAAAGAGTATTCAATCATAGTTAATTGCTTAAGTATGATTAATAATCTTGTCATAAGATATTCATTAAGATATGTGTACAATTTTGTCCATATGATTATTTCACAAAGATTTAAACCACTAGGGTTACATAATCTTTAAATAAACTCATCTCCATTCTCTAACCATTAAGAATTAAGATAAACCAAATTTTAAATTTGAATATCTTTATGAACAGCATCTATAACATTCATATTATGAGTAATTTACCCAATTCATTATTTTGGTAATACTACATCATATAATCATCAGTATATTCATTAAATATATGAGATATCCAAGTGGATCTATGAATGATAATTCCATCATCTTGAGGTTTATCTTTTACATGTTAAGCCTCATCATGATTTAACTAGCGTGGTTTTAGAAGATTATGTATCTTGTAATTCTATCTTTTCAAGATAAAATTTTCCCACTTGCCTTTAGCAATATAGAGACTATCTATAACTACTTAGCAATTAGAGCAACAATCTAGCGTTCTCTTTTAGGACATTACAAATACATATTGATGGTTCTTTGTTAATAACCTTCACATAAGTAACTTAACAAATTCAGAACTTCAATTTTTAAGACATAATGTGATTCATCACATTTCATAATTCAATAACGTCTTATTAATCTTCTAGGAGTCTAATTGAATATATTCAATTCATACTCAACTTCTAACCTTGATAACTTTTGGAAGAAAGGAAGTCATAGTTATCTTTAATCAAACAATCTAACAAGAGTTTGATTCCCTAACTGAACATACTATCCATATGTGGTACTTCAATTAGAATTAATATTGTAAGAAGATCTAACAATATATATATATATATATATATATATATATATATATATATATATATATATATATATATATATATATATATATATATATATATAAGATAACCATATTCCTGTTGGCATACTTATTTACCAACTAAGTCAACTTAATGGTATAATAGTATTTCCAAACCAATTGCATACTTTATAACACAAGTACTTTTGACCAAGTCACTTCATGTTTATGTCTTATAAAAACATAAACTTGTTATAATCCCACCATACTATATTAATCATTGATCAACTCAATGACTTCTTGTATATGTCTTAATTAAAAGACCATAACAAGCTAACGTCTTACTTTATTATAAGTCTTGTAATGCTTAAAAGACTTCATGTTTATAGCTATACAATAAAGTATAAACATGTATAATTAAAGTAATCATGAACACCATCATTTGGTTTCAATAAGATTTTCAAGTTAACACACTACTTTATTTATTTATGTCATTCTAAGAATACATAATTATTGAAGTAGTTTTATATTACTTCATGCATTTATGTCATTCCAATAATACATAAATATTAAAGCTGAAGTAGTATTGTTATTTGACACAATTGTTCTAATAGATGTCTAATTTAGAAACTGTAAATTATCCATGTTGGTCTCACGCATACATGGAAAATCACCTTGTTGTTAATATTTAGTCTGCGTCTCACGTTTACTAAATTTTAACACCAAGTGTTTCTAAGATTAGATGTATTTATCTAATTAGAATTATAATCTCTTACTTTGCAGTTAAGAGAGTCCTTTAAATCATATTCTTATGTGTTGTACCTTGCACATATTGAAGATTTCTCCCACTTGTGCATGGTACAACACCATGTATCATATAAACAACACGCACGCGTTTGTTAATTTGAACAATATGATTTGTGTCATTAACATAACTTAGTAGATATAGAGTTTACTCAAGCAATCAAGGAAACGTACATGACTATCCTTGAAAATATTAGTGTTTATATTTGGAAAGTAATTACCTTGAGATATTCAAAAGATAATCTAAGTTACAATCAAGACAATAAGTCTTGTAACTCCCACTGAATTAGAGAACATTATAATAATCCCTTATTCAGCCATAAGAACACAATATTCTCACTGAATTTGACAACATTGTAAATGTTTCATTAATCGGTGAAAGGAAATAGTGTACTTGTTTACTTTCCTACATCTTTTAAGAAAACCCATTCAAACAATTATATAGGTTATAAAAGGATGTAATCTACTACATAAATGTGATTCATCACATTCCAAACTATTAACTTGAAAAAAAACTGGGCATGCAATTTCTTCCTTTATAGATTTGCCATTCCAACAATTGTATGTAGTATCTTTAAATGGTCAAACCAAAATAACTAGATAAAATAATCTAATTCGTCTTTTACCATTATGCAGTAATCAGTCTAGCTTCTAATTTAATAACTCATAAGGTGCATATACTCTTACTATTAAAGTTTGCTATGAGTTATGTATTAAGAGTTTAGACAATTCTAATCATCCTGTTGTACCTTTCTCATTCATGAAAAGGAATAGGATTTAAGTCTCACACTTCTCCTAATGGAAAAAAGACTATATTTATTCTTTTTGTAAATTGACTCTAACCATAAACCCAACGGGTGTAGATCAATTAAAAGAATAACTTACGTTTACGGTTTTAACGTTGCATTAATACATTTAAAGAATTTACAAAATTCAATTTTTAGTATTTTCGATAATTAATATTTCCAAGAAAATATAATACCCAAGGAAATATTCATATAACCAACATATTTTCTTGAAAATCTAGGATCCAACTTTACATAGATTCCACCACATCAGTTGATCTGCTAGTGGTGAAAGTATAAAAGATGGTAATCTGTCGAACAATAATTGGCAAACATTTTTCCAATTCCTAGATCATTATGGGATTTACATCAAATTGATTCATCAATTTGTCATGTAAGCATGTTTCATCCCATCTCATGCCTTAAGCTCTAGGTCTCACGCATCAACTTAATTAAGTCGTCTAACTTAGAAACAGCAAATTCTCCATGTGTGGTCTCACGCACACTCGGAAATTTACCTTGTCATTAAAATTTAGCCTGCGTCTCACGTTTACTAAATAATAACTTCAAGTGTTTCTTATAGTTAGATGGCATGCAACTTAAATTTTTTAGGGTATAAATCTTTGATATAAAAATCAAAACATGTATAAAGATGCATGCACTCATCTTTATAACATAAGTTTTCAAAACCTTTTTTATTACCAATTCGTGAAATTAATACACAAAGTTTTACTTGAGGTTTAATAAACCCTAAGATGACTTTCTACAATTATGATTTTAAAAGTAATTCATTTAAGACATATTCAAGATTGTGATAACCAAGGCAGACTCTAAGGCTCTTTTCTAAGCCTTCAAATCACGGTTATGAATATCATCTTAAAGGACTTAATTTTAAAAGCATATTTGTACAAAACATCAATCAAGCAAAAGTTTATGGATTCAATCTCAAAATTATGTAATAAAGTATGAATTTTGCTTGTCTCGCCTGGGAGCTGATTACCGTGCGAATCGGACCACTAGCGGCACTTAAGACCTTGCAAGATTCTTACTTTATCACTTAGGGTTCCACCATTATTAGTCCGTATTATTTTCTTTATGGAAAAAATTACCCTTTTATTGCTTACAAACGTGTCCAACAATCAAACAATAAAACAAGTAATAAAGACAAATAAAAACAACTAATAACATAACAATTATAAAGGTGAAACAATTAGTCACATGCAATCTTTTTAGAAAAGATCCTAACAAAATCAATTCTAGGTTTTTATATGCATATAATTAACTAGGGCCTTCACCTCTTAATGGAAGTGAGCCACATACATTGACAAGTCAATTGCGTAGGCCAAAGCTAATCACATACCACATAGCACATAATAGATTTTAATAATTATGGGGTCTTCCCCAATATTAGATCTATCTAAACATGTGAAAAAGCTTAACAATTAATAAACAATTAATAACCCATGACTAACATGCATGTTTCGTCACGGATCAAAGCATAACAATTACCATTTAGGTCAAGGATACGCCCAAATAACACATAAACATGTAGGCAACCTAGGGTTTCTAATCCAATTAATTAATAAAACCAAAAACCCTAATTAGGGTTAATGGAATAAATCGACCCCCCCCCCCCCCAAAATTAGGGTTAGGGTAAAAAAAACAAAACCCTAAATCCAAAACATGTATCTAAAACAATCAAAATTCATTTTTTATGTGTTTTATGTAATCAATTACATGTTATAGCAAGCTCGTGATACCACTGTTAAAATATTAGAATCATGACAATCATAAAATAGGTAAACACATATGCGGAAGCGTAGGAACATCTATAACACATAAGAGATTAACATAAATTAAATAGGAACGTACCGTGGTGATTCTAGCCCAAACAAGAATCAAAAGCAATTGTCTTTAATAATATGAAGAACCCTAATTAGGGTTTATATGGATCAATGATTAACCCCTTACCGTTTTGTTAATCGATCCCTTGATAACAACAAAAGTATGTTGTTACCTCGTTCTTGTACACACAAACTACTAACGAATAAAGGTTTGATGCAAGTAAACAAAACATTTATATTTTGCTTAACCAAAATCGATCCAAGATCCCTTGGAGGGGGTGAACCGATCGGCCAAGAAAAGAAACACAAGAAGAAAAGAATTAGGGTTAGTGTGTGTGTACAAAAGCTATGAAACCCTAATCCTTGGCCTTGTATATATACTAGAAGATATCTTGGAGCACAAGACAAACATGGGTTGGGCTTCCCCTCCCCATGATCGACCGGCCATGGACCCCTAAGGGGTGTTCCAGAACCTTCTTGACTCCCAAGTTACATTCTAGTCCATATCTTTCGTTACTAATGATAGTTAGTCCATACGGTTAATAACTAACGACCATTTAGTCCATTAAGTGTTTATAAATACATAAATACGATACGTTTAACATATATATATTTATTATTCATTATTCTTGTTTGTAAAGTGTGCAATCCCGAGGTCTCGGGTTCGATACTAGACATTTACATATTAATATTTATCCATATATTTAATACATATGAGCACAATGTTTCAAGATGTTGATCGAGTTCTCTTAATTTTAATTAAAGAAATATCGTCCAAAACAACCAACTACTCACCGATTGTGGTATCTAGATACAAATGAATTGAAGTATTGAAATCCACATATTACATTGTCTTGAGCTTGGTTAACGCGTTCTTGAATCTTCTGTAGTTCTGGCTATTAGAGTTTACGACAAATTAAAACATGGGATTTTATGTAAAACTTTGTTAACAAAATATATAACAGTTATCTTCGAAAGTATGTGATGGTCGGTTCAAATTCAAGTTTCGAAATTGTGATGGCCGTCTTGTTTTTGGACTTGTATCCTGTTTCAAATCCACATTGCGGAAAGTTAATATCTTTTAGTCAAGGATCATCCAATAGACTGGTCCGATTTGACACACTAGTCTCGAGTCTGGTTTATTGAGGATTAGCTCACCAGTCTTGAAACACTGTAATTTTTTTTGTTCAACATGCATGGTAGTTTTAATATATGTTTCTAACCTTTCATTAAATTGTCTGTCAATATCGTCCCATCTCTAAATTATAGTAGTTTCTTCTTTATCGATCAATCACTCTACTATCAACTGCTTGCTTAGTCACGTGGACTAGTCGTGTAATTACTTTCCTTCCATTAAGAATTTGAATGAGCTAAACGGAATCATACGTCCACAATGTTTCAAGATATTGACCGAATTCTCTTAATTTTAGTAAAAGAAACATCGTCAAAAACAAGCAATTACTCACCGTAAATCGATTATTTCAGTGTCACCCTTCGAGTAATCATACACATTACACACAAAAACGTTTAGTACTAATCACAAATCAAAGTAAACAACTAAATACAAGTATTTTGTATCAAAATTAATTTTCTATGATGCCAAATAATGGGACGGCAGAAATTATTAAAGTTTGTTGTCCAAACTTCATTAATAAAAATACATACAACATCAAAGATAGATTATTAAAGGGTTAAGGCTTATAACAAATTAGTATTATTCTTACTTGTAATTTCGGTGGATCATTTAATCGTATGTTTATTTAAGGAAGAACTTCCAAATCTGTCCATTCGTCGTTTCTTAAACCATGGGTGATGATTATGCCTTCCTCATCTCCCACGTTAGGTAGGGTGGTAATTTCTGACCCGACACGAAACCCGACCTGAAACCGACACAAAAATTAACAGGTTCGGGTTGAGTCTAAATAGATTTCGGGTCGGGTTTGGGTCTGCCCATCTAACCCGTTTATTAAACAGGTTAGGTTCGGGTTGTGAATAAATTAACCGGGTCGATCCGCCAACCCGTTTAAACATTTTTTCTTAAATTAAAATTATTTACATTTTATTATATAGGTTAAATGGGTTAAACAGGTTAACCCGCAAACTCGGTTAACCTGTTTAACTCGTGTAAAGTTTTGTATTCAAAACGGGTTAAATGGGTCAACCCGAAACCTGTTTAACCTATTCACCCCGTGTAACCTATTTAACCCGCCAACCCAAGTATATATACGAGTTAAATGGGTCAGGTCCGGGTTATGTGTAAACAGGTTAGGGTTGACATATCTGACATGATGATTTAAATGGGTCAGGTTCGGGTTGAGGTTTTCTGACCCGCTAACCTGTTAACCCGAACCCGACGTGAATTGCCACCCCTATACCACGTGTTGGAATTATATAACATGTCATACATATAAATAAAACACATAAACATCAAAGCAAGTACGGAAGCGTTATAACAAGATCGTATAATGCATAATTAATTAACCGAATAATAAATTGTAAACGTACCTCTTATTCTTCAATTCAAGATCAAGAACCCTAATTAGGGTTTATGTGGATTATGAGAATTATCCCTTACCTCTTTTGTAATTCAATCAAAGATACTAACAATAGTGTGTTAGTGCCACGTTCTTGTACACACGTACTATAACGTATTAAAGTTATGCTAGTAATTAAATTACAAATCAAAACAAAAACCTTTTTGCTTTTAAAATCGATCAATCCTTATAAAAAGGGTTTTTGTTTGATCGACTAGAACAAGAAAAAGAAAAACAAAGTTAGGGTTTAATTATGTGTACAAGAGATCCAAACAATGAATCCCTAACTTTGTTTATATAGTGTAGTTTACTTGGAGCTCAAGTTAGATGAGGAATGGGTTTCCCCATCCCCCACAGATCGGCCCTAAGCCCAAATAGGGCTTCCGGATCTTTCTTTACTTTCCAATAAATCATACACATTACTTTCCTTTTATTCGTCTAACGGTCGTTAGTCATTTATCTTAAATACTTAACAGTCGTTATATATTTGTGATAATTAATAAATAAATATAACATTAATATTTAATTATTAATCTTTAATTATCCACAACTTAGAATGTTAATATCTTTTACTCAAAGATCATCTAGTAGACTAGTCTACTTTGACACTAGTCTCGAGTCTGGTTTGAAGATTGGCTCACCAATCTTGAAACACCGGAAAATGATCTGTTCAACATAGTGACTTCTATGTATGTTTCAGACTTTACGTAAGGTTTAGATGGCACCAAATATAGCTTATTGAATAGATATTTTATTTCGATGTATCACAAATGGTTAAGATTAAAAGTTGTGAAAATCCTGGATACATGACCGTGGTACATGAAAATTATTCGTGTTACATGAGATCAATTACAAATATAAACGAGAATGTAAATCATAATCTTCAAAGAAATAAAGATGAATTAGATGACAAAAATTCACCCATAATGTGGTAGAAACGACACGTTGTCAACTTCCAGGAAAGAGTGAGATCAAATCTTATCTTCCGTGAAAATATGTGCAGAGTCGTTTGTGCAACATTTTTAAGGAAATGTAACTAAATGTATACACTCATACTTATAAAAACATCAAAAGTTTGCCCATCCAACGATCTGGGACAAACTCAACACTTCTTTTGAATACTCCATATTGCATTTACACTAGCTCCAATTTTGACATGTAGTTTATATTTACGAAGCTCTCTTCGTGGTGTTTGTAACTCGATAAAATGTTGTCAATATAAATCACACAAGTTCATAATTATACGTTTTCACAGTTGGTCATAATTGTAGGGTTGATCTTATATCAACGTTTGGCTTTTAAATTAACCTGAATGTTCTCTCTCTGTCACTGAATTGTATTAGTTGCTTGTTGATTGATCGATCATTTCGTATGAACTACTTGCTTGGTCGGGTGGACTAATTGAGTAACTTTTCTTTAATTAAGAATATGAATGAACTATACGGGATCATAAGACCACAGTGTTTCAAGATATTGACTAAATTCTCTTAATTTTAATATTAAAAAAAACAAAAAGAAAAAAAAAAGTAAAAGTAAAAAAAACATCGTCCACTACAAGCAACTACTCACCATATATCGATTGTGGTATCTAGATATACAAATGAAGTATTGAAATCCACATTTTACACTATCTTGAGCTTACTTTAGTTGTATGGGGACAGTCCGATCAGTTCATTTCTCTTCAAATGAATTTGGGACCTACAAAACCTTTCTGACCCACTTTCAATTCTCAAAGGAAATATGGGCGCAGTCTGGTCATTTTGTTTCTCTTCAAATAGTTTTTGGTGGTTGTTGAACCTGCAAACAATGTTGCAAAAAAAAAGGTCTACAAGGCCGATTAATCACCACCTAAGCGCTACAAGGCCACCAACCCTGACGATTTATGTAACTGGGTCAAAAAAATAGGCCAACCATGGTCAGCGGCAATTAACGACGGTCAATGGTGGTCAAACTTGTCGAAAACCTGCAAATCCTGCCGGAAGTACCCAAAACCCATCGTAAACTTATTTTGATCACTTATAATAACTGTTTAAATCTATTACATGTTTTTTTCTAGAAAAAAACTTTGCTGAAAATACCCAAAACTCGCCAGAAATACACAAAACTTGCCGGAAACACATAAAATTTGCCAGAAATACTAATCCGATTAATCACCGATTAATCCCGCCTAAACAGATTACAAGCTACAAGGTGGTCGAGCGCCTCACCAACGATTCACGATTTTTGCAACCTTGCTTGCAAATTCCGTGCACGTCTATGAAACCTACAAAAACTATGAAAAGACTCAAGAAATTGATTTCTTTGGTGAAACATCGGGAGTGCCACTTAGCCCAGATGATGAAACCCTTTATGTTGGAGTGTGGGACCGAACTTATGCGAGTATGTTACAGTATAACAGGCGACATAAGTACGCGTACCTTGATGCCTTTATGTAGTGTCTAGTAGTCGTGACCTAAAAATATGGGGTTTTTTTTTCCTTCAACGAGTTTCTTTTGTTAACGTGTTCTTGATTCTGCTGTAGTTTGGGCTATTGGAGTATATGATGAATTGAGACATGGGGTGTCATGTAAAACTTTGTTAAGAAAATGTATAGCAGTTAATCTTTTATAGTATGTGTTGTCGTGTTGGTCAGTTATTCAGATTCAAGTTTTGGAATTTGTGATGGTCGATTGTAAACAACGAATGAACTTATAATCTGTTTCAAATCCACATCTACTATCTTTTAGCCAAAGATCATCCAGTAGACTAGTCTGATTTGACACTAGTTTGGAATCTGTTTTGAAGATTGGCTAACCAACATCGTGGGTTATATGCATGTTTCAAACTTTGTGTAACGTGTAGATGGCATCAACGATAGGCCAATGGTTTTAACTTTTAAGTATCTTCGGAGATATGCGTTTATAATTAGTAATGCTACGATATAGTGAAGTTTAAAAGAGGAAAGCCATCTCTTAACACATCTCTTATGCATCCCAAACGGCTAAGGTTAAAAGTTGTGAAAATACATGGTGTGTGGAAATAAATCGATACTTAGAAACACACGAAAACAAACCAAAATGCGAATCATAATCTTCGAAGATATAAAGATGAAGAAATCAAAATCTTCAAAAGAAATAAAAAAAAAAAAATAGACAAAAAATCCACACATTATTTGGCAGAAATGGTACTGTTGGTGTATCTGGAAAGAGTTCAAGTCTTCTCAGATTACTAACAAGTCACCATTTGTGCAAGATTTTCAAGGGAATATGAGTAGACGTCTACATTCTTACTTATAAAAACATCATAAGTTTGCCCATCCAACGATGTGGGATAAACTCAACACTTCTTTTGAGTCTTTTATATAATAATGAAATTACGTCATTTCGGAGTTTTTTTGACAAAACAATCTTATGAGAAAAAAATTGGACCAATAGGAAAGCTCCATTTTGACACATAGGCGAAATCGAGCAATATGATTGGCCAATAAAAAGTCAAAATTGAATTGATTTTGGTCAAACTTTAATAAATTTGGTGGAGAATTTGATTGAGGAAAAAAAACACATAAAAATATAGGTGCTAAATTTATGAAAATAAAAACTTAAAAAAAGATGAGGTAATTAATAAAACATTAGCAGTTAAATTTTAAATATACTAGGCAACCAGACCCGTGCGTTGCACACGGGCTGTATCTAAGTGTTCATAATGTAATGTTCACTAATTTTTGTCATGTATTCATTGCGGGATCATGTCATTTCATTATTTGAATACACTTGCAAACATGAATAGTCATGAAAGCCTGTGCGATACACATGGGCTGTATAGAAGTTTTCAAAGTCTAATATCCGTCATTTATTTTTGTCATTTTATATTCAGGACGTATTTTTGTCATTATATATATATAAGTTTTCATGGTAGCATACATTTTGTAAGCATGATACGTATTTAAAATAGTTTATTGACATGTAATCTTTTAAGATGTATTTTTGTACGTAATATTTTTTGTCTATTTATTTTGGTACTGACTCTATCGTTTTTTATTTGAACTAACTATTATTAATACATCGGGCAAAGTTATAACTATTTCTTATGATAGTCAACAATTCTCGTTCGATGCACATGGGTTGTATAGAAGTTTTCATAGATTTAAAATGCGTGCGATGCACATGAGCTGTATAGAAGTTTTTATAGCGTAATATTCGGCATTCATTTTTGTCATTTTATATTTAAGTTTTCATGGTGTCACACATTTTCTAAGCTTTATACGTATTTAAAATACTTTATTGAGTTGCACATGAGCTGTATATAGGTTTTTATAGCGTAATCTTTGGCAATTACTTTCGTCATTATATATCTAAGTTGTGATGGTATCACATTTCTAGGCATGACACACATTTAAAATAGTTTATTGACATTAAAAGAGTATCTGTGAAGAGATTTTTTTCAAAAAGTTATATTGAAAAGAGTCTCTTCACATGTAATTTTTTAATATGTATAAGTTACATAAATTATTTTAAATATGAAGCAAAGACATTAATGTTGGAGACCTTTTATATTCATCCCCGTGCGATGCACACAGGTTTGGATTGCCTCAAGACCCATGGGATGCACACAGGTTGGATCTAATTGATTTTTTTGTAATGTCCGGGACTAATTTTCGGTTCAATTTTGAAACTCTCATTTTTTGTGAAAGACGGACTTCGTTGTTCAATAAATTACATTATTAAAAGAGAACTATAAAACAAATTTCCTTTTTAGCAAAACTATAAAAAACATAAAACATTAAAGTAATTAGTCTATTCAAGAGTATAAATTATAATTCGTATAATAAATTATAATTCGTATAGTAAGATATTGCATGTTTAATTTGTAACGTACTATTAATATGAATGCTAAGTATTCATCTATATTGACACCGGTGGCCGTGGCGTTGTTCTTGTTGTTGTTCTCTTTGTCGTTGTTGTTCATTGGCATTTTTCATATTTTATTCTTGATAAAATTTTTGTGATTTCTCCATCTCTTTCTTTAATGTGAAGAGGTTTTTTGTAAAATGTTATATTTAAATGAGGCTTTTCATATGTAATATTTTAATATGAGTAAGTTACATAAATTATTATTTTTAATTAATGCATCATTACAACATTTTTTCATAAACTATAATATCGAATTTGAAGCATTCATTAGTAACTCACTCTAAGTATTTGCATTATGACGACATAAATCACATGATCTCAAACTCAAATGAATAATGCTTACCTCGTAATAGGTGTAGGATAATATTTGAAATACAATTTTCTTCTCCTTTATAAACTTCTTTGATTTAGAAGATTCTCATTATTAAGATGATAGTGTGAAGATATTTTTATTATATACTACCATTTTCAATATGTAACATCGACATAATTTTCACAATTATATCAAATATCAATTCACGCAATATTCCACGACGTTTAATTAAGAAAGTGACTTTAACACACCGCAAGAAAAAAAACTACATTAAGAGCAAAAATATTAAAATGCACCAACAAAGTGTAGTAATAATTATTGACTAAAAATTGAATGTTCGTCACATTATTTTCAATAAACTTACTTGCTAACAAATCAATAGTATTAGCCCGTTCATCGGTATTACATGAAGTAAAATATTGCATGTTTAATTTGTAACGTACTATTAATATGAATGCTAAGTATTCATCCCACCGGTGGCCGTGACATTGTTGTTGTTGTTGTTTTCTTTGTCGTTGTTGTTCATTAGCCTTTTGCATGTTTTGTTCTTGATACAATTTTTGTAACTTCTTGATGTCTTTCTTTAATGCTTCTTGACGTGATACAAAAAATAATTAGATATAGTTGATCGTTAGTAACTTAAATACAGTTAATCAAAGTAAAAATGTTCATACATGTTCCACTTAATTGATAAGACAATGATGTGTAGGATCTCTTAAACCATTAGAGAAGCTGATGTTACTACCAAACCTCCTAAGCACCATCTTTATGTCCTACATTGTTACACACATAAAACACACGTGAAATTTACATAAAATAATATAAATCAATATGATTAATAAGTAAGACGATATGATGCTTACTTTACCACCATTATAAGTTGTAGCCCAATGTGCACGCATTGTGGAGGAAGTTGTGGTTTGTTGTGTGTGATTTTTGACACATTATATAGTTGATAAAATATTTGTAACTCATGGACGGGAAGGTAAAAAGACTAACCACTAATTGGTGTGTTTAATTTATGCATTCATGACATTTTTGGTTTGTATTCTTTGAGGTTTAGAGATGCTTGAAACATGTTGTACCGTACAAACTTTAGTGCACGATTTCTCATGCAAAACATATTGTACCGTACAAACTACATTTGTTGAAATCACACTTGAAGGGCATATTTGGAATAATCAACTCTTGAAACATTTATTAGGGGTATTTTGCATTTATAAGACAACCTAAGTTTATATTATATATAAGATTATATGGAGTTAAATGTAAAATTTTAAACCTCCATGTTTTTTGATAAATTTAGATAATAAATAAATAACCCCTCACACTTTATACCCCTACACCTTATAATATGAACTTTGTTTACAATTACATGAGTATTAGTATTGGTTTAAGACTTCCATCCATTAAACTTACAAAATTTTATAAATGTACGAATTAGTTTTAATATGCGTTAAATCTTTTACCTAATAAAATAAAACCCCTAGTGGGGACTTTTTCATTTCAAAATAATCAAATCATACTTATTTAGGTAATATTTTTTACAATTTTAATTATTAAAAAGATATTTAATATTTAAAAAACCTAAAATCTTTCTATATTTGTATAATAATTGTTAAAAATTCGTTTTTATACCTAAACATTAAAATTGGGCAAAAATACACAAGGACTTTATTGTTGTTTTTGGATATTTCATGGCTAAAGTGTAAATATTTTATTAAAACCGGAGTATCCATTAGTATCCATTAGATTTCCCACGGATAACAAAAACACACTAAACAAGGACCACACATAAGAACATCAAGATCAATCGGATGCTACAACAATTTTCCTCAACCTGGTGATAATTTGCACCTCAATCGATTACCCGTGACCATGACTCACCTCATTCTATTGTTGAATAAACTAAAAGTGATTCTCTATTGGGCACCCCTTTATAATAAGACCCAGGTTTGCGTTTTTTTCTCTTATTTATTAAACTTTGTGTTTAATTGGTTAAAGTTAACTTCTTTTTTATGTTTTGAGAAATTGTAAAGGGTATATGATTTGTTCCAAGTTTTGGTTTTTATTACACATGCATATGATTCTTGATGAAAGGCATTGAAAAGTTAAAAGCTTTATTTAATTTGGTGTTGTTTTTGTAAAAGAGATTGGTTGCACACCACATATTTGATAAAATGTTTAGGTGAAAATTGTAGTGATAGTTTTGGTTTCCTTTTGTTTATTTACTTTTCTTTTGTATTAAAATTTGAAGCTTTTAGTTTAATTATGTAATTTTTTAATCCAATATATTGATTACTTGATTTTCAGTTATTCTACATGTGTTGAACTGAAGTTGCCTCATGAAGGTGATGCTTTCAGGTTTAGGTTCGTTAGTGTTGCTTTATGTATTAAGGAATTTTACATTCTTAACGAGTTGCACAACTAGATGCATCTATGTATTAATTGAAGTTGTTTCCTTTCATTTTATTATTCATGCTAAATTTTTAAAATTTATCTAAATTGTGAGAATCACATATGTTTGTATCGCAGAATTATTGAACATGATAGTTGAATGTGCCAATGTGGTTGATTGTTTTGTTATTGTGTATTATTGAGGTGCTCATAGATGAAAAATGATATAGAATTGCCAAAAGATGGTTATATTCATTTAGTAGAATTATAAGTGCCATTGAGCAGGTGGTTTTATTCATATAGGTACCAATTATGGTAAAAGAAGACGGGAAGGAGCTTGAGGTTAGAGATTACTTATAAACGGGTCGAATTGGACTATGTTAAATACTTGACAGGTCAAACAAAAATGGTTATAAGAAAACAATTTGAAAGTCGCCAGTAATTTTTTCTGTTTATGGCCTTCTATGTTCAGTGAGCTGTTTGGATGTGCTTTTTATAAAATGGTTTTGTGACTTTGAATTATTAAAATCAGATGCGGAGTAATTACTTGCAGTAAAACAGGTTGGGTTAGATGATGTTTGCATGTGTTTGTGTTTTTTTTAAAGATGTAATAATGAGTGATATATTTGGATTTTTGAAGCATGCACCTCCATATTTTTGTTAAAAAAAGTTGCTAAACTTAATAACTGTGCAGGCCTCTAGGTCCATTGGAATGTTTATATGAAGCAATAAAGAACCAATAGCAGCAAAATTTACTTCCAGAACGGACAGTGATGCCGATCTTTCCTGCTACCCCATCTATCCTTTCTCACCCAATCCAACCAAATGATTCTTTTATAATATTTTCTTCTGATGATTTATGGAAACACTTGAGTAACGATGAAGAAGTTGATATTGTTCACAATAACCCACATGCAGTAAGTTTATCGCTGATTTCCCATGTTTGCACTTTTTTTTTTATCATAATAGAAGTGGCTAAGTGGGCGGGTCTCGTACAGTTTGGGTTCTAATGAGTAATTTATCACCTGAAACATTGTTCTATAAATAATCAGGTTTGTTTTTATACATTTGTTAATAGATTTATATAATTTGATATGAGCTAGGGCATGCTTGGATGTCATAATAACTTTCATGACATCGTGAATATGATAACAATTAGGGGCTTTTTATGATAATTTGTGAACTCATATTGAGCCATTTTAAGTGTATTCTACTGTTTTTGATAATACTAATATAATATTAGTGACTGATAGATGTCATGGAAGGAATTAATGCTTTTCGAGTTGTGTATTGTCGAAAGGGATGTCCTCAGCGAGTTGAACATATTGCATAAAGTCCTTGATGATGGCTAAGAGGATTTTATTTAGTTTTAACCTAGGAAATTTAGGTAGTCATGATTTTGCTACCTTTAGCTATTACTTAAGAGTTAAGAAAGACTTATGCAAACATGGTACTCCTGGTGTTGGGTAAAAATGGGTTGGGTCAATCTGGAATTTACTAATTACACGGCAAAAAATGTAAGGTTATTTTTATAGATACTTTTACTACATTGGAACACAGATACAAGGACACAACTGGACTCATAATGTCCAGAAGTGCAGAAACCCGCAAAAGATGGGTGGCAACTTCTGGATTTGGAAGGTCTTGATTTAAGTGAAAACATTATTTCATCATATCATTTCATTGCAATCCCTATTGATCTCTATGGTAGTAATTTTTAGGATTATTATGTCACATTCATGTAAAAGGCTTAGGAGTGATTAGAATTTATGTCATATGTTAAAGGTATTATATGAAAAGAAAAACTCCTTAAATAAAGTAAGATAATCAGGGGTTATTCGAGATAGTGTTTGTATCTACTCAAAATTTTATCTTCAATGACCACCGATGTGCATTATGAAAGTGAGTGATGGTAATTAATAGGATTCGATGATTAGCTGTATGAAAACGGGTTGTAATTAATAGTGTTTCAATGACCACTGATGTGCATTTTGATAGTGTTTGCTAATTAATGGGTTGTTTTTGCATTGTAGGTTATGCCATGTACATGTACCATGGAGAGAATGATATTCACTGGTGAACCTGCAAAAAACAAGAAACAAGCATAAAAAATTGCTGCTATGGCAACTTGGCCATCTCTCAAACAATGTGCGTAAGCCGCTTAGAATTTGACTATTAATTTCAAAGAAACTAATTCTTTTTTATAATTTGATTTTTTTTTGTTGGGCGGTGGCGAAAAAAGATGCAAGTTCATCGAGGGAACCATAGAACAAAGACGAACAAGAACAAATAAGAATTGCAAGAGCCCTTTTGAACTACCGGTCAAAACAAAAGATTGGCGGAACCTGTAACTACAGTCACCACCCGATACCTTTTAAAAAGCATTTCACAACACCTGCAGCACGACCACCTAGCCCTCAACGACTTCATTGACCATGTCTAAAATACTTCCTCTTTTCTACCAGAATACAGTACCATCTACCCAAACCAGAACCATATCTCCAGCACCTACCCAAACCAGACCGATAACTCCTGCACCACATGAACCATCACCCTCATCGTCCTCATCACCATCAGTCCATCAAACCGTCCCATGCTCCCACATTTTCCCGCCTATGGTCCAATGCGCCAATAGGACGCCACACCATGGACTTGCACCACCAGTCACTATGAGAACAGCAGTGCCAGTTTTTTCAGCACCACCATAGGCTGACCCATTATCTTCATAATCCTACTGCAGCTGCATTTGATGCTCGGATGTGTTTTGCTACAATGAATACAAATACAATATGATGTGTTTTGCAATTCAGTTGATGTGTTATGTAAGTTCCTGTTTTTTTTAACTTTATTTATTTTTTAGGACTAGAATGTAAATTTTAGCAAAAAATACAGACTCCCTAATACAATACAAATACGAATTTGTATTATATTAGAATTCTTAGAAACACATAAACCGACTTTACACCTTATATATACTCAATTCTCCAGGTTTTTTATTCCATCAAATTCATCATACCATTTCTCATTCAATAACAGCCAACAGTTCTTCAAAAATCTCCAGGTTTCTTTTTAAAATTTTGTAGAAACATCTTTTTCAATTACTAATCTTGAGGCCAGTTAATCGATTGTGAAAATACAGACCATTTATGCATCAATTTTACTACACAGTCCTCCTCTGCCATCTCTTATCAATCCATTGTTAGTTTTCATTCCCCTCTTATCTTTTTTCTTTAGTGAAAAAAATTAGTGACAACTAACATGTAAGTTTATGGTTTTTGTTATGACAGGAGATGGGTCTTCTATATGACTTGAGAGTTCATATGGAGCAACTACATCAATAGATTATGGAGCTACATAAATCAATAAAGACTTGTGTTAATATGCAAGTCAAAATGCAACATTCCTTTATGCAACATGTTATCGCTGACGATCCAGCAAATTTTTTTGGTTAGAAATCAACAAATGCTTTTAACGCGTGTAAACTTAACTTTTGGTTTGGTTTGAACTATATGTTATTATTTTGTTTACAGCTTAAAAGAACGAAATGAAGCCACATGGTTCGGTAAAACAAGACTGCTCTGTTTGTGGTGATATGCAAGTCGATTCACTTTTATACAGTTACTAATTTCACAAAATTCTATTGTGTTTATTGCTTTATGTATAGTCCTAATGTGGTGTACATGGCATAAATCTCATATGTGGTTACTTTATATACAAAATAAACCCATTTTTGGTTTATATAGTGGTCTTATTGCCTTTCCGGGCATAATTGATCTCGACCGAGGACTCCACATCATTTTGATGGATTATTCAAGGTAGTTTTGTTGGATGTAACTGTTTTATGCTTTTAACTACAGTGGTTATTTAGCCATTACAATACATCTTGGTTGGATGAGGTAAGCAACAATGATTTTAGGATTATTATTTGACTGTCTTACTAAATGATTATGCAATATTTGTAGTTTGGAATTGATATTGGTGAAATAACATAGGCAAATGACAGATTACTCAACCAACTTAATTTAACTATGGCTTGACCTGGTAACAGTCAACTACTTTTTTGTTCATAAACATCATGTACCTACTATTGTTTGTGTTCTATAAATATATGATATGTAGTGTATTGTCATCAATTGTTATTAATCACAAACTCATATACAAATAAATATATATAAGAAATTATAAAGAGATGTTAGAATGGTTTTTAGATCAATCCAATGCAGTCTAACCCGTTATAACACTAAGAGATGATAACATGTTTCAGTATGAATCTATTTTGACCCATCACCTTCCAGCCCATTTTGCCATATCTATAGTTAAATCACTTGGTTTTTTGGTTGTAGGCAATTACATATAATGCACTCATGTCATACTTGGAGATAATTAAATAAATGTTTACGGGTTGGATTAAGCTGGCCGAACAATTTAAAACATACCAATATTATCCGTGTTACCCATTACAGAACCCCATAATTTGACCCTTGCTAATATATACCAATTTTAATAGAACATAGTAATGCATGTTTTATGAAACCACTTGCTTTTTGTGTTCATCTAATCGCAAAAACAATTTACATGGAAAACTCTAAATATTGTTGAGTCATATCCAATTCTTTAATGCCGCTTTTCTAAAGCCACATATGTATAATGCAAGTGATATGAAGTGATACTTAGGTACATGGATAATACAAGTGGTGTATTTTTTTCATGCTTTTTTTTAGTAAATATTGTTTACACATGTTTCCTATGTGCAGGCCGGGGACATGGTTTTAGCAAGTCTAGATTTGGCTCTAGAACTATCCTAATATGTGATGAGGTGCTGAATAGGTTGAATGGTTTGTTAATTTGATAGTTCGTCCATTTCTTGAAAAGTATTGATCTAATTATAGCATTTTGAAGCTAAAATAGTTATCTTTATCAATCTAAAATTTCATTTTGAACACTAAATTATGTTACTAAGTTAATATGATTATTGCACTTTCGTATGATCAAGCTATGATATGATTTAGCTAAGATTTAATCAAATTTTAATTAAAGCTTGATCACAGGGTTGTGTAATATGTGGTAGATGACTTAGAATACCATAGAAGGATCTCTTGGCTCAGTAGTGTTTCAGAGCAAACTTTCCTCATGTACAATTATAACAACATATAACAAGAGGGAAAAACATGCGGCCAACTGAGGCACGCCATTCTTTCACCGGATGAGCACATGCAATCCAACTGTAAACCAAATATGATCTACCTGCTAATTATTGTGGACAGGATCGTTGAGGATGATGCAAAGTCTTGAAAGGAGTCGTCTTCTGGTGAGTCTACTTCTTAATCTTTCTGAGGGAGTGTTGTAATAATCGATTCTTAGAATTCGACTTTGTTGTTCTTCATAATCGTCTGCATCATCTGACGTCCACCTTGGTCCCCCCTTCAAATTTGTATGCACCGGTAGCCTCTCCTCTTTGTTGCTAAGGATCAAAGTGAGTATATATGAATCTCATATTTGTGATTTAAGAAGAATGTTTAGCAAAACCAAACATTTTAATAGAAAAATGTTTAGCTAATTAGGGAAGTCAATAATATATGTCCATTATCAGCTATCTAGAGCTATCCAGACATCATTGTATTGATTTGCTCGATTAAGATTTGTTTATTTTTCAAACGGCAGTTTAGGTGTTTGACAAAGACTTGAATTATATGGCAATATAATTAGGGACTTATAATTTATGTAGGTATTAAAAGGTATTTTACCTCCAAGACATGTCCATAAAATCATATGAAGCCTCCACAACATCTCTACCAAGTCAACTTCATCGTGCAGATTTACTAGGCGCTTTCAAGAGCCCATCTTCAGGATTAGCATTTACACCTCTAAAATATGGGCTAGAACTAGGAAGGTGGTCAACTGATTCATTCTGTAGACATCCTAACTTTTGAAGAACCTCTATCAAATTCTTTTAAAAGGGTAGTGGTTGCGGGCCGAACAAGATGGGTTGTAGACAAAACCTAATTTGCTCGCCATTACAACATAATAAGCACAAAACTGCCATTACTTATTATGTCGTGCTTATTATGTTATATTTCGTGCTTATTATTGTAATTATTTGTTGTAATGTCGTGCATATTTATTTGTTGTATGTAATTTATGGACTGTTTTTTTCTCATTACATGATTTAAGCCATTGTTTTGGGCTCTTTTGTACATTATGTTGTGCTACTAACTGATGAAGTTGATATTGGTTCAAAAATTTTGTTTACATTGTCATTCTAATGTTAACATGCTTATTGTAGACAATGATTATAAAATTCTTTGTATTGGAAAGATGCACAATGTAAATATCATTGTTTGAGGTTGTATATAAAATTGTAGGATACTGTTAAATGTTTTATCTTTGCAAACACAACATGTCGGGATGCATGGAATGAATATTATGATATCGGAACGGAGGGTGTCAATGCTGTTGTTGATTATAAAGTTTACACAATCGAATTTAATTTAGACCTTTTGCAATTTGTATAGTTGAATCTTATTAGACCTTTTGCAATTTGTGTCTCCAAGGATGATGAAGCGTCATTTATCCATATGTCATTTAACAACTTAGATGAAAAAAATGAGCGTTATATAGATGTTGGCCAATCCCTTAGAAACAAGGTGAAGATGACGTGTTCTTTGGATTTCCAATATTACTCCTTATGTTCACTAATAATAATATGATTAGTAATTTTGCATATTAGTTGCCACAAAAGCTTTTGCTTATACTGGTACTTTTCTTTTAAATTTAGTCTTTTGTGGTATTTTAGGACATTTTGTGACATTTTTTCCCTCTTAGCTAATAGGAATTTTATATTTTATTTTTTCGAAAGATAAAAATGTCACAAAGTACCTTAAAAAGGACGAATTTGAAAGAAAAATACCACTATAAGCAAAAGGTTTTGTTCGCTACCCAGAAAAACAAATAGTATCAAGTATGATACTTTTTTAAAATATTTGACCTTAAAACATAAAATAAAAATTAAGCTATTTGTTTTTCAATAAATAAAAATACATTTATTAAAAATTTTAGAAAAAAACCCGCGCGTGCGCGGGTATTATAACTAGTACTTTTAAAATAAATATTACTACCTCCGTCATAACTTTCCTAAGTCCTTTTTCACCAACTTTGACATTAAATATATTTATTTGTGTTATATAATATTTACTGAAAATGATACAAATGAAAACACAACTAAAAACTTAATCTATTCATATATCTTGCATTAAGTATTATATAACACGGACAAAATTTTTTTAAGTCAAAGTTGAAGAAAAAAGACTTAAAAAAATTATAGTGGACACTTAATGTGGGACAGAGCGAGTAGTTTTAAACTTTAATCTATTAAAATATCATTTTACTATGTACGTTAAATATAAATAAGAACTCGTGTTATCATATTTAAAAGTTTAATCTGTACGTATACGGGTTTGAATATTAAATATAGTTAAATCATTATTAACGGTAATATAAATATCAAATGGTAAGTACGAGTTATTGTGATATGAAAATAAATATACGCAATTGTACTTATAACGACTCATGTTATTATTATTTAAAGTTTATATACGGATATCCGGAAAAAACATTTTTAAAAAACTTTACGGAGTATATATTAACTTCATCAACGCTCATTATGTGCTACTAAACTCGCACATTTTGTACAACATGATATCAATAGTTAAAGTTAAACAACAATATCAACCGCAACATTAACATCTATGTCAGCTAAACAAAGTTAAATCTCTCATCCAATAAAATTTTTACAAAATATTAATTGATATTAATACATAATGAAAAACTCATGCATACTTATTAGTTGTACTTACACCACAATTTTCACGGGTAAATTCTTATATGTCCATATAGTAAACAAGAAATTTAAAATAAATTTGATTTATGTGTAAACCCATGTGATCAAAGAACCTTAGACCCAATAACATTATAAAGAGACACGCCCAAGAATCTAATACAAGGTCGGTGCCACAATTATATTTACAATTTCTTTTTTGGGTAAAGGGGATCAAGACCCCGGTAAAATATATTAATCCCAAAAAATCCAATCAGTAGAATGGAATGTGGCTAATGTACCACATTAACCTCAAGCACCAGCTTGAACCTCTAACTAGCCGAAAGACATGCCAATCGACTAACAAATAAAAATACAAACCCAATAATACCAATGGGGAAAAACCATCGAAACATACACGCACAAAACATGAAAAACAAAAACTAATAAATGACAGACTTTGAAATCTGCCAATGCTTCATAAGCGCTAAACCATCCCTCGATCTTTTGAAACGACACGACATCAACTTAAGACGAACCAAAGACGTAACGCATTCCACAATCTGATTCTCCGTTCTCTTAGTCTTTTTAAATAAGCGACTATTCCTCTTTTGCCATATAAAATACGCGGACGCAGCTACAACTAATTTAGCAATAATACAATGAGACGTCTTCCTCTTAGCACAGGGAGTAATAGAACTAACCACAGCCTCCATCGAATCCACAATATTAGGCAAACCAGCCAAGACTTTAACACGGGACCAAACCAATTTTGAAAATTGACATTCAAAAAAGAGATGTTCATGTGAATCCTGTTGAGAATCACATAAAGGACAATTCGTACCTAAACCATCAAAGACATCCCAAATGCGCAATGAATCTTGGGTTTTCAACTTCTTCTTAATAATAAGCCATAGGTTGAACGCATGGCGTGGAATGCAATTAGCAAACCACACAACATTAACCCAATCAACCGTGATGTCCCTAGGACGAATAGCTTGGAAAACCTCTTGTACTAAGAATGGTTTAGACCTACCCTCCCTATCATGCCATTCCAACTGATCTCTAGGCCCAACCAATGTAGGACCAGTAACCGAATTGATATTCGGATACTTTGAAAGTAAATCATGAGGCCAGATCAGATTTCCCCCATGAAAAACTCCATTAACCTTCGACGAAGTGGCAAGACCAGCTCTAAATATATCTATAGAAGAAACAATCTCGTAAAGGGGACTAAGAGAACACCAACGATCAAACCAAATCGACACATTCGCACCATCACCAACTCGGTACCAAATAAAATTACGAATCAACGGACGAAGTTGAAGAATTTTCCTCCAACTTCATGTCATGTTACTACGACAAGGGGACTAAGAGAACACCAATGATCAAACCAAATCGACATATTTACAATTTTTGCTAACTATTTTTTTTACTTTCGCACATGTTTATGCTCTAACTTTTTAAAATATACATAAGATTTTCTGTTTTTAGATGATAATACTATGTAATAATTTTTTTCTGGAAAAACTCCGTGCATGCACGGGTATTATAACTAGTACTCCATATTGCATTTACGCTAGCTCCAATTTTGACATGTAATTTGTCTTTACGAAGTTCTCTTCGAGGTGTATGTAACACAATAAAATGTCGTCAATACAAACCACACAAGTTCATAATTATATGTTGGGCAAATGACATTTAAATACATTCAAGTTGACACTTTTTGTTGTTGTGTGTAACCAATTTTTTTTTTTTTTTTTTTTTTTTTTGCTATTGTAACACAAACCTTTTGAATTTCGTCTATTGTATGTATTTTGTGATCGTTTTTTTATGTAAAATGACCATTTTACCCCTTAAATTTTGAAAAAAGTAAGGGTAAAATGGTCACAAAATACACACAATAGACGAAATTCAAAAGGTTTGTGTTACAATAACAAAAAAAAAAATTGGCTACACACAACAATAAAAAGTGTCAACTTTAATGTATTTAAATGTGATTTGCACTTATATGTTTTCATAGTTGGTTTATAGGGTTGATCTTATAAATATGTGATGGAGTTCAAATTCAATATAAATCACACAAGTTCATAAAGTAAACAATTTTGTAATATACAGATGCAAAATGAAATCAATCTTCAATGATATTCGAGGGGCATATTCTTCGGATAAGAAAAGAGTTAATAGCCAAGAGTGATGCATTTCCACAGTAATCAATTTTGTATGTGGATTTATCAAAGGGTTAAGGCTTATAACAAATTAGTAATATTTTTACTTGTGATTTCTGTGGATCATTTGACCGTATGCTTATTTAAGGAAAACCTTCCAAATATCTCTGTCCGTCGTTTCTTTAACTAAATGGGTGCGGATTATGCCTTCCTCATCTACCACGCTCCTTAGTTGTCTTGCAGCACCATTAAATCCGACAAAATGTTTTTTTGTGGAGACGAATAACACTCCATAAGAAGGCTTCAAGCACTGGTAATAACAAAGAATGAGAACAGAAACATTCACAGTTAAGATAAGTTGAATTTATCAAACACTAACTTCATTTTTGACACGTAAGTTATCTTTACAAAGCTATCATGTAACCCAATAAAATGTCATAAATCAAGCAAGTTTATAATTATTTGTGATCATATAATTTTAAAATAGCGAGGATCTACCACTACGCGCGGTGTGATAGGAGTTTTGCTTTTTTATTTTTTATTTATTTTTTATTTTTTTTTATTTTTTGTGGTGAACACCACCGAACGCATACTAAAAAAACCACAAATTGTTCAAAAGTAGGACCCCTAATGTTAATAATAATAATAATAATAATAATAATAATAATAATAATAATAATAATAAGTAAAAAATAAATAAATTAACTTTATCATTTTATTTACCTAAAAATACCCCATTATTCCATTACTTTTATACATAACTTCTAATTCTATCGTTATATTTACTCTCATTCTATCTTTATATTCAGTCTCTAATAGCGTATAAGAGTTTTAGCCCAAATGGCTAATACTCATACTGCTATAACCGGTCCATAAGGCTCAAAGCCCAACACACAGTGCCTTCCTCATCTACCACGCTCCTTAGTTGTCATGCATCACTATTAAATACGACAAAATGTTTCTTTGTGGAGACGAATAACACTCCATAAGAAGGCTTCAAGCACTGGTAATAACAAAGAATGGGAACAGAAACATTCACAGTTAAGATAAGTTGAATTTATCAAACTTCATGAAAATATCAAACACTAACTTCATTTTTGACACGTAAGTTATCTTTACAAAGCTATCATGTAACCCAATAAAATGTCATAAATCAAGCAAGTTTATAATTATTTGTGATTAGTGCTATAAACGAACTGAACGTTCAGTTAACATTTCATGAACTGTTCGGTAAAAAGTTCGTTTATGTTCGTTCGTTAATTAAATGAACGAATATGAACAATATTTTACGTTTGTTTAGTTAAATGAACAAACATAAACAAAAGTCTCGTTCGTTCATTTATGTTCGTGAACGTCCGATTAGTCGTTTGTTTATGTTTATTTATCTATTTATGTTTATATATAATATCTTTTAATTTTATAATTTTATAATTTCAAAAATTGGTTTGTTTAAACAAACCAACACTTATAAAACAATATATTGTGATGAATTCAATAAAGTTTATGTTCGTTTGTCTAGTTTCATTTATATTCGATTGTTTATGTTCGTTTAACGTTCGTTTAGTGTCTTAAAGAACAAACATAAACGAACATGAACAATTCATTTTCTTAATAAACGAACATGAACAAGAAAATTCGTCCGTTTAGGCATCTGTGTCCGTTTATTTGTCCGGTTAAAATTAAATGAACGAACATTAACAGGGCACTGTTCGTGTTCGTCCAGTTCGTTTACAACCCTATTTGTTATCATATAATTTTAAAATAGCGAGGATCAAACATTACGCGCGGTGTGATAGGCTTTTTTATATTTTATTTATTTTTATTTTTTTATTTTCTTGTGGTGAACGCCACTACTTTTGAACAATTTGTGATAGGAGTTTTGCTTTTTTATTTTTTATTTCTTTTTATTTTTTTATTTTCTTGTGGTGAACGCCACCGAACGCATACTAAAAAAACCACAAATTTTTCAAAAGTAGGACCCCTAATGTTAATAATAATAATAATAATAATAATAATAATAATAATAATAATAATAATAATAATAAGTAAAAAAAATTAAAAAAAAAATAACTTTATCATTTTATTTACCTAAAAATACCCCATGATTCCATTACTTTTATACATAACTTCTAATTCTATCATTATATTTACTCTCATTCTATCTTTATATTCAGTCTCTAATAGCGTATAAGAGTTTTAGCCTAAATGGCTAAAGCTCATACTGCTATAACCGGTCCATAAGGCTCAAAGCCCAACACACGGAACCAACTTCCCACGCCTGGGATCTTATCCCCGAAACCGTTACGAGCATATGCAACGTGTAACAACCTCACTTGTGCATAAGTAGTGTCGCGGGTATTTCGTTAGTATATGCATATCTTGCCAAAGATTCGGGTAACCACCTGAGCTAAGAATGTCACAACATGTGTCATTCTTGTTTCCTTCGTAGGATGATCACTACGTGGTACATCAATGACAATTAGACCACCCACGACCGGTGGATCACATCCACGTGTCACTAGGGGTGGTAATTTGTGATTAAATTTACAAAAATGTGCTTCTATGGGCTAATTTGTAAATGATTTGGGCGTATGTTACCCTCTCTTTTTTAAAGGGGCATGTATAACCTTTCAAAATGTTAAATAGACATTAACGGGCACATGTTTCCTCTCAATTGGATAATATTGCAATTATTTACAATATATATATATATATATATATATATATATATATATATATATATATATATATATATATATATATATATATATATATATATATAGAATCTGGATCGATTGAGAAGGTTTTTATTTTGAGAAGATTGAGAAGGTTTTCAAAAACAATAGATTTTTAACTTTGATTCATGTTTTTCAAGCATGAAACTCATTTTAATGTGATTAAAATTCAAAATGTGTAAAAAAAATTTGAATCAATGTTAAAAATCTCTTGATTTTGCGACATATGTAGAATACTGAATCATCCGTACAAATTTAATGAATCATCATCATAACTCGATTTTAACAACGATTTGTGAATCAAATTTGTGATTTATAGATTCGATTCACCATAAAATGATGTTTACTTGTGAATCAAATCAAAAACATGAATCAATTTGTTCAAACGAAGATTTCTCAATCTTCTCAAAATAAAAACCTTCTCAATGGAACCGGATCCTATATATATATATATATATATATATATATATATATATATATATATATATTGTATCTTTATTTTCAGAACCCTGTTAAGTGCGGGAACTGCGAGAACTCTAATTTTGCATTAGAAAACATGCACGTTCATATAAAACATGTATGTTTTCTTACATACACCTTAATACACATACATGCATAACATACATGTTCATATAAAAACCTGTTAAGTGCAACAAATCAATGCAAAATGATTTTATTTTTAGAACCCTGTTAAGTGCGGGAACTACGAGAACTCCAATTATGCATTAGAAAACATGCATGTTCATATAAAATATGTATGTTTTCTTACATACACCCTAATACACATGCATGTGTATTAAGGTGTATGTAAGAAAACACACATGTTTTATGTGAACATGCATGATTTCTAATGCAAAATTGGAGTTCTCGCAGTTCCCGCACTTAAAAGGGTTCTGAAAATAAAGCTCCCCTATATATATATATATATATATATATATATATATATATATATATATATATATATATATATATATATATATATATATAGTATAATTAGTTATTTAAATATAAATGAGGTGCTATGTTTGGGGATTTCGTCATTTTGAGTCTTTTCGTAAAGTGATTTGTATAACATGAGCGTTCCCATTTAAGCCCGAGCACGTTTAAGCCCAAGCCTGTTTAGACCCGTGACCCGAGCCCGCCTGACGCGCCCATTTTGTCACACAAAATCTTAAATGCATCACTATAAATACCGTTGCATTTGATGGGAGAAAGCCAAGCTAAGATAAACTATCTTCTCAATTACAACAAGGAAAAAAATAAAAAAAAATGTATGTATCTTAAAAGAGATGACAAAAATTGACCCATAATATGGCATAAACGTCAATTTTCCGACTTGCTTGAAAGTCACATCCGATCTTCCCAAGTTGCTAGACACTGACATTTGTGAAACATTTTATGGGAGATATGCCGATATGTCTAAATATTTACTTTTAAAAACATTAAAAGTTTGCTCATTCACCTATGTGGGACAAACTCATCCCACTTTTCTTTCACATATGCGAACACTACTTTTTGAGACTCCAATTTTGACATGCAATACGTCTTTACGAATTGAAGCTCTCTCGAAGACATGTAACCCAATAATATGTCATTGGTATAAATCACACAAGTTTATGAATATATGTGTTCAAAGTTGCTGAAAAACTTTGGGACCTAAGTTCATCTTATGTTGACCTTTGGCTTTAGAAAATCAGAATTATCAAGTATTTGCTTCTTAATCAATCATTCACTCTCTTACAAAACTGCTTGCTTGATCATGTGGACAAATTGCGTATTTCATATATTGTGTAGAACTGGCAAAAATGGGTGGTTTGGGTTACCAAGGTTGGATTGACCCACAACGTGTTGGTCAGTTATTCAGTTTCAATCTTGGAACACTGAAAATGTCACTGTACAACATCGTCATGGTGGCTTATATGTATGTTTCTACCTTTGTATAAAGTTTATATGGCATCAACGATAGGCCAATGGGTTTAAGTATCTTCGGAGACATGCGTTATTAAGTAGTAATGCTACCATATAGTGAAGTTTAAAAGGGGAAAGCAATCTCTTGACGCATCTCTAGAGATTATTTGAATTTTTCATACAGATATTTTACTTGACGCTATCTTTTATGATTCATCGGCAAATTATCCACAACAAACATCATGATGCATCGCAAATGGTTAAGGTTAAAAGTTGAGAAAATCCGTGGTGTGCGGAAATAATTCGTACTCAGAAACACATGAAAACATACGAAAATGCGATCTTTAAAAAAATTTGACAAAAAAAAATCCACCCATAATATGACAGAAATGGTTTTATTGCTTCGAGTTTCGAAAGAGTTCAAGTCTTACAAAATTCTTAGCAAATGACCATTTGTGCAACATTTTCAAGGGAATAGAACTTAATGTCTATGTTCTTACTAATAAAAACATCAAAGTTTGCACATCCTGCGATGTGGGACAAACTCAAAACTTCTTTTGAAGACTCCATATTGCATTTACACTTGCTTCAATTTTGACGTGTAATTCATCTTTATGAAGCTCTTTTCGAGTTTAATGTAAGTCAATAAAATGTCTTCAATATAAATCACACAAGTTCATAATTATATGTTTTATAGTTGATCATAATTATAGGGTTGATCTTACAAATATGTGATGGTCAGTTCAAAATCATGTTTCGAAATTGTGATGGCCATCTTGTAATTAACCAAGGGACTTGTATCCTGTTTCAAATCCAAATTGCGGAAAGTTAATATTGTGTGAAAATATGTGGTGCATGACGCATCCCAAATGTCTAAGGTTAAAAATTGTGTAATTACGTGGTGTGCGGAGATAATGTTTGGGCTTTTAGTTTCATGTTTTTATTCAGTAGACGTGGTTATTGGCAAGAACTTATTGAATCCATCGTTTGACCACTAATCTTTTAAATTTTCTTCACACAAATATTTTACTTGGACGTTATTCATCGGCAAATTATCCACATCAAATATCATGATGCATCCCAAATGGCTAAGGTTAAAAGTTGTGAAAATACGTGGTGTGCATGATGCATCCCAAATGTCTAAGGTTAAAAATTGTGAAGTTACGTAGTGTGTGGAGATAATGTCTTGGATTTTAGTTTCATGTTTTTATTCGGTGGACGTGGTTATTGGCAAGAACTTATTGAATGCATCGTTTGGTCTCATAATCAATTCAAAGTTCGTACTTAGAAACACACGAAAACAAACGAAAATGCGAATCATAATTTTCAAAGATATAAAGATAAAGAAATCATAATCTTCAAAAGAAATAAAAATTTAACAAAAAATCCACGCATAATATGGCACAAATGGCTTTGGAAGAATATCTGGAATGATTGTTACAAATCTTCCCAGATTACTAAGGGTGGTGGCAGTGGTAACAACTTAACCTCCCAACCAACCAATAATATCACTCCACCTTACTTACACCTTTTTCAAACCTCCCAACTATTTTTAGTGGCAATCATACCTTTTCAAACCTCCCAACTTAACCTCCCACGCTCCACTTCCAACGTATATATCAACGGCTAGTTTTCCTCATACCGCACCGGTAAAGTTTACCTCCGAAACAAACCGCCGAGGCAAACCGTTTAGGTGGCAATGGTGTTTGCCGCCGGTTTGGGTTCACCGGTGGTGAAACCGGCACCACTGCCACCACACTAACAAGGCACCATTAGTGCAAGATTCTCATGGGAATATGACATAACGTATACTTTCTTACTTATAAAAACATCAAAAGTTTGCCCATCTATCGATGTGGGATCTCCATATTGCATTTACACTAGCTCCAATTTTGACATATAATTCATCTTCGAGGTGTATGTAACTTGATAAGATGTCGTCAATATAAATCACACAAGTTCATATTCATAATTATATGTGTTATAGTTGGTCATAATTATAGGGTTGGTCTTATTAATATGTGATGGTTAGTTCAAATTAAAGTTTCGAAGTTGTGATGGCCGTCTAGTAAATAACGAAGGGACTTATATCCTGTTTCAAATCCACATTGCTGAAAGTTAATATCTTTTACTCAAGGATCATCCAATAGACTCGTTGATTTTACAAACTAGTCTCGAATCTGGTTTGAAGATTAGCTCGCCAATCTTGAAACACTGGTTTTTTTTATTTTTATTTTTTGTTCAACATGATAGCTTTAATATATGTTTCTAACTTTACATTAAAGTTTAGATGGCATCATCCCATGGGATTACGTTTCCTGGGGGACATGTGTTCATATGTGTTAATCATAAAGAATTAAAAAAAAATTATATATGGCGGGGAGAACTGTTTAAAAGATTCAAACATTAATCTCTAACACATCAAAACAGCCCTCTGTGCAACATTTTAGAGGAGATATACCTAAATGATCACATTCTTAGTTATAAACATATAAAAAAAAATTGCCCATCCATCAATGTGGGACAAACTAACCCATTTTTATGGAAACTCAATATTGCACTTACACTAGCTCCATCTATCTTTACGAAGCTCTATTCGAGGAGCATGGAACCCAATAATTGTCGTCAATATAGATCATACAAGTTTATAATTATGTGCATTAAAAGTTAATGAAAATTATGGGACCTAAAAGTTAGGGTTGATCTTATGTTAACTCATGGGCTTAAAAACTTAATTTTCATCCGTCCCATCTCTAAATTATAGTAGTTGCTTCTTGATCGATCAATCACTCTTGTATCACAGTTGCTTGCTTGGTCACGTGGACCAGTCGGGTAATTACTCTCCTTCCATTAAGAATTTGAATGGGCTAAACAGGATCATATATATGACCACAATGTTTCAAGATATTGACCGAAGTCTCTTAATTTTAATAAAAGAAACATCGCCCAAAACAAGCGACTACTCACTGTCTATCGATTATTTCAATAGAAAGAAGTCTAACATCAACTGCTATCGAGATGTAAAATTCAGTGTCACCCTTGCAGTATAATCATATACATTACACACAAAAACGTTTAGAACTAATCACAAATCAAAATAAACAACTAAATACAAGTGAGTAATATTCTTACTTGTAATTGTGTGAATCATTTGATTGTATGTTTATCTAAGGAAGAACTTCCAAATTTCTGTGTCGGTCGTTTCTTTAACTAAATGGGTGCCGACTATGCCTTACTCATCTACCACGCTCCTCAGTTGTCTTGCAGCACTATTAAATCGAACAAAATGTTTCTTTGTGGAGATGAATAACACTCCATAAGAAGGCTTCAAGCACCGGTAATAAAAGTTAGCATAAATTTAATAGGCAAAGAACAAATTGTGATGGCAGTTTTCTTATAGTCAAAGAACATCCAGTAGACTAGTCTGATTAGACACAAGTCTTGAATCTACTTTGAATATTGGTTCACCAATCTTGAAACACCAAAAAACGATATGTGCAACATGATGCATCACAAAGCAAACACCATGATGCATCACAAATCGTTAACGTTAAAAGTTGTGAAAATCCTGGATACACGACCGTGGTACATGAAAATTATTACACGAGATCAATTACAAAGAAAAATATAAATGAGAATGTAAATCACAGTCTTTAAAGATATAAAAATGAGTTTAGATTACAAAAAATCACCCATAACGTTGTAGAAATGACTATGTGCCCGACTTGGAAGAGTGAGATTGAATATCATCATCCCGAACGACACAATGTCATTTGTGAAACATTTTGAATGGAATATAGCTGTATGTCTGAATTCGTAGTTTTAAACATGTTAAAAGTTTGCACATCCACCAATGTGGGAAAAACTCAACATTTCTTTTGCTGACTTCCATATTGCATTTGCACTAGCTTCATTTTTAACATGTAATATATCTTTACGAAGCTCTCTTTGAGGTGCATCTAACCCAATAAAATGTCCTTAAATCACGTAAGCTTATAATTATACGTATTCAAAGTTAGTGAAAGTTATAGGACCTAAAAGCTAGGGTTCACCTTTGGCTTCAGAAAATCAGAATTATTTAGTATTTGCTTCTTGATCTATCATTCACTCTAGTACAAAACTGCTTGCTCACATGGACTAATCGCGCAACTTTCCTTCCATTAAGATTTTGAATGAACTAAACAGGATCATATGACCGCAATGTTTCGAGATATGAACCAAAATCTGTTAATTTGATCAAAAGAAACATCCTCCGAAACAAACAACTACTCACTGTTAGATACACTATACAAACAAAGTATTGAAATCCACTTATGACATCTTGAGTTTGGTTTAGTTGTATGTCTTATTGAAAAGAGTGCTATTATTCCAAAAGAAGAAAACAAACATCAACCAGTATCATTTTCGCCCAACATAAAAGTGTAAAGTTTGACGTCACGTTCGCGATATAAACGTACACATTTCATACAAAACATTTAAGTACTAATCAAAATCAATACAAACAACTAAATAAAAGTATCTTGTGAGCTAAATCAATACTTATTATAATAACAAAGAATGGGAACAAAAATATTCCAACGAAATACATACAACACCGAAGATATGATACAGCTATCCTCGCAACAAGCTTCAACAAACCCAATATTGATTTCATATTATTGTAACAAATACGTAACATATAGATATTTGAACAAACGAACAAAAAAAAAACGCTTACAGCCAAAAGCATAACACTATATAATCACTAGGTCTTAGCATATACAAGTTGCAAAACGAAGTAACTTTTGAATGATATCCAAGGGCATGTTGTTCAATAAGAGAGAAGTTAGTAGCATAGTATTATTTTCCACTGTAATCAGTTGTGTATGTGAATTTATCGGGTTAAAAGGCTATTCTTACTTGTAATTTCTGTTGATCATTTAAGGAAGAACTTCCAAATTTCTTTGTCTGTTGTTTCTTTAATTAAATGGGCGCCAATTATGCCTTCCTTGTCTACCACACTCCTCAATTGTTTTGCAGCACTGTTGAAGCCGACAAAATGTTTCTTTGTGGAGACAAATAACACTCCATATGGAGGCAAAGCCTCAAACTAGAAGCTCAAACCACTAGCAACATTAGAAGGCAAAGTGGCAATTTCGACCCATTTGATAATGAACAGGTTGATTCAGGCTATTTGCATAAATAGTTAAATACGAAAGTACTTTTATATTTTTCCCGTTTTAGTTGTTATACTTTGCTGTACATGTGAGTAAAATGGATTTGTGTCCGGTTTGAGTCATTTTGTAACCAAAGAATCCTCTAGCACCAGCTCAAAAATTATAAACTGATATAAAAATGTAACAAAATGACCAAAATGGGGCACAAAGCCAACTTTTTAAAAAGTAAATCGACTAAAATGGTAGCACAAATGAAAAAGTACGCTGGTATTTTATGCATAAAAAACTATTTTAGCTCAACGCCCTTGCCCAGTTACAGAGAGCACATAACCCAAATCCACCCATACATACATAAATGGGTCAAAACTGCCACCTCTATAACACACATACGCAAAAAAAAAAAATAATAATAAAAAAAATGTCAATTTACAAATTTAGTAGGCAAAGAAAGACATACCTTTTTAATCAAAGCATACAGCTTTTCTAAAGAAGTTGATGAATATGGAATCAGTCATCAAAATAACATCATATCCACCTTCTTCATGATTCCTTTCATTGGCCCGCTCCCAAACCCGACTTCCTGAAAGTTTTGTTGATCGCCTCGAAGAACTTTCATGTCCAAAAGGATGCTTCCATCATGACTACTACATGTTTGTGACAACTGGCAAATTAGGGAGTTATTTTGAAAACCCGCATTACATTAAAGTTCGTTTATAAATTATATTTGGAATTTTATTCATAACGAACTGGAAAAACCTATATTATGGTTGATTATATTTTAAAATCTTTACGAGAATTGAAGATTTATTTTAAGGATTCGATATGATTATACGTGGTGATTTAATTATGAAATTCTCATTTGGCACTACGTTGACTCCGGCACTAGAATAACCTAACTAAAAGTTTTATGTCTTGAGTCTACGGATTCGACTATATATAATTATTTATGGAACGTCTCGTAAGTTATTAAAGGTTTGAAACGAGTTTCGGGTTTTGGTCTGTGTATTCTACACCTCGTCACCTTACCCTTAATGTTACTAATATTATTATTATTAGTATTATTATTAGTATTATTATTATGATTATTATTATTGTTTAAATCAAAAGAAAGAAAAGAAAACACAAAAAGATAGAGTGTAAACTACAAAACCGTCCTTGTGGGTTACTGCCATCCCACACAACACAAACACACCATATTTTCTTTTCTTTTTATCATCTTCTCCATCTCTCATCTCTCTCTCTACAACCCTAGCCGCCGCCCATCTTTGGCCGGCCACCGCCGTCGCACCGCCACCCTCACGACAAAACAAACGCCACCACCGTAACCACCATCTTTCGATCTATCTATTGGTGTGCACCACGCGCCTCACAAACATCATAACCCTTGTTTTTAATCACCACCGACACCTAAAAACACTTCTAAACAAACCCCCATTACTAGATCTATTAGATCCACTAATTCAAGCTCGAGTTTTATTGATTTTGAAGATTTTTCGTGACCCCTTTTCTTGTCAAATCGAAGGTAAGGCGAGTCACAAGAAGGTTGTGACTCGGATTTTTACTAAAAGCGTGACCAGGAGGTCGCGAGTTGTATTTTTCTGGATGGGTTTCGATGAATAACGAAATAAACATGTTGGTTTTGAATAAAACGTGATTATAACAAAGTTTGGTATCCTGGTTTGTCGTTTTTGTGGGTGGTCGAGACCAAAACCAACAACTCAGGCTCACGTCTGGTTATTTATTTTTGAGTTTTGGGTGATTAATTGTTATACTTGGTTAGTCCTTGTGGATATTTTGATATCTTGATCTTGTTTGGTATGGATGGTGAGGACCAAGAGCTGATGTAGATTGAAGTATTGTTGGGTTTGATCTATATTGGAGTTGAATTACTTGATGTGGTATATTTGTGACCCTTGTTATTTTTGTTATGTTCCGCGACCATAATGTCCATTTTTGGCAGCTTGGTGTGCTCGTATGAGCCTAAGCCATGGCCCTTGTGGTCATAGGCTTGAGTCACCTTGGCTCGTGGGGTTTAACCGAGACCCAAATGGGTCTTCTAGTTCATAATATTGTTATTATTTTGTCGTTGAGACTTGGGTACTTTTACCATTTGTTGTTGTTGTGGTATATGTTGATACTTTGGACATTGGCTACATTATTATTATTGCTTGGGAATCGAGAAGGAAGGTAAGATGATTTGTTTTGTGGAGTTGTTGTCGAGGGAATGGTAATTGGGGACCGATTGTGAGACGGTCACTTAGTTTGACGGAGATAGGATTAGTCGGGTGCCGTAGTCGGACCCTATTGTTGTAGCACGTGTTTGGGAATTGTGGACGGAGATGGATTACTTGGTTGTGATGTTTATTATTTCTATTTTGGACTTGGACAATGAGCCGAGAGTGATGACTCGGACATGTGACCATTTCGTATGACTCGATAATTATTTATAATTAAACATAATTAATAAAACTCGTAATAATATTATTAATAATATAAACGTTTATATAAATATATAAACGTGAAAACGTATATATATTTATACAAGTGCGTATATTAATAATAAAACGATCACGAGTAATATTATAATAATAACGCGACTATAAATATTATGTTATGAAAGTAGCATAATAATATTACGAGCGTTATTATAATTAAACGGCTATAAACAACGATGAAATCTTGACGTTAAATAAATATTAAATAAAATAATTTCTTTTAAATAAATAAAGGAAACTATCGAGTTATACGGGGTCGTGGTCACTTGAGTCCAAGTGGTTTATTATTTGTGACGTTTGTGTTGTCACGGATATATGACGATTAATACATTCATTTTCGATAACTACGTAACTTATTTAATCGACGGGTTAAATAAGAGCTATTTAGTTATTTAAATTGAGTATATTAATGGGCATCGTATCCTACGACGCCTATAGGTTGTGGTATGTGTACAGGAATAATAAGTTACTAAGTATCTCGTGAGATTACCAAATTGACGAATTTGGTGAGCTTAACGGTATAATTAGTGAAGTTATTAAACTTTGATATATACCATATAGTACTTTATGTGCAATGTGTGACCTAGGATTCGGGTATAATCCTAGAATGGTATATTAAGTAAATAAATATGGAGGATTACCAAATCGACGGATTTGATAAACTTCGATGATTTATTTAAGTAATATATTAGGCTAATATTAGACCCATAGATTGTTTTATCATCCTTTTTGTTGTGACTTCTTGGTTTGAGTTGTGTCGACCCACCACCCGTATGGATACCAAACGCAAATACACCAAACTAATACGAAATGGATTTTCGGAAATAAAACGGATTCTCGTCCGGGTTTGGGAATATATTGAAATTGAGGAAATGATTTCTGAACGAGTTGATATTGTTAGGTCGTGCCGAGTCCGTAGTTGCCGTCTTTTGAGTTATTATACATCTTACCTCTACCGATTTCTTATTGCTAATATCTGGACTTGAGGTGAGTCATAGCCCCACTTTTTACTCTTGAACTATGTTTTCAATGATTGAGGTGAGAAACGTGCAAATCATTTTACGTGGACTATTATCGCTTTTATATGCTTTCTAAACTTGCTATGCGTATGGACTAGGATCTATAGTCAGCTTTAGTCACTTCTTATGTGTACTATTCAAGGTTGGCTTATTTGTTATTGTCAGCTTTAGTCACACGGTTAGTGTGTACTATTCAAGGTTGGCTTATTTGTTATTGTCAGCTTTAGTCACACGGTTAGTGTGTACTATTCAAGGTTGACTTATTTAGATACTGTAGTGTGCACCTATAGGTTATTATTACTTCGGAGGTTATCCGAGTAATTATTGGTATTGCGGGGGTTACCCGAATACTTATGTTGTTACGGAAGGGTATCCGTGTGTCTTGGCTATTACGGAAGGGTTTCCGGGTGTTATGTTGAGAGCGGAGGGTATCCGCAGGCTTTTAGCGAATCCTTAGTCTAGCTAGCAAGCGTTTTGCGTATATGTCCACTATATTATTAGTTGAAATTAAACCTATGATCTCACCAGCGAAAGCTGACTTTTAGCACGTTTTCTCAGGAAATTAAGTGATGCTCTATGGATGCTTGGACTGGAGGCTTGGCAATGGCACCGGTTATGGATCTATTTTTCTAAAACTCTGATAAACTATTGTGGACCTACGTTTATTTCTTTTGGGCCTGACTCTGGATGAATGTTGGGATAAATGTAAACTTTAAAACCCCGTTTTGGTTGTGTTTTTATTATGTTTACTTTATCTCGTTCTATTATGTCTTGTGTTGGATACCAATCCCCGTAGCACCCCGAAAGCTTGTTGAGTCTTCCGCTGTACCAAATTTTGGGGGTGTTACAGATTGGTATCAGAGCCAGGTTATAGAGAACTAGGTAAATAAACACCTAAACTATAACCGATTTTTATAGAAAACGATCCTCGACCATTGCCCGCTAGCCCGCCAAGCCGAAGCATCATTATTATTATTGAGGTATATTGAGATAATATTTTGGAATGAGATCTTTGGAGATGATTATTGGATTTGGGATTCTTGAGATGATTTGAGGATTTGAGGTTTATTGATTTAGTGATGTGATGACCTTTTGAGGAATTATATGCGTTTTGAGGAATTATATGCGTTTTGAGGAATTATATGGCTTAATTATTTTATGAATGATTTTAGTAATGCGGTATTTGAAACTCTTCACTGAGATTATATAATTGGGATTTTATGATGATTTTGATGCGATATTTTAAGTTCGCGCTTTAGTTGTTTTGAAACACTTACACCTACCCTACGCCGTTGTCACAAATAATAGCCTCCTTGCACGTATTGTTGTTAAGAATTGTTATTGCGAGTACGCGTCGTCCATCGTAGATCACTATGGCCCCTGATGACCCATACGTGTTGGTCATGCGTTCGGCCGCTACTTTATCGTCGCATTGTCGCCCTAAGTCGCCGACTTTATCGCCTCGTGGTTCGCCTGCTCGAAGATGACGAGTAATGGAGTACCCCTTCGACGAGGAGTACGCGGGTAAGCAGAATGATAACCCTCAAGATGAGGAAGAGAATGATGACCCTCAGGATTGGGAAGAGAATGATCCTTAGGAGGATATGCCTGATGATGATGGGTCGCTAGCTCATTCAGTTCACTCTGCGAAACCCGATTCCCCGATACATCCGTTAGATCCGGTTTCACCTGATCATCCGTCTTCGTTTGATTCACCACCTGGTAGTCCCGTGGCGTCGGATGCGCCATCTGAGATATCTGCTGAGCTTGCAGATTTGGGTGAGACTGGTAGGATGTGGATTCAGATTACTGCACAGGGCGAGAGGATCTCGCAGATGTCTGACCGACTTGAGATGATTATTGCTGAGTTTATTGCTGAGTTTGTTACTGAGTTGAGAGTTGATTAGACAACTGTCGTGGGCAGGACGACAGCGATTAGGACATGTATGATAGAGATACATGAGCAGATAGAGAGTCTGCAGAGAGGTTTCCTCACGGCTCGCGAGGAAGATCGCAGGCTGTGGCAGAGGAACACAGTGTTATAAAAGGAGGTTGCGGACCTCAAGAGGGATAGAGATACACATAGTGTTGAGCATGGATCGTTATTGAGGAATTTGGATGGTTTGGGGTCAGAGTTGAGGAGTCTATGCCAGCATCATGGCTAGATCGATTGAATTTGTGTTCTTGTTGTGTTGCTACATAAACCAAGGAGTATTTGGTTAGGAGAGCTAGTTATTATATCTCTTATGTCATGATATTCGGATTGTACATCCGTCTTGTATGGAACGATTAGTATCTATTATGCCTATTGGTAGTATGGAACGATGTTTTGATCGCTACTTATGGACGATGGTGAGCTCGTATGATATTTTACGATTTTCGGCGTACATGGAGAATTGCGTCTTATTTGCGTGGTTGATATTGTGTTAGTATTATATTAATGGCTGTACGACGAAACCCTGTTAGAGCTACCAGAACTGGTCCTGCAATGACTACCCTTAGTCGTCGAGGACGCCGTCCTACTCGAAATGTTGAAACCCCTACTCCTGAGAACCTGGACACTACTAACCGCAACGACAGGAATCAAAATGTTGATGTCCAGGGAGACAATGATCATGTTCCACTTAATGCACCTGCTGTGGATCAAGCAATGATCAATCCACTTGTGGAGCAACGAGTTGCTGAGCTACTAGCTGAGTCAAATCATTCCAACAATTCTGCTGGAATGTATCCACCTGTTCGTGCTAATGGATGTAACTACAAGGAGTTTAAAATTTGTGGACCCATTGAGTTTGGTGGAGCCGAAGGAGTGGTCTACTTGGTCAGGTGGATAAAGGAGACTGAATCAGTGTTTAACGTCAGTGGTTGCGCGGAGAATGCGAAAGTAAAGTTTGCTTCTTTTACTTTTAAGGATGAAGCTTTAACTTGGTGGAACAATTACCGAAATTCGGTTGGTAGTGATGTGGCTTATGCTATGACTTGGGAGCAATTCAAGTCTTTGCTGATTTAGACTTACTACCCAAGGAATGTGATTAAGAAGCTGGAGATTGAGTTTTGGAATCACAAAGTGAAGGGTACTGATATGGCGACTTACAATCGTCGTTACCAGGAATTAGCCTTGTTGTGCCCCGATGTGGTTAGAACTGAGACTCAAAAGATTGAGCGGTATACCGAAGGGTTACCTGTGGCTACAAGGAACGATGTGGTTTCTGCTAAGCTTGCAAGCATTCATGAGGGCATCACAATTGTTCAACAATTAATGGATTCATTAGAATTGGAAGGAGCTGATAAGGATAAGAATGGGAAGAGAAAGAGAGACCATCACCCTAATGGTAATGATCCCCGAAACAAGCGACAAGCTGTTGCTAAGCCTTATGCTATTGGGAATGGAAATAAAAGGAACCAAAATGGTGATGCACCCAAGTATGATCGTTGCTACAAGAATAGTACAGGACAATGTACTGTGATTTGTCAGAGTTGCTTAAGGAGAGGACATGTAGCTAGGGAGTGTAGAGCACGACCCCTTGCTATGGTTCAAGCTACTCCTGAAGTGAGAAGTAAGACAAATGTTACTTGTTATGGATGTGGAAAGAAGGGACATTATAGGAATGTGAGTAGAGAATCGTGGAACTGAGGAAATTAAGGATCGGGTGGTAATGGGTACAATCATGGAAACCGTAGAGCTGGAGGAAACCGTGGACGTCATGACAATGGGGACCAACGTGTGGAAGCAAGAACTGCTTAAGGGAGAGTGTATGCAATGGGGAACGAGAGAGGAGAAGATCCGAACGTCGTTACTGATACGTTCCTTCTCAATAATCGTTATGCTTCCATACTATTTGATACTGGTGCCGATAGAAGTTTTGTGTCTACTACGTTTGCACCCTTACTAGAGAAATCCCCGATGGCCTTAGGAATTAGTTAAGATGTAGCGTTAGCTAATGGGAACATAGAGAGGATTAGGACTATCATTCGCGGTTACACGTTAAACTTTCTTGAATCACCATTTCAACATAGATCTTCTACCCGTCACGTTAGGAAGTTTAGATGTCATTATTGGTATGGATTGGTTGTCGAAGTAACGTGCTCATATACTTTGCGACGAGAAGACCGTGCGTGTGCCTTACAGCAAGGAGATTCTGAACATACCAGGAGATAGGAAGGATTTGAGAGGCCCATCTAGATTAGCGGTCATATCTTGCACTAAATTGCTGAAGCTAATGGAAAAAGGATGTTGCCTTTTCTTAGCTCAAATTTCTGAGAAAGGAGGGAAGGAGAAGAAGGAAAGATGCATTGGAGATGTGCCTATAGTTCGTGATTTGTCGGATGTGTTTCCCGATGATTTTCCGGGAATCCCGCCTCCTAGACAAGTAGAGTTTTAGATTGAGTTGATACCTGGTGCTGCGCTTGTAGCACGAGCGCCTTATCGTCTTGCACCTACTGGATTGGAAGAGTTGTTGAAACAATTAGCACAGTTTGGACCAAAAAGAGCTTAACAAGAGACAACGACGTTGGATTGAGTTGCTAAGCGATTATGATTGTGAAATTCGCTACCATCCTGGTAAAGCAAACGTCGTTGCTGATGTTTTTAGTCGAAAGGAGAGAATCCCACCGATACGAGTTAGGTCATTAGGAATGACTATCGTATCGCCATTACCGTCTCAAATATTAGAAGCTCAAACGGGAGCGTTGAAAGCAGAAAATCGACCTGCTGAGAAAATATTTGGGATGGCAGAAAATGAGAAGGGATTTGTTAAGTGTCCCGATGGAGTATTATGTTTTAGAGAGCGAAATCGGGTACCTTTGTATGGAGGAATTCGAGAGTTGATTATGCACGAGTCGCATAAGTCAAGATACTCTATTCATCCTGGGTATGACAAGATGTACCAGGATTTGAAAAAGTTATATCGGTGGCCAAATATGAAGGCAGATATAGCGTCGTACGTTAGTAAGTGTTTGACGTGCTCTAATGTTAAGGCAGAACATCAAAGACCGTCAAGATTATTGACGCAGCCAGAACTCCCAGTTTGGAAATGGGAGCGGATTACAATGGACTTTATTACCAAATTACCTAAGACAGCTAGCGGTTGTGACGCTACCTGGGTAATTGCGGATCGTATGACAAAGCCTGCTCATTTCTTAGATATTAGTGAAGATGATAGTGTGGATAAACTTGCGAGGTTATATGTGAAGGAAATTATTTCGCGTCATGGAGTCCCGATATCTATTATTTCGGATCGTGATAGTCGTTTTACGTCAGCTTTGTGGTGATCACTTCAAACGGCTTTGGGGACGAGGCTTGATATGAGTACTGCATATCATCCCCAAACCGATGGTCAAAGTGAGAGGACCATTCAGACGTTAGAGGATATGCTTCGTATATGCATCATAGACTTGGTAAAGGCTGGGAGAAGTATTTACCCCTTGCGGAATTCTCCTATAATAATAGCTACCACACAAGTCTTAAGGCTGCACCATTCGAAGCTTTGTATGGCAGAAAGTGTCGTTCGCCTATTGGTTGGGCAGAAGTTGGAGATAGCCAACTCACAGGCCCTGAACTGATTTTGGAAACTACTAAGAAAGTAGCTCAGATTCGTGATCGATTGCAAGCAGCCAGAGATAGACAGAAGAACTACGCCGATCAGAGACGTAAACCTTTAGAGTTCCAGGTTGGAGACTAAGTGATGCTGAAAGTCTCGCCTTGGAAGGGTGTGATACGTTTCGGGAAAGTGTGGAAAACTCAACCCACGCTACGTGGGACCATTTCTTATTTTGGAAAGAATTGGGCCCGTGGCTTATAGGTTGGAATTACCACATGAAATGAGTAAATTTCATGATGTGTTTCATGTTAGTAGTTTGAAGAAGTGTCTTTTTGATTAGATGCCGGTTATACCGATGAAAGATATTTATGTTGATGAGAAATTGAACTTTGTGGAAGAGCCGATTTAGATATTGGATAGAGAGATTAAACGACTTAAGAGAAGTCGTATTCCACTCGTCAAGGTTCGTTGGAATTCCCGACATGGACCAGAATTTACGTGGGAACGTGAGGACGAGTCCTGGAAGAGATATCCGAAGCTTTTCACTTCGTAGATGAATTTTTCCGAGTGAAACCCGGGACGGGTTTCCTTCTGAGGCTGGGAGGATGTGACAACTGGCAAATTAGGGAGTTATTTTGAAAACCCGCATTACATTAAAGTTCGTTTATAAATTATATTTGGAATTTTATTCATAACGAACTGGAAAAACCTATATTATGGTTGATTATATTTTAAAATCTTTACGAGAATTGAAGATTTATTTTAAGGATTCGATATGATTATACGTGGTGATTTAATTATGAAATTCTTATTTGGCACTACGTTGACTCCGGCACTAGAATAACCTAACTAAAAGTTTTATGTCTTGAGTCTACGGATTCGACTATATATAATTATTTATGGAACGTCTCGTAAGTTATTAAAGGTTTGAAACGAGTTTCGGGTTTTGGTCTGTGTATTCTACACCTCGTCACCTTACCCTTAATGTTACTAATATTATTATTATTAGTATTATTATTAGTATTATTATTATGATTATTATTATTGTTTAAATCAAAAGAAAGAAAAGAAAACACAAAAAGATAGAGTGTAAACTACAAAACCGTCCTTGTGGGTTACTGCCATCCCACACAACACAAACACACCATATTTTCTTTTCTTTTTATCATCTTCTCCATCTCTCATCTCTCTCTCTACAACCCTAGCCGCCGCCCATCTTTGGCCGGCCACCGCCGTCGCACCGCCACCCTCACGACAAAACAAACGCCACCACCGTAACCACCATCTTTCGATCTATCTATTGGTGTGCACCACGCGCCTCACAAACATCATAACCCTTGTTTTTAATCACCACCGACACCTAAAAACACTTCTAAACAAACCCCCATTACTAGATCTATTAGATCCACTAATTCAAGCTCGAGTTTTATTGATTTTGAAGATTTTTCGTGACCCCTTTTCTTGTCAAATCGAAGGTAAGGCGAGTCACAAGAAGGTTGTGACTCGGATTTTTACTAAAAGCGTGACCAGGAGGTCGCGAGTTGTATTTTTCTGGATGGGTTTCGATGAATAACGAAATAAACATGTTGGTTTTGAATAAAACGTGATTATAACAAAGTTTGGTATCCTGGTTTGTCGTTTTTGTGGGTGGTCGAGACCAAAACCAACAACTCAGGCTCACGTCTGGTTATCTATTTTTGAGTTTTGGGTGATTAATTGTTATACTTGGTTAGTCCTTGTGGATATTTTGATATCTTGATCTTGTTTGGTATGGATGGTGAGGACCAAGAGCTGATGTAGATTGAAGTATTGTTGGGTTTGATCTATATTGGAGTTGAATTACTTGATGTGGTATATTTGTGACCCTTGTTATTTTTGTTATGTTCCGCGACCATAATGTCCATTTTTGGCAGCTTGGTGTGCTCGTATGAGCCTAAGCCATGGCCCTTGTGGTCATAGGCTTGAGTCACCTTGGCTCGTGGGGTTTAACCGAGACCCAAATGGGTCTTCTAGTTCATAATATTGTTATTATTTTGTCATTGAGACTTGGGTACTTTTACCATTTGTTGTTGTTGTGGTATATGTTGATACTTTGGACATTGGCTACATTATTATTATTGCTTGGGAATCGAGAAGGAAGGTAAGATGATTTGTTTTGTGGAGTTGTTGTCGAGGGAATGGTAATTGGGGACCGATTGTGAGACGGTCACTTAGTTTGACGGAGATAGGATTAGTCGGGTGCCGTAGTCGGACCCTATTGTTGTAGCACGTGTTTGGGAATTGTGGACGGAGATGGATTACTTGGTTGTGATGTTTATTATTTCTATTTTGGACTTGGACAATGAGCCGAGAGTGATGACTCGGACATGTGACCATTTCGTATGACTCGATAATTATTTATAATTAAACATAATTAATAAAACTCGTAATAATATTATTAATAATATAAATGTTTATATAAATATATAAACGTGAAAACGTATATATATTTATACAAGTGCGTATATTAATAATAAAACGATCACGAGTAATATTATAATAATAACGCGACTATAAATATTATGTTATGAAAGTAGCATAATAATATTACGAGCGTTATTATAATTAAACGGCTATAAACAACGATGAAATCTTGACGTTAAATAAATATTAAATAAAATAATTTCTTTTAAATAAATAAAGGAAACTATCGAGTTATACGGGGTCGTGGTCACTTGAGTCCAAGTGGTTTATTATTTGTGACGTTTGTGTTGTCACGGATATATGACGATTAATACATTCATTTTCGATAACTACGTAACTTATTTAATCGACGGGTTAAATAAGAGCTATTTAGTTATTTAAATTGAGTATATTAATGGGCATCGTATCCTACGACGCCTATAGGTTGTGGTATGTGTACGGGAATAATAAGTTACTAAGTATCTCGTGAGATTACCAAATTGACGAATTTGGTGAGCTTAACGGTATAATTAGTGAAGTTATTAAACTTTGATATATACCATATAGTACTTTATGTGCAATGTGTGACCTAGGATTCGGGTATAATCCTAGAATGGTATATTAAGTAAATAAATATGGAGGATTACCAAATCGACGGATTTGATAAACTTCGATGATTTATTTAAGTAATATATTAGGCTAATATTAGACCCATAGATTGTTTTATCATCCTTTTTGTTGTGACTTCTTGGTTTGAGTTGTGTCGACCCACCACCCGTATGGATACCAAACGCAAATACACCAAACTAATACGAAATGGATTTTCGGAAATAAAACGGATTCTCGTCCGGGTTTGGGAATATATTGAAATTGAGGAAATGATTTCTGAACGAGTTGATATTGTTAGGTCGTGCCGAGTCCGTAGTTGCCGTCTTTTGAGTTATTATACATCTTACCTCTACCGATTTCTTATTGCTAATATCTGGACTTGAGGTGAGTCATAGCCCCACTTTTTACTCTTGAACTATGTTTTCAATGATTGGGGTGAGAAACGTGCAAATCATTTTACGTGGACTATTATCGCTTTTATATGCTTTCTAAACTTGCTATGCGTATGGACTAGGATCTATAGTCAGCTTTAGTCACTTCTTATGTGTACTATTCAAGGTTGGCTTATTTGTTATTGTCAGCTTTAGTCACACGGTTAGTGTGTACTATTCAAGGTTGGCTTATTTGTTATTGTCAGCTTTAGTCACACGGTTAGTGTGTACTATTCAAGGTTGACTTATTTAGATACTGTAGTGTGCACCTATAGGTTATTATTACTTCGGAGGTTATCCGAGTAATTATTGGTATTGCGGGGGTTACCCGAATACTTATGTTGTTACGGAAGGGTATCCGTGTGTCTTGGCTATTACGGAAGGGTTTCCGGGTGTTATGTTGAGAGCGGAGGGTATCCGCAGGCTTTTAGCGAATCCTTAGTCTAGCTAGCAAGCGTTTTGCGTATATGTCCACTATATTATTAGTTGAAATTAAACCTATGATCTCACCAGCGAAAGCTGACTTTTAGCACGTTTTCTCAGGAAATTAAGTGATGCTCTATGGATGCTTGGACTGGAGGCTTGGCAATGGCACCGGTTATGGATCTATTTTTCTAAAACTCTGATAAACTATTGTAGACCTACGTTTATTTCTTTTGGGCCTGACTCTGGATGAATGTTGGGATAAATGTAAACTTTAAAACCCCGTTTTGGTTGTGTTTTTATTATGTTTACTTTATCTCGTTCTATTATGTCTTGTGTTGGATACCAATCCCCGTAGCACCCCGAAAGCTTGTTGAGTCTTCCGCTGTACCAAATTTTGGGGGTGTTACAATGTTAGCCCATATTATGTAGCGGGCTCAAACCCGAGTCTATAACATTCTTTGTATCACTATTTTATCTATACAATGTAATGATGGAAATCAATCAATCAAATAAACATTATTCGGTTCATATCCTTTCCCTCTTACAATACATCCATCGTTTGGGCTCATAATCAATTCAAAGTTCGTACTTAGAAACACACAAAAACAAACGAAAATGCAAATCATAATCTTCAAAGATGAAGAAATCATAATCTTCAAAAGAAATAAAAAATTTAACAAAAAATCCACTCATAATATGGCAGAAATGGTATATTGATTGAAAACCTGTAATGATTTTGAGTCTTTCCAAATTTCTAACAAGGCACCATTAGTGCAAGATTGTCAAGAGTATATGGTCTAATGTATACTTTCTTATAAATACATCAAAAGTTTTCCCATCTAGCGATGTGGGACCTCCATATTGCATTTACACTAGCTCCAATTTTGACATGTAATTCATCTTCGAGGTGTATGTAACTTGATAAGATGTCATCAATATAATCACACAAGTTCATAATTACAGGGTTGATCTTATTAATGTGATGATCAGTTCAAATTCAGGTTTCGAAGTTGTGATGGCCATCTAGTAAATAACAAGGGACTTGTACCCTGTTTCAAATCCATATTGCAGAAAGTTAATATCTTTTAGTCAAGAATCATCCAATAGACTAGTACGATCCACAATGCAATTGTTAAAAAAAAAAAAAAAAAAAAAAAAAAAAAAAAAAAAAAAAAAACTTATGAATATAGTATAAATAGTTATTTAAATATAAATGAGGTGCTAGGTTTAGGGATTTTTTTTTCGTCGTTTTGAGTCTTTTCCTAAAGCGATTTGTATAAAATGAGCCGTTTGACACGTGCTCATTTAAGCCCGAGCACGTTTAAGCCCAAGCCTGTTTAGACCCGTGACCCGAGCCCGCCCGAGGCACCCGTTTTGTCAAATCTACATGTCACACACAATCTTAAATGCATCACTATAAATACCATTGCATTTGATGGGAGAAAGCCAAGCTAAGATACACTATCTTCTCAATTAAAAAAGATAATAAGAATTAAAAAAAATAAATAAAAAATAATAATAAAGAAAAAAAATCCTTGCTACACGACTGTGAATTAATACGTACTACACGAGTACAATTACAAAAAGGGAAAAATATATACATCTTCTAAGAGATGACAAAAATTAACCCATAACATGACATAAACGTCAATTTTCCGACCTGGAAAGAGTTCACATCCGATCTTCCCAACATGCTACACATTGACATTTGTGAAACATTTTATAGGAAATATGCAATTCTAAATATTTACTTTTAAAAACATTAAACGTTTGCTCATTGACCTATGTGGGACAAATTCAACCCACTTTTCTTTCACATATCCGAACACTACTTTTTTAGACTCAAATTTTGACATGTAATGTCTTTACGAAGCTCTCTCGAGGAGCATGTAACCCAATAATATGTCATTAGTATAAATCACACAAGTCTATGACTATATGTGTTCAAAGTTGCTGAAAAACTTTGGGACCTTTGGCTTTAGAAATCGGAATTATTAATTATTTGCTTCTTAATCAATTATTCACTCTCGTACAAAACTGCTTGCTTGATCATGTGGACAAATCGCGTAACTTTCTTTACATCAAGAATTTTAATGAACTAAACAAGATCATGTGACCAAAATGTTATAAGATATTGACAAAGTTCTCTTAATTTTATTACAATAAACATCGTCCAAAACAACCAACTACTCACCGTAGATCGATTGTGGTATCTAGATACACTATACAAACGAAGTATTTGCAATGAAAGTGTTCATGTAATCCAGTTTGAAGAAACTTCTATTTATGTCCTTTGATTTGAAGTGATAATCTTGAAACATTCATATATGCAGCATTCATCATTAAACCCAGTTCGTAAACTAACCGGCCACTGTTGTCGGAGATCATCTTAAAGGACTAGTTGTGGACTCTTCCAATGGAAAAGTAAAAGATTATGCGTGATTTTGGTTTTGTTAATAAATTTTGCTTCAACTGTTATTAAGATTATATATGGGGATTTCATATATTGACATATTGTGTAGACTGGGCATAATGGGTGGTTCGTTCTACCAGGGTTGGATTGATGATTGATCCACAACATTAGGCCAATGGGTTTATGCAGTTTCGAAGATGTGCATTTATAAGTAGTAATGCTACGATATAGTGAAGTTTAAAATGGTAAAGCCATCTCTTAACACATCTCTAGAGATTATTTGAAAGATTGAACATTAATCTATTAAAAGATTTCCATACAGATATTTTACTTGACGTTATCTTTTATGATTCATCGGCAAATTATTCACAGCAAATATCATGATGCATCTCAAATGGTTAAGGTTAAAAGTTGAGAAAATCCGTGGTGTGCGGAAATAATTCGTACTCAGAAACACAGGAAAACAAAAGAAAATGCGATCTTCAAAAAAATTTGACAAAAAATCCACCCATAATAGACACAAATGATCTTAAGCTAATTAACTTGGAAGATTTCAAATCTTTCAAGATTCTTAGCAAGACACCATTTGTGTAAGAATTTCAAGGGAATTCAATTTGATGACTACTTTCTTACTTATAAAAACATCAAAAGTTTCCCAATCCAGGGATGTGGGACAAACTCAACACTTCTTTTGAAGACTCCATATTGCATTACACTAGCTCCAAGTTTGACATGTAATTCATCTTTACGAAGCTCTCTTCGAGGTGTATGTAACTCAATAAAATGTTGTCAATATAAATCACAGAAGTTCATAATTATATGTTTTATAGTTGGTCATAATTATAGGGTTGACCTTACAAATATGTGATGGTCAGTTCAAATTCATGTTACGAAATTGTGATGGTCGTCTTGTAAATGACGAAGGGACTTGTATCCTGTTTCAAATCCACATTGCGGAAAGTTAATATCTTTTAGTCAAGGATCATCCAATATACTGGTCCGATTCGACACACTAGCTAGCCTCAAATCTGGTTTGAGGATTGGCTCGCCAGTCTTGAAACACTGGGATTTTTTTGCTCATCTCACCAGTCTATAGATGGCATCAACTTCAGCCCATGGGGTTATGTTTCTTGGGAGACATGCGTTCGTATGTTTTAATGATATGATATATTGAAGTTTAAGAGGGGGAAAATATTCTCTAACACATCTCTTGGTTGTGGAATTGTTACTGGTAAAATTAAAGAAAAACATAAAAGAGAATGTGAATTATAATCTTCAAACAAATAATGTTGGAGTAGCTGAAAAAAAAACAAAAAAAAACAAAAAAACAAAAAAAAAAAAAAAAAAAAAAACAAACCTCACCCATATTCTGACAGAAAGAGCAGTTGCCAACCAGAAAAGAATATACCTAAACGACCACTTTATTAGTTATGAAAATATTGTTAGACCTTGTAATTGCATAAATCTTGAAAGACAAAGGACTAAACATGTATGATAGATAGTTTACAACCGAATAGCGGTTAAGTTAGTTAAAAGTTGGTTATTGCAGAAAGTTAGTTATTTCTGTAAGGGTATGTCGTTTGGTTAACAACCATTCGAACAGACATGATGGTTCACTCGCAACCATTCGACTAGTATACATAGTTTAGTACATGTAACATTTTGTAGTGTCTCTTTGTACAATGTAACCTACTGTTATGTTGATGAATAAATGAATTATATTCTTGTCAAATCTTGTTCCTATATCTGAATTTCGATTATGAATATAAACCTGTGAAAACGATTCTACATTGGTATCAAGAGCCAAAGGTTCAAACCTGGGAAAAACAAATCAGAGCCGAAGGTTGCAAGATTACAAGTTTTGATTCAAGTTTCTTGATCATACTGATCAAAAGACATCGAGGGGAAGACACCAAGGATGTTGGGGAAGATAATGCATGATCAGAACCAACGGAAGTTGCAAGATAGCAACGACTTCGATCCAACGAAGATTGAAGGAACAAACGTTGACACCAAACGTATTGGTGGGATAAAACTTTGTTGGGACTGAAAGTAACGACAAAGGGAAGGAGAAAAAACTGTACAGGGACGTTGTTGGTGACTTACATCACGCGACAACAGAAGAAGAAGGATACCTTTGTTGGTGTCTTGCACACGACAACAAAGAAGAAGGATACTTTTTTGCTATACAACGCAACAAGAAGAAAAGATACGATGTCAAGAAGAAAGGATATGACGTCAAGAAGAAGGATACTTTGTGTTAAGACAACCGGTTGACAAAAGAGAACACAAAAGGGAATACACGTTATAAACGCAAGAAAAAGGCGTTGCTTGTGGATGTGATAAGGTATACCGATTGAAAAAATAATCAAAATTGTTTTGGAAGACGCTCGCAATACAAGGAAGGACAACAACAAGAACAAAACAGGCTGATCACTTGATTTTGTAAGAAGAATACCGACGGGTATTAGGAGTTGTTGAAGATATGGCGTGGAGGAGTATTGTGGAACGCGGACAAGCAACGATGGCAACAAAGTCTTAAGCATATCGCTAACTTTGTTGAAGAATTCTACCGTCGAGTAGTAAGAAAGAAAAAAGCAACATCACTTGTTTTTTTTGAATAAATACCGAGAGATATTTGAGAGAAAAGGATACTTGTGAAGGACTTGGAATGTAAACAACAACAAACACGAAGTTTGATTGTGGCCAAGAACACATTGGATGTTTTTGGAGAAAGAAGCCGAGACGAAAAGAGGTCTAGGGCACACACACGCCTTGTACCAAGTCGACACAAAAGAAAGAAGAATACAACGTGGCAAAGCAACAAAAACAACACGTTGGTGAGACAGGAAGAAGGAACAAAAGAGACGCAGAAAAGAGTATGAAGATTCGAAGAACAAGATTTAAGCAATTAGGGGGGAAAATGTTAGACCTTGTAATTGCATAAATCTTGAAAGACAAAGGACTAAACATGTATGATAGATAGTTTACAACCGAATAGCGGTTAAGTTAGTTAAAAGTTGGTTATTGCAGAAAGTTAGTTATTTCTGTAAGGGTATGTCGTTTGGTTAACAACCATTCGAACAGACATGATGGTTCACTCGCAACCATTCGACTAGTATACATAGTTTAGTACATGTAACATTTTGTAGTGTCTCTTTGTACAATGTAACCTACTGTTATGTTGATGAATAAATGAATTATATTCTTGTCAAATCTTGTTCCTATATCTGAATTTCGATTATGAATATAAACCTGTGAAAACGATTCTACAAATATCAAAAATTTTCCCATCCATAAATGTGGGACAAACTCAACCCATTTTTCTTTTGTCTCCGAACACCTATTATGGAGACTCAATATTGCATTTAACTAGCTCCATATATTTTTACGAAGCTCTATACGAGGAGCATGTTACATAATAAATAGTCGTCAATATAGACCACACAAGTTTATAATTATGTGGATTAGAAGTTGGTGAAAATTAAGTTAGGGTTGATCTTATGTTAAACCATGGCTTAAAAACTTAATTTTCATCTGTCCCGGCCATCTCTATGCTACTAACTCGAATATGCCCCTGGAATATCAATGAAGACCTATTTCATTTTGCAGCTGAATATCCTTAGACCTAGTGAGTCTAAGATCATCCACTAGACTAGTCTGATCATTTGACACTAGTCTCGAATCTGGTTGGTTCACCAATCTTGAAACACCGAAAAATGATATCTGCAACATCCATGGTGGCTTTTATGTATGTTTCATACTTTACATAAAGTTTAGATGGCACCAACTAGTTCCCATTGAATAATATTTTAGTTGGACGTTATCTTTGAAAATCATGCATGATGTATCACCAATTAATGGTTAAGATAAAAAGTGTTAAAAGTTCCGTATAAATATTAATTGTGTATGACTAGTATCGAAGCCGAGACTTCGGGATTGCACACATTACAAATGAGTATTGAGGAATAATAATTCATATATTTATGTATATTTATTATTATTACACGAGGATTAACGACCGTTAGTATTTACAGTTAAAGGACTAACGATGCAAAGTAGGAAAGATGAGTTTGTATAGAATTAGGAAACTTGGAAAAGTTCTAGAATCCCCTATGGGATATATGGATCGGCCGAGTATGGGTTGGGGTAACCCAATCCCTAACTTGTTCCCAAAGTTTTCTAATTACTATATAAACAAACCTAGGGTCATTGTTTTCACACCTTTTGTGCACACAATTATCCCTAAGCTTTTCTCTCTTCCTCTTTGTCTCCAAAACTGGTCGACAACACCCCTAAGGGTTTGTGGATCGATTTTTGTTAATCAAAAATCATTCCTACGTGTTTTACTTGCATTACCTTAATACGGTTTAATTTATGTGTACAAGAACAAGATAATAACTCACTATAGTTATTATCAAGGGATCGATAAACAAAACGGTAAGGGGTTTATCATTGATCCATTGTTACACAAGTCAAAGATTTGCTTATTTGATTCTTGTTTGGGCTAGAATCACCACGGTTCATTCCTATTATGTTTCGGTTAATTATTATGTGTTATAATTGATCCTAGCTTCCGCAATACGTGCACTTTGTTGTTTAAATTCTAACAAAAAGTAGTGAATGCATCAACAATGGTTCAGACTTTACATGAAGGGATAATTCTGTTGAAAAACACTATACTTGTTAAGAAAGTGACTTCTGCGTATCGAACTAAAAAAAAATACTCTTGTGAACACTAGTGTTGACACTTTTGTCTTTCTTTAAGTGTTATTACAGTTTTACCCTTCTAAATTACATAAATGGTCCCTGTTGGTTTGCGAAAATTTCATCCACCATCGCTAGCCTAAATTACCTAAATGGTCCCTGTCGTTAGGAGAAAATTGCGTCCACCGTCCTTTTTTTTTGAAATTCCTTTTTGTTTTTCTCAAATATTTTTTGAAATTCTTCTTTATTTTGAAATAACTTCGGGGAAAAAATCGTGACATTTTCCAAAAAAATCGGTAAAAAATATATTTTCGAAAAAAAAATATTTTTGAAAAAAAAATATTTTCGAAAAAAAATTTTGAAAAAAAATTTTGAAAAAAAAAGTTCGAAAAAAAAAGTATTTTTGAAAAAGAAAATATTTTCGTAAAAAATATTTTTGAAAATAAAATATTTTCAAAAAAAAATAAGGACGATGGACACAATTTTCTCCAAACGACAAGGACCATTTATGTAATTTAGCATAAGGATGATGGATGCAATTTTCAAAAATTCAAGGGTAAAATAGTCATCATTTTTTTTAATCTTTATTACTCAAATGAAGACAAAAATGTTAAGATTAATGTTCAAAAGAGTTTTTTTTTTTTTTTTTTAGTTCGATCCGCAGAAGTTACTTTCTTAACAAGTATAGTGCTTTTCAACATAATTATCCCAGAAAAATATAAATGAGAATGTAAATAATAAGCTTCAATGAAATAAAGATGAGTTAGATGAAAAAATTCACCCATAATGTGGTAGAAACGACATGTTGCCAACCTACAAGAAAGAAAGTCACTCTTTCTTGGAAGAGTGCAATATCGTTTGTGCAACATTTTAAAGGCAATATAGCTAAATGTATACACTCGTACTTATAAACACATCAAAAGTTTGACCATACATCAATGTGGGACAAACACCACCCATTTCTTTCATTAACTTTTATCTCCTTAATAAAATGTTGTCAGTATAAATCAATCAAGTTTATAATTATACGTGTTCATAATTAGTGAAAGTTATAGAACCTAAAAGTTAGGGTTCATTTTATGTTGACCTTTGGCTTTAGAAAATCGGAATTGTTCAGTATTTGCTTCTTGATCAATCATTCACTCTAGTACAAAACTGCTTGCTTGACCACGTGGACTAATCGCGTAGCTTTCCTTCCACTAACAATTTTATTGAACTAAACATAATCATATGATCACAATTTTTCAAGATATTGACCGAATTCTCTTAATTATATTACAAGAAACATCATCCAAAACAACCAACTTCTCACCGTACATCGATTGTGGTATCTAGAACATTATACAAACGAAGTATTAAAATCCACTTACGACATCTTGAGCTTGGTTTAGTTGTATGTCTTGTTGAAAAAAGAGTGCCATTATTTCAAAAGAAAGAAGACGAACATCAAATAGTATTTTTTACCCATAATAGTGGTGTAAATTTTGACGTCACATTTGGGATAAATATATAATCGTACACATTTCATACAAGACATTTGGGTACCAATCAAACAACTAGATAAAAGTATCTTGTGAATTAAATGATTACTTGTCCACACTACATTATAAAACGTTTAGAAAAATTTTCAAAATAAAAGTCTTAAAATATTAAGCCAACACATTTATTATGACAAATTTTAATAAGTAGAGCATAAGAAATTACTAATAAGTAAGCTATGTTTTAAAAATTAATAAGAAATTTTAATAAGTAGAGCTATAAGAACATTAGTTATAACACTTTATATTTTGTAAGCTGTGTTTTAAAAAATTAATTAAAAAAATACAATGTAATTTATACCAAAAAAAAAAAAAAAAAAAAAAAAAAAAAAAAAAAAAAAACCGTTTATAACTATAACTACCTAATAAATGTTATTTTTAAAAAACTATTACAATGAAAAGTACATGTTATCATACTTGTAAAAACTAATAAAAAACACAGTTTCATGCAATTTATATGTAAACAAGTTGATGTTACTAGTGGTTTTAAAAACTGGACCGGACCAACTGGTTCAACTGGTTGAATCGGCGATTGTTCGGCTAGCCAATAAAAGCTGTCCGAAAATGAACCTGAGAGGACCGTTGGAACCGGTATAAATAGGTGAATCGGGTCAGACCGAGATCATTTCTTCTTGTTTTTCTCAAGTTAATCAGCTCGGCATTATTATTTTGTTGGTGTTTAAACTTTAATCACATAGTATCCAATGTCGCACACGTAAGTGCCCTGCTAGTAATATCAAAGAATGGCAACAGAAACATTCATAGTTAAGATCAGTTGAATTTATCAAACTTCATGAAAATATCAAACACTAACTTCATTTTTGACACGTAAGATATCTTTACAAAGCTCTCTTCGAGATGCACGTAACGCAATAAAATGTTATAAATCAATCAAGTTTATAATTATATGTAATCAAGTTTATAATCTTATGTTGACCTTTATGTTTAGGCTGGGCACTATAAAGGTGGTGACTCTCAACTTCACCCTCCACACCTGGCTTTCCATAGCGAGAATCTACAACTACACACGGTGTGGCAGGAGTTTTGCTCCTTTTTTGTGGTGAACACACTGAACGCATACTAAAAAAACCACGAATTGTTCAAACGTAGGGACCCCTAAATGTTAAAAAAAACAAAAAAAAAAAAAAAAAAAAAGGATAATATTGTGTTGCCTTGTTGGTCAGTTATTCAGATTCGAGTTTCGGAGTTTGTGATGGCCGTTTTGTAAACAGCGAATGATTTTGTACTGTTTCAAATCCACATCTACTATCTTTTAGCCAAAGATCATCCAGTTGACTAGTCTGATTTGACACTAGTCTCGAATTTGTTTTGAAGATTGGCTAAGCAATCTTGAAACGCTGAAAATGTTACTGTACAACAGCGTGGCTTATATGTATGTTTCAAACATTGTTTAACGTTTAGATGGCATCAACAATAGGTCAATGGTTTTATGTATCTTCGGAGATATGCGTTTATAAGTAGGAATGCTGCAATATAGTGAAGTTTAAAAGGGTAAAGCCATCTCTTAACACATCTCTTGAGATTATTTGAAAGATTGAACAGTAATCTTTAAAAAAAAACTTTATACATATATTTTACTTGGACGTTATCTTATATGATTCATCAGCAAATTATCTGCAGCAAAAATCATGATGCATTCCAAATGGTAAAGGTTAAAAACTAAAAGTTGTGAAAATACACGGTGTGTGAAATACACAGTCATAATCTTTAAAGGTATAAAGATGAAGTACACGAAAATGTAAATCATAATCTTCAAAGGAAAAAAAAAATAACAAAAAAAAGGTGACAAAAGAATCCACCCATAATATGGCAGAAATGATAAATTGCTAATCTATTTTGTAGACTCTCAAATCTTTCAAAATACTTAGCAAGCCACCATTTGTGCAAGATTTTCAAGGGAATTTGACTTATCGTCTACATTCTTACTTATAAAAACATCAAAATTTTTCCCATTTAGCAATGTGGGACAAACTCAACTCTTCTTTTGAAGACTTGATATTGCATTTACACTAGCCCCAATTTCGACATGTAATTTATCTTTACAAAGCTCTCTTCATGGTGTACGTAACTCGATAAGAATGTGAATGAACTAAATGGGATCATATGAGCACAATGTTTCAAGATATTGACCGAATTCAAAGTTCATACTTAGAAACACACGAAAACAAACGAAAATGAGAATCATAATCTTCAAAGATATAAAGATGAAGAAATCATAATCTTCAAAGATATAAAGATGAAGAAATCATAATCTTCATAAGAAATAAAAAAAATTAACAAAAAATCCACTCATGATATGGCAGAAATGATACTTTGCTAAGAAAACTGGAAAATCATTCCAGATTACTAACAAGGCACCATCAGTGCTAGATTGTCAAGGGAATATGACCTAATGTATACTAGTACTTTCTTACTTATAAAAACATTAAAAGTTTGCCCATCTTGCGATGTGGGACTTCCATATTGCATTTACACTAGCTCCAATTTTGACATGTAATTCATCTTTGAAGTGTATGTAACTTGATAAAATGTCAATATAAATCACACAAGTTCATAATTATATGTTTTATAGTTGGTCATAATTATAGGGTTGATCTTATTAATATGTGATGGTTAGTTCAAATTCAAGTTTCGAAATTGTGATGGCCGTCTTGTAAATGACGAAGGGACTTGTATCCTTTTTAAATCCACATTAAAGTTAATATCTTTAGTCAAGGTCATCCAATAGACTGGTCCGATTTGACACCTGGTTTGAGGATTAGCTCGCTAGTCTTGAAACACTGGAATTTGTTTTTTGGTTCAACATGGTAGCTTTAATATATGTTTCTAACTTTACATTAAAGTTTAGATGGCATCAACTACAGCCCGTGGGGTTAAGTTTCTTGGGAGACATGTTCGTATTATGTGTTAATGATATGATATTGAAGTTTAAGAGGGGAAAAATCATCTCTAGCTAGCACATCTCTTAATTGTGGGAATTGTTTAAAAGATTCAAACAATAATCTTTTGAAATTTCTTTATACTCGTAAAATTACTTGGACCTTACAAAGAAAAACATAACCGACAATGTAAATCATAATCTTCACAGAATTAAAGACGGAGTAGCTGGGATTAAAAAATTAAAAAAAAAAAAAAAAAAAAAAAAAAAAAAAAAAAAAAAAAAAACACTCATAATATGGCGGAAAGAGTTGTTGGTGCAGGAAAGAATTAAGGTCGTATCTTTCCGAGACAACAACAGCCTTTGTGCAACATTTTAGAGGAAATATACTTGAACACCTATTATGGAGCCCCTATATTGCATTTGCACTAGCTCCATGTATCTTTACAAAGCTCTATTTGAGGAGCATGTAACCAAATAAATTGTCGTCAATATAGATCACACAAGTTATAATTATGTGGATTAGAAGCTAGTGAAAATTACGGGGACCTAAAAGTTAAAGTTGATCTTATGTTAACACATGGCTTAAAAACTTAATTTCCGTCCGTCCTATCTTTAAATTAACTAAATGGATGCCGACTATGCCTTACTCATCTACCACGCTCCTCGGTTGTCTTGCAGCACTATTAAATCCAAAAAAATGTTTCTTTGTGGGTATTTCGTTACTATATGCATATCTTGCCAAAGATTCTGGTAACCACCTAAGCCTAGGATGTCACGACATGTGTCATTCTTGTTTCCTTCATTAGGATGATCACCACGTGGTACATCAATGACCATTTGATCACCCCACGACCGATGGGTCACTTCTACGTGTCACTAGGAGTGGTAATTTGTGCTTAAATTTATAAAAATGTGCTTTTATGGGCTAGTTTGTATAAGATTTGAGTGCATTTAGCTTCTTTTTTATTTATTTTTTATTTATTTTAATGGGCACATATAACACTTTCAAATGTTAAATAGACATTAACAGTCACATGTTTCCTCTCAATTGGATAATATTGAAATTGTTTAAAAAAAAAATTTATAAATAATATAATTAGTTATTTAAATATAAATAAGGCGGTAGGTTTGGGAACTTTTTTCACTGTTTGAAGTCTTTTCCTAAAGCGAATTATATAACATGAGTCCGTTTGACCCGTGTCCATTTAAGCCCAAGCCCGTTTAGACTCGTGACCCGAACATGCCCTATGCGCCCGTTTTTAACATCTAAATGTCACACAATCTTAAATCTTTTTCCTAATACAATAAAACCCCTAGTGGGGACTTTTTCATATCAAATCATACCTTATTTAGTAATAATCTATTTATTTATTTTATTTTATCCAAATATGTTTAATTTAAAACCCTAAATATTTCCTTATTTAACTAAAATTTATAAAAATTCGTTTTTACAAGATTTTTCAGAAAAATTATGTACAAAAGTATATGTGTCAAAAGTATAGTAAATAAAACTTAAAAAAAGGCGGAGTTAATTCACAAAGAACTGATGGGTTAAAACAAAAATTGGACCAAACAAAACCACCCTTTTGGACCAAACAAAGCCCTGAACGACTTCCATAATTGAAATTGTAACCCTAATTCCTAAATCATACTAACACAAACGAATCGGACTGTTTAAAGGTTGAAAAGAAAAATTAAAAGAATGAAAGTGTGTACCTAAATTTGATTCATTCCTTCAAGAGCAAGGTATATATATCTTACATTTAATCTTCTCATTCACCAATTTTGAGGTCTTCTATCACACAATTGAGTATGAACCCTAAGCCTTATTTATGATCAGGTGATTTGCTACTTAACTTGATGAATTATAATGTAGGCTTATCTGTTCAGGTTCAGATGGAATGGATACACGGGCTTATCGGCTTAAATAGCCTCCGTCAACTGTAATATATGACCTATCACAACAAGTTAAAAAGGTTCAAGGTTTGTAGTTTCAATGAATTTCCCCCCCACAATTTAAAAACATATGTTACATGATGGCTTATTGTTATGGATTAAATCAGGTCACTTTTAAAGTTGTGTGGAGCGGGTCTGGTCAAAACTGGGTCCTAACCCGTGAAGTTCCAAAAAGTTACCCCGGTGGACCCAGTTCTACTAGGATGGGATTAGCAGGTCTAAAAACGTTTAGATCAAATGTTGTTAAAAAATAAGTACCGATTTAAACTAAAATAAAGCCCGGGTGTACACACAGAATTATTTGAATCATTTATCTGTTAATGTCATGGTGTGGGCTATTTAGATATATCTAATAGGTACAATTAATGATATTAGAACAAGCTTAGAAATACAACTACTTCGGGTCATATTTGTTATTTTGTTGAATATTGATATGCTTTGGAATTGGAATTGGGAAGTTTGTGATAACCGGATTGCACCATAAATAGTTTTATCACTTATGGCTCTCAGCTCATTGTCTCTCTAATTTTATTATGTGGCTTATGTAAAGGTCAGCACATCTCCATCACATGTTTGATGTTTACTCAATATACATTTTACGTTGCCTTCTACTAACACCGTGTTTGTTATTGATTAGAAAACTATCAGAGAGATTGAGTTTCATGCTTTTTCGATGGTGGGGGAGGCGGAGAGAGAATATGAGAGGCGGAGGAAGGTGGCAGAGGGTGGCAGTGATCTGTAGTTCTTCTATAAGAATAGACCATGAAGTTGGATGAGACAGAGAATTATTGGAGTGGTTTGATCCAGATCTTATTTTGTTCTAAAGTTTTCCTAAGCAATTGCTATGTCAAATATGACTAAAAAAAGTATGATATCTCAACAATCACCTACTTATTTGTATAAAATAAGTATTGAGGTTTTATGATTTGAAAGTACCGGTTTAGCTACTTTTGACCCATTTCTTTTTAAACAACGTTTTTTATAGATTTATTTTACCTGTTTGACGTGTTAGAGATAAAACATTACTCAAATTAATCAGTGTCTGTGCAGGTTTATCCAATGTACAAGGCATTTATAGAACCTGGCCTAAAGACGGCTCAAATAAGAATCGTGAGCAAATTAATCCATTCACAGGATTCCAGTGTCCAGCTTATTTTATAAAGTTTGTGTCCAGCTTATTTTATAAAGTTTTCAGCTTTTCCCTGTGAAGTTCAAATATGAGACAATTTTGATCTCAACGTTTTCTTGATACCTGTTCAGTCATCAAGAAACCTAACTGTGGATCAAGTTAAGTCTGTGATGTCGGATGAACATACCCAAACTCTGGAGGAGACTTATGATATTTATCTTCTGCCACCTGGTGACAATTCATAATCATGCCAATCGTATTTGAGGATGCGCAATAGAGAAGGAAGATACAGTCTCATGTTTGAGGTTTGATTTATAATCTTTCTACAAGTGGCAGCAATTCTGGCTCATTTACATACAAATGTGTCCATGTGTATTATGTATATCTCTAAATCTATAATGTTTCAAATGGGTAAATGAATAAACTAAGCTTAAGATGAATCTGGTCAAATGTATCAGAAATTACCAAATATTTAAAAGTTTAAATGTTGAATGGATAAATGAAAAACTTGGTTAAAATTGAAAAAAGGTCAAATGATTTGAAATCGTTAAACGGATCAAAAACTACCAAGAGTATATTTAAATGTTCACAACCTCCTAACTACATTAGTATTTCTATAATATAATTTGTGTAATAAGTATTCATATAATAAAAAACTTAGATAAAATGAAGCTGGTGAGATCCAATCCGATCCATTTTGTCCTGTTACACAGTCCACACTGTCCATTTTGACACACTACTTGCTTATTATCATGCTTTTGTGTGTACTTCTCACTGGACTAGCTGGAAATTTGAATTATTGAAGAAAATACGAGACTTTTCATTATGATTTTTTTAATGGGTGACAGATTCTCCATTTTTAATATCTCCAAGGATAACTTTTGAGGTTAGCGTGCGTCTCCTTGGTGGTCTAATGGCACTGGGGTACACGATAATGTGTGACCCAATTGCAAGATGTGTTGCTGAGCAACTGAGATATTGATTACCGCTAACCCAATTGTAAGTAGATTGGCTCTAGATTGAGGACTGCTAGAGCACAAAGAACCTTATGAACATATATAAACTGATAATTTTCGAAATAGAGGTGTAATAATGTCTAAGATACTTGGTTCAAGTAAGGGAGATGTAACAATGTGTGACTTATAAGTGCAAAAGGATTGTAACCTATATGGTGAGGAAATAAGCCAATAAGCATAAGCATTTAGCATGTGTTTTTTTGAAAATACGTAATGTAAATTTTAGTTGGTTTACGTGTTGTCTTATTTTTTGAAGGTTACTAAGTGGCTGATGGGCGAAAAGCTTACTTGGATTTTAAAACTACGTCATTTGTCATGGTATAATTAATTTTGGTCTTTTACCAAACTATTTGACTCTGTTTGCCCCTTTCTCTTTTAATGCGCTAAGAAAATCATAAGCTTTAGCTTGTGTCATCTGTAACTTATTATTTCCCCACTCTTTTCATGTTTGTGAAATCCAAAATATTCTTTGCTAAACATGCTATAGTGTGTGTTCGTTTATTATGTTTTTCATTTTGTATGTGTAGGTAATAAGAACAAATGCAAAGTGGTAGGTGACTTGATTAACCTGAAAGAAGAGCATAAAGCTATGAAATACGAATTTCAATTCTCCATCTTTGTGATCAATATTGCAATAACATTTTGAAAAAGACATGATGTCAAGCCCTAAAGGTACCCACCATTTATGTCTTAATCGGCATTGCATGCTTATTAAATGAATATTAAAAATATTGTGTTTTATGTAGGCCAATGCCCATAACCTCTTTTTAACAAACAAAAAGCATAACAGTGGCAGTGTTGAGTGTTCGAATGCCAGTATTAGGCCAATCACACACTAGCTAAGTAAAGTGTTATGATTTTATCTGAAAAAAATATATATTTTACATAGTTTTTCGAAAAGTGCTACCTGGCATAGGTTAGTCTGTACATTTTTCTCGCTTTAGTAACATACGCATTATGCAAATGATAACTCTACATTAACATACAGAAGGCTATGTTTTGTAGCTTTTTAGCTATTCTCAAAAAATGGGTTTGAATAATGGTGGCAAATAGAGTTGAAAGCAGTGATTTATCATGTTTTGGGGTTAAAGAAAGGGTGTACTGATATTTAGTTCAAGAATGTTTATAAGAAACTTGCACTGGTATAAATTTCTTAGTTTTTAGATTGACTTGGCTCTTTTTTAATTGAATATAGTTTGTTTTGGATCACAATGAAAGTGTGTAGCTCTAATCACTTTGTGTTTTGTTAGAGATGGCATCAGAATCATTCTTTGGATTTTGGGATCTCAAAGCATGTGGAAGAGGTAAAGAAGACGTTTCAGGCTAACAAGAAGCTTTTTCTGGTAGATTTGTTTATGCATTATAATAATTAGATGGTGTTTGGGCTTGCATTTTGAAATAGATTATGCTTTTTGGAATAATTAGATCATAATGCTATATCCAAGACTATTACTATTTGACCTTACACATACATGATCATAATAAGATGGCCTCAATCAAACATTAATAAATGATTACCTTGAGATTTAAACATATAAAAATCAGGAAATTAGATCCGCAAAAGTGATCCCAAAACCCTCCTTTAAATGTTTCAAAAAGAGTTCCACCTTTCTTGAATGTAATTTTATCACTTTTTTTGGTAAGTTAGAACATCACCGGGCTACTTAAAAGTTGAATTGTATCGTTAACATATCTTTGAGCTTATAAAAGATCTATTCTTTTGAGGCTTCATGCTCGGATTCATAAGTTCTTATTAACTTATATCGGAATTTTCTTGATTAATTGTACTTGCAAATGAGAACAAAAGATCATTGTACACCATAGGAGTTTATGACTGTGATGATGAAAATGTTAGTTCAATGTATCGTGTACCATGATATTTGTTTAAACTTTTGATCTTAGGATACAAAAGGCGTTTTAATGTGCCATATAAAAAAGAAAGAAATGTTTGGTGCAAAGAAACTGCTCTTTTATAGTTAAGTAACTTATCTCGAAATTAGCTTAAATAATGTAGTTTATCAAACTTATACTCTTAACCACTCTGTACATCTCTAAAACTAAAACTGTTAGCAAGTCATATTTGACTATTTTGGTTTGTTTGGTATCAAAAGGTTATAGCTTCCAAACATCCTGGTACCTTCTTTTTCTTTTCCTTAAGACAAGGTTAGCCTGCTTTGTTTGCTCTGATATTGGTTCAGTTTTTGGTTTTGTCATACAAACATCAAAACTGCCATCCAACTATCACAAATTCTTTCCATATAAACAAATTTGTAGATTTGTAAATGCATGTTGTTGTATCATGTATGTAAGGTGTTTTTGTTAATAGTTAATATGCCATTATTCTAGGAAGTTGCAGTTGCAACCGCTGAGAAGAAAAAAAGAGACCAAAATGGCGCTGCTTCTACTACTGCTGACAAAAAAAGAAGGAATAGTATTGTCAAGTAAGTCAATTCATATAGAGGTGGAAATGTTAGACCCATCGGTTATGGGTCAAGTTGGGTAATATTTATGAATATTTATGAGTTGATGGGTTTGGTGCGTCTCCCTCTTTATTTTAGATAAGTCTAAATGAGTATTTTGATATAACCTCCAATTGTATAACAATTAACTAACGGGTCTAGGCCTCTAGTGGGTCAAAACAAATTTTAAACACCTGTTTCCATTTTTTTTTCATTTTTCAATCAAATAAAAAAACTGTTGTGAAAATCCGATGGGTCAACCCAACCCGAGATCTGTTTGACAAGCCCTAAAGGTACCCATCATTTACATCTTAATCGGTATTGCATGCTTATTAATATAAATATTAACAATATCGTGTTTTGTGTAAGCCAATTTCCATAACCTCTTTTCGACAAATAAAAAACTTAACAGTGGCAGTGTTGAGTGTTCGAATGCCAGTATTAGGACAACGTTTGCTGGGTAAGTGGACGACAATCACACACTACCTAAGAAAGTCTATTTTGATTTTATCTTTAAAACTAGATACCTGGATCTTTCTAAGCATATAAGAAATATGGATTTTATTTTACTATTTTAGACATCGAAATCATTCCAGAACTTCAGACGAATACTGGCAATACATTTCCAATTTTCTTGCATCGTTACCCGGACCCGTTTAGACACTAACCCATCTTGACCCGTTACCTAACCCGACCCGTTCATTTGCCACTTATATTCATAGCAAGAAACAACCCTCTGGTGTAGCACAAATGAATGTTTAAGTTCTATGTTTGAGTTCTTTTGTCAGGTATATACTCCGTATACTTTTAATTTTAATTTGTTACATCAATTTGGGCTTTTGATTAAGATATCTACACTATGTTGAGAGTATTATTGTGTATCAGATTTTAAAGCAATGTTTATTTCAGGAGATCAGATATTTCGTAATGGATTAGACATATAATTGGATCCTTCATGAAGGATGCTTTAGAGAATCTCGATATGGTCAAAGAGGGTTGGTTTAAATTTGTAGTTAGTAGTATGTATTTGATCGAATGTGTCAATAAAGTAGTACTCCAGTTTCAAGCAAACTATTGTACATTTAACTTTTATTGTTTGATGATGACTAAAAGATTCTATTTAAAATACTTATGAGAGGTACGTACATGTTATAAATTTGAGTTTTGTTGGTGATCATTGCCTGCATGTCATATCAAATTGTCCAAATATAGAAGAAGTTATCATAATTCTTGAGTTGATTTAGTGTCATAAAGCTTAAGAAATACAACATGTCAATGCACATTCGGATCTTCGGATCTGTGAAAAGCAACAATAGAATTCTTGGCAAGAGCATGTTGCCTTTGGTTTGAACTTTGAAGGGGATGTTGTGATATTGTACATATGACAAGGCTTTAACATTCGAGGTTCTTCGTTACTTTTGGATTTGATCTTTATGAAAATGTTGTAACTATATATTTGGTTGAATAGTAATAATATGTTTAGTGTAACTCTTTTTTTCTTCTTTGTCGACTAAATTGATATCAACAATCTTAATTTCATTACTTATGTCAAAAAATTTGCGTGCAAGGGATCCAAATATTCACATGTAAAAATAATAAAGCAAAGTTCCTAATTGCTTATAAAATACACTAAAAACATACTAAACCAAAAAAAATATATTATTCACTAAATTATACTTATATAGATTGTTTGGAATGTGAAAATGTGTATTTACTCTGATTAATTCATGTCTAAACACCGTGCGTTATGTGACATTTGAATCATATAGTTATTTTTTGTAGTTTCAACAACAAAACATCTATTAAAATATACTGACAGAAAATTAAAAAATAAAAAAAATAATAACAATAAAAAAAAAAGAAAAAGAAAAAAAAAAGTTATAACAAAATCCCGTGCGTGCACGGGTATTATAACTAGTGCATCACTATAAATACTGTTGCATTTGATGGGAGAAAGCCAAGCAAAGATAAACTATCTTCTACATTACAAGGAAAAAAAGTAAATCATTGCTACATGACTGAAATAATACGTACTACACGAGTCAAATACAAAAAATATATAAATAAATAAAAAATAATGACAAAAATTCACCCATAATATGGCGTAAACGTCAATGTTCCGACATGCTGGAAAGAGAGTTAACATCCGATCTTCCCAACTTGCTAGACGTTGACATTTGTGAAACATTTTATAGGAGACATGCCAATATGTCTAAATATTTACTTTTAAACACATTAAAAGTTTGCTCATTCAACTATGTGGGACAAATTCAACCCACTTTTCTTTCACATATATCCAAACACTACTTTTTGAGACTCCAATTTTGACATGTAATACGTCTTTAAGAGTTTACATGTTGGACAAACTCAACACTTCTTTTGAAGACTCCATATCGCATTTACACCAGCTCTAATTTTGACATGTAATATATCTTTACGAAGCTCTTTTCGAGGTGTATGCGTAACTCCTCAATAAGATGTCGTCAATATAAATCACACAAGTTCATAGTTATATGTTTTTATAGTTAGTCATAATTATAGGGTTGATCTTATAAATATGTGATGGTCAGTTCAAATTCAATATAAATCACACAAGTTCATAAGTAATCAATTTTGTAATATACAGATGCAAAATGAAATCAATCTTCATTGATATTCGAGGGGCATATTCTTCGGAAAAGAAAAGAGTTAGTAGCAAAGTATGATGCATTTCCACTGTAATCAATTTTGTATGTGGATTTATCAAAGGGTTAAGGCTTATAACAAATTAGTAATATTTTTACTTGTGATTTCTGTGGATCATTTGATCGTATGTTTATTTAAGGAAAACCTTCCAAATATCTTGGTCCGTCGTTTCTTTAACTAAATGGGTGCGGACTATGCCTTCCTCATCTACCACGCTCCTTAGTTGTCTTGCATTACTATTAAATCCGACAAAATGTTTTTTTGTGGAGACGAATAACACTCCATAAGAAGGCTTCAAGCACTGGTAATAACAAATAAGTTGAATTTATCAAACATGAAATATCAAACACTAACTTCATTTTTGACACGTAAGTTATCTTTACAAAGCTATCATGTAAACCAGTAAAATGTCATAAATCAAGCAAGTTTATAATTATTTGTGATCATATAATTTTAAAATAGCGAGGATCTACCACTACGCGCGGTGTGATAGGAGTTTTGCTTTTATATTTTTTATTTATTTTTATTTATTTATTTATTTTTTTTTTGTGGTGAACACTACCGAACGCATACTAAAAAAACCACAAATTGTTCAAAAGTAGGACCCCTAATAATAATAATAATAATAATAATAATAATAATAATAATAATAATAATAATAATAATAATAATAATAATAATAATAAGTAAAAAAATAAAAAAATTATCTTTATCATTTTATTTACCTAAAAATACCCCATTATTCCATTACTTTTATACATAACTTCTAATTCTATCATTATATTTACTCTCATTCTATCTTTATATTCAGTCTCTAATAGCGTATATGTAACCTCTGGTACTTTTTCTAAAACCTATTACTAGCCAAATATTTATTTTCGTACCTGAGACACATTAAAACTTTTATTGCATGATTATTTGGGCTTGAGAAACGTGAGATATATTGGAAACGAGAACTTTATTCCTTGATTGACCCAGCACAACCTAGAAAACTCGAATTGTATTGCACTTGCCAAATTATTTGAATTATTTTGAAAACTATGAAGTTTATGCTTGATTTTATTGGAAAAATTATTTCGTGAGCAATGGCGCAAGTTTCGAAATTTTTCGAGTCCGTTTGCTATGTCGTTTGGACCCCGAAGCGTTTATCATGAGAAGTTTAATTCGTTGGCAGTTTTGGTCCCTTGACTAATCTTTTTATTTCACCCTACACTTTCTCTTTATTTAAAAATTACCCTATACTTTATTTCATATAAATACCCCATTTCACTCATTTCCACTCAAAAATAAACAAACACACCTCACAAATCTCTCTCCTCTCTTGAATTATCCGGCCGCCACCCTCGCTGGAGCAGCAGCAGTTTCCGGCGACCACCCACCTGAATATTTTCCGGCCACCCCTTTTTCTTGCACCATCTTATAGATTGGGCTAACCCCGACACCATCGTACCACCCACGCACCACCAACACACCCCCGTTTTCTCCCACGCGCCTCCCACCACCGCAACACCACCACCGTACACCACCACCGCCACCCTCCCTTCGTTTCCGATGGTAAATAGCGTGCCACGCGCATTTCTTTTTCATTTTCTTTAACTATTTTGAAAACCCTAGTTTTTATAAATATTTTATAAACCGATTTTTGTGTTAAATCTTTTATAAAAATGGTTTTAAAAATATGTTTTTAGCCTAAAACTCGTGTGGGTTTCTTTTGTTTCCCGATTGGGCGCGACTCGGATGAACTCACCGAGTCAACTCGTGACTCGGTGAGGTTTTGATATTATTATTCTTGTTTTGATGTTTGTTGACGAGAAGGGAGTAATATTTGGGTTTGGATTTGGTTTTCGAGGGTCCGTTTAGCCCTTGGTGTCTCGACAGTCGGACCACCACCACCACCGAAGCTTGGTGGTGGTGGGGGTGGGTTTATTTTGCTTGTTATTGTTATTGTTGATGATTGTGTTTGGATTGGTTTTGGTTTGAGCCGAGAAGGGTAAGGCTCGGTTTGGCTTGGTTTTGGTTTCGGGTTGTTTTAGTTTGACTTGGGTTTGATTTTGGAGTGTTATTATTGTTGTTTGTGTTTGTTTCGGATTGGATAGGTCTCGGGATCGAGCCGTGACTCGTCTTGAGTCACGACTAGTATTATTATTGTTTTGTTAAACGGTAAAATAATAAAAATGGATAATAATAAAATATAAAACCTTAAACCAATTGTTAGAGTTAAGCGGATTTGATATCGGACATGTTTCCGTATTATTGCATTGTGAGCTTGAATTGGACGTATTGAATTTACGGCCTTGGTTATTTGGATATTATGGACCCTTTGGTACACGAGACGGTAGGGTACGTTAGGCCCGTAAAGATCTTAACGTACCTGGAACCCGAACAAATACAAAATGGTCGATAAAATCTAAACAACTAATGGAATACGCGAATGATATATCCAACCATATTAATAATATATTAACGTTGTTTAAATAAAAGAGTCATTGACTAGGGAAAACATTATATAAACGGGCAGGTCATGCCGAAATTTTATAAAATTCTTTATAAACTTTAAATTATTTTACCAAATGTTATTATTTAAAAACCCTTTTTATTTCAACGTTAATTTGGGAAACGGGTAAATCCGAGACTTGTTATTAGCATGTGTCTTCCATTTTCATTTCTTTTCTTTTCTTTCCATTTCTTTTCGATGATTTTCTTCGAGATATTCTTTCGTCTTTCTTGCGTATTTGGTCATTTCGCCGACTTATTCCTTTCTATCTTTCTTCCACACAAGACTTTTCAAAATCTATTTCTTTCAAATGCCATTGTATTTTTAAAAACCTTTGTTCAGGCATTGTTTATTGAGATATTCGAGTATAGTTCTGAGTTATGCCATTTATATTGCTTAGGTTGTGTTGAGGTTCATTTGCTGTGACGCATTATTGATTGGTTGCTATATCTCGTTTCCTGCTACTGCTATTGTTAAGATGTGATTCATAGCTCCGCTTTTTATATTTTAAATGTTTATAAACCCATGGGGTGAGACACATGCTTTAAATGTTTTCTGAGCACAAGTATTTTTGGTATGCTTTTCCTAAATGATATACTTTCCTGACGATGTGCTAAGTAGCTTATCTTGCTTGACAAGACTCTCAGATCATGAGCCATTAATCACTTGCGAGTGAGCGCGAATATAGGGATATAGGCCTATAGGAATTGTGTAACCACTGGTAAATTTCACTTTGTACTAAATTAATATAATCCATTTTCTACGTTCAATTTTTTTTTTTTTTTTGATTAAACGTTATCAACCAACTAATGTGACGAAACTTACATTTCGAATAAACTGCTCACACGCGGACCGACACCAACATGCCTTATGTTTATTTCACATAAACATCATTATATGTCAAGTATAAAGGTTTTCAACTTTTATTTGCCACATTACGTTAATTCGTTAACGTACGATTATTAAACGTTCAAACTAAATGTTTGCTATTAATTTGGGTTTTCGCGAAACCTAATCTATTATAACTATGAATTTATGTAACTAAATCACAAACCCTAAAATATAACACCTCGGAGCTAATGAGCAAGAACCGTTGATTTTACATTATTTCCGTTACAAACTCTAAATTACAAATCCATGATTTTATGTAAATAAAATCATAAACCTTTATTAATATATGCATATTTTTGCTAGTAACCAATAAACATAACTAAAGAATAAAACTAAGTATTACAAGCCTAGGTACAAATAATATAAGCTTAGGACACAGCTAATGTGTTTCTGTGATTCGAAATACAAACCAACATGACCCTTTTATTTTACCCGACATACAATCAAATCAAAACCAACCTTGGTCCTAGACTAACTTAACCTTAAATGGTCAAATGTGAAAACAATTAGCCCAAACCAGTTTACTTACCCACATGTCTTATAGATATGATACACTTTCCATGCAAACTGGATTTTACAAATCCACGTAGCACCATGCAAACATACTTGAATCCTCACAGAGTCCTAGATTTCTTCTTGACAAAGCTTAAGCAAGTGGCACATGTAACCAATAAAATTCAACCTTCCTCGTCTATAAATATCGAACTAGAATATAATCTTTTTCCCTCCATTCCTCGTTTTCGAACACAACACCCACAGCCACTTACCTACTGAAAACAAGTCTAAGGAACAGGAAAGGGAAGTTTGTACTTGAGCTTAAAGCTTGGGAAGCTTGTCGCAAAATACGAAGTCGATCTGGTCATTTGTTTCTAGCCAATCTTAAACCATTTCCATAAGCTTTGTAAGTCCTCAAATCCCTTTCAAATCTCTTTTACATTTCTATTATCACTTACATATGGTATAATCTAGTACAAGTAAGAACAAAGATAAAAAAAAAAAAAAAAAAAAAAAAAAAAAAAAAAAAAAAAAAAAACTAAATTTTCTTTCTTTCTTTTTATTCTTACCGAGAGCAAACAACACCCACTTAGTGTAATTATATTTTTAAACCTTAAGCTTTAAGTCTAAACTATGGGTCATTTGGATAAGGTAGTATATGTCATGAGTTTTAAGGTCTAAACTTTATTTCATTTTCTTCTTTTTCTTTCTCTGTCGAGAACCAACCCAAAACAGCCCCTCGTTATATATATATTTTTTTTTCCTTCTTGAACCTTAAGCTACACCATGTAACCATCTAAATAAGCTAACCAAAATAGTAACAGGTCCTAAGGACAAGCCCATGAAGTTTTAAGAATCAAACTTTGTTTCTTTTCTTTTCTTTCTTTATCAAGGCAAGTCTAAACACTCCTTTTCATTGAATTGTTTAACTTAATAAATGAAACCTTTAAGCTAAAAGGGTTGAACTAACTTAAAGAGTACCTAGCTAAGTTTATAAAACCACCAACTCATCACCCAAAACCCAAGGCCTCGCCTTGTGTTTCTTGCCTTCTTTTTGGTCGTGAGTACAAAACCAACGCACCCTTGATGGGCTATAAAAGCCCATAAGCTAAGTTTTAAGCCATAAGCCCTCAACAGCTCATCTATAAGCTTAAAATAAACTATCTTAATAAACCACATCAAACCACATCTGTTTCTAAAACGAAAACGCAAATTTGCGAAATAAGGACTAGAAACGTAACGCGGAACGTGCATGGGGTAAAAACACTAAACATGGAGTTCCTTGGGTCAAAAATGTAAATTTAAGTAATAATATAGAATAAGGACTTTGCATGTCATCTTCAAATTGCATGGAGGGCTTGTTTTGCTAATATTCTAAAACTATATATATAAAGGATTAACTTTAAAAATTAATTAATGCATGGGGATAAAAAGTGTAAATTATGAATTAATAAGTTATAAAAAAAAGAATTTTAGTGTAAATCATATGTAATCAAGGGTATAAAGTGTAACATCTTATATTATTACGGGAATATACCGTTAATACATATTGACTCGGGTTTTGATAAAAAGTAATATACGAAGTGTCTCTATATCATCATCGATCGACCGAAATTTAAAAATAAAATATGATAAGACTTATCGTCCGTTAGTTTTGAAGGAGGCTTCAAAGTTATAATCCCATCGTTTATATTTTTCTCGTTCAACCGTACACGTTATTTTAATTCTACGTAAAGATTTATAATAATACACATGTTGTACTATTACTATAAGTATTATTCACTAATAAAGTTTTGAACGACAACAAACATACTGAAACTTGACATACCAACTCAGGTCGCGTGTCGGAGCAGTTTATTCACACAACTTGATTAGTTTCCAACAAAATTACTGTATCATCAAGGTGAGTTCGTAGTCCCACTTTTTATATGTTTTACAAACTTGTGGGGAGATACATGCTACAAACCTGAACACAAGTATTTTTATGTATGCTATCCTGATTGATATTGCCTAAGTTCCCATTGTTGCCACTAAAAGACCCTCATATCATGCACCATTAATCACTTGCGAGTGAACGCGAATATAGTGAATAGATCTATTGGCAGTTGACGCCCCATTTGTTAGCCGGATAGGTGACCAAATGCACTATATTTGAAAATAAACAGGAGAATGGCAAGCTCGTGCCCGAGGGCACCATTATAGACATCATCTATATGATTTCTGTACTAACATCATTTTTATGATGTCCAACTGTTAAGGTTTGCGTGTCATGAGACTTAAGGCAATATACTGTGCTGCAATATTAGTGTTCTACTATGATTTAACTTGTGTTCAACTGATTATTACACAAACACTATGGATTCACTCAACCTTTGTGTTGACTTTTAGCATGTTTTATCTCAGGTAACTAAAGCATGACTTGGCACAGAGTGGCTATGGACTTTCTTATAAAAACGGGCGTCCATTTTGTTATCATTCAAAAATAAGTACTTATATATGTATTTCAATAACTCCCGCTGGGACCTCTCTTTTGTGTAAACTCTGATTAAATAAATGAATGATAACTGTTTTATCTAAAACGTCTCTTTTTGAGTCGTTTTCTATTATTATGACTGTGTTACTTGAAGTAATACCCCAAACTTAATTCCGCTGCGTACATCAAAATATGGGGGTCTTACAAATTGACCCTCCCACTCCTTTTGCCATATAAGCAAATTGTGGTGTACTATATTCGATTTTACTGGGTAAATGGAAAGTACCCGGCCTTGGGGGCACTTTATATTATGAAATTCCGCGGTTATTGTTTATTCCAGTGCGGAGTTACTGATGATTGGTTTCGTTAACGTTTTGCGTGTCATGAGCTTAGCATCATCAACCGTATGTATGCACGTATTGCCTCTACATATTGGGTGTTACCTTGATTACCCTGGTATTTACATTTGTTGCTTATATCGTATGATTAAAACCTTGTGCTCAACTTTATTATTTAAACCTATGGATTGCACTCAACCTTTGTGTTGACTTTTAAGCATGTGTTTCTCAGGTACTACTACTAATTAGTCTTGGAGATTTATGACATGGGCGTGGTGGAGTGGCTTAGACGAAGGAGTCTTTCTGTCAAGGCAGCTTTATCATCTTTACTCTTTATTTTCATATCATTCGTAAAACCTTGGTGTGTCTTAAATATTTTCCGCTGCTAAACTTTGTTTAAATTTCCACTGCAGACTCTATTTACTTTTTCCGCTGCTACTTTGACTTAAGAGTCCTTGTACTCGAAATGGTTTATAATTCGAATGATATGTTTTGCAACATTTATAAACATCCCGTGTTGTGGTCGTTTGCTATAAATGTGCCTGGTTTCTATTTGCGTAGCGCCCCCAGCATGTCAGCTGCCGTATTTGAGTTGGGGGTGCTACAGTATAAGAGTTTTAGCCCAAATGGCTAAAGCTCATACTACTATAACCGGTCCATAAGGCTCAAATCCCAACACACGGTGCCTGAGAAACCAACTTCCAACGCTTGGGATATTATCCCCGAAACCGTTACGAGCATATGCAACGTGTAACAACCTCACTTGTGCATAAGTAGTGTCACGGGTATTTTGTTAGTATATGCATATCTTGCCAAAGATTCTGGTAACCACCTGAGCTAAGAATGTCACAACATGTGTCATTCTTGTTTCCTTCATAGGATGATCACTACGTGGTACATCAATGACCATTAGACCACCCACGACCGATGCATCACTTCCACGTGTCACTAGGGGTGGTAATTTGTGCTTAAATTTATAAAAATGTGCTTTCAAAATGTTAAATAGACATTAATGGGCACATGTTAATATTGCAATTATTTACAAAAAAAAAAAAAAAAAAAAAATTAAAAAAAAAAACTTGTAAATATAGTATAATTAGTTATTTAAATATAACTGAGGTACTATGTTTGGGGATTTCGTCATTTTGAGTCTTTTCGTAAAGTAATTCGTATAACATGAGTGTTCCCATTTAAGCCCGAGCATGTTTAAGCCCAAGCCCGTTTAGACCCGTGACCCGAGCCCGCCTGACGCGCCCATTTTGTCACACAAAATCTTAAATGCATCACTATAAATACCGTTGCATTTGATGGGAGAAAGCCAAGCTAAGATAAACTATCTTCTCAATTACAACAAGGAAAAAAATAAAAATAAAAAATGTATGTATCTTAAAAGAGATGACAAAAATTGACCCATAATATGGCATAAACGTCAATTTTCCGACTTGCTGGAAAGAATTCACATCCAATCTTCCCAGGTTGCTAGACACTGACATTTGTGAAACATTTTATGGGAGATATGCCGATATGTCTAAATATTTACTTTTAAAAACATTAAAAGTTTGCTCATTCACCTATGTGGGACAAACTCATCCCACTTTTCTTTCACATATGCGAACACTACTTTTTGAGACTCCAATTTTGACATGCAATACGTCTTTACGAAGCTCTCTCGAAGACATGTAACCTAATAATATGTCATCGGTATAAATGACACAAGTTTATGACTATATGTGTTCAAAGTTGCTGAAAAACTTTGGGACCTAAGTTCATCTTATGTCGACCTTTGGCTTTAGAAAATCAGAATTATCAAGTATTTGCTTTTTAATCAATCATTCACTCTCTTACAAAACTGCTTGCTTGATCATGTGGACAAATCGCGTATTTCATATATTGTGTAGAACTGGCAAAAATGGGTGGTTTGGGTTACCAAGGTTGGATTGACCCACAAAGTGTTGGTCAGTTATTCAGTTTCAATCTTGGAACACTGAAAATGTCACTGTACAACATCGTCATCGTGGCTTATATGTATGCTTCTACCTTTGTATAAAGTTTATATGGCATCAACGATAGGCCAATGGGTTTAAGTATCTTCGGAGACATGCGTTATTAAGTAGTAATGCTACCATATAGTGAAGTTTAAAAGGGGAAAGCAATCTCTTGACGCATCTCTAGAGATTATTTGAATTTTTCATACAGATATTTTACTTGACGCTATCTTTTATGATTCATCGGCAAATTATCCACAGCAAACATCATGATGCATCTCAAATGGTTAAGGTTAAAAGTTGAGAAAATCCGTGGTGTGCGGAAATAATTCGTACTCAGAAACACATGAAAACATACGAAAATGCGATCTTCAAAAAAATTTGACAAAAAAATCCACCCATAATATGACAGAAATGGTTTTATTGCTTCGAGTTTCAAAAGAGTTCAAGTCTTACAAAATTCTTAGCAAATGACCATTTGTGCAACATTTTCAAGGGAATATAACTTAATGTCTATTTTCTTACTAATAAAAACATCAAAGTTTGCACATCCAGCGATGTGGGACAAACTCAAAACTTCTTTTGAAGACTCCATATTGCATTTACACTTGCTTCAATTTTGATATGTAATTCATCTTTATGAAGCTCTCTTCGAGTTTAATGTAAGTCAATAAAATGTCTTCAATATAAATCACACAAGTTCATAATTATATGTTTTATAGTTGATCATAATTATAGGGTTGATCTTACAAATATGTGATGGTCAATTCAAATTCATGATTCGAAATTGTGATGGCCGTCTTGTAATTAACCAAGGGACTTGTATCCTGTTTCAAATCCAAATTGCGGAAAGTTAATATTGTGTGAAAATATGCGGTGTGCATGACGCATCCCAAATGTCTAAGGTTAAAAATTGTGAAAATACGTGGTGTGCGGAGATAATGTTTGGGCTTTTAGTTTCATGTTTTTATTCAGTAGACGTGGTTGTTGGCAAGAACTTATTGAATCCATCGTTTGACCACTAATCTTTTAAATTTTCTTCACACAAATATTTTACTTGGACGTTATTCATCGGCAAATTATCCACATCAAATATCATGATGCATCCCAAATGGCTAAGGTTAAAAGTTGTGAAAATACGTGGTGTGCATGATGCATCCCAAATGTCTAAGGTTAAAAATTGTGAAGTTACGTAGTGTGTGGAGATAATGTCTTGGCTTTTAGTTTTATGTTTTTATTCGGTGGACGTGGTTATTAGCAAGAACTTATTGAATGCATCGTTTGGTCTCATAATCAATTCAAAGTTCGTACTTAGAAACACACGAAAATGCGAATCATAATTTTCAGAGATATAAAGATGAAGAAATCATAAACTTCAAAAGAAATAAAAATTTAACAAAAAATCCACGCATAATATGGCACAAATGGCTTTGGAAGAATATCTGGAATGATTGTTACAAATCTTCCCAGATTACTAACAAGGCACCATTAGTGCAAGATTCTCATGGGAATATGACATACCGTATACTTTTTTACTTATAAAAACATCAAAAGTTTGCCCATCTATCGATGTGGGACCTTCATATTGCATTTACACTAGCTCCAATTTTGACATATAATTCATCTTCGAGGTGTATGTAACTTGATAAGATGTCGTCAATATAAATCACACAAGTTCATATTCATAATTATATGTGTTGGTCATAATTATAGGGTTGATCTTATTAATATGTGATGGTTAGTTCAAATTAAAGTTTCGAAGTTGTGATGGCCGTCTAGTAAATAACGAAGGGACTTATATCCTGTTTCAAATTCACATTGCGGAAAGTTAATATCCTTTACTCAAGGATAATCCAATAGACTCGTTGATTTTACACACTAGTCTCGAATCTGGTTTGAAGATTAGCTCGCCAATCTTGAAACACTGGATTTTTTTATTTTTACTTTTTGTTCAACATGGTAGCTTTAATATATGTTTCTAACTTTACATTAAAGTTTAGATGGCATCATCCCATGAGATTATGTTTCTAGGGGGACATGTGTTCATATCTGTTAATGATATGATATATTGAAGTTTAAAAGGGGAAAAATCATCTCTAACACATCTTTGCTTGTGGAAATTGTTTAAAAGATTCAACGGTAATCTTTTACAAAATTTCTTTATACTGGTAAAATTACTTGAACGGTGCAAAGAAAAACATAAATGAGAATGTAAATCATAATGAATTAAAGATGGAGTAGGAAAGAAAAATAATAATAAATAATAATAATAATAATAATTAAAAAAAAAAAAAAAAAAAAAAAAAAAAAAAAAAAAAAACTCACTCATAATGTGGCATGGAGAACTGTTTAAAAGATTCAAACATTAATCTCTAACACATCAAAACAGCCTTTTGTGGAACATTTTAGAGATGCCCATCCATCAATGTGGTACAAACTAACCCATTTTTATGGAAACTCAATATTGTAATTACACTAGCTCCATCTATCTTTACGAAGCTCTATTCGAGGAGCATGGAACCCAATAAATTGTTGTCAATATAGATCATACAAGTTTATAATTATGTGCATTAAAAGTTAATGAAAATTATGGGACGTAAAAGTTAGGGTTGATCTTATGCTAACACATGGGCTTAAAAACTTAATTTTCATCCGTCCCATCTCTAAATTATAGTAGTTGCTTCTTGATCGATCAATCACTCGTGTATCAGGTCCTTGCTTGGTCACGTGGACTAGTCAGGTAATTACTTTCCTTCCATTAAGAATTTGAATGAGCTAAACAGGATCATATGACCACAATGTTTCAAGATATTGACCGAAGTCTCTTAATTTTAATAAAAGAAACATCGTCCAAAACAAGCAACTACTCACCGTCTATCGATTATTTCAATAGAAAGAAGTCTAACATCAACTGCTATCGAGATGTAAAATTCAGTGTCACCCTTGCAGTATAATCATATACATTACACACAAAAACGTTTAGTACTGATCACAAATCAAAATAAACAACTAAATACAAGTGAGTAATATTCTTACTTGTAATTGTGTGAATTATTTGATTGTATGTTTATTTAAGGAAGAACTTCCAATATTTTGTGTGGCATTTCTTTAACTAAATTGTTACCGATTATGCCTTCCTTGTCTACCACGCTCCTCAGTTGTCTTGCAGCACTATTAAATCCGACAAAATGTTTCTTTGTGGAGACGAATAACACTCCATAAGAAGGCTTCAAGCACCGGCAATAAAAGTTAGCATAAATGTAATAGGCAAGGAACAAATTGTGATGGCAATTTTCTTCGAGTCAAAGAACATCCGGTATACTAGTCTGATTTGACACAAGTCTCGAATCTGGTTTGAAGATTGGTTCACCACTTCCCCAATCTTGAAACACCGAAAAATGATATGTGCAACATGATGCATCACAAAGCAAACACCATGATGCATCACAAATCGTTAAGGTTAAAATTTGTGAAAATCCTGGATACACGACCGTGGTACATGAAAATTATTATACGAGATCAATTACAAAGAAAAATATAAATGAGAATGATCAGTCTTCAAAGATATAAAAATGAGTTTAGATGAGAAAAATTCACCCAGGACACAATATCATTTGTGAAACATTTTGAAGGGAATATAACTGTATGTCTAAATTCATAGTTTTAACACGTTAAAAGTTTGCACATCCACCGATATGGGACAAACAACATTTCTTTTGGAGACTCCATATTACATTTACACTAGCTTCATTTTTAACACGTAATATATCTTTACGAAGCTCTCTTTGAGGTGCATCTAACCCAATAAAATGTCCTTAAATCAGGCAAGCTTATAATTATATGTATTCAGAGTTAGTGAAAGTAAGTTAGGGTTCACCTTTGGCTATAGAAAACCAGAACTATTTAGTATTTGCCTCTTGATCAATCATTCACTCTCGTACAAAACTGCTTACTTGATCATATTACCAAAATGTTTCAAGATATTGACCGAAGCCTCTTAATTTTATTACAATAAACATCATCCAAAACAACCAACTACTCACCGTAGGTACATCGATTGTTGTATCTAGATACACTATACAAATGAAGTATTGAAATCCACTTATGACATCTTGAGCTTGGTTTAGTTGTATGTCTTGTTGAAAAGAGAGTGCTATTATTCGAAGTCACGTTCGCGATATAATTGTACACATTTCATACAAAACATTTAAGTACTAATCAAAATCAATACAACCAACTAAATAAAAGTATCTTGTGAACTAAATCAATACTTATAATAACAAAGAATGGGAACAAAAATATTCCAACGAGATCAGTTGGAATTTATTAAACTTCACGAAAATACATACAACACCGAAGATATGATACAGCTATACACCTCGCAACAAGCTTCAACAAACCCAATATTGATTTCATATTATTGTCACAAAAACGTAACATACAGATATTTGAACAAACAAACACAAAAAATAAACGCTTACGGCCAAAAGCATAACACTATATAATCACTAGGTCTTAGCATATACAAGTTGCAAAACGAAGTAACTTTTGAATGATATCCAAGGGCATGTTGTTCAATAAGAGAGAAGTTAGTAGCATAGTATGATTTATTTTCCACTGTAATCAGTTGTGTATGTGAATTTATCGAAGGGTTAAAAGGCTATTCTTACTTGTAATTTCTGTGGATCATTTAAGGAAGAACTTCCAAATTTCTTTGTCTGTCGTTTCTTTAATTAAATGGGCGCCAATTATGTCTTCCTCGTCTACCACACTCCTCAATTGTTTTGCCACACTATTGAAGCCGACAAAATGTTTCTTTGTGGAGACAAATAACACTCCATATGGAGGCTTTAAGCACGGGCAATATAAATATAGTATTAAAGTATGAGAGAAAATGGATATAGTGCACTCAAAGCCGCAAACTAGAAGCTCAAATGCCTAGCAATGTTAGAAAGGCAAGGCGGAATTTCAACCCATTTGATAATGAACAGGTTGATTCAGGTTATTTGCATAAATAGTTAAATACGAATGTACTTTTATATTTTTCCCGTTTCAGTCGTTATACTTTTCTGTGCATGTGAGTAAGATGGATTTGTGTCACGTTTGTGTTATTTTGTAACCAAAGAACCCTAGCACCAGCTCAAAATTATAAACTGATATAAAAATGTTAAATGACCAAAATGGGGCACAAAGCCAACTTTTTAAAAAGTAAATTGACTAAAATGGTACAAATGAAAAAAGTACGCTGGTATTTTATGCATCCCTTGCCCTGTTACAGAGAACACATACCCCAAATCCACCCATACATACATAAATGGGTTAAAACTGCCACCTCTATAACACACATACGAACAGAACAGTCAATTTACCAATTTAATAGGTAAATAATGACGTACCTTTTTAATCAAAGCATACAACTTTTTTTTAACATCATATCCACCTTCTTCATGATTCCTTTCATTAGCCTGCTCCCAAACCCGACTTCCTGAAGTTTTCTTGATCGCCTTGAAGAACATTCATGTCCAAAAGGATGCTTCCATCATGACTACTACATCCATCGTTTGGGCTCATAATCAATTCAAAGTTCGTACTTAGAAACACACGAAAACAAACGAAAATGCGAATCATAATCTTCAAAGATATAAAGATGAAGAAATCATAATCTTCAAAAGAAATAAAAAATTTAACAAAAAATCCTCTCATAATATGGCAGAAATGGTACATTGGTTGACAACCTGAAATGATTTTAAATCTTCCCAGATTACTAACAAGGCACCATTAGTGCAAGATGGTCAAAGGAATATGGCCTAATGTATAGTTTCTTACTTATACATACATCAAAAGTTTTCCCATCTAGCGATGTGGGACCTCCATATTGCATTTACACTAGCCCTAATTTTTACACGTAATTCATCTTCGAGGTGTATGTAAATTCATAATTATATCTTTTATAGTTGGTAATAATTATAGGGTTGATCTTATTAATATGTGATGGTCAGTTCAAATTCAAGTTTCGAAATTGTGATGGCCGTCTAGTAAATAACGAAGGGACTTGTATCCTGTTTCAAATCCACATTGCAGAAAGCTAATATCTTTTAGTCAAAGATCATCCAATAGACCGGTCCGATTTGACACACTAGTCTCGAATCTGGTTTGAGGATTAGCTTGCCAGTCTTGAAACACTGGATTTTTTTTTTTTTTTAGTTCAACATAGTAGGTTTAATACATGTTTAGAACTTTAACATTAAAGTTTAGATGGCATCATCCCATGGGATTATATTTCCTGAGAGACATGTGTTAAAATATTGAATAAATATTAATATGTAAATGTCTAGTATCGAACCCGATACCTCGGGATTGCACACATTACAAACGAGAGTCAAAGATTAATAAATATTAATTGTTAGTTATATTATTAATAACACAAGTTTAAGGATTAATGATCGTTAGTTATTAAATGTATGGACTAATTATTGTTAAAAAGAAATGGAAAGGACTAGACTATAAATTGGATGACAACAAGGATCCGGAACACCCTTTGGTGTGCATGGCCGGTCGAACCAAGCCCAAAGGGGTCGACCCATGTCTTTGTCTTGCTCTCCAAGATTTAATCTAGTATAAATACAAATCAAAGGGTTATTGTTTGGTGATTTTTTTGTGCACACACAATACCCTAAATTTGTGTTTTTCTCTCTTGTTTATTCCAGCCGATCGAATCCCTAAACCATTAGGGTTTGATCGAAACTTTTTATATCAAAATAATACTTGTGTTTAATCTTGCAATTAATTTGATTCGGTATTAGTTTGTGTGTGATGAGTATGCAAATACTCATCATTTCACCACCAATTTTGATACGTAAAATACAAAAAAGGCCAAAAACAATATAGATATCCTTGTTTTCGTGTTTTTATGTGTCTCAGGTACAAAGGGATTGAATTCTGGGCGAAATCATGCAATTTTTGAGCGAAAGCATGCAGTTTTGCGCGACTCGGCAACGAGCGGTACATACTGTGATATTAAGGCCAGCCCGAATAGATTTTTGGAAAAAGAATGGAAAAATGAAATAACCAAGCACGAGGTTGGAAAGAGCACAAAAATTACGAGACCAATGAAATTTTACTTGAAGCATCGAGGCCGATATTAAGCTTATTTATTTCATGGATCATTGAATTAAGTATAAAAAAGATAAGGATTGAAAATGATGGCCAGAGGTGTCAAGTGGCAATTCACATCAAACTTCTAATTAAATCAAGTTTCTAGAAGCATGGGTCCCACCACCATGTGAAATGTGAATTGAGAATGGCAAACTACTTGTTCCATTTGGTATTTGATCGACCAAGAAGACAAGAATAAAACAAGAATCTTTGGTAGGCTCCACCATTTGCTCCAATATGAATTTACATGAAAGACTTTTGTGTTCACTTTTGTGTCAGGGAGGAATGTACCAAGAATAAGAAGAAAGAAAAGTGATTTACTTTTCTTGGACATGTGCGACAAATTCATGCATTTTTATTATCTCTTGGTCGGGAGAAGATACGGAAAAGACAGTGACTATGTAATTTCTTAGTCGCAACGTTTGGGCTTATGAGTTAATGTGATATTATTTAGAAGTGCTCTTTTGTAGTATATGGAGGGACTAAACATGTAATATTTGGGTCTATAAAAAGCCACCCCCCACACCTTATTTAGGACGTTCATTTCTCTTCATTTTTTTAGTTTTCTCTAGTCTACTTTATGTTTAAGCTTTTATTTTAAGTTGTAATCTTTGAATTATTGTTTTAAGCTTTATAAAAGTATTGCCTTGTTTAAATCTTATTTACTTGCAATCTAACTTTCTTTCATCTAATTCTTATTTATTTCTACATTAAATCTTCCAAGTTCACAAAATATTTATAAAAGAGAATGTGAAATAAAGAGTTTTTTATGATGGTGTAGTTGTAAAATATTATTTTACATATGGTCACACACACTCTTTTTCACATCTTTCTTCTTATAAATATATTGTTTTAGTTATTTAAATTCTCATTTTGCTTGTTTTTAAAATCTTCATCTTTTGAAATCTTTGACATTAATGCTCGAATTAGTTTACTTTTTGTTAACATATCTCCTTGAGAGAGTTTGGTGACTAAGACTTGTTCTATTACAATTAGTTTGTCTTTTCATTTTTCATTACTTTCGTTTAGTAATTATTCTAGTTTTAATCCTAGTCCGATCCATTCTAGCTTTAATCCTAGTCCGATCTACTCTAGTTTAAATACTGGTCCGATCTATTCTAGTATTAATGCTAGTCCGATCTATTCTAGTTTTAATACTAGTCCTAATATTTTAGCTTTATATATTATTGTTTATTTATTGTCAATTTTAGCGTAATAATTATTATACTAACCCTAACAAAGCACCTATTTATCGATGTTTTCTTATCTTTCGCAGCCTAAGTAGCGGAGCTTAAGGGTTTTGTAAGCTTGTTTTCCGTTTTGGTAGTTTAAAGTTACTGTGATATTTACTAGTTTCGTTAATATCACTATGGCGTAAATATTAAACCTATTGATTTTAATAATTAATATTCAGTTGTAGTTTTGTCTAAAAAGTTTTAGAATTATTTAAGTAGTTTTAGTATATATTAAAAATTGAATTAGCGTAAACAAGTCTTTAAATCGTAGTAGTTAGAATTTTAACCTTATAATTAATTTTTCCTAAAAACCTTCTTTTGCCATTTAGTACGTAGGAAAATATTGTGTTTAGTATTCACTTTCTCTTTCGCGCATTTATACGTTTTTTTTTAGTTTCTTATACGTTTTTTTAGTTTCTTATACATTTTTTAGTTTCTTATACTTTTCTTTTGTTGCTTTACGTTTCTGATTCATAAACCAATTCTCATACCCAATCCTTACAAGCACTTTAATTCCGAGCCTTAACCGACATTTTCCATTCACACCTCGTTGGGACACGACCCGGGTGATCACTTGCCCGGTATCACAGATATATATATATATATATATATATATATATATATATATATATATATATATATATATATATATATATATATATATATATATATATATATAGTATTCACGGGTTTTGCACGTTGATCTTTTCACAAAGGTTGACTAGTCAATTTCTGTATGTATTTATTTGATACCTGTTCTACAGTCGTATCAAATTTTTGGCGCCGCTGCCGGGGAGGTTGTGTTGCGACAATATCGTTAAGGTTTTAACGATTAGTGACTTGTAGATCCTTCGTCAAGAAGTTATCGCTTTCATAAAATATAAAACACAAAAATATTTTCCTTTTTCTTTATGTATACATATATGTAAAATATAAAAACCCAAAAACATTTTTCGTTTCCTTGATAATAAATACATAAAATATTACCACCGCAAACCAAGGCAGAACACCTACCAACTGGGGGTGTGAATATAATAAATTCCCAAACCAAAGATTAAAATTTGCTATTGTATCCTTATGAGTGGTGTACCTTTTTCAAAGAAGCCATTCATTTGTGATCATTGGTTTAAGTTCAACTTGTCTTTTTGAGTTGGTCTGTTTTAATTGAGTTGTTCTAGTTCGTGTACGTCTAAGCCCTTCACTTGAACTCATAAAAATTCCTCGAAGACGTACCCGAAGATTATCAGAAATAGTCGGGTCTGAGATCCGTGCTATTTCCACTGCAGCTGTCACCATGGCGGAAGACCGCCCCATATGTGAGCTTCTCCAGGCCCCCATTGAGGGTTATGGAGATGCTATTGTAGTTCCAGCCATCGTGGCTGACAATTTTGAGCTCAAAACTGGGTTACTTAATCTTGTAACCTCAAGTCAGTTCTACGGTTTTGAGAGGGATGACCCTCATGCTCACATTCGATGGTTCAACAAAATAACGTCAACCATTAAGTACAAGAATGTCCCTTCAGAAGCAATCAAGCTTCTTCTTTTCCCATTCTCCCTCGAGGGTCAAGCCCGTATTTGGCTTGAGAAACAACCCCCTCGGTCTATTGAGACATGGGAAGACTTGGTAAAAAAGTTTGTGAATGAATTCTTCCCACCTTCCAAGACCACGAGTCTTAAAAACGAAATCACCAAATTCACTCAAAAGTATGATGAATCATTTGGTGAAGCGTGAGGTCGTTTCAAAGAATTACTTCGCAAGTGTCCACATCATGGTTTTTCCGAGTTGATGCAACTCGATACTTTCTACAATGGTGTTAGCCAAGCTGATCAGGATTCTCTCAATGCCTCCGCGGGAGGTAATTTTCTGAGTAGAACCACCAAAGAAGCTTTAGCAATCATCGAGAACAAGTCCAAGGTCCGCTATACACGAAGCAAATTGGTTGTTTCCCAAGTGAGTGCTGGTCCTTCTACTTCATCTTCCATGAGTCAATCTAGCACCGATGCTAAGATTGACAAGCTTACTGAAGCTGTTCAAGCTTTGGTTCTCTCCAAACAAAAGAAAGTCTCTTTTCCACAACATCCTCCACCTGCTAAGGTTAAAAAAGTGGAAGTCTGTGTAACTTGTGGTGGGCCGCACGCTTACTACAATTGCACAGCTACTGATGGTTCTCCATATGAAGCTCATGCTATAGTCGGGTCCTCCAATCAAGGAGGTAACCAATACCGTCCTCAAATGGACCAGAGCTATCGTCCTAACCACTACCCCGGGCCGCCTGGTTTTAATCAAAATCAAAATGTTCAAAACCATAACCAAAGCCAAAATCGAATGAACCAAGGTTATCAAAATCAAGGGAATTTCAATCAAGGTCAAGGTTTCCAAAATCAAAATCAAAATTTTCAAAATCAAGAAAACTTTAACCGAAACCAAGGTCAAGGTAATTTCTACCAAGGGTATTTTCATGGAAACAACAACCAAAATCAAGGAAATTTCCAAAATCAAGGAAATTTCCAAAATCAAGGAAATTTCAACCAAGGTCCTAACCAAAACAATCGTGCTCAAAATTTTAATAATCAACCTCAAGCAATTGTTCCAACTGGGCCTTCATCTGACGAGTTGTTAAAACAATTCATGAAATCCCAAGAAGAGATGAACAAGTTGTTGGTTAGCCAGATTTCTGAAATCAAGAAGTCTTTAAATGATAGACCCTCGGGCTCAGGAACACTTCCGAGCAACACGATCGCTAACCCGAGGGGCGATGCTAAGGCGATCACAACTAGAAGTGGTTTTTCATATGACGTACCCGCGATTCCTGCTACCTCTTCTTCCTCTCCTCCGAAGGTAGTGGAACGTGAACCTGAGGTGACAATGGACAAGGTGCAATCTCCTAGCTCACGAAGTACCGCACACGTCTAACCTCAGGTTATTTCAGAAACCAGATGTAAACCTGGAGTTGTCTTTGAACCACCTGAAACTCCAGTGGACAACCCTAAATCCAAAACTTCTATTCCTTACCCATCACGTCTCAATGAACAAAAGCTCCGCGAAAAAGCTAGTCACCAAATGGATAAATTTTTCCAAATATTTCAAGATTTTCATTTTGACATTAGCTTCGCGGATGCTATTCTCTTGATGCCCAAGTTTGCATCAACAATTAAAAATATGTTAAGTAATAAGGAAAAACTCTTTGAAATGGCTAAAACTCCTTTGAATGAGAATTGCTCAGCAGTTCTTTTGAAAAAGCTTCCCGAAAAGCTTGGAGACCCCGGAAAATTTCTCATCCCATGTGTTTTTCCGGGTATGGTTGAATGCTTCGCCTTGGCCGATCTAGGTGCTAGCATTAACCTGATGCTATATTCTGTGTGGAAGAAACTCTCTCTTCCCGAGCTCACTCCCATGTGCATGACTTTAGAGCTTGCCGATCGATCGATCTCTCGTCCACATGGCATAGCCGAGGACGTATTCGTTAAAGTGGGAAAGTTCCATTTTCCTGCAGATTTTGTGATTGTTGACTTTGATGCCGATTCAAGGGTCCCTCTCATTCTTGGAAGGGGATTCCTTAGAATTGGGCGTGCTCTCATCGATCAAACATCACCTTCAGATTTTGTGAGTGTTGGAACTGAAGCCATCACCTTCAACCTTGATCAAACATCGAGGTACTCCTCTAATTATGACTCTGAATCGGTAAACCGAATAGATGTCATCGATGTAGCTGCTGAGGAGTACGCTCAAGAGGTTTTAGGTTTCAATGATAATTCTTCGAGTGAAAACTTCACTCCATCTTCTCGTCCCATCATTGCCAATTCTTCTCCTTCCCTCACTCCGTTTGAGGGAAGTGACTTCATCTTAGAAGAGATTGAGACCTTTCTCAAAAGTGATTCGATTCCCGATGGAATCGATAACCAAGAGATTGATCCCGAGAGGGATATTCTTCTCCTTGAGAAATTGTTAAATGAAGATCCTTCTCCTCTTCCTGTTCTGCCACAACAACTTCATAAAGAGGAAGTCAAAAATGTTGAGAAAACTGATGATTTTCCTAAGGTCGATCTTAAGGACTTGCCGCCTCATCTTGAATATGCATTTCTGGAGGGTGATGATAAATTACCCGTCATAATTGCCAAAGACTTAAGTGTTGAGGAAAAAGCTGCTCTCATAAAGGTTTTGAAGTCACATAAACAAGCAATTGCTTGGCGACTCTCCGACATCAAGGGCATTGACCCCGAATTTTGTACCCACAAAATTTTAATGGAGGATGACTTCAAACCAGCAGTCCAACAACAAAGAAGGGTGAATCCAAAAATTCACGAGGTTATCAAACAAGAAGTTTTGAAACTCCTTGATGCCGGATTGATTTACCCTATCTCGGACAGTCCTTGGGTTAGCCCAATACACTGCGTTCCAAAAAAGGGTTGCATTACTATTGTCACTAACGAAGAAAACGAGTTTATTCCAACTCGATTGGTTACGGGTTGGCGTGTCTGCATTGACTATCGCAAGTTAAATGACGCCACCCGCAAAGACCATTTTCCTCTGCCCTTTATGGATCAGATGCTCGAGAGATTAGCAGGAAATGAATACTATTGCTTCCTCGATGGTTTCTCGGGTTACTTTCAGATTTCCATTGATCCGCAAGATCAAGAAAAGACCACTTTCACGTGCCCCTATGGAACTTTTGCATATAAGCGTATGCCATTTGGTTTGTGTAATGCTCCGGGCACGTTTCAAAGATGTATGATGGCCATATTTTCCGACATGATCGGGAAAACTATGGAGGTCTTTATGGACGATTTTTCGGTCATTGGGGATTCGTTCCAATCATGTCTCTCCCATTTAGACAACATGCTCAAACGTTGTAAAGACACAAAGTTATGTCTAAATTGGGAGAAGAGTCACTTTATGGTCAAAGAGGGCATTGTCCTCGGCCATAAAATTTCAAAGAACGGGATTGAGGTTGACAAAGCCAAAGTTGATGTCATTGCTAAATTGCCTCATCCCACTACCGTCAAAGGTGTTAGGAGCTTTTTGGGTCATGCCGGTTTCTATCATAGGTTTATTCAAGATTTTTCTAAAATCGCCTGGCCTATGACTCATCTCCTCGAAAAGGATGCTCCTTTTATCTTCTCACCCGAGTGCATCGAAGCTTTTGAAACTTTGAAGAAAAAGCTTACTGAGGCACCGATTCTTGTTGCCCCCGATTTGGATTTGCCCTTTGAACTCATGTGTGATGCTAGTGATTATGCTATTGGGGCAGTCTTGGGGCAACGCAAATCAAAACACTTTCAGCCTATACACTATGCGAGCAAGACAATAACCGAGGCTCAAAGTCATTACACCACCACTGAAAAAGAATTATTAGTTGTGGTGTATGCCTTTGAAAAATTTCGGCCATACTTGATATTGACCAAATGCATAGTGTATACGGATCACTCGGCTTTGAAGTACCTCTTTGCAAAACAAGATGCAAAGCCGAGATTACTCCGTTGGGTTCTCCTCCTGCAAGAATTTGATATCATAATTCGTGATAAAAAAGGAGCTGAGAACCTAGCTGCCGATCATCTCTCCCGTCTGGAAAACCCCCACCAAGATGTCTCCGAAAAGAAGGAAATTAATGAAACCTTCCCTCTCGAGACACTCAATGCAGTTGCCTTTCATGGAGATTCTATTACCCCATGGTTTGCCGATTTTGCAAACTACCATGCGGGTAATTTAGTGGTAAAGGGATGTCGTCCCAACAACAGAACAAGTTTTTTAAGGATGTCAAACATTATTTCTGGGACGACCCCTACTTGTTTAAAATATGTGCGGATCAAGTCATCTGGCGGTGTGTTTATGGCCAAGAAGCCTCCGAAATTCTCAAGGCTTGCCATGCTGGTCCCACGGGGGGCCACCATAATCCAAACTACACCACCCAAAAGATGTTTGATTCCGGCTTTTATTGGCCCACAATCTATAAGGATGCCCAAGAATTGGTCAAGTCCTATGACGCTTGTCAACGTCACGGGAATATTTCACAAAAGAATGAAATGCCTCAAAATGCAATTCAAGTGTGTGAAATCTTTGACGTGTAGGGCATCGACTTTATGGGGCCATTTTCGTCATCTTACGGAAATAAGTACATACTCGTGGCTGTTGACTATTTGTCAAAATGGGTTGAAGCGAAAGCTTTACCCACAAATGATGCCCGAGTTGTTGGAAAATTATTGAAAGCTCTTTTTGCTCGATTCGGAACTCCACGTGCTATAATTAGTGATCGTGGTACACATTTCTGCAATGACAAATTCGACAAAGTCATGCAAAAGTACGGTGTAACTCACCGTCTTTCTACTGCGTACCACCCTCAAACGAGTGGACAAGTAGAAGTTTCCAATCGGGGCATTAAAAGAATTTTAGAAAGAACCGTAGGTGAAAATCGTGCATCGTGGTCGGATAAATTAGATGATGCACTTTGGGCTTTCCGTACGGCTTACAAAACACCCATTGGGTGTACACCTTACAAAATTGTGTGCGGGAAAGCGTGCCATCTTCCGATCGAGCTTGAGCACAAAGCCTATTGGGCTCTCAAGCATGCCAATTTTGACCTCAAAACAGTGGGTGATCATAGAAAATTTCAACTGAATGAATTAAACGAACTTCGTGATCAAGCTTACGAGAACTCTTTGATCTATAAAGAAAAGAAAAAAGAAGATTCATGACTCCAAAATCAAAAACCGCGTTTTTAACGTTGGTGATCGAGTCCTTCTTTTCAATTCTAGACTCAAGATCTTCTCGGGAAAGCTCAAGACCCGATGGACTGGTCCATTCACTATCGCTAAAGTTTATCCTTATGACACCGTCGAATTATCCCAAAATGACGGTCCAAATTTCAAAGTGAATGGACATTGTTTGAAACATTATTTTGGAGAGGATATACCATCCATGGTTGTCCCAGATCTCCAAACTTTCCCCAAGGACAATTGAATTCGGGGATCGAGCCAAGCTAGCGACTCGATAAACAAAAACAATAGCAACAATATGGGTTTTCACCCGTATCTCTGATTTCTTTCTACTTTCTACCACCTAAGTGTGGGGGAATGGCCAACCCCCATTGTTTGAAAATGTATATATGTATATAAGGTTTCATCAAAAAAAAAAAAAAAGTGTGTTTGTATGTACAGATAAATAAAGTGAAAAATGCAAAACGATTTTTCACAGTTAGATTCGAATATTAGCTTTTTCCGTTCAAAGAGTCGGCATAATAGCCGGGACTTTGAATATTGAGGACATTATTCATTTCTAAGTGTGGGGGGGGGGGGGGGGGGAAATTCTAGCGAATTTTATCAAAATATATCTTCTGGTACCCCCGTTTTGGCCAAAATTTTCAAAATTTTTTCACTTTATTTCAAAATTTTTGTGGTAATCAGTCTGCCATATCTATCCGACAAAAGGGATTGGCTAATCCAAGAGCAAACGGCTCTTGGTAAAGATATTCAAATCCGTTTACGGCTTGAAATTTGCCCAAAATTGTATGGTTCCTCAACTCCCCATATCCTCAAAAGCAAATAAGTTGGCTAGCCCGCAAGATTATGGCTTGTGTTAAAGGCCGTGGAAAAACCATAGTTGGTAATCAGCTCACCAAGATGTTGACTATTCCATCAAGAGCTGGCTAGTCCAGAAGCAAACGGCTTTTGGTAAAGACTAATCAAATCCGTTGATAGCTGGTGGTTTGCTCAAAATCACACGGTTATCAGGTGTGCCACAGTTCTTACACCTGGCTATTCCAGAAGTGATGGCTTTTGGTAAAGAGTTTAAAAATCCATTAAGTTTTCAAAACAATTATTGCTAGGGACTAGCAATAGTTTAGTGTGGGGGATTGATGAGTATGCAAATACTCATCTTTTCACCACCAATTTTGATACGTAAAATACAAAAAAGGCCAAAAACAATATAGATATCCTTGGTTTCGTGTTTTTATGTGTCTCGGGTACAAAGGGATTGAATTCTGGGAGAAATCATGCAATTTTTGAGCGAAAGCATGCAGTTTTGCGCGACTCGGCAACGAGCGGTACATACTGTGATATTAAGGCCAACCCGAATAGATTTTTGGAAAAAGAATGGAAAAATGACATAACCAAGCACGAGGTTGGAAAGAGCACAAAAATTACGAGATCAATGAAATTTTACTAGAAGCATCGAGGCCGATATTAAGCTTATTTATTTCAAGGATCATTGAATTAAGTATAAAAAAGATAAGGATTGAAAATGAAGGCCAGGGGTGTCAAGTGGCAATTCACATCAAACTTCTAATTAAATCAAGTTTCTAGAAGCATGGGTCCCACCACCATGTGATATGTGAATTGAGAATGGCAAACTACTTGTTCCATTTGGTATTTGATCAACCAAGAAGACAAGAATAAAACAAGAATCTTCGGTAGGCTCCACCATTTGCTCCAATATGAATTTACATGAAAGACATTTGTGTTCACTTTTGTGTCAGGGAGGAATGTACCAAGAATAAGAAGAAAGAAAAGTGATTTACTTTTCTTGGACATGTGCGACAAATTCATGCATTTTTATTATCTCTTGGTCGGGAGAAGATACGGAAAAGACAGTGACTATGTAATTTCTTGGTCGCAACGTTTGGGCTTATGAGTTAATGTGATATTATTTAGAAGTGCTCTTTTGTAGTATATGGAGGGACTAAACATGTAATATTTGGGTCTATAAAAAGCCACCCCCCACACCTTATTTAGGACGTTCATTTCTCTTCATTTTTTTAGTTTTCTCTAGTCTACTTTATGTTTAAGCTTTTATTTTAAGTTGTAATCTTTGAATTATTGTTTTAAGCTTTATAAAAGTATTGCCTTGTTTAAATCTTATTTACTTGCAATCTAACTTTCTTTCATCTAATTCTTATTTATTTCTTCATTAAATCTTCCAAGTTTACAAAATATTTATAAAAGAGAATGTGAAATAAAGAGTTTCTTATGATGGTATAGTTGTAAAATATTGTTTTACATATGGTCACACACACTCTTTTTCACATCTTTCTTCTTATAAATATATTGTTTTAGTTATTTAAATTCTCATTTTGCTTGTTTCTTAAATCTTCAACTTTTGAAATCTTTGACATTAATGCTCGAATTAGTTTACTTTTTGTAAACATATCTACTTGAGAGAGTTTGGTGACTAAGACTTGTTCTATTACAATTAGTTTGTCTTTTCATTTTTCATTACTTTCGTTTAGTAATTATTCTAGTTTTAATCCTAGTCTGATCCATTCTAGCTTTAATCCTAGTCCGATCTACTCTAGTTTAAATACTGGTCCGATCTATTCTAGTGTTAATGCTAGTCCGATTTATTCTAGTTTTAATACTAGTCATAATATTTCAGCTTTATATATTATTGTTTATTTATTGTCAATTTTAGCGTAATAATTATTATACTAACCCTAACAAAGCACCTATTTATCGATGTTTTCTTATCTTTCGCAGCCTAAGTAGCGGAGCTTAAGGGTTTTGTAAGCTTGTTTTCCGTTTTGGTAGCTTAAAGTTACTGTGATATTTACTAGTTTCGTTAATATCACTATAGCGTAAACATTAAACCTATTGATTTTAATAATTAATATTCAGTTGTAGTTTTGTCTAAAAAGTTTTAGAATTATTTAAGTAGTTTTAGTATTTATTAAAAATTGAATTAGCTTAAAGAAGTCTTTAAATCGTAGTAGTTAGAATTTTAACCTTATAATTAATTTTTCCTAAAAACCTTCTTTTACCATTTAGTACGTAGGAAAATATTGTGTTTAGTATTCACTTTCTCTTTCGCGCATTTATACGTTTTTTTAGTTTCTTATACGTTTTTTTAGTTTCTTATACATTTTTTAGTTTCTTATACTTTTCTTTTGTTGCTTTACGTTTCTGATTCATAAACCAATTCTCATACCCAATCCTTAGAAGCACTTTAATTCCGAGCCTTAACCGACATTTTCCATTCACACCTCGTTGGGACACGACCCGGGTGATCATTTGCCCGGTATCACACACACACACACACACACACACACACATATATATATATATATATATATATATATATATATATATATATATATATATATATATATATATATATATATATATATATATATATATATATAGTATTCACGGGTTTTGCACGTTGATCTTTTCACAAAGGTTGACTAGTCAATTTCCTCACGCATACTTTGTATGTATTTATTTGATACCTGTTCTACAGTCGTATCAGTGTGTACAAGAACGAGGTAACAAAATACTTTTGTTGTTATCAAAGGATCGATTAACAAAACGGTAAGGGGTTAATCATTAATCCATATAAACCCTAATTAGGGTTCATCACATGTTCAAGATTATTTATTGATTCTTGTTTTGCTAGAATCACTAAAGGTACGTTCCTATTTAATTTATGTTAATCTCTTATATGTTATAGATGTTCCTACGCTTCCGCATATGTGTTTACCTGTTTATATGATTGTCATGTTATTAAATTGTAACAGTGGTATCACGAGCTTGGTATAACATGTAATTGATTACATAAAACACATAAAAAAACGAATTTTGATTGTCTTAGATACATGTTTTGGATCTAGGGTTTTGTTTTTTTAATTTTTTCGAAACCCTAACCCTAATTTTGAGGGGGGGTCGATTTATTCCATGAACTCTAATTAGGGTTTGTGGTTTTATTAATTAATTGGATTAGAAACCATAGGTTGCCTACATGTTTATGTGTTATTTAGGCGTATCCTTGACCTAATTGGTAATTGATATGCTTTGATTCGTGATGAAACATGCATGTTAGTCATGGGTTATTAATTGTTAAGCTTTTTCACATGTTTAGATAGATCTAACATTGGGGAAGACCCCATAATTATTAAAATCAATTATGTGTTATGTGGTATGTGATTAGCTTTGGCCTACGCAATTGACTTGTCAATGTATGTGGCTCACTTCCATTAAGAGGTGAAGTCCCTAGTTAATTATATACATATAAAAACCTAGAATTGATTTTGTTATGATCTTTTCTAAAAAGATTGCATGTGGCTAATTGTTTCACCTTTATAATTGTTATGTTACTAGTTGTTTTGATTTGTCTTTATTACTTGTTTTATTGTTTAATTGTTGGACACGTTTGTAAGCAATAAAAGGGTAATTTTAATAAAAAAATAATATGGACTAATAACGGTGAAACCAAAGTGATAAAGTAAGAATCTTGCAAGGTCTTAAGTGCCGCTAGTGGTCCGATTCGCACGGTAATCAGCTCCCATGCAAGACTAGCAAAATTCATACTTTATTACATGATTTTGAGATTGAATCCATAAAATTTTGCTTGATTGATGTTTTGTACAAATATGCTTTTAAAATTAAGTCCTTTAAGACGATATTCATAACCGTGATTTGAAGGCTTAGAAAAGAGCCTTAGAGTCTGCCTTAGTTATCACAATCTTGAATATGTCTTAAACGAATTACTTTTAAAATCATAATTGTAGAAAGTTATATTAGGGTTTATTAAACCTCAAGTAAAGCTTTGTGTATTAATTTCACGAATTGGTAATTAAAAGGTTTTGAAAACTTATGTTATAAAGATGAGTGCATGCATCTTTATACATGTTTTGATTTTCACATCAAAATTTATACCCTAAAATTTAAGTTACATGCCATCTAACTATAAGAAACACTTGAAGTTATTATTTAGTAAACGTGAGACGCATGCTAAATTTTAATGACAAGGTAAATTTCCGAGTGTGCGTGAGATCACACATGGAGAATTTGCAGTTTCTAAGTTAGACGACTTAATTAAGTTGATGCGTGAGACCTAGAGCTTAAGGCATGAGATGGGATGAAACATGCTTACATGACAAATTGATGAATCAATTTGATGTAAATCCCATAATGATCTAGGAATTGGAAAAGTGTTTGCCAATTATTGTTCGACAGATTACCATATTTTATACTTTCACCACTAGCAGATCAACTGATGTGGTGGAATCTATGTAAAGTTGGATCCTAGATTTTCAAGAAAATAGGTTGGTTATATGAATATATCCTTGGGTATTATATTTTCTTGGAAATATAAATTATCGAAAATACTAAAATTGAATTTTGTAAATTCTTTAAATGTATTAATGCAACTCAAAACCGTAAACGTAAGTTATTTTTTTAATTGATCTACACCCATTTGGGTTTTTGGTTAGAGTCAATATTTACAAAAGGAATAAATATAGTCTTCTTTCCGTTAGGAGAAGTGTGAGACTTAAATCTTATTCCTTTTCATGAATGAGAAAGGTATAATAGGATGATTAGAATTGTCTAAATTTTAAATATATAACTCATAGCAAACTTTAATAGTAAGAGTATATGCACCTTATGAGTTATTAAATTAGAAGCTAGACTGATTACTGCATAATGGTAAAAGATGAATTAGATTATTTTATCTATTTGTTTTGGTTTGACCATTTACAGATACTACATACAATTGTTGGAATGGTAAATCTATAAAGGAAGAAATTGCATGCCCAATTTTTTTTTTCAAGTTAATAGTTTGGAATGTGATGAATCACATTTATGTAGTAGATTACATCCTTTTATAACCTATATAATTGTTTGAATGGGTTTTCTTAAAAGATGCAGGAAAGTAAACAAGTACACTATTTCCTTTCACTGATTAGTGAAACGTTTACAATGTTGTCAAATTCAGTGGGAGTATTGTGTTCTTATGGCTGAATAAGGGATTATTATAATGTTCTCTAATTCAGTGGGAGTTACAAGACTTATTGTCTTGATTGTAACTTAGATTATCTTTTGAATATCTCAAGGTAATTACTTTCTAAATATAGACACTAATATTTTCAAGGAAAGTCATGTACGTTTCCTTGATTGATTGAGTAAACTCTATATCTACTAAGTTATGTTAATGACACAAATCATATTGTTCAAATTAACAAACGCGTGCGTGTTGTTTATATGATACATGGTGTTGTACCATGCACAAGTGGGAGAAATCTTCATTATGTGCAAAGTACAACACATAAGAATATGATTTAACGGATTCTCTAACTGCAAAGTAAGAGACTATAGTTCTAATATGATTTATATAAATCTAATCTAAGAAACACTTGGTGTTGAAATTTAGTAAACGTGAGACGCATGCTAAATATTAACAACAAGGTGAATTTCCATGTATGCGTGAGACCAACATGGATTATTTATAGTTTCTAAATTAGACATCTATTAGAACATGTGTCAATAACAATACTACTTCAACTTTAACATTTATGTATTATTTGAATGACATAAATACATGAAGCAATATAATACTACTTCAATAATTATGTATTCTAAGAATGACATAAATAAAAATGAAGTAGTGTGTTAACTTGAAAATACTAATGAAACCAAATGATGGTGTTCATGATTACTTTAATTATACATGTTTATACATTATTGTATATTTATAAACATGAAGTCTTCTAAGTATTACAAGACTTATAATAAAGTAAGACGTTAGCTTGTTATGGTCTTTTAATTAAGACATATACAAGAAGTCATTGAGATGATCAATGATTAATAACGGAAAGTGGGAATATAACACGTTCATGTTTTGAAGAGACATGAACATGAAGTGACTTGGTCAAAAGTACTTGTGTTATATAAAAAGCATGCAATTGGTTTGGAAATACTATTATATCATTAAGTTGACTTAGTTGGTAAATAGGTATGCCAAAAGGAATATAGTTATCTTATATATATTGTTAGATCTTCTTACAATATTTATTATAATTTAAATACCAAATTATAATGGTATGTTAAGTTAGGGAAATCAAACTCTTGTTAGAAGTTTGATTAAAGATAACTATGATTTCTTTTCTTCCGAAAGTTATCAAGGTTAGAAAATTGAGTATGTAATGAATATACTCAATTAGACTCCTAGAAGATTAATAAGACATTATGAAATGTGATGAATCACATTAAGTCTTAAATTGGAGTCCTGAATTTGTTAACATACTTATGTGAAGGTCATTAACAAAAGAATGTCAGGAACTGTCAATGTGTATTAATAATGTCCTAAAAGAGAACGTTGGATTGTTGCTCTAATTGCTAAGTATTTTATTCTATATAATACTAAAGGCAAGTGGGAGTATTTTATCTTGAAAAGATAGAATTACAAGATACATAATCTTCTAAAATCACACTAGTGAAAATCATGATGAGGCAAAATATGTAAATGATAAACCTCAAGATGATGGAATTATCATTCATAGATCCACTTGGATATCTCAGGTATTTAATTAATATGCCGATGATTATATGAAGTAGTATTACCAAATAATGAATTGGGTAAAATACTCATACTATGAATGTTGTAGATGCTGTTCATAAAGATATTCAAATTTTAAATTTGATTTATCTTAATTCTTAATGGTTAGAGAATGAAGATGAGTTTATTCAAAGATAAGTAACCCTAGAGGTTTAAATCTTTGTGTAGAAATCATATGGACAAAAAATTGTACACATATCTTAATGCATGTCTTATGACAAAATTATTAATCATACTTAAGCAATTAACTATGATTGAATACTCTTTCCTAAAACACATTAGAGATACAAAGATGGTAATTGTCATACTTAATTTCATGAATATGAAATTTGACAATGAATATCAAAAACTCTTTCTTGAATAATTACTTGAGCGAGGACGATAAGTAATCAAAAGGAGTTTATGAATTCAAGAAAATCTTTGAAAGCGTACAAAGTGCAATAATCCATAAATGGATAAATGCATGCATCTAGGAGATTATTCTTATGATAAATTATTAAATCTATGTTTTAGGTTTATAATTAAAATAAGGTAATTTCTAAGTATTCCTGAAAGCTAGTGGGAGTATTATGTTTGATTTACTAAATCATATATGTTATAGAGTAACATTCCATATAAGTAAAATGTTAGACTTAGTTTGGAATAAAACTTTATTTGAAAGATTTAAAAAATAAAACATACAACCTTGGAACAAAAGTTTATTATTAAATAAACATGTGCGGTAAATAAATTCTAATAGAACATAATATATCATTTAGAAAATGGATATATATTATGAAAAGACAGAACATGAATATAAATCTAAGTATGACTGAAGGATTTTCATGTGCATCATATTATTGTTACATCATGCTTAAGTGCTTAATGATTTGACAATATTTGATATTCAATTAAAAGTTATTATATAATTTGTGTAATAGATATTCTAATGAAAAATGTTTGAAATTAGAATAATGATCCTCAACTTGGAATAGCTCCTAAAAATTACACAATGGATATTAAGTTTACGGAAATTTTAAAAGAGCATATTGTGTTTAATATACAATGATGCTGGTTTAATTGAGATGACACTCAATAACTAGTCATGGAAGGATTTCATCCTAATGAATAGCCATGAGAACTAGTTGTGCTTAACTAAGAGCAAAGTTGCATTATACATTAAAGAATTAGAATACTTGAAACTTTAAAATGTTTGAAAGTTTGATTTTCATAAATTGGTGATTGAGGATATCACACTATTTATGAAAAATTATGTTAATATATCAAGATAGTTGGATATACACATACAAGAATTTTAATTATTGAATTCTTGAAAGAAGTATTCTCAAAATTCGGATAGATCATAGTTAGATGAAATAATGCCTTGTCAACAAGTATGATTGTCATTACTTGAGGCATAATTGTCTTCAAGTTATTACTTGAGACAAGATTCATTAACTAGAATTATCATGCATTGATCTATTTTGGTATTTGGATAAAGGACATTAAGCAATTATTATTTATAATGAATTAAAGTACTTAGTACGTTTGTTTTCTTTAATAATATATTGTGTCCTATATTTGCATGTTTAAAATCCGTGAATAACTAATATTATTCTAAATTGTCCATTGTCGATTAATGATATGGGAATATCATTAAACTAAGGCAAATCTGAGTATTGGTTATGAATATACTTGAAAGTATATTGATGCGTTGACATACCAATTTCATATGATATTCGATGAATTGAATATAGGACATATCCCAACTACATGATTTTACTTTATGGATCTTGTCAGTAAGTAAATCATGAATTTGTTATCCTCAGACTTGAGATACCAGATAAGAGTCATGGATGTAGTGCATTTTTGTGAAGTAATCTACCGCTCACCGTAACAGGGAGTTATAAGGGTTGTTTTCAGAAGTGTTGCAAAGTTCATGGGTTATTCTTGTAGTCAAGAAAGAATTTGTTCCTTCAAATTTGTTTTGAAGTTTAATACTGCTGGGCCCCTCGTAGGGTTGACAAGATGTTTGCGTGCGCACTCCCAAAATCTATCTGGAATACGTTCAGATGTTTTGGTAATCTTGCTCAATTATAAAAAACGAGAAACAGAATTGTTAATTAAAGAATGACTAAGATCCATATCTTTATTAACGTAGTATTAGAAACAAAAGGATGATAATAATAATGAATCATTAAAGGTTTTTACAGGAAAACTACCTCGAGTTGAACTAGGGGCATTGAAGTGTTGCAAGACGCTAGCCAATGTCATTTTCCTATTAATAGATATCCAAGTGGGAGCTGTTAAAATATTGGATAAATATTAATATGTAAATGTCTAGTATCGAACCCGAGACCTCGGGATTGCACACATTACAAACGAGAGTCAAAGATTAATAAATATTAATTGTTAGTTATATTTATTAATAACACAAGTTTAAGGATTAATGATCGTTAGTTATTAAATGTATGGACTAATTATCGTTAAAAAGAAACAGAAAGGACTAGACTATAAATTGGATGACAAGAAGGATCCGGAACACCCTTTAGTTTGCATGGCCGGTCGAACCAAGCCCAAAGGGGTCGACCCATGCCTTTGTCTTGCTCTCCAAGATTTAATCTAGTATAAATACAAATCAAAGGGTTATTGTTTGGTGATTTTTTTGTGCACACACAATACCCTAAATTTGTGTTTTTCTTTCTTATTTATTCCAGCCGATCGAATCCGTAAACCATTAGGGTTTGATCGAAACTTTTTATATCAAAATAATACTTGTGTTTAATCTTGCAATTAATTTGATTCGGTATTAGTTTGTGTGTACAAGAACGAGGTAACAACATACTTTTGTTGTTATCAAGGGATCGATTAACAAAACGGTAAGGGGTTAATCATTGATCCATATAAACCCTAATTAGGGTTCATCACATGTTCAAGATTATTTATTGATTCTTGTTTTGCTAGAATCACTAAAGGTACGTTCCTATTTAATTTATGTTAATCTCTTATATGTTATAGATGTTCCTACGCTTCCGTATATGTGTTTACCTGTTTATATGATTGTCATGTTATTAAATTCTAACAACATGTGTTCATATGTGTTAATGATATGATAATGTTAATGTTATGAGAAAGCGTCCCAAAACACATGATAGAATGAGGCAATGGGATGTTGGCAATGATGTCGACTTAAACCTACTTCGTTGTTTGTTCTGCAAGACCCAACCCGACTCTCACGATCGTATGTTTATTTAAGGAAGAACTTCCAAACTTTTGTGTGGCGTTGTTTAACTAAATTGTTGCCGATTATGCCTTCCTTGTCTACCATGCTCCACAGTTGTCTTGCAGCACTATTAAATCTGACAAAATGTTTCTTTGTGGAGACGAATAACACTCCATAAGAAGGCTTCAAGCACCGGTAATAAAAGTTAGCATAAATTTAATAGGCAAAGAACAAATTGTGATGGCAGTTTTCTTCGAGTCAAAGAAAATCCGGTAGACTAGTCTGATTTGACACAAGTCTCGAATCTGGTTTGAAGATTGGTTCACCAATCTTGAAACACCGAAAAATGATATGTACAACATGATGCATCACAAATCGAGAAGGTTAAAAGTTGTCAAAATCCTGGATACACACGACCGTGGTACATGAAAATTATTTATGTTACACGAGATCAATTACAAAGAGAAATATAAATGAGAATTCAAATCTTAATCTTCAAAGATATAAAAATGAGTTTAGATGACAAAAGTTCAACCATAATGTTGTAGAAATGATACAATGTCTGGGGTGGATGAGAAACGAATTTCATCTTCCTCAAGGACACAATATCATTTGTGAAACATTTTGAAGGGAATATAACGGTACGTCTGAATTCATACATTTAAACATGTGAAAAGTTTGCACATCCACCAATGTGGGACAAACTCAACATTTCTTTTGGAGACTCCATATTGCATTTACACTAGCTTCATTTTTAACATGTAGTATATCTTTACGAAGCTCTCTTTGAGGTGCATCTAACCCAATAAAATGTTCTTAAATCAGGCAAGCTTATAATTATATGTATTCAAAGTTAGTGAAAGTAAGTTAGGGTTCACCTTTGGCTTTAGAAAATCAGAATTATTTAGTATTTGCCTCTTGATCCATCATTCACTCTCGTACAAAACTGCTTACTTGAGAATTTGAATGAACTAAAGTTCATATTACCAAAATGTTTCAAGATATTGACCGAAACCTCTCAATTTTATTACAAGAAACATCGTCCAAAACAACCAACTATTCACCGTAGGTACATCAATCGTTGTATCTAGATACGCTATACAAATGAAGTACAGAAATCTACTTATGACATCTTGAGCTTAATTGGTTTAGTTGTATATCTTGTTGAAAAGAGAGTGCTATTATTCGGTGTCACGTTCGCGATATAATTGTACACATTTCATACAAAACATTTAAGTACTAATCAAAATCAATACAACCAACTAAATAAAAGTATCTTGTGAACTAAATCAATAGTTATATTATAATAACAAAGAATGGGAACAAAAATATTCCAACGAGATCAGTTGGAATTTATTAAACTTCACGAAATTACATACAACACCGAAGATATGATACAGCTATACACCTCGCAACAAGCTTCAACAAACCCAATATTGATTTCATATTATTGTCACAAATACGTAACATACAGATATTTGAACAAATGAACACAAAAAATAAACGCTTACGGCCAAAAGCATAACACTATATAATCACTAGGTCTTAGCATATACAAGTTGCAAAACAAAGTAACTTTTGAATGATATCCAAGGGCATGTTGTTCAATAAGAGAGAAGTTAGTAGCATAGTATTATTTTCCACTGTAATCAGTTGTGTATGTGAATTTATCGAAGGGTTAAAAGGCTATTCTTATTTGTAATTTCTGTGGATCATTTACGGAAGAACTTCTAAATTTCTTTGTCTGTCGTTTCTTTAATTAAATGGGCGCAAATTATGCCTTCCTCGTCTACCACACTCCTCAATTGTTTTGCAGCACTGTTGACGCCGACAAAATGTTTCTTTGTGGAGACAAATAACACTCCATATGGAGGCTTCAAGCACCGGCAATATAAATATAGTATTAAAGTATTATAGAAAATGGAGATGGTGCACTGGCAATATAAATACAGTATTTAAGTATCTTTGAAGATATGCGTTTATAAGTAGTAATGCTACGATATAGTGAAGTTTAAAAGGGGAAAGCCATCTCTTAACACATCTTTGATGCATCCCAAACGGCTAAGGTTAAAAGTTGTGAAATTACATGGTGTGTGGAAATAAATCGATACTTGGAAACACGTGAAAACAAACGAAAATGTGAATCATAATCTTCGAAGATATAAAGATGAAGAAATCATAATCTTCAAAAGAAATAAATATTTTGACAAAAAATCCACCTGTAATATGGCAGAAATGGCTAATGTTGTAGCTTCCGGAAAGAGTTCTCATCTTCACGGAATACTAACAAGTAACCATTTGTGCAAGATTTTCTAAGGGAATATCTGGCTGTCTACATTCTTACTTATAAAAACATCAAAAGTTTGCCCATCCAACGATGTGCGACAAACACAACACTTGTTTAGAAGACTCCATATTGCATTTATACTAGCTCCAATTTTGACATGTAATTTGTCTAAAGGAAACTCTCTTCGAGGTGGATGTAACTCGATAAAATGTCGTCAACATAAATCACACAAGTTCATAATTATATGCTTCTTGATTGATCGATCTTGGTCAGGTGGACTAGTCGGGTAACATTTCTTCGATTCAGAATGTGAATGGACTAAATGGGATCATATGAGCACAATGTTATTTCAAGATGTTGACGGGAAAATGATCTGTTCAACATGGTGACTTCTATGTATGTTTCAGACTTTACATAAAGTTTAGATGGCACCAAGTATAGCTTATTTAATAGATACTAGTAGGGTACCCGCGTGATGCGGCGGCGGGTACCCTGTGACTATATTTTCTGGTAATGTGATGTTATGCGATCATATTTTTTTTAACGATTAATTTACAAATAACAATAGTTTTAGGGTTGATCAGTTAGAAAACTCCTTGCATCTTAACCTAGAGGTTAATGGTTTGATCCTCACTCCCTAAAAAAGGCCGGAGGTCCTTTCCTATCTTAGATATAACTGGAAGCAGCCTCTCTACCTTAGGTAAGGGTAGGCATAGTAATGCGACGGATATTTATATTTTTATTTTTATTTCAGAAAAATCATCTTTTTTACACTATATATATCCCCTACATTTTCATTTTTAATATACACTATTCACATGAACCAAATATCAAAATTAGCCCAAAATCAACTATACCATACAAATAATATACGGCTCATTAGTAATTAGTCTAAGACCATTTTCAGCCTAAACAAACTTTAATCATCAATATCTATTAAGGCCCATGATAAAACTGTTGGAGTTTGTGGATATATATATATATTAATATTCGTATGACTAGAATCGAACTCGAAACCACGGGATTGCACACTTTACGTATGAGAATTAAAGTTTAATAATTTAATATAAAATGTTGTATTTAATTATTAATTACACAAAACAAATAATGAATGTTAGTAATTAATGAAAATTGACTAACATACAAAAGATAAGGACCAAAAATAAAAAAAATAGAGAACAAGAAGGATCTAGAACTCAAGCCCTAACTTGTTCCCTAAGTTTTGTTATCCTATAAAAGCAAGATGAAGGTTTATTTTATGATGTCTCTTGTACGCATAATGCATCATTAAACATAACATTACTTTACTGCTTTCTCTTTTGTCAAGATAAATCACTGACATATACATACATGCACATGTCTTGCAAGTACATGTATAGTATATTAATGTTTTCTTTTCCCGTTGACTTCAGTGGTCGACAAAAGCAACAATATCACAATTGTTTTGGTGATTTGTTTTATTCGGTCCATTGGTTTTGTTTTTAAACAAAATTGTTTTGTGTATTATTTAACTAGCATTAACTTTAATTCGTTAGTAGTACGTGTGTACAAGAACGTGGTGTAAACATACTTTTGTTTACATCTTGGATCGATTAACAAAACGGTAAGGGGTTAATCAATAGATCCCTAATTCCAATAAACCCTAATTAGGGTTCTTCAATTGTTCAAGATTTAATTGAAGTCCATCGGGTACGTTCCTATTTAATTTATGTTAATCTTTTATATGTTATAGATGTTCCTACGCTTTCGCATATGTGTTTACCTATTTTATGATTGTCATGATTCTTATATTATAACAGTGGTATCACGAGCTTGCTATAACATGTAATTGATTACATAAAACATATAAAAAAAATGAATTTTTGATTGTTTTAGATACATGTTTTGGATCTAGGGTTTTATTTTTTACCCTAACCCTAATTTTGGGGGGGGGGGTTGATTTATTCCATGAACCCTAATTAGGATTTGTGGTTTTATTAATTAATTGGATTAGAAACCCTAGGTTGCCTACATGTTTATGTGTTATTTGGGCGTATCCTTGACTTAATTGGTAATTGTTATGCTTTGATCCGTGATGTTACATGCATGTTCGTCATGGATCTTGTTTTTTATCACCTGTAAGATAGATCTTAAATTGGGGAAGACTCCAATAAATATATTAAAATCAATTAATATATGCTATGTAGTGTGTTCTTAGCTTTGGCCTACGCAATTGATTCGTCAATGTATGTGACTCGCCTCCATCAAGAGGAGAAGGCCTTAGTTGATTACATGCATTATTATACCTAGAATTGATTTTATTAGGATCTTTTCTAATACGGATTGCATGTGGCTAATTGTTTCACTTATTTATTATTGGTTGTTTTGATTTTCTTTGATACTTGTTTTATTGTTTTTCGGTTGGACTTGTTGTAAGCAATAAAAGGGTTGTTTTTCATAAAGAAAATTAATATGGACTAATAATTGTGAAACCCTAAAGTGATCAAGTAAGAATCTTGCAAGGTCTTATTGCCAATCGTGGTCCGATTCGCACGGTAATCAGCTCCCAGGCGAGACTAGCAAAATTCAAACTTTATTACTATTTTGAGATTGAATCCATAAACTTTTGCTTGAATGATGTTTTGTGCAAGCATGCTTTTAAAATTAAGTCTTTTAAGATGATATTCATAACCGTGATTTGAAGGCTTTGAAAAGAGCCTTAGAGTCTGCCTTGGTTATCACAATCTTGAATATGTCTTAAACGAATTACTTTTAAAATCATATGTTGTAGAAAGTCATCTTAGGGTTTTGGCATAAACCTCAAGTAAAACTTTGTGTATTAATTTCACGAATCGGATATAAAAAGTTTTTATGAAAACTTATGTTATAAAGATGAGTGCATGCATCTTTGTACATAATTTTTGATTGACACATCAAAAATTTATACCCTAAAATTTAAGTTACATGCCATCTAACTATAAGAAACACTTGAAGTTATTATTTAGTAAACGTGAGACGCAGGCTAAATTTTAATGACAAGGTAAATTTCCGAGTGTGCGTGAGACCACACATGGAGAATTTGCAGTTTCTAAGTTAGACGACTTAATTAAGTTGATGCGTGAGACCTAGAGCTTAAGGCATGAGATGGGATGAAACATGCTTACATGACAAATTGATGAATCAATTTGATGTAAATCCCATAATGATCTAGGAATTGGAAAAGTGTTTGCCAATTATTGTTTGACAGATTACCATCTTTTATACTTTCACCACTAGCAGATCAACTGATGTGGTGGAATCTATGTAAAGTTGGATCCTAGATTTTCAAGAAAATATGTTGGTTATATGAATATAACCTTGGGTATTATATTTTCTTGGAAATATAAATTATCGAAAATACTAAAAATTGAATTTTGTAAATTCTTTACATGTATTAATGCAACTCAAAATCGTAAACGTAAGTTATTCTTTTAATTGATCTACACCCGTTTGGGTTTTTGGTTAGAGTCAATATTTACAAAAAGAATCAATAAAGTCTTCTTTCCATTAGGAGAAGTGTGAGACTTAAATCTTAATCCTTTTCATGAATGAGAAAGGTATAATAGGATGATTAGAATTGTCTAAATTCTAAATACATAACTCATAGCAAAATTTAATAGTAAGATTATTTGCACTTTATGAGTTATTAAATTAGAAGCTAGACTGAGTACTGCAAAATGGTAAAAGACGAATTATATTATTTTATCTAATTGTTTTGATTTGACCATTTAAAGATACTACATACAATTGTTGGAATGGTAGATCTATACAGGAAGAAATTGCATGCCCAATTTTTTCAAGTTAATAGTTTGGAATGTGATGAATCACATTTATGTAGTAGAATACATCCTTTTATAACCTATATATAATTGTTGGAATAGGTTTTCTTAAAAGATGTAGGAAAGTAAACAAGTACACTATTTCCTTTCACTGATTAATGAAACATTTACAATGTTGTCAAATTCAGTGGGAGTATTGTGTTTTTATTACTGAATAAGGGATTATTACTATATTCTCTAATTCAGTGGGAGTTACAAGACTTATTGTATTAATTCTAACTTAGATTATCTTTTGAATATCTCAAGGTAATTACTTTCCAAATATAGACACTAATATTTTCAAGGATAGTCATGTATGTTTCCTTGATTGATTGAGTAAACTCTATATCTACTAAGTTATGTTAATGACACAAATCATATTGTTCACATTAACAAACGCGTGCGTGTTGTTTATATGATACATGGTGTTGTAACATGCACAAGTGGGAGAAATCTTCATTATGTGCAAAGTACAACACAAAAGAATATGATTTAAAGCATTCTCTTAACTGCAAAGTAAGAGATTATAATTCTAATTAGATTAATAAATCTAATCTAAGAAACACTTGGTGTTAAAATTTAGTAAACGTGAGACGATGACTAAATATTAACAACAAGGATAATTTACTGTTTCTAAATTAGACATCTATTAGAACATATGTGTCAAATAAAAATACTACTTCAGCTTTAATATTTATGTATTATTGGAATGACATAAATGCATGAAGTAATATAATACTACTTCAATAATTATGTATTCTTAGAATGACATAAATAAATAAAGTAGTGTGTTAACTTGAAAATATTATTGAAACCAAATGATAGTGTTCATGATTACTTTAATTATACATGTTTATACTTTATTGTATAGTTATAAATATGAAGTCTTCTAAGTATTACAAGACTTATAATTAAGTAAGACGTTAGCTTGTTATGGTCTTTTAATTAAGACATATACAAGAAGTCATTGAGTTGATCAATGATTAATAACGTATAGTGGGATTATAACATGTTTATGTTTTATAAGACATAAACATGAAGTGACTTGATTAATAAGTACTTGGGTTATAAAGCATGCAATTGGCTTGAAAATACTATTATACCATTAAGTTGATTTAGTTGGTAAATAGGTATGCCAACAGGAATATGGTTATCTTATATATATTGTTAGATCTTCTTACAATATTAGTTCTAATTGAAGTACCACATATGGATAGTATGTTCAGTTAGGGAATCAAACTCTTGTTAGATTGTTTGATTGAAGATAACTATGATTTCTTTTCTTCTAAAAGTTATCAAGGTTAGAAATTGAGTATAGATTGAAAATACTCAATTAGACTCCTGGAAGATTAATAAGACGTTATTGAATTATGAAATGTGATGAATCACATTAAGTCTTAAAATTGAAGTTCTGAATTTGTTAAGTTACTTATGTGAAGGTTATTAACAAAGAGCTATCAATGCGTATTTGTAAAGTCCTAAAAGAGAAAATTGGATTGTTGCTCTAATTGCTAAGTACTTATATTCTATATAATGCTAAAGGCAAGTGGGAGTATTTTATCTTGAAAAGATAGAATTACAAGATACATTATCTTCTAAAATCACACTAGTTAAAATCATGATGAGGCTTAACATGTAAATGATAAACCTCAAGATGATGGAATTATCATTCATAGATCCACTTGGATATCTCATATATTTAATAAATATACTGACAATTATATGATGTAATATTACCAAAATAATGAATTGGGTAAATTGCTCATAATATGAATGTTATAGATGTTGTTCATAAAGATATTCAAATTTAGAAAATTTGGTTTATCTTAATTCTTAATAGTTAGAGAATGATGATGAGTTTATTCAAAGATAATGTAACCCTAGTGGTTTAAATCTTTGTGAAATAATCATATGGACAAAATTGTACACATATATTAATGCATGTCTTATGACAAGATTATTAATCATAATTAAGCAATTAACTATGATTGAATACTCTTTCCTAAGCACATTAAAGATACAAAGATGGTTAATTGACATATTTATATGAATATGAAATTTGACAATGAATATCAAAAACTATTTCTTGAATAATTACTTGAGCAAGGACGATAAGTAATCAAAAGGAGTTTATGAATTCAAGAAAATCTTTGGAAGTGTACAAAGTGCAATAATCCATGAATGGATAAATGCATGCATCTAGGAGATTATTCTTATGATAAAATCTATGTTTAGGTTTATAATTAAAATAAGGTAATTTCCAAGTATTCCTGAAAACTAGTGGGAGTGTTATGTTTGATTTACTAAATCATATATGTTGTATAACATATAAGAAGTTACATTCCATATAAGTGAAATGCTAAGACTTAGTTTGGAATGAAACTGTAAGTGAAAGATTTAGAAAATAAAACATACAACCTTGGAACAAAAGTTTATTATTTAATAAACATGTGCGGTAAATGATTCTAATAGAATATGATATATCATTTAGTAAATGGATATACATATTTGTATAGATAGTACATGAATAAAAATCAAAGTTTGACTGAAGGATTTTCATGTGCATTGTATTATTGTTGTATCATGCTTAAGTGCTTAAATGATTTGACAATATTTGATATCCAATTAAAGGTTATTATATAACTTGTGTAATAGATATTCTAATGGAAAATGTTTGAAATTAGAATAATGATCCTCAACCTGGAATAGCTCCTAAACATTACACTATGGATATTAAGTTTACGAAAATTTTAAAGAGCATATTGTGTTTAATATACAATGATGCTGGTTTAATTGAGATGACACTCAATAACTAGTCATGAAGGATTTCATGAGAACTAGTTGTGCTCAACTAAGAGCATAGTTGCATTAAACATTAAAGAATTAGAATACTTTAAACTTTAAAAGGTTTGAAAGTTTGATTGTCATAAGTTGGTGATTGAGGATATCGCACTATTTATGAAAAATTATGTGGCTATATCAAGATAGTTGGATTTACACATACAAGAATTTTAATTATTGGATTCTTGAAAGAAGTATTCTCAAAATTCGGATAGATCATAGTTAGATGAAATAATGCCTTGTCAACAAGTATGATTGTCATTACTTGAGGCATAATTGTCTTCAAGTTATTACTTGAGGAAAATTCATTAACTGGTATAATCATGCATTGATCTATTTTAGTATTTGGATAAAGGACATTAAGCAATTATTATTTATAATGAATTAAAGTACTTAGTACGTTTGTTTTCATTAATAATAAATTGTGTCCTATATTTGCATGTTTAAATCCGTGAATAACTTATTCTAAATTGTCCGTTGTCGATTAATGATATGGGAATATCATTAAAATAAGACAAATCTGAGTAATGGTTAAAAATATACTTGAAAGTATATTGATGCGTTGACATACCAATTTCACATGATATTTGATGAATTGAATATAGGACTTATCCCAACTACATGATTTTACTTTATGGATCTTGTCAGTAAGTAAATCATGAATTTGTTATCCTTAGACTTGAGATACCAGATAAGTGTCATGGATGTAGTGCATTTTTGTGAAGCAATCTACCGCTCACCGTAACATGGAGTTATAAGGGTTGCTTTCAGAAGTGTTGCAAAGTTCATGGGTTATTCTTGTAGTTAAGAGAGAATTTGTTCCTTCTGATTTGTTCAGAAGTTTAATACTGCTGGGCCCCTCGTAGGGTTGTCAAGATGTTTGCGTGCGCACGCCCAAATTCTATCTGGAATACGTTCAGATGTTTTGGTAATCTTGCTCAATCATAAACAACGAGAAACAGAATTGTTAATTAAAGAATGACTAAGATCCATATCTTTATTAACGTGGTATTAGTAACAAAAGGATAATAATAATAATAATGAATCATTAAAGGTTTTTCCAGGAGACCTTCCTCGAGTTGATCTAGGGGCATTGGCGTGTTGCTAGACGCTAACCAATGTCATTACACTATTAATAGATATCCAAGTGGGAGCTGTTGGAGTTTGTGGATATATATATATATATATATATATATATATATATATATATATATATATATATATATATATATATATATATATATATTAATATTCGTATGACTAGAATCGAATTCGAAACCACGGGATTGCACACTTTACGTATGAGAATTAAAGTTTAATAATTTAATATAAAATGTTGTATTTAATTATTAATTACACAAAACAAATAATGAATGTTAGTAATTAATGAAAATTGACTAACATACAAAAGATAAGGACCAAAGATAAAAAAATAGAGAACAAGAAGGATCTAGAACTCAAGCCCTAACTTGTTCCCTAAGTTTTGTTATCCTATAAAAGCAAGATGAAGGTTTATTTTATGATGTCTCTTGTACGCATAATGCATCATTAAACATAACATTACTTTACTGCTTTCTCTTTTGTCAAGATAAATCACTGACATATACATACATGCACATGTCTTGCAAGTACATGTATAGTATATTAATGTTTTCTTTTCCCGTTGACTTCAGTGGTCGACAAAAGCAACAATATCACAATTGTTTTGGTGATTTGTTTTATTCGGTCCATTGGTTTTGTTTTTAAACAAAATTGTTTTGTGTATTATTTAACTAGCATTAACTTTAATTCGTTAATAGTACGTGTGTACAAGAACATGGTGTAAACATACTTTTGTTTACATCTTGGATCGATTAACAAAACGGTAAGGGGTTAATCAATAGATCCCTAATTCACATAAACCCTAATTAGGGTTCTTCAATTGTTCAAGATTTAATTGAAGTGCATCGGGTACGTTCCTGATGCGTGGGAATCGCACCTTGCTTTACCTCTCGAGGGATCTCGCGAGGCTTACAACCCCCACCAGGCAGTGTACCTGATCGTTGTAGTATAGTATAGTGACAAGTACCGGGGGATTGATCGTTCAGCTTAGGAATAGTGTCGCTAGGATTAGAAAGCCTAATTAAAAGTTCTAGAGATGAAAGATGATTATTTTTGTGTTTTTATATTTTTATAAAAGCAAGTAAATCTCGGGTTTTGAAGGAGTGGGCGGAATTAGTTGCTATTCAACTAACCCAAAAACTATTATATAATTAATTAAACTAATGAAAATGAAATTAAACTAATATTAAACTAAGGTTGTGAGCAGTATTTGTAGAAATTGTGTTTACTTAGACTTCATTACTCCCTAGATATCTTTTACATGTCAATTACTTGTTACACTTGTATGGATGACGGATTGTATTCCTTAATACCATTCGTGGGGTGGCATACATAACTCCCCAACTCTATGAGCTCTTATCTCCTCCTACACCATGCCCAGCACAACTATAGGGATTGTAAACAGTGGCTCATGCATTAAATACAACCAATAAAGACCTAGTACGCCTCGGTTCATGTTTCTTAAGACTTTCAAGCATGTTACCATTTGGAGATCTGCCAGTTTTCTTAAGCCTAACATATAATATCATTCATCCAAGAACAAGAATAGACAAGTAATCAACACATAATCAACATCTAGGTTTCATTAGATCTAAGCAAACACAAAGGAAATCTAGCCTAGCATAGTAGAATTAAGATAAGAACAAAAGATAGACAACCAACACATAGACATATTGATTGAATTAAGAGTATACTTATCTCAATTACAATGTAAGGTCTCAAGGGTTTGGAACCCTTGAAAAACCTATAAAAGAGGCACCAAAATCGTCTTTAGGGTTTCACCAAAACTTCTCTCTCTTTAATGAAAAAACTAGAAAACTATATATAGGAAAATCGTCCTGACGGCGTCAAGAGTAAAATCTGACGCCGTCACCTCGCCGCCATATACTTCCTCGGACGCCCTAGATCCACTTGTGACGGCCTATGTGACGCCGTCACCACCTACGGTAAATTAATCTTGGCCACTTTGACGCCGTCATCTCTCCATCTGACGCCGTCACCAGCTACGGTAAAATATTCATCTTGTCTGACGCCGTCAAGACGCAAGTTGTGACGCCGTCACCTTGTGTTTCCAGCTTGGATTTTTGGTACTTTGTCGTTTTCTTCACTTTATGCTCCAAAAACGTCCAAAATAGCCTATTTTCCAGAATTCACTCTCCAAACACCTAAAATCACAAAAGGAACAATTTAGGGCAATATTTGATCAAATAAAGTCGGATTCGGGCTTAAATGACCCCCTAAAAATGGATCATTTTTCGCCTCATCATATACCCTTACACTTGAGATTTGCTTGTCCTCAAGCAAATGAGCTTTTATTCTACTCAAAAGACAAGTTAGGGGTCATTTAACACTAATATAAAAGTAATTACAACAAATAATCGTTCCACTAAAGACCAATAGACAAGCACGGAGGTCATACACAAGCACCTCACAAATAGTGTTTAGATACTCACATCTCTCGGGTGTAATAAAGTAATATAATATTATGGAAATGGAAGATATCTCTCACTACCTGTCATAGCAAAATAGATTACCATAGGCTTGGGAAAGGATCAAACCTCCACCACATGGCGTAAGCACCTAGGATAAACTATCAAAGAGGTCTCTTAAAAGGGTTATAACGTTAGGTGTAGGGATATGAATTACACGGTTTTGTTGGATAAAGGGAATTTTACTGGTGGCGAGTTAACAATCTTAGTAAATTACATGTACAAGATGGCGTTGCTAAGCCAAGACTAGACTCGACTTAAGCTAATAAATGAAAAAGAACAAAAACATAAAATGAACACAGAACAAAAATGGGATGGTAGTCCGTATGTTTTTTCCTTTTTTTCTTTTCTATTTTTTTTTTCTTTTTCTTAATTTTTTCGATTTCCTTTTTTTTTTTTCATACACTCTTACCCTACCATCCAAAATAATACATCATAGGGGTATGAGCAATCCCCTTACACTTGAATCTTTACATACTTTACATTAAACTATTCTAATGACTCGAATTAAGAAAATCAAAACACTTGGAGCACTTTTAAGATTAACGCACATATGGGGGTAATAATATTATGTTCTTCCCCATTACTCCATAAAATAAGTACTTACCCATGAGTCCCAATCGTCCCAAAACAATATGTACAAGGATATGACTCGACTTAGCAACCATGTAATCAATTAGAAAGTTAACTTAGGGTTTAATAAATAACAATAATGCACTAAAAATGAGCGCATACACGGAAGGCTAAGGCGATTTGGTTGTACATTTAAGTGGGGTGTAACAAATTCTTCCTTTAAGTAAAATGCTTAAAGTTAGAAACGAAAAGATAGGCTCGGAGGGGTGTACTAGGGGTATCGTGTACTAAAAATGAGTACAACGCAAAGGTTGTGGGAAAAATTAGTTGACTTCACTAGCCAAGTAATATGACTTAAATGGTCAAGTAATTATGATACGGGTTTAACACAAGGGTGATCCTAATGCCTCTTATCATGTAGTAAATCCTATCACACGAATGTAGTCTCACTAGCGGTCTCGGGATGCATCACTAACGCAAGTTCTAGAATCTAAATGCTACCGGTACACTCATAAGCATCAATAATGAATGTTTTTCCTATCAAAACTAAAGGCGTACCTCACATTTTTGGGTGGAAAATTTTTCTGAATATACGGTTATGTGCTAGTCATACAACCTCCTATCCATGAGACGCTTGCTATGGCTAAAGTTTCACTCCTAAATGTTGTAAAAAAATTTAAATTTGGCGCTAAAATTACACTAACAAGTATTTCTCATAGTTTTATTACTCATCTAGTATCAAACAAAACAAACTCAAGCGAAAGTGCATATGTATGGTATCATCTTTTTACCCTCCCCTTACACTTAGGATGAACATTGTCCCCAATGTTCAAGTAAAGAATGTAAAAGTTAAGAAGTAAAGAGAATGAAATCAAATACTCCCCTGATTCGCTCGGTATGGATTTTAGGTTGGTCAGGTTAAATCTTCCTCCAAGAAAATGAACAATCAAAGCTTCCCTTCTAGAATATAAATCATCTTCTTGTCTTAAATAACCTGTAAATCCTGACAAAAGTAGACAAGGCAACCTCGCGTAAAATCGGCGGCATCCTATATAAGTTACTAAATCCTAGAAAACAAAGTAAGATATAATGCTTGTGGAATGAAGTTTGCAGATTTCCTGGAGATTATAAAACTTAATAATTCACAAAAACCATAAGACTCCGTTAGAAAAACAAAACCGGTAAAATTTCCAGATTTTTGACTCCTGACGCCGTCAAGAGCAATTGCCTGACGCCGTCAGAATGGACCTGCAGAAATCTTTATGTTAAGTTTCCGGAAAATTTCTGGAAAAACCTTGTCCTACTTCCTGGAAAATCTTGCAAAACTTCATTATGACTCAATACAAGCATTTGACTCTAACAAATACGAATACACATGTTCATTAATTATTGTGGAGAGTCATGATCGGTTTGTTTCTTAAAAACATATTTGGGGTTTCCCCTTACACTTATCTTTTGAAAAAATACCTTTAGGTTGAAGTTAAGACTAGGCCAAACAACATAATAAAGTATTTCACATTTTAATTGAGAAACATGATCAACCAACAATAAAAATAAAACATGCATACGGAAGCAAATAACAATCAAACAATTAAAATCACACAAAACATGGGTTGCAAAGATAAACCATCAACAAAAATCAAAAGCTAATCATTCATACACAAATTAAAAGAACAGAAATGGAAATTGTTCAACGCCAACAAAGGCCGGATCCTAGACTATTACAACCAAATGTTTCAAATTGTTCAACCAAGAATAAATTGTTCAAGAATTACAGACATCAAGATGGATCACTGAGGGGGAGGACCAAAACGATAATCATAGCCTGGTGGGAGATGTCCAGTGTACCCATAGGGAGGGTAGTCAGTCTCTCGGCCTGGGAAGGGGTCAATCTGCAGGTGAGGCTCAAGCTGATCTCGGGTGGAGAGGTGCTGCATCTGGCGGACGGTATGATCATACATCCAGTCAAAGCGCTGGTCGGTAGCTGCTCGCCATGTGTCCATCTGACCCATCCAGACACCCTGGTGTGCCTGCCAGTCTCCCCGACTCATGTGTCGGTAGTAATCAGCCGTCCCTGCCTCATACTGATGCTGCTGGGGCACTCCCTCATCATCACCGTCATCATCCTCATCATCAGCCCCTATGTACCATATATAGGTACCATCCCCAATCTGCATCACAATCCTCATCTGCCTAAGGGATTTCGCCCTCATTATCCTGCAGTTCCCACAGTCGCTCAAGTATCCCATGATCTGAGGAGTAAGAAGACCATAGGAACGAGCCAACCGTGTGATGAACATCCCCCCATAAACCTTGTCGATATCCCTCTCACCCACACTGGTCTTCAAGTAACTGGCCACCCAAAACGGGATGTTGCAGTAGACATCCTCGGAAAAGATGGTGTACAAGTAGAATAAGTCCGAAGAAGTGATACGGTGGGTGGTACCCTGGCGTGCAGACAAGCTATAGGTGATGCATCTGTGAACTAGCCTGACAATGGGGTCCCTTATAGATGCAGCCCCAGTAGTCGAGGTGTAGGCCCCATTCCCTATGGTGGGCCAAAAGGTAACACACCTCATCTCATTCCGCTGAGTCTCTCCGTGTAACAGATTCAGCAGAAAATCCCCATCAACCTCCTCACTAGTGTATAGCCCTAGCCTCCAACCAAACTCAGCCACAGAACAAGACCTCAACTCACCTCCTAGCCTAAAGTATATCGTGATGCCCCCCATATCTCCCCTAGCCTCAGCTTGGTCAAACCGGAAGGTCGCAAAGAACTCCCGGACTAACTCACTAAACACCGTCTCCCTCATCCTAAACAATCTCTCCCATTGCGGACCCGCGAATCCATCTGTGCGGATCCTCCCTACAAACTCACCCTCCAACCCACTAGCTCTCAAAAAATCCCAGTCAACCACCGCCCCAACATCGATGTGGTGGTTACACAACTCCTCATACTTAGTACTAGTGCCGACATCACCAAACTCGCTCCAACTATGCACTAATTCCCCATAAGTAACTCCTTGAGATCTAGAAGAACTACCCCTATGTTGGCGAGTTCGTTTGCTCATTTTCCTGAAAAAAATGTAGTGAGTGGAAATGATTAGAACGCGAGATTTATATGAATTTTATGCAGTCAGACACATCTGACGCCGTCAAGAGCAATTTCTGACGCCGTCAGATGGACCAGAAATGAAGCCACGCAAATGCGAGGGAAAAATCAATTTTCAAACTCTTAACCCATTACCCAAACGCTCCTTAAATCAGGAAACAGGGGTGGGGGTCAAAAAATACGAGGCATGACGGGTTCTCCCTAAATTAATGCATGTTTCGGATGAGACAACATCATCAAATGGTAACCCCACGATTACAAATCACCAATTGGATGGCATTACGATTTGCTAATGGTGGGTCAAGAATGGGGTTTCGGGCGAAAGGGGTTTTTCAAATTGACGGGTCCTAAGGATAATTAACCGAAGGCGGAAGATGTCGAATTGGGGGTTTGAGAGTGAGAGTAGCAGCAACACTTGGGTGAGATTTGTGGGGTATGGGTTGAAAGTGATTGGTTCTTGGGTTAATATTGCTGATCCGTCGAGCTGACGGCGTCAAGGGTTAAATTTGACGCCGTCAAATGCCCGTGTGGGGTGAACTTTGGAGTAGTTTCAAGTTTAGTCCCTGCTCTTTGCGTGAATAACTAAACGCGAGTAAAACTCATGAGTAGCTATTCCGTTATCGAGGTCCACCAGGGTCGAACGTCTCATTACTGTCGCGGAAAGAGGTGAGGTAGTAGCTGGGGTCGGGCGATGTTTTGGCTAAGTTGATCTTTATGCACGGGTCATTGGCGCGAGAAGAAAGATGTTGTTCAATGGGAGGTTTCAAATCAATGGTATTTATGAGGTGTGGCCTCTTCACACCGGGTTTAAAACCAAAAGAATGTTTTTTGGATGAGATCGGGAATGTGGTTCGCAAGCACCCAACGAAAATGTAATTTATCCGCGAGCTTTTCTCCGTATGGGGGTGCTTATGAGAATGGGGGGTAGTTAGTGGTAAAGCTTTTGAGGAGAATTTCCAGCTGTCCTCCTGGTCAAATACCAAAGAGGCTGACACCTCGAAGACTTTTTCAATTTTTTTGGGTATAGAATTTTCTTTGATCTTTTCTTTGACCCTTGATATGAATTGGTCTGCGAAATCCATGAAGGCTTTGTGAGTGTTTTCCATGCGTGCCTCAAGGTGCTGGATTTGCTTTTCCTGATTATCCATGAAGGTTACCATTATTCCTTCGAATTCCTCTTGTCGTGAGCATTCAGGAAAATTTTGGCAGATAGCCGTGTTCCTATGTGGACTAGAGTTCCATATGGGTTCATTAGCCAGTTTCTCAATACTCATCAGTTCTTTTACCTGTTTCTCGATACTTCCCAACAATTGTTCTTGGGTGGCACATGCATAGTCAAGCTTTGCTTTGCTTGGGAGCATCGGGTCCTCCCATCCTTCCTCTTCGTATTGTGCCAACTCCTCAAGAACTTTCCAGCATTCGTCAACGCTAAGTCTATCTAGTCTACCCTTGGCTGCGTAATCAATGGCTTTCCTTGTTTGATAGTCAACCTTACCATAAAAGATTTGGATCTGCAGCCATGGTTCGATCCCATGATGAGGAACTTTTCGGAGTAGGTCTTTATATCGATTCCATGCTTCATAAAAAGATTCATTTTGACGTTGTTGGAACATCAAGATGTCATTCCTAAACTTAGTAGTTCTCCCCAGTGGGAAAAATTGAGCAAGGAAACGAGTGGTGAGATCATCCCATGTGGTGATGGATCCCGCGGGTAAACGCTCAAGCCATTGACTAGCTTGATCCCGTAGAGAGAATTGGAATAGGCGTAAACGGGTAGTCTCTCTAGTTTCAACACCTAGGTCTATGGAATCTACGATTTTGAGGAAGTCCTTAAGGTGTTGGTTTGGATCTTCGGAACGAAGTCCATGGAATGCACATCCGCTTTGCACCAACCGGATGGTGTCGGATCGCAAGGGGGTCACATTGGCTCCGGTGAGCTCAATGGTGTTTCGGTAGCCTTGGTGGCTAGGTCGGGAATACTCTCCTAAGGTTCAGGGCCTAAGGGGTTCTAATGGTGGGTTTTGTTGTGGTGGGATGATGGGTTCAAAGATGTTACCACCTTCCATGATGTCGGATGGTAAAGTTACGAACAAAGGCACGAAGAAATAAGATAGACTAAAGAAGACCTAAAAATAAAAATAAAAATCTTACTAGAAAGGAATCTAGCAAGTAGACCTAATAAAAAGAAATCCTAACCTAGACAATAACTATTCCCCGGGTTGCGGCGCCAAAAACTTGATGCGTGGGAATCGCACCTTGCTTTACCTCTCGAGGGATCTCGCGAGGCTTACAACCCCCACCAGGCAGTGTACCTGATCGTTGTAGTATAGTATAGTGACAAGTACCGGGAGATTGATCGTTCAGCTTAGGAATAGTGTCGCTAGGATTAGAAAGCCTAATTAAAAGTTCTAGAGATGAAAGATGATTATTTTTGTGTTTTTATATTTTTATAAAAGCAAGTAAATCTCGGGTTTTGAGGGAGTGGGCGGAATTAGTTGCTATTCAACTAACCCAAAAACTATTATATAATTAATTAAACTAATGAAAATGAAATTAAACTAATATTAAACTAAGGTTGTGAGCAGTATTTGTAGAAATTGTGTTTACTTATACTTCATTACTCCCTAGATATCTTTTACATGTCAATTACTTGTTACACTTGTATGGATGACGGATTGTATTCCTTAATACCATTCGTGGGGTGGCATACATAACTCCCCAACTCTATGAGCTCTTATCTCCTCCTACACCATGCCCAGCACAACTATAGGGATTGTAAACAGTGGCTCATGCATTAAATACAACCAATAAAGACCTAGTATGCCTCGGTTCATGTTTCTTAAGACTTTCAAGCATGTTACCATTTGGAGATCTGCCAGTTTTCTTAAGCCTAACATATAATATCATTCATCCAAGAACAAGAATAGACAAGTAATCAACACATAATCAACATCTAGGTTTCATTAGATCTAAGCAAACACAAAGGAAATCTAGCCTAGCATAGTAGAATTAAGATAAGAACAAAAGATAGACAACCAACACATAGACATATTGATTGAATTAAGAGTATACTTATCTCAATTACAATACAAGGTCTCAAGGGTTTGGAACCCTTGAAAAACCTGTAAAAGAGGCACCAAAATCGTCTTTAGGGTTTCACCAAAACTTCTCTCTCTTTAATGAAAAAACTAGAAAACTATATATAGGAAAATCGTCCTGACGGCGTCAAGAGTAAAATCTGACGCCGTCACCTCGCCGCCGTATACTTCCTCGGACGCCCTAGATCCACTTGTGACGGCCTATGTGACGCCGTCACCACCTACGGTAAATTAATCTTGGCCACTTTGACGCCGTCATCTCTCCATCTGACGCCGTCACCAGCTACGGTAAAATATTCATCTTGTCTGACGCCGTCAAGACGCAAGTCGTGACGCCGTCACCTTGTGTTTCCAGCTTGGATTTTTGGTACTTTGTCGTTTTCTTCACTTTATGCTCCAAAAACGTCCAAAATAGCCTCTTTTCCAGAATTCACTCTCCAAACACCTAAAATCACAAAAGGAACGATTTAGGGCAATATTTAATCAAATAAAGTCGGATTCGGGCTTAAATGACCCCCTAAAAACGGATCATTTTTCGCCTCATCAGTTCCTATTTAATTTATGTTAATCTTTTATATGTTATAGATGTTCCTACGCTTCCGCATATGTGTTTACCTATTTTATGATTGTCATGATTCTTATATTATAACAAAAACTACCAAACAATTTATGATATCATTTGGCCAGCCCAATTAACAACCAAACCATTATATAACCCAAATGTTAGGACTTATAAATATGTTTACAAAACCTAAATTACCTTATTCCTGCCCTAATTTACCTCACAAAAATATGCAGCCATGATTTGTAGCCACACAAACATCATGTACTCTTCCTTTCTTTCTTATTTTGATAACTGAACATAACCAACAATCTATGTTTATAAGAAAATCAGACACTTTTCTTGAATATCAAACGAAAACTCTCTCTAAGGTTTTATGTTGTGTTGACCATGATGGTGGTTTTGAGATGGGGTTAGAACTGAGGTAGATGTAGATGTTGGGTTTTATTGTTGCTGTATACTTTCTGTTCGTGGACCATAGATGGAATAAGTTTGATGATTGTTCTGGTTTGATTGATGATTGTTCTTTTCTTCTTTCGTTTCATCTTCATTTTTGTTTTGATATGTAACGGTACATTTTTTTTTCATCTTTTGTAGAATGCATTAATTGGTCGAGGGGGTGACTGGTTTGTGAATTTTGGAGCCGTCCGACCTTCATTGATCTTGTAGTTGCAGTGGCGGCGACTCGGTCAGCGTAGGGGCGACCGGTCCGATCGACCAACTACTGTGCCCAGCCTAATGGCTTTATTTTTAAGTACTTGGCTTAGTAGCTTGATTAGATTGTACATTATGGTTAAATGATTGTATATTTTGGTGAAGGGGTGAATTAATTAGTGTTTTAATTATATGTGTTAGATTGTTTACCTTAAAATCATTGTGCTTTATATACTTGTGCTTTGTGTTTTATCACTTGTATTTACTTTAAAGCTATTGTACATTGTGCTTAAATGGTCGTAATTTTTGGTGAAGGAGTGTTTTTAATAGTATTAATGTTGTTTGGTATAATATTGGTCTTAAAATAACACCACGCTGTTTTTTGTTGTAGAATATGCTTACTTTGTTTTAATTCTGAAAATTGGGTGCATTAAAGTTTTGTAAACCATGCATTATTTCTTGTAAATATGAAAATTTTGGAGAGAGAGTGCTTCATGCATTATATGTAGTATAGATATACTCAAACATCATGATGCATCACAAATAGTTAGATGACAAAAATTCACCCATGATGTGGTTGAAACGACATGTTGCCAACTTCTAGGAAAGAGTGAGATCAAATCCAGGAAAGAGAGAGAGTGCTTCATGCATTATATGTAGTACTAGATTAGAGACCCGTTGACACCGGGTAATATTTTAAAGAAATAGGTCAAATGAGATAATAAAAAAAGTAATAACGTAAACATGTTATATTTAATATATGAAAGAAAAAATGAGACAATGCGTCAATTATCCGATAAGCAATTGAGTTTGTTACAATTATACTAAAAAACATCCAAGCGTTGGCGAATTTAAAATTGATTGTCTCGAATAGAAAATGGCGTGTTTCATAATGAGAACCTTCTAATAAGCAACAACCTTGATTGATGATTTTAACTATATGCTCTTGCAAGGACTACGGGTATGTTTGGAAAAAGTAACTGTTGTTGGAACTGGAGATAAAGATTATAATAAGATACAGTATTATTTTTATAAATTACATGAAGTAATCTTTGGTTTTAAGAGATTATGAAAGATTTATTTATTTTTTATTTTTTTTTTAATCTCTTATAAGTTATGTCTACCAAACAAAGATTATTTTTTAATTAGCTTATTTTTTGGAAAAATGATCATAATCTCTCAATAATCTTGTATGCCAAACATACCCTACATCATCCAAACCTTTCATACCATTCAATCAAAATCTGCAACATAAATGCATGATGAGGATTTACAACTTATTCAACGATTTCTCTATCTTTCATGTGTCGAATCTTAAAATTTAACATTGTATTCGTACATGATATAAACGTCTCGTCTAAATGATTGGTTATGTACCAGTCATTTTCAATATGTCAACTACACTACTGTTTGAGCCAAAAATTTCCATTTGATGATCAGAAATGATTATTTCTTCTAATATCTTTAACAACATTGTAAGGTAGGTAACTACTGTAACTTTCTTTTCAGAAATATAACAAAAATTTCATAGAGTACTACAACATAAATAAAACTATTGTCTTATATATATATATATATATATATATATATATATATATATATATATATATATATATATATATATATAATAACTTAAGAAACCACCTTAACGAATTTCTCATTGGAACCTTTGTTGAAAGGTTTGAAGAAGTTTTTCACCAAAACATATTAGTTATAAGTTATTGTATCTATTAATTGAATGAATAAACCAAAGTGATCTTATATGAGGCCATACTATACCTTCTATCTTTGTAGCAGAACATAAAACGAAAACAAATTTACAACAGGTCCTTCACTAAGCTCTCCAGCATCAACTCATACATGTGGTGACTGTGTGACCATAGTTAGAACAGCATGATGATGTATGGAGCAGATGGAACGTGTGGTCTTGCTTCCTCAACATATCAGATGGTAAGCCTGTTTCGTTTTCCACGATATCTTTTGATCATACTTGATGATTGCAACAACTCTATGAAAATATTGCATTTCATCTGTGGTGTTCATCTTGGTTAGTCAATGAAAATGTATGCAATAAACACGTACTTACAAAGCAATCCCAATCACCCCCTTAAATTGGATTAAACAACTTCATCTAAACACTAAAAGAACGCTTATCTTCTTTTAACAGCATGCAAACATTGCAATTAGTGGAGACCTAATCACAAACACCACCAAACAAAATCTATAGTAAAATTAGTAATCTACAAAATTATATAGCGTCATTTCAATGCCCAAGAGAGGTGTTTTGCTTACCCACCTTTTACCCATGACCCTTCTTTTACCCTTCTGTTGACCCATTTACATAGGTGTCCCAGAAGATCATAAAAACATGTTATTCATTTCCTCGTCGAATAAAAAATAGTGTTGGAAGATAAATCAGTGTGTGGTCCAACCCACGTTAGTAGACATAAATAGGAGTTGGATAAATTGAACATATACGTTTGGCTATATCAACTGACCCATTTGGGCAAGATAAATTAATGCGTGTTCCAACCCACGTTAAAAAAGCACTCCATTGATCTACCTGTTTAACCTACATATTTGATCCCATCCATTTTGCTACATCCATTTTTACCTTGCGCACCATACAATATCATAAACAAAATCACCAAACAAAGGAAATCCTTATGTGATATCAGGCTATGTTTGTGTACATGGGCTTATGAGTTTAAGAGTAGCCCATATTCAAGCATTTTCTAAGCCTATGGTCCAATCAAAGTCACCTTTACGGTTTTACTATATCCAACCCAGGTTTTGGGTATATGATCATCAGCATATAATGGATGAAATCGTGAGAACGAAATCATCTCGTGCTCGAATTCCTTTTTTCATTGAGATGATCTTCTTGTATACCCAGTGAATCCACGCTTAGGCAAATTATAACCTTCTCAAGGCAGCAATTTTGGTTCTAACTTAATGAAAAGGTATATCTGTGATATTTAAATATAAAGTTATACAAAAATAAAAGGACACTTTGACCGAGTGGTTAAGGCGTGTGCCTGCTAATCACCTACTATGTGCCCAGGCAAAATTTACTATTAGAAAACATGTATATGGTTATGATAATATAGTTAAAAATACATGGATTACGATATCATTGACAACTTAAACGACTTATTGCTGACTAAAATTTTGAGACATTTATTTCTGGAAGGATCAATTTGATTGGTCAATTTACTGATTGGACATGTGTTCAAAATTTGTGCTCATGTTTTAGAATGGCAGTGAAACTGACTATTAAAAAATTAAAGGGTCAAAGACGGTTAATACGTACGTTGGAGCAGGATGTATCTTTGTACCAACTTGTGTCCTTATGGCCATTAACATCAGCATCACCACCAAGGGAAGTTGTTCTCTTAATTTTGCCACTTCAACCTTTAGTAGCTCTTCCCTACGCAAATTCAAGCTGACTAGGGAGGCGGTTGTGTTTTACTATGTGGCATGGGCTTAACCTTATTTGCAGACTACTTCATAAGACCTGGTAACACAACATCAGCATACATGCTTGGTTAACTCAAGATAATTGGCATGATATGCTTGGTTAACTCAAGATAATTGGCATGATAAGTTTTCTTCTAATACCAAAGAGATTATTTGTATAACAAAAGTGTCGCATAGCATAAGGTAAGACACGACCAATACATGAGGTAGCTTAGTGGATGGCTCCCTAATTTCTTTATGTGTAGTTTGTTAAGACTCGAGGTATCAACATGGGTTAGGCGTGTTGAGTAACTGGTCAAAGAATCATTTTAAGATGCTTTTTCAAATGTTAAGATGACCTATGTTAGAGCTTAGTAGATTTATTATTGAAATAAATGTTCACTTGCGTTTCCCTCTATTTAATCATAGAAGAAAAAAATCGAAATCAACTAACTACATTCTAAACACTCAACCATAAATGAACTTAATATCTAATAACATAACACCCTATGCACATTAGCAGATAATTTATTTGCTTCATGTTATGATTTTAGAAACACAGCCTACAAAAGCATCTATAATCATAAATATTTACCGAACTTCGGTATAAAAATCAAAACAAAGTCAAACTTTGATTGGCATGATTAAACTTGGCAAGAAAATATATAACTTTAACTGATAAGAATCCATGAATCTTCTCCTGAACCAAAGCTTAGTCCTCCTTATTCCACTATAGTAAAACGTAAATGAAGTGATAAAAATTTGAGCATCAAAATGATTTTAAATTATGAGTTAATAGAAGTCATGCTGGAATAAAGTCATGCTTGAATAGAAGTCATGCCGGAATAAAATCAAAAAAAAAATCTATAAGTACATAAACATTTTCTATTAATTGACTAATAGTTGTTAAAAAAATATTTTAGTAACATATTTGAAAATTTAGACAACAATTATGTCATCTCACCATAGCCCGCCTACAATTTGACCTCTACCAAAAGCTACCCATTTTAACCCGTGACCCTTTCCCAACCTGGACCTACATTAAGTTATCTCTAAACATGTACCATGGGGATCTAAAGGATACGCGATGCAACAAACATTCTAACCACAATAACAATCAAATATAAAACAAAAAGGTTATTTAACCCCACTGTTGGCATAATTACATTCAACACGACCATAAAATACTTACCCTTAACCCAACCAACCTGAGATCTAACCTATGCTTTCAAAAGCTCAAAACTTTGATATAGTGGAAAAGTTAATACAGATTTAAAATTGAAATATAACTCACAAATACTTAATACCATTTTAATGAATCTAAGTCTAAGGTCCTCGAAATATACAACAACAATTTAAGAAGTTGCCATATATTTCCAATGTATAGGTTATGGTCTAACCATGAAACAAATGTGTCAACAGTACGCTCACAAACAGTCAGTCCAGCAACTAAGATTCTGAAAATATCATGATACGGTTTTAGATATAACCTTGTGAAAAAATGCAGAAACTACTTATGGCAATAGTTATAGAAAAAGGGTATGGTATAATATGCTCATAAATGTTATGTAGCAGCAATGTACAGTTTTAGATATAACCTTGTGAAAAAATGAAGAAACTACTTGTGACAATAGTTATAGAAACATGATATGGTATAATATGCAGAACCATTTGTACCCTCATCCTGGTTCCAACTTACATTCCCATGCCAATAATACTAATCACTTCTGGATAAGAATAATTATTAATCCGCTCAATGTAGTCCCTTGCAAAACAAATAGAATGTGTATAAGTAGAGAATATTTGTCAATACAATACTCGGTAAGCTTTAATCAGGTATACTCGAGCCTAAAATATACAATTTGTTGTATTTTGGCATACACTTTAGAGATATGCCATGTCTCATGCGGCCAACATATCACACTCACATTATAGAAATTTTAGATGTAACATAACCTCTCATAGCCATTGTTGAATTGTTTGGTGTTGAGAATGTTATCCCAAGACATCAAACCTGAACATTGACATAACAACAATTTAAGGCACTTACAAAAGGTAGACAATAAGCTTGATTATGATGCATAAAGGAAAAAAATTTCTGAGTTAGCAACTAAAATTGCATTATGATAATCTGTATACAAAGTTTTTGACTATATAACCAAAGTGCAATGTTTTTTGTAGATCCTACATTCACATTTTTTTTATAATTCAATCACAAATGTTGTATTATGTGATTGTGGAGGAAAATAGTGTTCGGATTGGCTGATCACCTAATGTCTAGCTGTTTAGTTCTACCCAAAAACACAAAAGTGCTTATTAGATCAAAACATAATAGCATTGTTGCAGCTTATTTTATTTCAGGGACATTTCATCAAACATATTAAGTGCAGAATAACTAATCCAAAATAATGTTAAAGGATAATCTAAAGATCAAATAATCATGAATTAGAATTAATAACAGACTTACCAGGAAGAATACTACAAATGATCTACGCGAAGTACCATCTTTTAAAGAACCATATAAGGTTTTGTACAAGGTTTTAAGTATCTTTAGAGATATGCGTTTATAAGTAGTAATGGTACGATATAGTGAAGCTTAAAAGGGAAAACCATCTCTTAACACATCTCTGATGCATCCCAAACAGCTAAGGTTAAAAGTTGTGAAAATACTCTAGATGGTGTGTGGAAATAAATCGATACTTAGAAACACACGAAAACAAACGAAAATGCGAATCATAATCTTCGAAGATATAAAGATGAAGAAATCATAATCTTCAAAGGAAATAAAAAATTTGACAAAAAACCCACCCATAATATGGCATAAATGGTTACCTAAAGTATTTTTGGAAAGAGTTCACGTCTTCTCAGAATACTAACAAGTAACCATTTCTGCAAGATTTTAAAGGGAACATGACTAGCCATCTACATTCTTACTTATTAAAACATCACAGGTTTGCCCATCCAGCGATGTGGGACAAACTCAACACTTCTTTTGAAGGCTCCATTGCATTTACAGTAGCTCCAATTTTGACATATAATTTATCTTTATGAAGCTCTCTTCGAGGTGTATGTAACTCGATAAAATGTCGTCATTGTAAATCACACAAGTTCATATATATATGCTTCTTGATTGATCAATCTCCAAACGTTTGATTTCTGTGTTAAGACTAGAAAACGATATTTATCATTACATGTCTTTCTGAACCCAACTATAACCTTGAAATCGTCTAGGGATGAATCATATCCAAAACCCAAAAAAGGATAAGATAATAGCCTGGTAAGGTTAGGAATTTGGGGGGGGGGGGGGGGGGGGGGGGGGGGGGATTTTCTAGTTTTATCACCTGATGAGTTGATGGATTAACAACTAACAATTCGGTTGTGAAACATACGCATACTAGACCATTAGAAGAACCAACAATCCAACAATTATAATCACGCGGACCAACTATAACAATCCTTGTATCTCCAGTTTTATTATTTTTTGCTTTCTGTTTGAGAGTGTAGTTAACATGAGACTTAGCAAAACGACCACTTGAGATTAAGGAATTCCATGACTTGCATTCAATCTTATGAGTATCTCCTCACGTATATCAAGAGGAAGCTCTTCCATATGAAACTCTAACTTGCTACTTCCGGAACCAGAGGCGGAGGGGGGGTTGCTAGTAGGTGCTAGCTAGGCTCCCTCCAATAAGCCCAACTGTTTACTAAAGATATGAAGCTGGCCCAATAAATTACTCCATATAAATTAATCTATGTATATAAAATACAAAGAAGACAAGAACAGACATGAACAAACAAATGATTATTTTGTACGTTAAATGCCTTTTATACTTCTTTTTTCTTCTTGATAATTACAGTTAACTTCCGAAATCTTCCTTTACACCTTCTGTGCTAGTGCTGTTTCTTACTTTTACAATTCACATTCGTATAAATATGATCAAGATTACTAAATATTTGTTTGTTGTCTTTTGTTTGTGTACTTTGAAACCATCAATATAGCCAATCAACCAACCCCGGCCCGCTTCCGATTTATTATGCTTTTAACCCTTTTATTATTTGAAATTTTTTTGTTACTTTTACACTGAATTTTCTGCCCCTCTCAATTACAAATCCGGGCTCCGCCACTGTCTGAAACTAAGAAAAAATAAACTTTTTGGCCTCAGATCTAATGATTTACTACTATGCTATCTAATCGCCATTATAAGGTGTAAAACAAATATCAAATCTACAATCTAAGTAAGAGTCATTAATAACAATATGAGCTTTACTAATTAATCGGTTTTCAATTCTCCTTACAAACTATAAGTAACTCAGAAAAAAAAAAAAAAAAAAAAAAAAAAAAAAAAAAAAAAAAAAAAAAAGGATTTACCTATGGTTTTGTTTGCATCGAAACTCAAACGGAAACCACCTTGATCTATAAACAACTTGATCCAGCCGTTCCTTGTGCTTTCAAACTTCGGTTTTAGGGTTAATATTTACGTTGTGCATGATTCTAGTTTATGTACTTTAACAATTACTCTTGCAACTAAAACACCTCAACTTTATGTCTGTGACATATTTAGCCCCAATAAATTATTTACAAGAAAGTTTTATTTTCCTCTTTTAAGATGCATCACAAAGAGTAAAAGTTACTTAAGTGCAAGTATGCATGGTAGCCTTTCATGACCATTACCTTCTAACCCATATGCAAAACATGGGCTGAAGTTGCATATGGGTCAGGACGTGATTGACTATGAACCTCGGATAGTATGTTTTAAGCAGCATTGTATTATAATTGGTGCCACAAATTGTTATTTACGATTAATCTGTAACATGGAATATTTGATTCTGTCACTCGAAGAATCAAGAACCAATTCAATGAGTATAGTATGTGGCCAAATTGTGACCAAACTTACAGTTTCACATGCAATACAACAAGAGGTGCTAAACTAAATAAATTGAATGTTAGTATCTTGTACGTTAACTTCGTTAACAAGTCATAAAGGCGTTTTAGTGAGTGTTGAGGGTGTGTTTGATTGGTCATAACAAGTATATTGACGTGTGTTTGACTCCAAACTGAAGCTGTGCAAACCAAATAAAAACTGAATTTGTTTAATCTGAACAAACATACTCTCGAAATGATACTGTATCATGTTTTTTGAAATTTACAGAGTTTAAGAAAAAAAAACCAAGAGGTTCAATCATAAATGCTCCGGGCCAAGAACATAAGGTGTGCTGAATATTGGTTAAAAAAGAAGCTGCATTATAGAACCCATTTACCATCAATAGTCACTAACACCACTTCCAAAGTCCAAACAAAGTAGTAAGAAAACCCAAATAAATAAAAGAAAAAAATTGCCTGTTGTTAACTGATATATTAACTGGAATGAAATGAGTGATTGCCAAATTGTTGCCATGTTGGTCAGTTATTCTGATTCAAGTTTTGGAATTTGTGATGGCCATCTTGAAAACAACGAATGAACTTGTATCCTGTTTCAAATCCAAAATACTATCATTTAGCCAAAGATCATCCAGTAAGACTAATCTGATTTGACACTAGTCTCGAATCCGTTTTGAAGATTGGATAACTAACCTTGAAACACTGAAAGTGTTCTGTTCAACAAGGAACCTGGTTTGAAGATTTGGCTCACTAATCTTGAAACACTGAAAAATGAACTGTACGACATGTATGTATGTTTCAAACTTTGTATAAAGTTTAGATGGCATCAGCGATAGGCAAATGGGTTAAGTATCTTCGGAGACATGCGTTTATAAGTAGTATTGCTACGATATAGTGGAGTTTAAAAGGGGAAAGCAATCTCTTAACACATCTCTAAAGATTATTTGAAAGATTGAACATTAATCTATTAAAAGATTTTCATACAGATATTTTACTTGACGTTATCTTTTATGATTCATCGGCAAATTATCCACAGCAAACATCATGATGCATCCCAAATGGTTAAGGTTAAAAGATGAGAAAATCCGTGGTTTGCGGAAATAATTCGTACTCAGAAACACAGGAAAACAAACGAAAATGCGATCTTTAAAATAATTTGACAAAAAATCCACCCATAATATGACAGAAAGGTCGTTTCTGGGAGTCTTGAAAGAGTTCAAATCTTAAAAAATTCTTAGCAAGTCACCACTTGTGCAAGATTTTCAAAGGAATATTACTTGACGTCTACATTCTTACTTATAAAAAGTTAAAAACATCAAAAGTTTGCCCATCCAACGATGTGGGACAAACTCTACGCTTCTTTTGAAGACTCCATATTGCACTTACACTTGCTTCAATTTTGACATGTAATTCATCTTTATGAAGCTCTCTTCGAGTTTAATGTAATTCAATAAAATGTTGTCAATATAAATCACACAAGTTTTAATTATATGTTTTATAGGGTTGATCTTACAAATATGTGATGGTCAGTTCAAATTCATATTTCAAAATTGTGATGGCCGTCTTGTAATTAACCAAGGGACTTGTATCCTGTTTCAAATCTGAATTGGGGAAAGTTAATATTGTGTGAAAATACGTGGTGTGCATGACGCATCCCAAATGTCTAAGGTTAAAAATTGTGGAAATACGTGGTGTGCGGAGATAATGTTTGGGCTTTTAGTTTCATGTTTTTATTCATTAGATGTGGTTATTGGCAAGAACTTATTGAATCCATCGTTTAACCACTAATCTTTTAAATTATCTTCACACAAATATTTTACTTGGACGTTATTCATCGGAAAATTATCCACATCAAACATCATGATGCATCCCAAATGGCTAAGGTTAAAAGTTGTGAAAATACGTGGTGTGCATGATGCATCCCAAATGTCTAAGGTTAAAAATTGTGAAGTTACGTAGTGTGTGGAGATAATGTCTTGGCTTTTAGTTTCATGTTTTTATTCGGTGGACGTGGTTATTGGCAAGAACTTATTGAATGCATCGTTTGGTCTCATAATCAATTCAAAGTTCGTACTTAGAAACACACGAAAACAAACGAAAATGCGAATCATAATTTTCAAAGATATAAAGATGAAGAAATCATAATCTTCAAAAGAAATAAAAATTTAACAAAAAATCCACGCATAATATGGCACAAATGGCTTTGGAAGAATATCTGGAATGATTGTTACAAATCTTCCCAGATTACTAACAAGGCACCATTAGTGCAAGATTCTCATGGGAATATGACATACCGTATACTTTCTTACTTATAAAAACATCAAAAGTTTGCCCATCTGTAGGACCTAAGATCTATCAACTTTAACAATAATATGAGAACTAGATGAAGTAAAGATGGTGACTTTGTATGTATATGTATGGCGTTAATAAGTATGAAATAGAGACGAAGATGAAGAGAACTTTTATTAAAAACCCACACAATACACACACAAGCACACCTTACAAATGAGAGGTAAGATGCCTTATATAGTTAGAGAGAAAGACCTCATGGCTTTCTAATGGACTTGTGCTTGGACTTGGTTTACATGAATAATATAACAAGGCTTGTGAAACATAACTAATAACATATTAGCTTACCAAGTCCAAGGCCCAATGACTAAACTATTACTAATCTTAACAAACGACACAAAGTTACAATATGAGAATGACCATCACTTCTATATATAAATATTTTAATGCTAACAATCTCCCCCTAAGGGGTGGTCATTCGAATGATGCTCCACGGGAGTGGGTCTTCCGTGTTCCTTGTCTTCAACTTTGTGTGTCGTTGTAGAATAGTCTTTAGTCGTAGAATAGTCTTTAGTCTTTGTTCCTTCATGCTTTGTGATCTTTGATGACTGATTTTTCATCGGTCTTTGTTCTTTTGAGATGTGGAGTTATCTGCCTTTCGTCACTTCTGCGTCTGTGGTGGTTGTTTGCCATTCCAACATGCTCATACATCTTCAGTCTTTGTGATACATGCATTTGTAGTTCCCGTTCTTACACACAGATCTTTGTCACTTACCTTTTGTAGATTCTTTCATATTGCGTAGAATCTTTCTTTGAACCTTTCTTTGCTTTGATCTTTGTGAGAACTTTCCTTTGTCTTCGAGATGCATGTATGAGCATGTGGAATCTTTCGCCATGGAGATGATGTATAGCTGCAGGTAAACAGTTAGCAATAAATCAACCGGTACTTACAGATAAGAATTAGAGATCGTCAACAGCATAGTGTGAAGACTCCTTCTAACCCTTATCATGGCCGTTCCCATGTCAGATACTCTCGAGAGAGCTTACGAGACCTACTTAGTAGCTCAATGACTGGGTGAGTCGCTGGGGATCACTCCACGACTGTAGACCGTTTGAAACCACCGCGAACACTAAGCGTAACCCATAAAGAATTACCGAAGTGACCTGCTGTCAGGGCTGCTTGATGTTGACCCTGGCAGGAATTTCCATTCAATCATTGAGAATCACAAAAGTGAATCCTCTCATAAATATTCTGGCAGATTGCTAAGATCTGCATAGGACTCTAAAGTTTACATCTGGCGTCCTTAATGATGAACAACCAGTGTAGAAATATTATATGTTCCTATGAGATCTTTTGATGAATCTCGGGGCTCTAGACTCGATAAGTGCACATTCGGTTTCCTATGCGGAGATTAGGGAGAGGTCTCCTGCTTCAATATCAACCATCTCTAAGAGACAGGTCGATAGATTATGTCGGTTCCCCGTGAGAATGAAACAAGCTCTTTTAAGAGAACTTGAGTGGCTAGAAGGTTTAGTGCAGTGCGTCACTGGGTCCATGACGTCTTTATCTTCAATACCGGTGTAACCTTAGTAACAACCAGTAGCATATGAGTTGAACCCGGTGTCTGCCCTAAGGTTGAACATTTTGAGGGCTATTTCTTTTCACCCTTTTTCATAAGTTTTCTTTTTAATTCTTCAACCCCTTCTTTCTCCTTTCTCATTTTCTCCTTTTTTCAATCATACCTAAGGACTTCTAATTCTAATCTATTGGAATTGTCCTTGGGTAGATCCCTCCGGCTCTGGCGGATCATAGGACGGTTTTCCCTAACCTTAGTCACCTTATAACTCCATGAATCCTATAATTGCCATAAACCTTTGATTGAAAATCTCTCAAAGTGTTTATGAATATAAACACATTTTTGTTGACACTTTGAGAGTTTTTGTTTCTTTTGAAGGACTCCCCCTTCACATGTGCTCATGAATTTTTTTTAAGAAATTTGCACATGCGTGAGGAGTTTGCACTTTTTGAATTGATCCACTTTCAATGAACATGACCGATTCGAGACACGCTTAGATCACTAGTTAGACTAGCTCAAAATTATTACCCGTCCTGGTCAAGTCCAAAGAAAGTCTCTCGAGACGGTACATTCTACTCAGACAAATCCTTTTCGAGACACGCTTACGTGGCTAGTTAAAGAGTTCCATTGTCAGATTTTAGGTGACAACTAGCTCTAGAAACTAACTTGATGTTATTACCCGTCGAGGATAAGTCTTTTCGATTACTGACATTTTAAGCTCCGTCAATTCATTGGTACATTCTGAGTCGAGCTCTTTTGAGATTCAGTCACAAGCTTTAAACATCTTTGATCACATTTTAATCATGTCTTCTCCCCCTCAAAAATAGCATATCGTGATATTTTTGATATCAACTGATTAAGAAAAAGCTTTTCGGAGAGAAAGACAGATTTCAATTTGCTTGAACTCGGAACATTTTGTTTTTGTACTCCCCCTTAATGATAGCATATTTTAAAATCAATTAAGGGTTTTGAGGGAGTTATCTTGAGCACTCATTTGAAAGATTTTGAAAAATCTTTTGATGAATCTCGAAAAAGTGCTCAAGATTACTATTTTGAAAATGAGTTTATGATAGAAATCCTTTTCGTTTGTTTAGACTCGAACTTTTTGAAAAAGATTTCGTCCTTGAAAATACGAGTCCTTGATTTGAAATAATCAGAAGTCATCGTTTAAGCCCGGGTTTCGTGCTGAAGTATACGAAAGCCATAGTGAAGAAAGTTTTGAGAAACGACATGTTTTAGAAAAACAATAAAACGAACTCCCGCTCAAGCATCTGTACATGTCCGTATCATTGTTGAATGACATTTCTAGAAACGTACAGGATATTGATTTATACGAGAGACATGTCGTGAGAAGAATATTTTTGGATTTTTTGATTTTATATTGTTTTTGTATTTATTGAAATTTTATATTTTTGTATTTTGTTTTTGTTGGTTTTTCAAATTTTGTATTTTGTTTTTTTTTTCAAAAATATATACAGCGAAGCGTTTTTGAAAACATTTTTCAAGAAGATTCGAGAAGACGTTCTAGCTTCTCAGGAGTTAGGCTTCGCATGCCAATTCGTCGAACTAAATAGTCAAACCTTTCTTTTGGAAGGGCTTTAGTAAATAGATCGGCGAGTTGGTAATCAGTCTTAACGAAAAATAATTCAACAGTACCCTCTTCCACGTGTTCTTTGATGAAATGGTAGCGGACCTTGATATGCTTCGTTTTAGAGTGATGTACGGGATTGCACGAGATAGCTATGGCACTTTTTGAGTCACAATACATAGGTATTTTGTCAAAAGTAAAGCCATAATCTGTGAGCTGTGTCCTCATCCAAAGAACTTGAGTACAACACGCAGATAGAGACACATACTCGGCTTCAGCGGTTGATAGCGCAGTACAATCCTGTTTCTTTGATGACCAGCTTACTAGCTTTTCACCCAGAAATTGTGCTCCTCCTGATGTACTTTTTGCTGTAACTTGATCACCAGCATGGTCTGCATCTGAAAATGCTGTTAGATTAAACTCCGAATCCTTCGTATACCAAAGTCCCATGTTAATGGTGCTTCGTAGGTACCGAAAGATCCGTTTAACCTCTTTGAGGTGAAGTTCGGTAGGCTTTGCCTGAAACCGTGCTAACAAACAAACAGCAAATTGAATATCGGGTCGGCTAGCAGTTAGGTACATGAGAGAACCGATCATGCTCCGATATTTCTTCGGATCGATAGGTTTCCCAAACAAATCAGCACCTATTTTTGGTGAAGTGACCATTGGTGTACCAACAGAATCACAATTTTCCATTCCATGTTTTTTCAAAATCTCTATTGTATATTTAGCTTGATTGATAAAAATACCACGAGGGGATTGATGTATTTGTAAACCAAGAAAGAATTTTAGTTCCCCCATCATGGACATTTCAAATTTACTTTTCATGAGATTTTCAAAATGTTTTGAATGGTTAGGATTGGTTGATCCAAAAATAATGTCGTCCACGTAAATTTGAACGATCAAAATGTCATCTTTGAATTTTTTGATAAACAAGATGTCATCAACCGTTCCTTTTGTGAAATTGTTTTTGAGCAAGAAAGATGATAGTTCGTCATACCACGCTCTTGGAGCTTGTTTTAAACCATAAATTGCTTTCTTAAGCTTGTAGACGTAGTCTGGATGATCTTTGTCGATGAATCCCTCTGGCTGACTCACATACACTTCTTCTTTCAGAGTTCCATTCAAGAAAGCTGTCTTAATGTCCATCTGATAGACTGTGATGTTTTTGTGAGCGGCATAGGCTAAGAAAATCCGGACTGCTTCAAGTCTAGCTACAGGCGCGAATGATTCCTCGAAATCTATCCCTTCTTCTTGTGGATAACCTTTAGCTACGAGACGAGCTTTGTTGCGAATAACAGTCATTTCCTCATCCAGTTTGTTCTTCCACAACCACTTGAGATCAAGTGGTCGTTCAACAAGTTCCCAACTGTCATGTAACATGTATTGAAGAAATTCCTCCTGCATCGCTTCAATCCATGGGTTTTCTGTCATTGCTTCCCGAATGTTCTTAGGTACTTTGGTGCTTATTGGGCAAATGTAAATGCACAATTTGAGATCGGTGGCAAGTTGTCTCCTCGTCTGAACTGGCATTGAAGGATCACCAATAACATGTACTAATGGATGGTCTTTTGTCCATTGAAACGTAGAAGGGTACCTTGGGTGTAACGAATGTGTGTTAGATGGTTCTTGTAACCTTGAAGAAGATTCAGCAGAGTCTGTTGCAAATGGGTTTTCAAATATTTCTTCTTCTTCTAACGCAACATCGTTTGAATTATTTGTTGGTTCTTCTTGAAAATTTGTGTTTTGATTTTCCTCATCAACTCTTGGTAGTTCAGTTTCAAGTACTGGAGTTGCTTGAGTAAATGTAGATGATGTTGATGTAGTTGGTGCTTCAGCTTCGATTGTTGTAGATGCATCTTGTGGTGGTGGTGGTGGTTGATGGTTTTGAGCGGGTGCAGCGGAATGTTGTTGAGATGCATTTGTCGAAGGTCCACCATAATATTCATCAAACATTAACTCGAAGAAATTTTCCAGTTCTTGTTCTGAAGGTTTATCCGTGTTTGTTGACTGAGCTCCTTGAGGCACGAGTCCTGAACTGATGTGTCCAGAAGTCTGCTGGTTTGGTGCGGGTCCTAATCCGTTTTGATTAGAAGCCATTGGATTAAGCGCGGGTTCTAGAGCGAGTCTCTCAGAAGCCATTTGTGAAATCTCGTCAAACTTCACATTCATCGTCTCCATTATCTTTTTCGTTCTTTTATTATACACCCTGAATGCCCTCGAGTTTTCTGAATATCCAATGAAGATTCCAATATCACCTTTAGCTTTTAACTTCCCTAGATCTTCTCTGTTATTCGTCGGATAGCACAAAGCGCCAAACACGTGAAGGTAAGAGATGTCAGGTTTACGATTGTTCACTAGCTCTTATGGGGTTTTATTGAATCTTGGATGTACTAGGGATCGGCTTTGAGTGAAACAAGCAGTGGCTACAGCATCAGCCCATAAGAATAGAGGTGCACTAGAAAAAATTAGCATTATGCGAGCAGCTTCCACAAGTGTTCTATTTCTTCTTTCAACTACCCCATTCTGCTGTGGAGTTCTAACACCTGATGTTTGATGTGTAATTCCAACATCTTCGAGGTAAGTTCTTAACTCCTGGTTTGTAAATTCTGTGCCATTGTCTGTTCTTATAATCCTTACTGGAGCTTGAAGTAGAACTTGAATACGCTTCAGAAAGGTGATGATGATGCCTGGTGCTTCGTCTTTTGATCTCAAAAACTTTACCCAAGTATATCGTGAATAATCATCAACAATAATGAGAATATACTTCTTCCCATTAAAGCTTTCAACTCTCATTGGGCCACATAAGTCCATGTGCAACATATGTAACCTTGCTTCCGAACTAGGTACGGTTTTGGGTTTATATGATGCTCTTTTACTTTTTCCTTGTTCGCATGATGGACATAGATGATCCTTGGTGTATTTGAACTTAGGAAGTCCGGTGACGATGTTGTCTTTGGCTAACTTATTGATCGTGTCGAAATTAAGATGGGATAAACGTCTATGCCACAGCCAGGACTTAGTTTCGGTTGCCCTTGTCATGAGACAAATTGGTGATGTAGAAGCCATTTGGTTGATGTCGATAGCATACAAGTTTGTACCACGATTACCAGTTAAAAGATCATCACCAACCAAATTTCTTATAAAAACCGTGTTTCTCCTGAATGCAACTTCTAAATCTGCATCACAAAACTACCCGACTGAAAACAAATTGTGTCCCAACCCTTCGACGTAGTAAACTCGAGTGATTAAAAAATTCTCAAACCGAAGGTCTCCATAACCCTGAATAGCTGCTACATGATCATTTCCAAAGCGTACAGTTCCCATGAATTTCTAGACGAAATTGATCAGCAGCTTTAGATTCCCGGTCATGTGCTTGGAGCAACCCGAGTCGACGATCCAAAGACATATTTTGATAACCTGCCAAGAACAGAAGAGTTTGTATTTGGAAACCGTTTTGAATTTGGTTCCGTGGGGTTAGGAGTAAAATCAGAATCACACTTATAGACAGTTGCTACTTGTTTAGCTTGAGTTATTTCTAATTTGCCGTTCTGAAGAGTGAACTCTCTACCCGTTGGTATCCACATACAAAACTTAAGGTAGTTCCTAGGCATTCGACTACTAGTGGTAGACCTAAAGCGTGAAGCTAATCTTTCTATAGATCTAGATCTGGCACTAGTTCCCTTTGGAGCATACTTCTGTTCAGGCGTAACATACACATTTTTAGAAACACATTCATCATGAACATCATTAATTAAACATTTCTTGCATATTAAACAAACAGAGTCATTACATGCATTAGAACCAGTACTTTCGACATTACATTCAGATGAATCATGTTTCTTATTACAAAGCGATAAATTCCTAGGGTGTTCTTCTACTTCTTCAACTTTATTCTTGCTACTACTCTTAGAGACAGGCGAGACTCTATTGTTCCTTGTATTGCTCCTAGGCTTTAGTCTGCTGCTCCTAGAGGTGTATTCTAATCCTGTAGAAGGTAAGGCGCACACATTAGGATTTATATTGTTGTCCTTTTTAGCATCACTAGACTCTTTAGAATTATCCTTTTTGCACGCATTTGTCTTAGACGTGGAGGCAGACGCATTAGTGGGACTAATCCTAAAAAGGCCAGGTGCTATCACTTTTGGTGTTTCGACAACCGCTTTTCCTTTATCAACAATCTTATCATTTTCACTTTTCTTGGGCAAGGGTGTTGGAGTGACTGGTTTTGTCAAATCTTTTTTCTCATCGACTTTTGGAGCAAACCTTGAAATTGACATCTTTGGTTTTTGAACCGTGTTTGAAACATTTGGTTTCTCCGAAGTGAATGGTTTTGCAAACCTAGTTTCCTCACCCTTTCCATTTTGACTTTCAAGCTGAGTCCTCAAAAGATCATTTTGCTCTTTCATGTTCTTTAAGGCACGCTCATACGACAATTTGTCATACTTGCATTCTTCCTTTTTCCGATCAAGTTGTTTAAAATATGACACATTTTCTTTTTCAAGCTTTATAAGAGCATTTTCATATTTTGAAACAATTGCGGAGATCTCAGCTCTTAGTCGTTCATCGTCTTGAACAGAATATGTTTGTAAAATGATGGACATTTATGATGGACATAATGTCAGTGGTCATAACAGCTTCGAAGAGAGAATCATTTAGGTTTTCCAAAACATTCATGTTTTCACGAGTTTCGTTAGTTTCGTTTACCAGGGATTTGTGGTCATTGACAAAGTCGGCCGTTTCTTTTCAGAAAGCACGTTCAAAATGGATTACCCTCGCACTGATGTTATTCAGTGGGATAGTAATTTCGTTTTCAAAAACTTTTTTCTGCTCAATATGAAAACTGGAATGCCAGTTGTTAATATCGATTGTAGTTTTAGAAGCAACAATATTTTGAAGTTCTTGAATTCTCTTTTTAACGTCATCCAGAATGTTTCTAGCCTCACTTGTATTAAAAGTGATGTTAGAAGACATTTGTTCCATTTTTGAAAGAGATTTGGAAACAATTACTTTCTTAGAAAACATTTTTGAGAATGGTCGTTTTATGGAAAACACAGATGGTTCTGTTTGTGGAACAAAAGTAATTCCCGAAAGTTTGTTCAACTTGTTGTAATCAATGGGTTTTAAATCCTTTTGTTTCATTTTATTTATGCTCTCTTCGACATGTTCTATCGTTAGCACAGAATCCCGAACGACGGGAGGATCATGTTTCGTGTAAATCACATTACCATTGTACAAAACATTCTGTTCTTGCTGAGCTTTCTTGAGATTACAAGGGGTGTTGTTTCCAAGAGCCACTTTTTGTTTCGTATGGTAAATCGGATTAGTTTGATTTGAAATCATTTTCATTGTTTGACTTGACTGACCCGACTTAACCACCAATTCTTCTAAATGAGCAATCATGTGTTCTGACTCTACGATTTCGGCCAAAAGTTTGTCTTCTTTCTTTGTAAAGTCCTTTTTCAGCTCGTCCCTTTCTTTTTCAAGATTGGTATAAGCTGATTTTTGTTTAGAAAGTTGGTTTTGTAAATCAGAAATTTCCGCGTTTAAAGATTTTATCTTTTTGAAAGAATTAACATCAAGTGTATCAAACTTGAGTTGCAATTGTTTTTCCCTTGAAATGGAATTTTGATAACCAGTTTCTAATTCAGACAATCTTTTGTTATGAAATTCAAAAACTTTAACGTTTTCCTTGTAACTTTCAAGCTCAGTGGTCAATTTAACATTCGCGGCCTTAACATCGCGATTGACCTTTTTCACATTCTCAATTTCAATCCGACAATTATTCAATAATGATTCAAATAAAGCACGTGTTTCCTCATCATTCTCAGCATGCTGTGAAACGAAGCCTCCATTATGATTCACATCTGGAGTTGCTGAAGGAGTATTGCTACTACTTGGCGTGTCCAGGTATGTATCATAAGTGGGTGCTAGCTTCTCAGAATGCTGTTCCTCATGAGGAGACATATCAAATATATCATTATTGTGACATGTATTGAAGTTGGATACCTCAGATGGTGCATTGGTGTCATAAACAGGAAGTGTGTCAGAATCCGTGTCATACTTAGCTTCCTGAAGATTCGCCATGAATATGCAGTTCGCATCGATATCCTCTCTATCTTCCATGTCATCCATAAGAGCCATAAAATCATTCTCCTCTGCGTTCAACTGGAATCCTGCCTCTGCCTTTTGTGCCAACATCACTGCTTTCTGCAAGTACGCTAGATCTTTCTTGTTCGGCTTAGTAGGACAGTTCCTTGCCATATGACCTACACCCTGACAGTTGAAACACTTTACCGGATTAGCTTGATTCACGTTTCCCAAATTCCCAACTACTGGAGCTGCCACATTTCTATTCTGATTACCCATTGCCTGATTACCAACATTCTGACCCCTCTGATTTCCAACAAACTGACCCAACTGATTCCCTACATACTGATTCCCTGCATTCAGCATATTCTGATTCCCCATGTTAATTCCAGTAGCATATCCTTGCTGATTCCCATAAACTCCAACCATTTGGCCTCCGTTGCCCATATTGAAACTCGGCTGAGCAATCTGCTTATTGCGAGTGTTCGATGAAATCCATTGGTTGTTGTTTGTTGGTGTAGAATAGCGTCCTTGGAATGCCTTTGACAGAAAAGCAAACGCTTGGGTCAATGCTGTAGTAGCTTCATCATTTTCAGTGAATTCTGGTTCTTGGAATTGTTGGTATTGCTGTTGTGGAATAACATGTTGTTGTTGCTGTGGGTAGAACTGTTGTTGGTAGACCGGTGTTGGTTGTTGAATGTATGATGGTTGCATGTAGTTGAGAGTGGAAGATGATGATGATTGTTGTGTGTTCACTGGTAGCGGTGTTGGTGTAGTAGCAATTAATGCGAGAGGATCATGATTCTTTGCCAATCTTTCTTTCCTTACTTCATTAGCCTCAGCTTGGTTTTGCTTCAAAAAGTCATAGAGTTGATCATAGTTCACCTTATGTAAATCCTTTGTTTGATTGACAATTGTAACATAACGACCCCATTCTTCTGGAAGGTTATTGATGAATTTGATGTTTGTTGCAATTGTTCGAGGTGTCAACTTGTTTCTGATTAACTCATTCATCAAAGTGCAAAACCTTGTGTAGTAAGATTCAATCTGTTCACCTTTAGTGGATGTAAAGTTCTCCCATTCAGTAAGAAGTTTGTTCATAACGTCCTGTTGTCCAATCACTGTTCCATGACATATCCTTCTGACACGTTCCCACATAGCATAAGCAGTTTCACAGCTGTCGACCGCAGCAAAGATCTCCCGTGGTAATCCAAGTTGGATTAAATGCATTGCCCCCCTTTTTTTGACCCCCCACCAAGCACCCCCTTAATGTAGTCAATTAATTAACTGGTTAATAAATACAATTAATACATTTATTAAAACACCCCTTACATAAGAAATATAACTTATCAATCATATTATACAATCAACTCAAACACGATTATAAAATGTCACTAATACAAATAATAAAGCATATTATATAAATATTCAAGTCTGAACGAGCAACGGGCCAAAAGGGCTCAAGCCCAAACCGGCACGGGCCAAACGGGCTCGAGCCCGAACAGGCACCGGCCAAACGGGGCTCGAGCCCGAACAGGCATGGGATAAACGAAATTCTTGATATTCATAAATTTAAATTGTTAAAAGAACATAATAAACTAAAATCTCTTTTATCGATCGATAAATGGCATTCTTTTATGCGCTTTCTCGATGTGGGACAAACTCAACCCATTTTTCTTTCAATTTAGAACACCCATTATGGAGACCCAATATTGCATTTACACTAGCTCCATGTATCTTTACGAAGCTCTATTCGAGGAGCATGTAGCCCAATAAATGGTCGTCAATATAGATCACACAAGTTATAATTATGTGGATTAGAAGCTAGTGAAAATTACGGGACCTAAAAGTTAGAATTGATCTTATGTTAACACATGGCTTAAAAACTTAATTTCCGTCTGTCCTATCTTTAAATTAACTAAATGGGTGCCAATTATGCCTTACCCATCTACCACGCTCCTCAGTTGTCTTGCAGCACTATTAAATCCAACAAAATGTTTTTTGTAGAGACGAATAACACTCCATTATAAGGCATCAAGCACTGGTAATAAAAGTTAGCATAACTTTAATAGGAAAGAACGAATTGATATGGCAGTTTTCTTATAGTCAAAGAACATCCAGTAGACTAGTCTGATTAGACACAAAGTCTTGAATCTGCTTTGAAGATTGGTTCACCAATCTTGAAACACCGAAAAATGATATGTGCAACATGATGCATCACAAAGCAAACACCATGATGCATCACAAATCGTTAAGGTTAAAAGTTGCGAAAATCCTGGATACACGACCGTGGTACATGAAAATTATTACACGAGATAAATTACAAAGAAAAATTAAATGAGAATGTAAATCGGTCTTCAAAGATATAAAAATGAGTGTAGATGGATAAAGTTGATTCTCGGATCGTTTCAACGAAGTAGGAGTTGTGTTTAGTATAAGTTGATGCAAGTTTTTATGGTGAAAATTTTGATCTGGAACCTTAAAACCTCAATAACTTCCGTTTAGAGTGGATTTGGGCCTCGAAGCTTGGCTTGAATGATCTTTAGTTTATTCAACGTGTCCTTCTTCACGGTCTCGCGGTCGTTTTGACAGCTGATTCGTCGAAAACGGAGTTACGGTTCAAAAGTTATGGCCGTTTGAAGTTTGGTTGTCAAAAAGTCAAAATCTTACGCGTAAAGCTTGATTTTACGCGTAAACCTTGAATAATCTTACGCGTAAAATGTTATGCGTAACCTTTAAGTTATGCGTAAGATCTAAGTTATGCGTAAACTTTGATTTTACGCGTAAACTTAGAGTTTATGCGTAAGAATGTTACGCGTAAGGGCTCAAGCCCCCCCCCCCCCCTTTTTTTTAGACCCCCCACCAAGCACCCCCTTAATGTAGTCAATTAATTAACTGGTTAATAAATACAATTAATACAGGGGTTTATATACAAACAGGTCACTAAAGTTTACCGAAAATGACAATTTTCTTACTAAAGTTTTTTTTGTTACAAATAGGTTACTTTTGTTTTTTAACCGGTTAATTAAGTAACTAAAGATGTTTTAACCCATTGATACAGGTTACATTGCCAACGTGGATTTTTTTATTTTATTTTTTTTTAAATATTGACTTAGGGTTTGACTTATACTTTGTTCCCCAAATCGTACATCTCATTTCACTTTCAAACCGACACAAAAAAACCCTCTCCTCCAATCGATTAAAAAACAACAAACACCCCCAATTAATTTAATCAAGTGTGCTTAGGGTTTGCATCTTCCCCAAAAAAAGGTTAGTTTTTATGATTAATTAATCTTTATTTCAGTTTCCAGTCATTGTTTAATTGTAAAAAATAATTAGGGTTTTATAAATCTAGGGTAACACTAAAATTAACATTATTTTGATGTTTGGTTTTGTTTTAGATGGAATTGGAATCACAATCTTCCTCTTTTTTGATAAAGTATCATCGGGGTGGTGTTTTTGTAAGAAATCCTCTTTCATATGAGTATGAAATTCTTACTGAAATACCTGATGTTGATTTACTTTCATTAGATTTACCTGGTTTCTTAAAACTTTTGCAAACTGAATGTACTGGTTCTGTCAAGTCTCTGTTTTATTTGGTCCCTGGCTTAGAATTTCACTTAGGATTGAAAGCTATAAAATCTGCAAGTGACTTTGATGATTGTGTCCAATGTGGTGTTAAGGATGAGCATGTTTTGCACATATATGCATCACATACTGTGTTTGAATTGAATGCAACAACTAGTGATCAGAATGACCCTTTATCTGATAGTGATAGTGAGTTAGAGGATGAGTGTTATAATTTGTATGATTATTGTAGTGAGAGTGAAAGTGATACTGCATCTGTTGACCATTTGTCTGAAGGTGAGGAAGAACTCTTAGCTTCTAGAATTAAGAAAACAGCCCCTGCACCTAAGAAAAAAGCCTCTAAGATGTTTGATGAGAATTTTTTGACTAGTGTTTTCAATGAATTGCCTAGGCATGATTTTGTTGAAAAAGAAGTTGTGCATGTTGACCCTAAAGATGATGAAGATATCTTAGGTGATAACTGGCGTGTCCATGATCCTAATATCAAATGGAAGGCCATGAGACCACAGTTAGGTGAAAAGTATGAGGATCCTGACCAACTTAAAAGAGCATTGTGTTTCTATGCATTGGCAAATGGTTATAAGATATATTATGAAGTTAATAACTCTAAGAGACTCCTAGCTAAATGTTCAAAAGATGAGCAAGAAAAAAAATGTCCATTTAGGTTGTGGGCATCTTGGATGCAGCAAGAAAATTCATTTCAGATCAAAACACTGAATGATGAACATGTGTGCTCTAGGACATATGAATATGGTACATTGGTAACAAGTAACTGGATTGCAAGAAATTTTACAAAAAAGATTTTGGTTAATCCTGGTTTAAGAGTTAAGAAGATTGTGGGTTTGGTACTTAAAAAATATAAATGCAAAGTTTCCATTAGTCAAGCTAGGAGGGGAAAAACCAAAGCTTTAAAGCAATATGAGACCTGTTAAGAAGATCACTATGGAAGGGTATGGTCTTATGCAGCTGAGATTCTAAGTTCAAATGTTGGATCTACTTGTAAGGTTAGTGTAACACCAATGCCTGATGGGAAGACCTATTTTAATTGCTTTTATGTATGCTTTAAAGCTCTGAAAGAAGGATGGTTAGCAGGGTGTAGGAGAATAATTGGTCTTGATGGATGTTTTCTAAAAACAATATGCAAAGGAGAGTTGTTATCAGCAGTAGGTAGAGACGGAAATAATCAGATACCAATAATTGGATCTACACCAGTTGAAATTTCAACACCTACAGTGGGCTTACCCAGACCAGCTTGGCCCTTAGGAATCACACCTGAAGATTGTAGAATCCATGCTGAAGCACCAGAAAAGGAACAAGTGGTTGAACAAGAGCCATTCCAAGAACCACTTGTGAGAAAACTTGCCAAATACAAATTGCAGCAAGCTAAAGAAAATAAAAAGGCAGCAAAAGGGCATGCATCACCTGGACCAGCAAAAAGAAGAGTTCAAGAACCAGTGGATGAACCACCAGTCTTCACAAGGAGGGAATCAGAGAGGATCAAGCAAATTAAGTTCAACAGGCCACCATCACCTGGACCAGGGCTAACTCCAGATAATGCTATTTCATTAGAGTAGCTTGCCAAACTCTGACTAAATATGGCTAGCCACTTGTGAGGCTATTTTGTACATGTGCCATAGGTCTGCAGGTTAATGTATTTGGTAACTTATTTAGTATGCAAACAATTTAGGATATTTGGTATCTTGATATGCAGTATAACTGCATCTAACTTTGTATGGCAAGCCACTTGTGAGGCTGTTTTGTAAATTTGCCATATGTAAACACTTTGGTCACCCTATAATGCAACTTATCTATATGCAGTTTGCATGTTATCTCCAATGATCAAAGTTTGCAATTTGAATTCATTACAACTGCATTTTCATTTCATTAAATATTTAAAGTTTACATTGTTGCAATTTCATTGCATTACAACTGATACAAAAAGAGGGAACAAAAGACATTAAAGGTTCTACCATCCCTAACAGACACAACCCAACCAAAATAACCCAACAATATAACCCTAAATGATCACCTAAAAAACCTTAAAAATAAACATCACAACAATGACCACAATCAAAACCCTGTTGTAGAATGAAGTTCTTGATGTTTGATTGTTAAGTTGAGCAACTTGAGCTTGTGCATTCACCAAATTAGCATGTTGCTGAAACATGGTTGTTTGATACCATCGATTTGGTAAGGGACCATCAACCCACCTAAAGTAGTTACAATTTCTTGATAGATCCATGAAGTTAGGACAGCCAAGAAACCTTCTACCAGGGTTGTTTTGTGTCCAAGATGTGTGACACCTTACTAATTCACCACAGCCACAAACAATCGACATTGTGTTAATGGATTTTGAAGAATTGGATTTAGGTGGAAATTGGTTTTGAAACCCTAATTGAATTGGGGAAGAATAAAGAAAAGGGTAAAGTGTTGTGTGGGGTGGGTGTGGCTCACTTTTGCATATAAATAATCAAAAAAAAAATGTAACGGTCATATATGCTGGCGTGGACAATGAAACCGGCTATTAGCCGGTTGCCTCACTCTCGCGGTTGCTTTTTTGTAACATTTGAATACTATAGTTACCCAGATGACAAACACGTTTACTTTAGTAACCTATTTGTAACAAAAAAAACTTTAGTAAGAAAATTATCATTTTGGGTAAACTTTAGTGACCTGTTTGTATATAAACCCTTAATACAGTTATTAAAACACCCCTTACATAAGAAATATAACTTATCAATCATATTATACAATTAACTCAAACACGATTATTAAATGTCACTAATACAAATAATAAAGCACATTATATAAATATTCAAGTCTGAACGAGCAACGGGCCAAAAGGGCTCAAGCCCAAACCGGCACGGGCCAAACGGGCTCGAGCCCGAACAGGCACCGGCCAAACGGGGCTCGAGCCCGAACAGGCACGGGATAAACGAAATTCTTGATATTCATAAATTTAAATTGTTAAAAGAACATAATAAACTAAAATCTCTTTTATCGATCGATAAATGGCATTCTTTTATGCGCTTTCTCGATGTGGGACAAACTCAACCCATTTTTCTTTCAATTTAGAACACCCATTATGGAGACCCAATATTGCATTTACACTAGCTCCATGTATCTTTACGAAGCTCTATTCGAGGAGCATGTAGCCCAATAAATGGTCGTCAATATAGATCACACAAGTTATAATTATGTGGATTAGAAGCTAGTGAAAATTACGGGACCTAAAAGTTAGAGTTGATCTTATGTTAACACATGGCTTAAAAACTTAATTTCCATCTGTCCTATCTTTAAATTAACTAAATGGGTGCCAATTATGCCTTACCCAACTACCACGCTCCTCAGTTGTCTTGCAGCACTATTAAATCCAACAAAATGTTTCTTTGTAGAGACGAATAACACTCCATTATAAGGCATCAAGCACTGGTAATAAAAGTTAGCATAACTTTAATAGGCAAAGAACGAATTGATATGGCAGTTTTCTTATAGTCAAAGAACATCCAGTAGACTAGTCTGATTAGACACAAAGTCTTGAATCTGCTTTGAAGATTGGTTCACCAATCTTGAAACACCGAAAAATGATATGTGCAACATGATGCATCACAAAGCAAACACCATGATGCATCACAAATCGTTAAGGTTAAAAGTTGCGAAAATCCTGGATACACGACCGTGGTACATGAAAATTATTACACGAGATAAATTACAAAGAAAAATTAAATGAGAATGTAAATCGGTCTTCAAAGATATAAAAATGAGTGTAGATGGATAAAGTTGATTCTCGGATCGTTTCAACGAAGTAGGAGTTGTGTTTAGTGTAAGTTGATGCAAGTTTTTATGGTGAAAATTTTGATCTGGAACCTTAAAACCTCAATAACTTCCGTTTAGAGTGGATTTGGGCCTCGAAGCTTGGCTTTAGATTATTCAACGTGTCCTTCTTCTCGGTCTCGCGGTCGTTTTGACAGCTGATTCGTCGAAAACGGAGTTACGGTTCAAAACTTATGGCCGTTTGAAGTTTGGTTGTCAAAAAGTCAAAATCTTACTCGTAAAGCTTGATTTTACGCGTAAACCTTGAATAATCTTACGCGTAAAATGTTATGCATAACCTTTAAGTTATGCGTAAGATCTAAGTTATGCGTAAACTTTGATTTTACGCGTAAACTTAGAGTTTATGCGTAAGAATGTTACGGGTAAGGGCTCAAGCCCCCCCCCCCTTTTTTAGACCCCCCACCAAGCACCCCCTTAATGTAGTCAATTAATTAACTGGTTAATAAATACAATTAATACAGTTATTTAAACACCCCTTACATAAGAAATATAACTTATCAATCATATTATACAATCAACTCAAACACGATTATTAAATGTCACTAATACAAATAATAAAGCACATTATATAAATATTCAAGTCTGAACGAGCAACGGGCCAAAAGGGCTCAAGCCCAAACCGGCACTGGCCAAACGGGCTCGAGCCCGAACAGGCACCGGCCAAACGGGGCTCGAGCCCGAACAGGCACGGGATAAACGAAATTCTTGATATTCATAAATTTAAATTGTTAAAAGAACATAATAAACTAAAATCTCTTTTATCGATCGATAAATGGCATTCTTTTATGCGCTTTCTCGATGTGGGACAAACTCAACCCATTTTTCTTTCAATTTAGAACACCCATTATGGAGACCCAATATTGCATTTACACTAGCTCCATGTATCTTTACGAAGCTCTATTCGAGGAGCATGTAGCCCAATAAATGGTCGTCAATATAGATCACACAAGTTATAATTATGTGGATTAGAAGCTAGTGAAAATTACGGGACCTAAAAGTTATATTTGGTCTTATGTTAACACATGGCTTAAAAACTTAATTTCCGTCTGTCCTATCCTTAAATTAACTAAATGGGTGCCAATTATGCCTTACCCATCTACCACGCTCCTCAGTTGTCTTGCAGCACTATTAAATCCAACAAAATGTTTCTTTGTAGAGACGAATAACACTCCATTATAAGGCATCAAGCACTGGTAATAAAAGTTAGCAAAACTTTAATAGGCAAAGAACGAATTGATATGGCAGTTTTCTTATAGTCAAAGAACATCCAGTAGACTAGTCTGATTAGACACAAAGTCTTGAATCTGCTTTGAAGATTGGTTCACCAATCTTGAAACACCGAAAAATGATATGTGCAACATGATGCATCACAAAGCAAACACCATGATGCATCACAAATCGTTAAGGTTAAAAGTTGCGAAAATCCTGGATACACGACCGTGGTACATGAAAATTATTACACGAGATAAATTACAAAGAAAAATTAAATGAGAATGTAAATCGGTCTTCAAAGATATAAAAATGAGTGTAGATGGATAAAGTTGATTCTCGGATCGTTTCAACGAAGTAGGAGTTGTGTTTAGTGTAAGTTGATGCAAGTTTTTATGGTGAAAATTTTGATCTGGAACCTTAAAACCTCAATAACTTCCGTTTAGAGTGGATTTGGGCCTCGAAGCTTGGCTTTAGATTATTCAACGTGTCCTTCTTCTCGGTCTCGCGGTCGTTTTGACAGCTGATTCGTCGAAAACGGAGTTACGGTTCAAAACTTATGGCCGTTTGAAGTTTGGTTGTCAAAAAGTCAAAATCTTACTCGTAAAGCTTGATTTTACGCGTAAACCTTGAATAATCTTACGCGTAAAATGTTATGCATAACCTTTAAGTTATGCGTAAGATCTAAGTTATGCGTAAACTTTGATTTTACGCGTAAACTTAGAGTTTATGCGTAAGAATGTTACGGGTAAGGGCTCAAGCCCCCCCCCCCCCCCCTTTTTTAGACCCCCCACCAAGCACCCCCTTAATGTAGTCAATTAATTAACTGGTTAATAAATACAATTAATACAGTTATTTAAACACCCCTTACATAAGAAATATAACTTATCAATCATATTATACAATCAACTCAAACACGATTATTAAATGTCACTAATACAAATAATAAAGCACATTATATAAATATTCAAGTCTGAACGAGCAACGGGCCAAAAGGGCTCAAGCCCAAACCGGCACTGGCCAAACGGGCTCGAGCCCGAACAGGCACCGGCCAAACGGGGCTCGAGCCCGAACAGGCACGGGATAAACGAAATTCTTGATATTCATAAATTTAAATTGTTAAAAGAACATAATAAACTAAAATCTCTTTTATCGATCGATAAATGGCATTCTTTTATGCGCTTTCTCGATGTGGGACAAACTCAACCCATTTTTCTTTCAATTTAGAACACCCATTATGGAGACCCAATATTGCATTTACACTAGCTCCATGTATCTTTACGAAGCTCTATTCGAGGAGCATGTAGCCCAATAAATGGTCGTCAATATAGATCACACAAGTTATAATTATGTGGATTAGAAGCTAGTGAAAATTACGGGACCTAAAAGTTATATTTGGTCTTATGTTAACACATGGCTTAAAAACTTAATTTCCGTCTGTCCTATCCTTAAATTAACTAAATGGGTGCCAATTATGCCTTACCCATCTACCACGCTCCTCAGTTGTCTTGCAGCACTATTAAATCCAACAAAATGTTTCTTTGTAGAGACGAATAACACTCCATTATAAGGCATCAAGCACTGGTAATAAAAGTTAGCAAAACTTTAATAGGCAAAGAACGAATTGATATGGCAGTTTTCTTATAGTCAAAGAACATCCAGTAGACTAGTCTGATTAGACACAAAGTCTTGAATCTGCTTTGAAGATTGGTTCACCAATCTTGAAACACCGAAAAATGATATGTGCAACATGATGCATCACAAAGCAAACACCATGATGCATCACAAATCGTTAAGGTTAAAAGTTGCGAAAATCCTGGATACACGACCGTGGTACATGAAAATTATTACACGAGATAAATTACAAAGAAAAATTAAATGAGAATGTAAATCGGTCTTCAAAGATATAAAAATGAGTGTAGATGGATAAAGTTGATTCTCGGATCGTTTCAACGAAGTAGGAGTTGTGTTTAGTGTAAGTTGATGCAAGTTTTTATGGTGAAAATTTTGATCTGGAACCTTAAAACCTCAATAACTTCCGTTTAGAGTGGATTTGGGCCTCGAAGCTTGGCTTGAATGATCTTTAGATGATTCAACGTGTCCTTCTTCTCGGTCTCGCGGTCGTTTTGACAGCTGATTCGTCGAAAACGGAGTTACGGTTCAAAAGTTATGGCCGTTTGAAGTTTGGTTGTCAAAAAGTCAAAATCTTACGCGTAAAGCTTGATTTTACGCGTAAACCTTGAATAATCTTACACGTAAAATGTTATGCGTAACCTTTAAGTTATGCGTAAGATCTAAGTTATGCGTAAACTTTGATTTTACGCGTAAACTTAGAGTTTATGCGTAAGAATGTTACGCGTAAGGGCTCAAGCCCCCCCCCCCCCCCCCCTTTTTTTAGACCCCCCACCAAGCACCCCCTTAATGTAGTCAATTAATTAACTGGTTAATAAATACAATTAATACAGGGGTTTATATACAAACAGGTCACTAAAGTTTACCGAAAATGACAATTTTCTTACTAAAGTTTTTTTTGTTACAAATAGGTTACTTATGTTTTGTAACCGGTTAATTAAGTAACTAAAGATGTTTTAACCCATTGATACAGGTTACATTGCCAACGTGGATTTTTTTATTTTATTTTTTTTTAAATATTGACTTAGGGTTTAACTTATACTTTGTTCCCCAAATCGTACATCTCATTTCACTTTCAAACCGACACAAAAAACCCTCTCCTCCAATCGATTAAAAAACAACAAACACCCCCAATTAATTTAATCAAGTGTGCTTAGGGTTTGCATCTTCCCCAAAAAAAGGTTAGTTTTTATGATTAATTAATCTTTATTTCAGTTTCCAGTCATTGTTTAATTGTAAAAAATAATTAGGGTTTTATAAATCTAGGGTAACACTAAAATTAACATTATTTTGATGTTTGGTTTTGTTTCAGATGGAATTGGAATCACAATCTTCCTCTTTTTTGATAAAGTATCATCGGGGTGGTGTTTTTGTAAGAAATCCTCTTTGATATGAGTATGAAATTCTTACTGAAATACCTGATGTTGATTTACTTTCATTAGATTTACCTGGTTTCTTAAAACTTTTGCAAACTGAATGTACTGGTTCTGTCAAGTCTCTGTTTTATTTGGTCCCTGGCTTAGAATTTCACTTAGGATTGAAAGCTATAAAATCTGCAAGTGACTTTGATGATTGTGTCCAATGTGGTGTTAAGAATGAGCATGTTTTGCACATATATGCATCACATACTGTGTTTGAATTGAATGCAACAACTAGTGATCAAAATGACCCTTTATCTGATAGTGATAGTGAGTTAGAGGATGAGTGTTATAATTTGTATGATTATTGTAGTGAGAGTGAAAGTGATACTGCATCTGTTGACCATTTGTCTGAAGGTGAGGAAGAACTCTTAGCTTCTAGAATTAAGAAAACAGCCCCTGCACCTAAGAAAAAAGCCTCTAAGATGTTTGATGAGAATTTTTTGACTAGTGTTTTCAATGGGTAGCCTAGGGATGATTTTGTTGAAAAAGAAGTTGTGCATGTTGACCCTAAAGATGATGAAGATATCTTAGGTGATAACTGGCGTGTCCATGATCCTAATATCAAATGGAAGGCCATGAGACCACAGTTAGGTGAAAAGTATGAGGATCCTGACCAACTTAAAAGAGCACTGTGTTTCTATGCATTGGCAAATGGTTATAAGATATATTATGAAGTTAATAACTCTAAGAGCCTCCTAGCTAAATGTTCAAAAGATGAGCAAGAAAAAAAATGTCCATTTAGGTTGTGGGCATCTTGGATGCAGCAAGAAAATTCATTTCAGATCAAAACACTGAATGATGAACATGTGTGCTCTAGGACATATGAATATGGTACATTGGTAACAAGTAACTGGATTGCAAGAAATTTTGCAAAAAAGATTTTGGTTAATCCTGGTTTAAGAGCTAAGGAGATTGTGGGTTTGGTACTTAAAAAATATAAATGCAAAGTTTCCATTAGTCAAGCTAGGAGGGGAAAAACCAAAGCTTTAAAGCAATATGAGACCTGTTTAGAAGATCACTATGGAAGGGTATGGTCTTATGCAACTGAGATTCTAAGTTCAAATGTTGGATCTACTTGTAAGGTTGGTGTAACACCAATGCCTGATGGGAAGACCTATTTTAATTGCTTGTATGTATGCTTTAAAGCTCTGAAAGAAGGATGGTTAGCAGGGTGTAGGAGAATAATTGGTCTTGATGGATGTTTTCTAAAAACAATATGCAAAGGAGAGTTGTTATCAGCAGTAGGTAGAGACGGAAATAATCAGATACCAATAATTGGATCTGCACCAGTTGAAATTTCAACACCTACAGTGGGCTTACCCAGACCAGCTTGGCCCTTAGGAATCACACCTGAAGATTGTAGAATCCATGCTGAAGCACCAGAAAAGGAACCAGTGGTTGAACAAGAGCCATTCCAAGAACCACTTGTGAGAAAACTTGCCCAATACAAATTGCAGCAAGCTAAAGAAAATAAAAAGGCAGCAAAAGGGCATGCATCACCTGGACCAGCAAAAAGAAGAGTTCAAGAACCAGTGGATGAACCACCAGTCTTCACAAGGAGGGAATCAGAGAGGATCAAACAAATTAAGTTCAACAGGCCACCATCACCTGGACCAGGGCTAACTCCAGATAATGCTATTTCATTAGAGTAGCTTGCCAAACTCTAACTAAATATGGCTAGCCACTTGTGAGGCTATTTTGTACATGTGCCATAGGTCTGCAGGTTAATGTATTTGGTAACTTATTTAGTATGCAAACAATTTAGGATATTTGGTATCTTGATATGCAGTATAACTGCATCTAACTTTGTATGGCAAGCCACTTGTGAGGCTGTTTTGTAAATTTGCCATATGTAAACACTTTGGTCACCCTATAATGCAACTTATCTATATGCAGTTTGCATGTTATCTCCAATGATCAAAGTTTGCAATTTGAATTCATTACAACTGCATTTTTATTTCATTAAATATTGAAAGTTTACATTGTTGCAATTTCATTGCATTACAACTGATACAAAAAGAGGGAACAAAAGACATCAAAGGTTCTACCATCCCTAACAGACACAACCCAACCAAAATAACCCAACAATATAACCCTAAATGATAACCTAAAAAACCTTAAAAATAAACATCACAACAATGACCACAATCAAAACCCTATTGTAGAATGAAGTTCTTGATGTTTGACTGTTAAGTTGAGCAACTTGAGCTTGTGCATTCACCAAATTAGCATGTTGCTGAAACATGGTTGTTTGATACCATCGATTTGGTAAGGGGCCATCAACCCACCTAAAGTAGTTACAATTTCTTGATGGATCCATGAAGTTAGGACAGCCAAGAAACCTTCTACCAGGGTTGTTTTGTGTCCAAGATGTGCGACACCTTGCTAATTCACCACAGCCACAAATAATCGACATTGTGTTAATGGATTTTGAAGAATTGGATTTAGGTGGAAATTGGTTTTGAAACCCTAATTGATTTGGGGAAGAATAAAGAAAAGGGTAAAGTGTTGTGTGGGGTGGGTGTGGGTCACTTTTGCATATAAATAATCAAAAAAAAAGTAACGGTCATATATGCTGGCGTGGACAATGAAACCGGCTATTAGCCGGTTGCCTCACTCTCGCGGTTGCTTTTTTGTAACATTTGAATACTATAGTTACCCAGATGACAAACACGTTTACTTTAGTAACCTATTTGTAACAAAAAAAACTTTAGTAAGAAAATTGTCATTTTGGGTAAACTTTAGTGACATGTTTGTATATAAACCCTTAATACAGTTATTAAAACACCCCTTACATAAGAAATATAACTTATCAATCATATTATACAATCAACTCAAACACGATTATTAAATGTCACTAATACAAATAATAAAGCACATTATATAAATATTCAAGTCTGAACGAGCAACGGGCCAAAAGGGCTCAAGCCCAAACCGGCAGGGGCCAAACGGGCTCGAGCCCGAACAGGCACCGGCCAAACGGGGCTCGAGCCCGAACAGGCACGGGATAAACGAAATTCTTGATATTCATAAATTTAAATTGTTAAAAGAACATAATAAACTAAAATCTCTTTTATCGATCGATAAATGGCATTCTTTTATGCGCTTTCTCGATGTGGGACAAACTCAACCCATTTTTCTTTTAATTTAGAACACCCATTATGGAGACCCAATATTGCATTTACACTAGCTCCATGTATCTTTACGAAGCTCTATTCGAGGAGCATGTAGCCCAATAAATGGTCGTCAATATAGATCACACAAGTTATAATTATGTGGATTAGAAGCTAGTGAAAATTACGGGACCTAAAAGTTAGAGTTGATCTTATGTTAACACATGGCTTAAAAACTTAATTTCCGTCTGTCCTATCTTTAAATTAACTAAATGGGTGCCAATTATGCCTTACCCATCTACCACGCTCCTCAGTTGTCTTGCAGCACTATTAAATCCAACAAAATGTTTCTTTGTAGAGACGAATAACACTCCAAAAGGCATCAAGCACTGGTAATAAAAGTTAGCATAACTTTAATAGGCAAAGAACGAATTGATATGGCAGTTTTCTTATAGTCAAAGAACATCCAGTAGACTAGTCTGATTAGACACAAAGTCTTGAATCTGCTTTGAAGATTGGTTCACCAATCTTGAAACACCGAAAAATGATATGTGCAACATGATGCATCACAAAGCAAACACCATGATGCATCACAAATCGTTAAGGTTAAAAGTTGCGAACATCCTGGATACACGACCGTGGTACATGAAAATTATTACACGAGATAAATTACAAAGAAAAATTAAATGAGAATGTAAATCGGTCTTCAAAGATATAAAAATGAGTGTAGATGGATAAAGTTGATTCTCGGATCGTTTCAACGAAGTAGGAGTTGTGTTTAGTGTAAGTTGATGCAAGTTTTTATGGTGAAAATTTTGATCTGGAACCTTAAAACCTCAATAACTTCCGTTTAGAGTGGATTTGGTCCTCGAAGCTTGGCTTGAATGATCTTTAGATGATTCAACGTGTCCTTCTTCTCGGTCTCGCGGTCGTTTTGACAGTTGATTTGTCGAAAACGGAGTTACGGTTCAAAAGTTATGGCCGTTTGAAGTTTGGTTGTCAAAAAGTCAAAATCTTACGCGTAAAGCTTGATTTTACGCGTAAACCTTGAATAATGTTACGCGTAAAATGTTATGCGTAACCTTTAAGTTATGCGTAAGATCTAAGTTATGCGTAAACTTTGATTTTACGCGTAAACTTAGAGTTTATGCGTAAGAATGTTACGCGTAAGGGCTCAAGCCCCCCCCCTTTTTTTAGACCCCCCACCAAGCACCCCCTTAATGTAGTCAATTAATTAACTGGTTAATAAATACAATTAATACAGTTATTAAAACACCCCTTACATAAGTAATATAACTTATCAATCATATTATACAATCAACTCAAACACGATTATTAAATGTCACTAATACAAATAATAAAGCACACTATATAAATATTCAAGTCTGAACGAGCAACGGGCCAAAAGGGCTCAAGCCCAAACCGGCACTGGCCAAACGGGCTCGAGCCCGAACAGGCACCGGCCAAACGGGGCTCGAGCCCGAACAGGCACGGGATAAACGAAATTCTTGATATTCATAAATTTAAATTGTTAAAAGAACATAATAAACTAAAATCTCTTTTATCGATCGATAAATGGCATTCTTTTATGCGCTTTCTCGATGTGGGACAAACTCAACCCATTTTTCTTTCAATTTAGAACACCCATTATGGAGACCCAATATTGCATTTACACTAGCTCCATGTATCTTTACGAAGCTCTATTCGAGGAGCATGTAGCCCAATAAATGGTCGTCAATATAGATCACACAAGTTATAATTATGTGGATTAGAAGCTAGTGAAAATTACGGGACCTAAAAGTTAGAGTTGATCTTATGTTAACACATGGCTTAAAAACTTAATTTCCGTCTGTCCTATCTTTAAATTAACTAAATGGGTGCCAATTATGCCTTACCCATCTACCACGCTCCTCAGTTGTCTTGCAGCACTATTAAATCCAACAAAATGTTTCTTTGTAGAGACGAATAACACTCCATTATAAGGCATCAAGCACTGGTAATAAAAGTTAGCATAACTTTAATAGGCAAAGAACGAATTGATATGGCAGTTTTCTTATAGTCAAAGAACATCCAGTAGACTAGTCTGATTAGACACAAAGTCTTGAATCTGCTTTGAAGATTGGTTCACCAATCTTGAAACACCGAAAAATGATATGTGCAACATGATGCATCACAAAGCAAACACCATGATGCATCACAAATCGTTAAGGTTAAAAGTTGCGAAAATCCTGGATACACGACCGTGGTACATGAAAATTATTACACGAGATAAATTACAAAGAAAAATTAAATGAGAATGTAAATCGGTCTTCAAAGATATAAAAATGAGTGTAGATGGATAAAGTTGATTCTCGGATCGTTTCAACGAAGTAGGAGTTGTGTTTAGTGTAAGTTGATGCAAGTTTTTATGGTGAAAATTTTGATCTGGAACCTTAAAACCTCAATAACTACCGTTTAGAGTGGATTTGGGCCTCGAAGCATGGCTTGAATGATCTTTAGTTTATTCAACGTGTCCTTCTTCTCGGTCTCGCGGTCGTTTTGACAGCTGATTCGTCGAAAACGGAGTTACGGTTCCAAAGTTATGGTCGTTTGAAATTTGGTTGTCAAAAAGTCAAAATCTTACGCGTAAAGCTTGATTTTAAGCGTAAACCTTGAATAATGTTACGCGTAAAATGTTATGCGTAACCTTTAAGTTATGCGTAAGATCTAAGTTATGCGTAAACATTGATTTTACGCGTAAACTTAGAGTTTATGCGTAAGAATGTTACGCGTAAGGGCTCAAGCCCCCCCCCCCCCCCCCCTTTTTTTTGACCCCCCACCAAGCACCCCCTTAATGTAGTCAATTAATTAACTGGTTAATAAATACAATTAATACAGTTATTAAAACACCCCTTACATAAGTAATACTTCCTCCATCTTATATTAAGTGTCCATATTCCATTTGCACAAAATTTTAAGAAATCCCACTAACTACACTCTCCACCAATCAAATATCATCTTTACCCACTAAAGTTTTTTCTCATTGGTTGAAATACAAAATGGACACTTAATTTGGGACATTCCAAGATTCCATTGTGGACACTTATTATGGGACGGAGGGAGTATAACTTATCAATCATATTATACAATCAACTCAAACACGATTATTAAATGTCACTAATACAAATAATAAAGCACACTATATAAATATTCAAGTCTGAACGAGCAACGGGCCAAAAGGGCTCAAGCCCAAACCGACACGGGCCAAACGGGCTCGAGCCCGAACAGGCACCGGCCAAACGGGGCTCGAGCCCGAACAGGCACGGGATAAACGAAATTCTTGATATTCATAAATTTAAATTGTTAAAAGAACATAATAAACTAAAATCTCTTTTATCGATCGATAAATCGCATTCTTTTATGCGCTTTCTCGATGTGGGACAAACTCAAGCCATTTTTCTTTCAATTTAGAACACCCATTATGGAGACCCAATATTGCATTTACACTAGCTCCATGTATCTTTACGAAGCTCTATTCGAGGAGCATGTAGCCCAATAAATGGTCGTCAATATAGATCACACAAGTTATTATTATGTGGATTAGAAGCTAGTGAAAATTACGGGACCTAAAAGTTAGAGTTGATCTTATGTTAACACATGGCTTAAAAACTTAATTTCCGTCTGTCCTATCTTTAAATTAACTAAATGGGTACCAATTATGCCTTACCCATCTACCACGCTCCTCAGTTGTCTTGCAGCACTATTAAATCCAACAAAATGTTTCTTTGTAGAGACGAATAACACTCCATTATAAGGCATCAAGCACTGGTAATAAAAGTTAGCATAACTTTAATAGGCAAAGAATGAATTGATATGGCAGTTTTCTTATAGTCAAAGAACATCCAGTAGACTAGTCTGATTAGACACAAAGTCTTGAATCTGATTTGAAGATTGGTTCACCAATCTTGAAACACCGAAAAATGATATGTGCAACATGATGCATCACAAAGCAAACACCATGATGCATCACAAATCGTTAAGGTTAAAAGTTGCGAAAATCCTGGATACACGACCGTGGTACATGAAAATTATTACACGAGATAAATTACAAAGAAAAATTAAATGAGAATGTAAATCGGTCTTCAAAGATATAAAAATGAGTGTAGATGGATAAAGTTGATTCTCGGATCGTTTCAACGAAGTAGGAGTTGTGTTTAGTGTAAGTTGATGCAAGTTTTTATGGTGAAAATTTTGATCTGGAACCTTAAAACCTCAATAACTTCCGTTTAGAGTGGATTTGGGCCTCGAAGCTTGGCTTGAATGATCTTTAGTTTATTCAACGTGTCCTTCTTCTCGGTCTCGCGGTCGTTTTGACAGCTGATTCTTCGAAAACGGAGTTACGGTTCAAAAGTTATGGCCGTTTGAAGTTTGGTTGTCAAAAAGTCAAAATCTTACGCGTAAAGCTTGATTTTACGCGTAAACCTTGAATAATGTTACGCATAAAATGTTATGCGTAACCTTTAAGTTATGCGTAAGATCTAAGTTATGCGTAAACTTTGATTTTACGCGTAAACTTAGAGTTTATGCGTAAGAATGTTACGCGTAAGGGCTCAACCCCCCCCCCCCCCTTTTTTTTAGACCCCCCACCAAGCACCCCCTTAATGTAGTCAATTAATTAACTGGTTAATAAATACAATTAATACAGTTATTAAAACACCCCTTACATAAGTAATATAACTTATCAATCATATTATACAATCAACTAAAACACGATTATTAAATGTCACTAATACAAATAATAAAGCACACTATATAAATATTCAAGTCTGAACGAGCAACGGGCCAAAAGGGCTCAAGCCCAAACCGGCACGGGCCAAACGGGCTCGAGCCCGAACAGGCACCGGCCAAACGGGGCTCGAGCCCAAACAGGCACGGGATAAACGAAATTCTTGATATTTATAAATTTAAATTTTTAAAAGAACATAATAAACTAAAATCTCTTTTATCGATCGATAAATGGCATTCTTTTATGCGCTTTCTCGATGTGGGACAAACTCAACCCATTTTTCTTTCAATTTAGAACACCCATTATGGAGACCCAATATTGCATTTACACTAGCTCCATGTATCTTTACGAAGCTCTATTCGAGGAGCATGTAGCCCAATAAATGGTCGTCAATATAGATCACACAAGTTATAATTATGTGGATTAGAAGCTAGTGAAAATTACGGGACCTAAAAGTTAGAGTTGATCTTATGTTAACACATGGCTTAAAAACTTAATTTCCGTCTGTCCTATCTTTAAATTAACTAAATGGGTGCCAATTATGCCTTACCCATCTACCACGCTCCTCAGTTGTCTTGCAGCACTATTAAATCCAACAAAATGTTTCTTTGTAGAGACGAATAACACTCCATTATAAGGCATCAAGCACTGGTAATAAAAGTTAGCATAACTTGGATAGGCAAAGAACGAATTGATATGGCAGTTTTCTTATAGTCAAAGAACATCCAGTAGACTAGTCTGATTAGACACAAAGTCTTGAATCTGCTTTGAAGATTGGTTCACCAATCTTGAAACACCGAAAAATGATATGTGCAACATGATGCATCACAAAGCAAACACCATGATGCATCACAAATCGTTAAGGTTAAAAGTTGCGAAAATCCTGGATACACGACCGTGGTACATGAAAATTATTACACGAGATAAATTACAAAGAAAAATTAAATGAGAATGTAAATCGGTCTTCAAAGATATAAAAATGAGTGTAGATGGATAAAGTTGATTCTCGGATCGTTTCAACGAAGTAGGAGTTGTGTTTAGTGTAAGTTGATGCAAGTTTTTATGGTGAAAATTTTGATCTGGAACCTTAAAACCTCAATAACTTCCGTTTAGAGTGGATTTGGGCCTCGAAGCTTGACTTGAATGATCTTTAGTTTATTCAACGTGTCCTTCTTCTCGGTCTCGCGGTCGTTTTGACAGTTGATTCGTCGAAAACGGAGTTACGGTTCAAAAGTTATGGCCGTTTGAAGTTTGGTTGTCAAAAAGTCAAAATCTTACGCGTAAAGCTTGATTTTACGCGTAAACCTTGAATAATGTTACGCGTAAAATGTTATGCGTAACCTTTAAGTTATGCGTAAGATCTAAGTTACGCGTAAACTTAGAGTTTATGCGTAAGAATGTTACGCGTAAGGGCTCAAGCCCCCCCCCCCTCCCCCCTTTTTTTAGACCCCCCACCAAGCACCCCCTTAATGTAGTCAATTAATTAACTGGTTAATAAATACAATTAATACAGTTATTAAAACACCCCTTACATAAGTAATATAACTTATCAATCATATTATACAATCAACTAAAACACGATTATTAAATGTCACTAATACAAATAATAAAGCACACTATATAAATATTCAAGTCTGAACGAGCAACGGGCCAAAAGGGCTCAAGCCCAAACCGGCACGGGCCAAACGGGCTCGAGCCCGAACAGGCACCGGCCAAACGGGGCTCGAGCCCGAACAGGCACGGGATAAACGAAATTCTTGATATTTATAAATTTAAATTTTTAAAAGAACATAATAAACTAAAATCTCTTTTATCGATCGATAAATGGCATTCTTTTATGCGCTTTCTCGATGTGGGACAAACTCAACCCATTTTTCTTTCAATTTAGAACACCCATTATGGAGACCCAATATTGCATTTACACTAGCTCCATGTATCTTTACGAAGCTCTATTCGAGGAGCATGTAGCCCAATAAATGGTCGTCAATATAGATCACACAAGTTATAATTATGTGGATTAGAAGCTAGTGAAAATTACGGGACCTAAAAGTTAGAGTTGATCTTATGTTAACACATGGCTTAAAAACTTAATTTCCGTCTGTCCTATCTTTAAATTAACTAAATGGGTGCCAATTATGCCTTACCCATCTACCACGCTCCTCAGTTGTCTTGCAGCACTATTAAATCCAACAAAATGTTTCTTTGTAGAGACGAATAACACTCCATTATAAGGCATCAAGCACTGGTAATAAAAGTTAGCATAACTTGGATAGGCAAAGAACGAATTGATATGGCAGTTTTCTTATAGTCAAAGAACATCCAGTAGACTAGTCTGATTAGACACAAAGTCTTGAATCTGCTTTGAAGATTGGTTCACCAATCTTGAAACACCGAAAAATGATATGTGCAACATGATGCATCACAAAGCAAACACCATGATGCATCACAAATCGTTAAGGTTAAAAGTTGCGAAAATCCTGGATACACGACCGTGGTACATGAAAATTATTACACGAGATAAATTACAAAGAAAAATTAAATGAGAATGTAAATCGGTCTTCAAAGATATAAAAATGAGTGTAGATGGATAAAGTTGATTCTCGGATCGTTTCAACGAAGTAGGAGTTGTGTTTAGTGTAAGTTGATGCAAGTTTTTATGGTGAAAATTTTGATCTGGAACCTTAAAACCTCAATAACTTCCGTTTAGAGTGGATTTGGGCCTCGAAGCTTGACTTGAATGATCTTTAGTTTATTCAACGTGTCCTTCTTCTCGGTCTCGCGGTCGTTTTGACAGTTGATTCGTCGAAAACGGAGTTACGGTTCAAAAGTTATGGCCGTTTGAAGTTTGGTTGTCAAAAAGTCAAAATCTTACGCGTAAAGCTTGATTTTACGCGTAAACCTTGAATAATGTTACGCGTAAAATGTTATGCGTAACCTTTAAGTTATGCGTAAGATCTAAGTTACGCGTAAACTTAGAGTTTATGCGTAAGAATGTTACGCGTAAGGGCTCAAGCCCCCCCCCCCCTCCCCCCTTTTTTTAGACCCCCCACCAAGCACCCCCTTAATGTAGTCAATTAATTAACTGGTTAATAAATACAATTAATACAGTTATTAAAACACCCCTTACATAAGTAATATAACTTATCAATCATATTATACAATCAACTCAAACACGATTATTAAATGTCACTAATACAAATAATAAAGCACACTATATAAATATTCAAGTCTGAACGAGCAACGGGCCAAAAGGGCTCAAGCCTAAACCGGCACGGGCCAAACGGGCTCGAGCCCGAACAGGCACCGGCCAAACGGGGCTCGAGCCCGAACAGGCACGGGATAAACGAAATTCTTGATATTCATAAATTTAAATTGTTAAAAGAACATAATAAACTAAAATCTCTTTTATCGATCGATAAATGGCATTCTTTTATGCGCTTTCTCGATGTGGGACAAACTCAACCCATTTTTATTTCAATTTAGAACACCCATTATGGAGACCCAATATTGCATTTACACTAGCTCCATGTATCTTTACGAAGCTCTATTCGAGGAGCATGTAGCCCAATAAATGGTCGTCAATATAGATCACACAAGTTATAATTATGTGGATTAGAAGCTAGTGAAAATTACGGGACCTAAAAGTTAGAGTTGCTCTTATGTTAACACATGGCTTAAAAACTTAATTTCCGTCTGTCCTATCTTTAAATTAACTAAATGGGTGCCAATTATGCCTTACCCATCTACCACGCTCCTCAGTTGTCTTGCAGCACTATTAAATCCAACAAAATGTTTCTTTGTAGAGACGAATAACACTCCATTATAAGGCATCAAGCACTGGTAATAAAAGTTAGCATAACTTGGATAGGCAAAGAACGAATTGATATGGCAGTTTTCTTATAGTCAAAGAACATCCAGTAGACTAGTCTGATTAGACACAAAGTCTTGAATCTGCTTTGAAGATTGGTTCACCAATCTTGAAACACCGAAAAATGATATGTGCAACATGATGCATCACAAAGCAAACACCATGATGCATCACAAATCGTTAAGGTTAAAAGTTGCGAAAATCCTGGATACACGACCGTGGTACATGAAAATTATTACACGAGATAAATTACAAAGAAAAATTAAATGAGAATGTAAATCGGTCTTCAAAGATATAAAAATGAGTGTAGATGGATAAAGTTGATTCTCGGATCATTTCAACGAAGTAGGAGTTGTGTTTAGTGTAAGTTGATGCAAGTTTTTATGGTGAAAATTTTGATCTGGAACCTTAAAACCTCAATAACTTCCGTTTAGAGTGGATTTGGGCCTAGAAGCTTGGCTTGAATGATCTTTAGTTTATTCAACGTGTCATTCTTCTCGGTCTCGCGGTCGTTTTGACAGCTGATTCGTCGAAAACGGAGTTACGGTTCAAAAGTTATGGCCGTTTGAAGTTTGGTTGTCAAAAAGTCAAAATCTTAGGCGTAAAGCTTGATTTTACGCGTAAACCTTGAATAATCTTACGCGTAAAATGTTATGCGTAACCTTTAAGTTATGCGTAAGATCTAAGTTATGCGTAAACTTTGATTTTACGCGTAAACTTAGAGTTTATGCGTAAGAATGTTACGCGTAAGGGCTCAAGCCCCCCCCCCCCCCCCTTTTTTTAGACCCCCCACCAAGCACCCCCTTAATGTAGTCAATTAATTAACTGGTTAATAAATACAATTAATACAGGGGTTTATATACAAACAGGTCACTAAAGTTTACCGAAAATGACAATTTTCTTACTAAAGTTTTTTTTGTTACAAATAGGTTACTTATGTTTTGTAACCGGTTAATTAAGTAACTAAAGATGTTTTAACCCATTGATACAGGTTACATTGCCAACGTGGATTTTTTTATTTTATTTTTTTTTAAATATTGACTTAGGGTTTGACTTATACTTTGTTCCCCAAATCGTACATCTCATTTCACTTTCAAACCGACACAAAAAACCCTCTCCTCCAATCGATTAAAAAACAACAAACACCCCCAATTAATTTAATCAAGTGTGCTTAGGGTTTGCATCTTCCCCAAAAAAAGGTTAGTTTTTATGATTAATTAATCTTTATTTCAGTTTCCAGTCATTGTTTAATTGTAAAAAATAATTAGGGTTTTATAAATCTAGGGTAACACTAAAATTAACATTATTTTGATGTTTGGTTTTGTTTTAGATGGAATTGGAATCACAATCTTCCTCTTTTTTGATAAAGTATCATCGGGGTGGTGTTTTTGTAAGAAATCCTCTTTCATATGAGTATGAAATTCTTACTGAAATACCTGATGTTGATTTACTTTCATTAGATTTACCTGGTTTCTTAAAACTTTTGCAAACTGAATGTACTGGTTCTGTCAAGTCTCTGTTTTATTTGGTCCCTGGCTTAGAATTTCACTTAGGATTGAAAGCTATAAAATCTGCAAGTGACTTTGATGATTGTGTCCAATGTGGTGTTAAGGATGAGCATGTTTTGCACATATATGCATCACATACTGTGTTTGAATTGAATGCAACAACTAGTGATCAGAATAACCCTTTATCTGATAGTGATAGTGAGTTAGAGGATGAGTGTTATAATTTGTATGATTATTGTAGTGAGAGTGAAAGTGATACTGCATCTGTTGACCATTTGTCTGAAGGTGAGGAAGAACTCTTAGCTTCTAGAATTAAGAAAACAGCCCCTGCACCTAAGAAAAAAGCCTCTAATATGTTTGATGAGAATTTTTTGACTAGTGTTTTCAATGAACCACCTAGGCATGATTTTGTTGAAAAAGAAGTTGTGCATGTTGACCCTAAAGATAATGAAGATATCTTAGGTGATAACTGGCGTGTCCATGATCCTAATATCAAATGGAAGGCCATGAGACCACAGTTAGGTGAAAAGTATGAGGATCCTGACCAACTTAAAAGAGCACTGTGTTTCTATGCATTGGCAAATGGTTATAAGATATATTATGAAGTTAATAACTCTAAGAGACTCCTAGCTAAATGTTCAAAAGATGAGCAAGAAAAAAAATGTCCATTTAGGTTGTGGGCATCTTGGATGCAGCAAGAAAATTCATTTCAGATCAAAACACTGAATGATGAACATGTGTGCTCTAGGACATATGAATATGGTACATTGGTAACAAGTAACTGGATTGCAAGAAATTTTATAAAAAAGATTTTGGTTAATCCTGGTTTAAGAGTTAAGAAGATTGTGGGTTTGGTACTTAAAAAATATAAATGCAAAGTTTCCATTAGTCAAGCTAGGAGGGGAAAAACCAAAGCTTTAAAGCAATATGAGACCTGTTAAGAAGATCACTATGGAAGGGTATGGTCTTATGCAGCTGAGATTCTAAGTTCAAATGTTGGATCTACTTGTAAGGTTAGTGTAACACCAATGCCTGATGGGAAGACCTATTTTAATTGCTTTTATGTATGCTTTAAAGCTCTGAAAGAAGGATGGTTAGCAGGGTGTAGGAGAATAATTGGTCTTGATGGATGTTTTCTAAAAACAATATGCAAAGGAGAGTTGTTATCAGCAGTAGGTAGAGACGGAAATAATCAGATACCAATAATTGGATCTGCACCAGTTGAAATTTCAACACCTACAGTGGGCTTACCCAGACCAGCTTGGCCCTTAGGAATCACACCTGAAGATTGTAGAATCCATGCTGAAGCACCAGAAAAGGAACAAGTGGTTGAACAAGAGCCATTCCAAGAACCACTTGTGAGAAAACTTGCCCAATACAAATTGCAGCAAGCTAAAGAAAATAAAAAGGCAGCAAAAGGGCATGCATCACCTGGACCAGCAAAAAGAAGAGTTCAAGAACCAGTGGATGAACCACCAGTCTTCACAAGGAGGGAATCAGAGAGGATCAAGCAAATTAAGTTCAACAGGCCACCATCACCTGGACCAGGGCTAACTCCAGATAATGCTATTTCATTAGAGTAGCTTGCCAAACTCTAACTAAATATGGCTAGCCACTTGTGAGGCTATTTTGTACATGTGCCATAGGTCTGCAGGTTAATGTATTTGGTAACTTATTTAGTATGCAAACAATTTAGGATATTTGGTATCTTGATATGCAGTATAACTGCATCTAACTTTGTATGGCAAGCCACTTGTGAGGCTGTTTTGTAAATTTGCCATATGTAAACACTTTGGTCACCCTATAATGCAACTTATCTATATGCAGTTTGCATGTTATCTCCAATGATCAAATTTTGCAATTTGAATTCATTACAACTGCATTTTCATTTCATTAAATATTTAAAGTTTACATTGTTGCAATTTCATTGCATTACAACTGATACAAAAAGAGGGTACAAAAGACATTAAAGGTTCTACCATCCCTAACAGACACAACCCAACCAAAATAACCCAACAATATAACCCTAAATGATCACCTAAAAAACCTTAAAAATAAACATCACAACAATGACCACAATCAAAACCCTGTTGTAGAATGAAGTTCTTGATGTTTGATTTTTAAGTTGAGCAACTTGAGCTTGTGCATTCACCAAATTAGCATGTTGCTGAAACATGGTTGTTTGATACCATCGATTTGGTAAGGGACCATCAACCCACCTAAAGTAGTTACAATTTCTTGATAGATCCATGAAGTTAGGACAGCCAAGAAACCTTCTACCAGGGTTGTTTTGTGTCCAAGATGTGTGACACCTTACTAATTCACCACAGCCACAAACAATCGACATTGTGTTAATGGATTTTGAAGAATTGGATTTAGGTGGAAATTGGTTTTGAAACCCTAATTGATTTGGGGAAGAATAAAGAAAAGGGTAAAGTGTTGTGTGGGGTGGGTGTGGGTCACTTTTGCATATAAATAATCAAAAAAAAAAGTAACGGTCATATATGCTGGCGTGGACAATGAAACCGGCTATTAGCCGGTTGCCTCACTCTCGCGGTTGCTTTTTTGTAACATTTGAATACTATAGTTACCCAGATGACAAACACGTTTACTTTAGTAACCTATTTGTAACAAAAAAAACTTTAGTAAGAAAATTATCATTTTGGGTAAACTTTAGTGACCTGTTTGTATATAAACCCTTAATACAGTTATTAAAACACCCCTTACATAAGAAATATAACTTATCAATCATATTATACAATCAACTCAAACACGATTATTAAATGTCACTAATACAAATAATAAAGCACATTATATAAATATTCAAGTCTGAACGAGCAACGGGCCAAAAGGGCTCAAGCCCAAACCGGCACGGGCCAAACGGGCTCGAGCCCGAACAGGCACCGGCCAAACGGGGCTCGAGCCCGAACAGGCACGGGATAAACGAAATTCTTGATATTCATAAATTTAAATTGTTAAAAGAACATAATAAACTAAAATCTCTTTTATCGATCGATAAATGGCATTCTTTTATGCGCTTTCTCGATGTGGGACAAACTCAACCCATTTTTCTTTCAATTTAGAACACCCATTATGGAGACCCAATATTGCATTTACACTAGCTCCATGTATCTTTACGAAGCTCTATTCGAGGAGCATGTAGCCCAATAAATGGTCGTCAATATAGATCACACAAGTTATAATTATGTGGATTAGAAGCTAGTGAAAATTACGGGACCTAAAAGTTAGAGTTGATCTTATGTTAACACATGGCTTAAAAACTTAATTTCCGCCTGTCCTATCTTTAAATTAACTAAATGGGTGCCAATTATGCCTTACCCAACTACCACGCTCCTCAGTTGTCTTGCAGCACTATTAAATCCAACAAAATGTTTCTTTGTAGAGACGAATAACACTCCATTATAAGGCATCAAGCACTGGTAATAAAAGTTAGCATAACTTTAATAGGCAAAGAACGAATTGATATGGCAGTTTTCTTATAGTCAAAGAACATCCAGTAGACTAGTCTGATTAGACACAAAGTCTTGAATCTGCTTTGAAGATTGGTTCACCAATCTTGAAACACCGAAAAATGATATGTGCAACATGATGCATCACAAAGCAAACACCATGATGCATCACAAATCGTTAAGGTTAAAAGTTGCGAAAATCCTGGATACACGACCGTGGTACATGAAAATTATTACACGAGATAAATTACAAAGAAAAATTAAATGAGAATGTAAATCGGTCTTCAAAGATATAAAAATGAGTGTAGATGGATAAAGTTGATTCTCGGATCGTTTCAACGAAGTAGGAGTTGTGTTTAGTGTAAGTTGATGCAAGTTTTTATGGTGAAAATTTTGATCTGGAACCTTAAAACCTCAATAACTTCCGTTTAGAGTGGATTTGGGCCTCGAAGCTTGGCTTGAATGATCTTTAGATGATTCAACGTGTCCTTCTTCTCGGTCTCGCGGTCGTTTTGACAGTTGATTCGTCGAAAACGGAGTTACGGTTCAAAAGTTATGGCCGTTTGAAGTTTGGTTGTCAAAAAGTCAAAATCTTACGCGTAAAGCTTGATTTTACGCGTAAACCTTGAATAATGTTACGCGTAAAATGTTATGCGTAACCTTTAAGTTATGCGTAAGATCTAAGTTATGCGTAAACTTTGATTTTACGCGTAAACTTAGAGTTTATGCGTAAGAATGTTACGCGTAAGGGCTCAAGCCCCCCCCCCCCCCCCCTTTTTTTTAGACCCCCCACCAAGCACCCCCTTAATGTAGTCAATTAATTAACTGGTTAATAAATACAATTAATACAGTTATTAGAACACCCCTTACATAACTAATATAACTTATCAATCATATTATACAATCAACTCAAACACGATTATTAAATGTCACTAATACAAATAATAAAGCACACTATATAAATATTCAGGTCTGAACGAGCAACGGGCCAAAAGGGCTCAAGCCCAAACCGGCACGGGCCAAACGGGCTCGAGCCCGAACAGGCACCGGCCAAACGGGGCTCGAGCCCGAACAGGCACGGGATAAACGAAATTCTTGATATTCATAAATTTAAATTGTTAAAAGAACATAATAAACTAAAATCTCTTTTATCGATCGATAAATGGCATTCTTTTATGCGCTTTCTCGATGTGGGACAAACTCAACCCATTTTTCTTTCAATTTAGAACACCCATTATGGAGACCCAATATTGCATTTACACTAGCTCCATGTATCTTTACGAAGCTCTATTCGAGGAGCATGTAGCCCAATAAATGGTCGTCAATATAGATCACACAAGTTATAATTATGTGGATTAGAAGCTAGTGAAAATTACGGGACCTAAAAGTTAGAGTTGATCTTATGTTAACACATGGCTTAAAAACTTAATTTCCGTCTGTCCTATCTTTAAATTAACTAAATGGGTGCCAATTATGCCTTACCCATCTACCACGCTCCTCAGTTGTCTTGCAGCACTATTAAATCCAACAAAATGTTTCTTTGTAGAGACGAATAACACTCCAATATAAGGCATCAAGCACTGGTAATAAAAGTTAGCATAACTTTAATAGGCAAAGAACGAATTGATATGGCAGTTTTCTTATAGTCAAAGAACATCCAGTAGACTAGTCTGATTAGACACAAAGTCTTGAATCTGCTTTGAAGATTGGTTCACCAATCTTGAAACACCGAAAAATGATATGTGCAACATGATGCATCACAAAGCAAACACCATGATGCATCACAAATCGTTAAGGTTAAAAGTTGCGAAAATCCTGGATACACGACCGTGGTACATGAAAATTATTACACGAGATAAATTACATTGAAAAATTAAATGAGAATGTAAATCGGTCTTCAAAGATATAAAAATGAGTGTAGATGGATAAAGTTGATTCTCGGATCGTTTCAACGAAGTAGGAGTTGTGTTTAGTGTAAGTTGATGCAAGTTTTTATGGTGAAAATTTTGATCTGGAACCTTAAAACCTCAATAACTTCCGTTTAGAGTGGATTTGGGCCTCGAAGCTTGGCTTGAATGATCGTTAGTTTATTCAACGTGTCCTTCTTCTCGGTCTCGCGGTCGTTTTGACAGCTGATTCGTCGAAAACGGAGTTACGGTTCAAAAGTTATGGTCGTTTGAAGTTTGGTTGTCAAAAAGTCAAAATCTTACGCGTAAAGCTTGATTTTACGCGTAAACCTTGAATAATGTTACGCGTAAAATGTTATGCGTAACCTTTAAGTTATGCGTAAGATCTAAGTTATGCGTAAACATTGATTTTACGCGTAAACTTAGAGTTTATGCGTAAGAATGTTACGCATAAGGGCTCAAGCCCCCCCCCCCCCCTTTTTTTAGACCCCCCACCAAGCACCCCCTTAATGTAGTCAATTAATTAACTGGTTAATAAATACAATTAATACAGTTATTAAAACACCCCTTACATAAGTAATATAACTTATCAATCATATTATACAATCAACTCAAACACGATTATTAAATGTCACTAATACAAATAATAAAGCACACTATATAAATATTCAAGTCTGAACGAGCAACGGGCCAAAAGGGCTCAAGCCCAAACCGGCACGGGCCAAACGGGCTCGAGCCCGAACAGGCACCGGCCAAACGGGGCTCGAGCCCGAACAGGCACGGGATAAACGAAATTCTTGATATTCATAAATTTAAATTGTTAAAAGAACATAATAAACTAAAATCTCTTTTATCGATCGATAAATGGCATTCTTTTATGCGCTTTCTCGATGTGGGACAAACTCAACCCATTTTTCTTTCAATTTAGAACACCCATTATGGAGACCCAATATTGCATTTACACTAGCTCCATGTATCTTTACGAAGCTCTATTCGAGGAGCATGTAGCCCAATAAATGGTCGTCAATATAGATCACACAAGTTATAATTATGTGGATTAGAAGCTAGTGAAAATTACGGGACCTAAAAGTTAGAGTTGATCTTATGTTAACACATGGCTTAAAAACTTAATTTCCGTCTGTCCTATCTTTAAATTAACTAAATGGGTGCCAATTATGCCTTACCCATCTACCACGCTCCTCAGTTGTCTTGCAGCACTATTAAATCCAACAAAATGTTTCTTTGTAGAGACGAATAACACTCCAATATAAGGCATCAAGCACTGGTATTAAAAGTTAGCATAACTTTAATAGGCAAAGAACGAATTGATATGGCAGTTTTCTTATAGTCAAAGAACATCCAGTAGACTAGTCTGATTAGACACAAAGTCTTGAATCTGCTTTGAAGATTGGTTCACCAATCTTGAAACACCGAAAAATGATATGTGCAACATGATGCATCACAAAGCAAACACCATGATGCATCACAAATCGTTAAGGTTAAAAGTTGCGAAAATCCTGGATACACGACCGTGGTACATGAAAATTATTACAGGAGATAAATTACATTGAAAAATTAAATGAGAATGTAAATCGGTCTTCAAAGATATAAAAATGAGTGTAGATGGATAAAGTTGATTCTCGGATCGTTTCAACGAAGTAGGAGTTGTGTTTAGTGTAAGTTGATGCAAGTTTTTATGGTGAAAATTTTGATCTGGAACCTTAAAACCTCAATAACTTCCGTTTAGAGTGGATTTGGGCCTCGAAGCTTGGCTTGAATGATCTTTAGTTTATTCAACGTGTCCTTCTTCTCGGTCTCGCGGTCGTTTTGACAGCGGATTCGTCGAAAACGGAGTTACGGTTCAAAAGTTATGGTCGTCTGAAGTTTGGTTGTCAAAAAGTCAAAATCTTACGCGTAAAGCTTGATTTTACGCGTAAACCTTGAATAATGTTACGCGTAAAATGTTATGCGTAACCTTTAAGTTATGCGTAAGATCTAAGTTATGCGTAAACATTGATTTTACGCGTAAACTTAGAGTTTATGCGTAAGAATGTTACGCGTAAGGGCTCAAGCCCCCCCCCCCCCCCTTTTTTTAGACCCCCCACCAAGCACCCCCTTAATGTAGTCAATTAATTAACTGGTTAATAAATACAATTAATACAGTTATTAAAACACCCCTTACATAAGTAATATAACTTATCAATCATATTATACAATCAACTCAAACACGATTATTAAATGTCACTAATACAAATAATAAAGCACACTATATAAATATTCAAGTCTGAACGAGCAACGGGCCAAAAGGGCTCAAGCCCAAACCGGCACGGGCCAAACGGGCTCGAGCCCGAACAGGCACCGGCCAAACGGGGCTCGAGCCCGAACAGGCACGGGATAAACGAAATTCTTGATATTCATAAATTTAAATTGTTAAAAGAACATAATAAACTAAAATCTCTTTTATCGATCGATAAATGGCATTCTTTTATGCGCTTTCTCGATGTGGGACAAACTCAACCCATTTTTCTTTCAATTTAGAACACCCATTATGGAGACCCAATATTGCATTTACACTAGCTCCATGTATCTTTACGAAGCTCTATTCGAGGAGCATGTAGCCCAATAAATGGTCGTCAATATAGATCACACAAGTTATAATTATGTGGATTAGAAGCTAGTGAAAATTACGGGACCTAAAAGTTAGAGTTGATCTTATGTTAACACATGGCTTAAAAACTTAATTTCCGTCTGTCCTATCTTTAAATTAACTAAATGGGTGCCAATTATGCCTTACCCATCTACCACGCTCCTCAGTTGTCTTGCAGCACTATTAAATCCAACAAAATGTTTCTTTGTAGAGACGAATAACACTCCAATATAAGGCATCAAGCACTGGTAATAAAAGTTAGCATAACTTTAATAGGCAAAGAACGAATTGATATGGCAGTTTTCTTATAGTCAAAGAACATCCAGTAGACTAGTCTGATTAGACACAAAGTCTTGAATCTGCTTTGAAGATTGGTTCACCAATCTTGAAACACCGAAAAATGATATGTGCAACATGATGCATCACAAAGCAAACACCATGATGCATCACAAATCGTTAAGGTTAAAAGTTGCGAAAATCCTGGATACACGACCGTGGTACATGAAAATTATTACACGAGATAAATTACATTGAAAAATTAAATGAGAATGTAAATCGGTCTTCAAAGATATAAAAATGAGTGTAGATGGATAAAGTTGATTCTCGGATCGTTTCAACGAAGTAGGAGTTGTGTTTAGTGTAAGTTGATGCAAGTTTTTATGGTGAAAATTTTGATCTGGAACCTTAAAACCTCAATAACTTCCGTTTAGAGTGGATTTGGGCCTCGAAGCTTGGCTTGAATGATCTTTAGTTTATTCAACGTGTCCTTCTTCTCGGTCTCGCGGTCGTTTTGACAGCTGATTCGTCGAAAACGGAGTTACGGTTCAAAAGTTATGGTCGTTTGAAGTTTGGTTGTCAAAAAGTCAAAATCTTACGCGTAAAGCTTGATTTTACGCGTAAACCTTGAATAATGTTACGCGTAAAATGTTATGCGTAACCTTTAAGTTATGCGTAAGATCTAAGTTATGCGTAAACATTGATTTTACGCGTAAACTTAGAGTTTATGCGTAAGAATGTTACGCGTAAGGGCTCAAGCCCCCCCCCCCCCCCTTTTTTTAGACCCCCCACCAAGCACCCCCTTAATGTAGTCAATTAATTAACTGGTTAATAAATACAATTAATACAGTTATTAAAACACCCCTTACATAAGTAATATAACTTATCAATCATATTATACAATCAACTCAAACACGATTATTAAATGTCACTAATACAAATAATAAAGCACACTATATAAATATTCAAGTCTGAACGAGCAACGGGCCAAAAGGGCTCAAGCCCATACCGGCACGGGCCAAACGGGCTCGAGCCCGAACAGGCACCGGCCAAACGGGGCTCGAGCCCGAACAGGCACGGGATAAACGAAATTCTTGATATTCATAAATTTAAATTGTTAAAAGAACATAATAAACTAAAATCTCTTTTATCGATCGATAAATGGCATTCTTTTATGCGCTTTCTCGATGTGGGACAAACTCAACCCATTTTTCTTTCAATTTAGAACACCCATTATGGAGACCCAATATTGCATTTACACTAGCTCCATGTATCTTTACGAAGCTCTATTCGAGGAGCATGTAGCCCAATAAATGGTCGTCAATATAGATCACACAAGTTATAATTATGTGGATTAGAAGCTAGTGAAAATTACGGGACCTAAAAGTTAGAGTTGATCTTATGTTAACACATGGCTTAAAAACTTAATTTCCGTCTGTCCTATCTTTAAATTAACTAAATGGGTGCCAATTATGCCTTACCCATCTACCACGCTCCTCAGTTGTCTTGCAGCACTATTAAATCCAACAAAATGTTTCTTTGTAGAGACGAATAACACTCCATTATAAGGCATCAAGCACTGGTAATAAAAGTTAGCATAACTTTAATAGGCAAAGAACGAATTGATATGGCAGTTTTCTTATAGTCAAAGAACATCCAGTAGACTAGTCTGATTAGACACAAAGTCTTGAATCTGCTTTGAAGATTGGTTCACCAATCTTGAAACACCGAAAAATGATATGTGCAACATGATGCATCACAAAGCAAACACCATGATGCATCACAAATCGTTAAGGTTAAAAGTTGCGAAAATCCTGGATACACGACCGTGGTACATGAAAATTATTACACGAGATAAATTACAAAGAAAAATTAAATGAGAATGTAAATCGGTCTTCAAAGAAATAAAAATGAGTGTAGATGGATTAAGTTGATTCTCGGATCGTTTCAACGAAGTAGGAGTTGTGTTTAGTGTAAGTTGATGCAAGTTTTTATGGTGAAAATTTTGATCTGGAACCTTAAAACCTCAATAACTTCCGTTTAGAGTGGATTTGGGCCTCGAAGCTTGGCTTGAATGATCTTTAGTTTATTCAACGTGTCCTTCTTCTCGGTCTCGCGGTCGTTTTGACAGCTGATTCGTCGAAAACGGAGTTACGGTTCAAAAGTTATGGCCGTTTGAAGTTTGGTTGGCAAAAAGTCAAAATCTTACGCGTAAAGCTTGATTTTACGCGTAAACCTTGAATAATGTTACGCGTAAAATGTTATGCGTAACCTTTAAGTTATGCGTAAGATCTAAGTTATGCGTAAACTTTGATTTTACGCGTAAACTTAGAGTTTATGCGTAAGAATGTTACGCGTAAGGGCTCAAGCCCCCCCCCCCCCCCCCCCCCCTTTTTTTTAGACCCCCCACCAAGCACCCCCTTAATGTAGTCAATTAATTAACTGGTTAATAAATACAATTAATACAGTTATTAAAACACCCCTTACATAAGTAATATAACTTATCAATTGATTGATTCGTTTTAGTATAGTGATTGATTTACCGAAGAAATACTTAGGAAAGTAATTCCCCGGGTCGTGTCCCAGCGAAGGTGTGAATGGAATTTCGAATTCCCGATTCGTGAAACGTGTCGTGAAAGTGGTAAAAAGTGATTTTAAAGAGATTACACTAATGAAATAGTAAATGAAGCACAAATAATCTATTAAGCACGTAATTCAACTAAACAAACCAAAAACGTAACGTAGAATCGAAAACGTAAAGTAAAACGTAAAATAAACGCTGACGCGCAAAATAAAACGCGACTTTTAAGCTACGCGACTCCTACGGACTTGAAAATAATTTCTAAAAATTAAAAATGATAAAAGAAAATTTTGAGAAAAAGAAAAATATTTTTTTGACTTTTTATGAATTTTTTATGAATTAAAAACTATTTTAACTAATTAAAAATTAAAAGAGATTGAAAATAAAGGGAGAAAAATGAAAATAAAATTTTGAAAATTATAAAATAACTAAAAAGAAATTTTAAAACTAAAAACTAATTTTTTTTTGGGCTTTTTATGTATTTTTTAGAAATTAAAAACAATTAAAACTAATTAAAAATTATTAAAAATTCAAAAGTAATTCAAATTAAATGAGAAAAATACAAAATAAATTTCTAAAAATCTAAAATAACTAAAAATAATTTTCTAATATTTTTTTTGATTTTTCTGGACTTTTTTAGATTTTTTTGGATTTTTTATTAATTAAAAAGTATTTAAAAATGATTTAAAAGGAAAATAAAATAAGAAAAATAGCAAATAAGCTTGGAAAAATCTGAAAATTTCAGGAAAATTCTAAAATATTATTTAAAAACTAGGAAAAATAAAAAGTTTGAAAAATCTACTGTGGAACTGCTTATTGGATGAAAACTGCTTATAAAGAAGTGCTTATTGATAAGCACTTTGACCAAATTTGACCCAAAACTTTTACCAAGTACCTTTTGAACTTAAAGAAACTTAATGGAACAGAAATGAATCAAAATGAGGCACAGAAACTCAGGCAGTGATCAAAATAGGCTAAATAAGCTATATGGAATAAGCTAATAAGCAACACAGATAAGCACAAGATCAAAAATCAAATGAAACAGGTACAATATGCTGTAATAAGCTAAGAACCACAATAAAACCAAACTTATGATGCTCAAAACAAAATTGCAGCCCTAGTGGATGATTCAGGAACTAGTCTCAACCTCCCAACTTGATAAGCTGTTTGAACAGTGATAATAAGCTGAATAGTGTAAACTTTTGGGTGCAAATTACACTCCTACTTACTGAGAACTCAAATCAACTTTAAAGATGGACCCTAGGTTCAATTTAATCACCTAACAGTAACCTAGAAGATTGCCAAAAAGCTGAGGAGCAGGGGAGATGAAGGACCAAACAGATAACTTCCAACAGCTGAACAGATAAGCAAATAAGCTCCAAAACTTAAATTTCTTTTTGCTTCTTGTAAAACTACTACCAAATGTTTCAAAACAGCTTTAAGAGAGTAACTTGGATCAAATATGAGGACTGCACACTTGTTTTAAGTTGTGACCAAAAACAGTTAACCAAAAAAAAAATAAAATAAAAAAAAAAAATAAAAAAAAAAAAAAAAAAAAAAAAACTATTTGACTTTGATGAACAAAACTTTGACTAATTTGAACTTTTAAGCTCCTTAACTGATTACTGAGGTGATATTAAACCAATTTAACAGTTAATTATCCTAACTATACCTAAGATCTATCAAAGTGCAAATCAAGTAGCTGCTGTTTTAAACCGATAATGGATAGTGATTGATGCTTGACCTTACCTTCAAACCAACTGAGCTAGATGCTCAATCTAATTCAAACAGACCTAGAGTAACTATTCTAAACCAACTACAACCTCTGAAAAGGTGATTATACCAGCAAATGATTATAATCCAAACACCCCTAACTATCTCAGCTGCTTATTCTAAAACTACCACAGATCAGTTCAATTGTGATCCAAATCAGACTTAGTACCAAGGCTATATCCAACTACTTTTAAATGAAACATTAAGCACAAAGTTCAGACAAAAACTACCACAGAACTCAAATCTAATATAAGCTAATAATGAAACAGTTATACTATTCAAACTCAAACTTATCAGAAATATATTATCTCAACAACTAGAACAACTATCAGAATATATAAGCAACAATAACAATAATCAAATAAACCAAATAAGACCTAAACAACTTAAACTATTTTAAGATGAAATTAAAAATTATAAAGCACTTACAAATCCACCTCAGCCAAACAGAGGTGGTCTCCCTCACAGCCTGTCTTTAGACAGGCCAATAAGCATCCAATTGGCTGCCTTAACTCCTCAGAATAAGCTGAGCTTATTTGCAATAAGCTGATGTTGATTGTATATATTTTTTTTTTTTTTTTTTTTTTTTTTTTTTTTTTTTTTTTTTTTTATAAGATAAACAGAGATTATGATAAACAAACTAAAATAATAAAAGCAATTTAAATTGAAATAAAGAGACAAATAATTGAAAGTAAATTTTATTAAAATGGAAAACTGAGTACAATACTGGGAAAGAAAAGAATTTGAAAATACAAAGCTTAATTTTAAAACCTACACACTAATCTTCGATGTGAGGGGTGCTATTTATAGCCGAGCTGAGGAGAGCTGAGGGCTTGTGCCAGGCTGGCTATCCGCGTCCCTTGTGTTTGTTTGAATCCATCTCGACCGTGTAATTACCTTCCAGATACTTCCCTTGACTGATGACCCTTGATTTGATTGATATGACTTGATGTATCCTGCGTGTGCATCATGATTGGACCACGCGTCATTCCTCTGCCATCTCTGACTTGTCAGACCTTCTAGAACACTATATCATTGGGTAATCATGGGTAAATTGAGGGTAATTTTGGGTTGGGTAGAATTAGGGTTCGTGGAACAGTAACTCTATCTGGGTAGAATTTGGGGGTAATTCGGGGTGTGTGTTTGGGGGGGGGGGGGTTTTTGTTATTTTTATTTATTTGGGGTGCGTTGACCGGGTAATTGAGTTGACTCGGGTAAGAGTAAACAGGCCGGGTTGGGTTTAACTGTTGGTGGGCTTTGGGATTTAGTAGTAAATGGTGTGGGCTTGGTAAAGTTAAGTGAGGTGGGCTAATTTTGGATCCGGTTGTTGTTAGCTTTAGGATTTAGTAAAGTTTAGAAAGGACCAAAGTTGTAACATTTTAAACCAAAGGGACCAAAGCTGTATTTAATCCAAACTTTCTTCCCAAGGGTATTACTTGCCATTCCTGATTTCTTGAAGGGTCAATTTTGACTTTTCTTCCAATTAAACTTCAAAGGACCATTTTTGTCAAATTCTGAAAGTGCAGGGACTTAATTCGCCAAATCATCAAAACTTTGTCCAGGGACTAATCTTGGTAATTTATGAATCTCTGAGGATGAATTTGTCATTTTGAGCTTTTCTTGATCATTTGACTTCCCCGGCTCCGGCTTTTGACACTTTCCATTCTCGTGCTCGTTTTTGTCGATTTTGTTGTGTTTTTGTCCATTTTTCTCATATCCGTACCTGCACATACACAAATACAAAAACATGCATTCTCTTGGCATTTTTGGTTAGTATTTGGTGTTTTTGGTCTGAAATACGGTCTAAAAAGGATGAGTGAATAAGCACTCATCAAATTCCCCCAGACTAAGGTATTGCCGTGCCCTCACGCAATGTCATCACCTCACGCTTAAAAGATAAATAATTTTCAAAACCTCTCTTTACTGACGTTGTAAAGTAGCAATGATGTTCAAGAGAGATAGTAAAATCATTTATTCTTAAAAACGCTCCGTTTTCCGATTTTCATGAATAACAACTACTACTACTATTTTTGTACTTTTTCATTTTTATATAAGTGACGGTTTGCCTTGACTCTCATTATCAATTCTTATCTGTTGATAATTTTCAGGGTCTTCGAGTAGAAACACTTCTCACCGAGAAGAGACCATACGGATAAAAATCGTCATCCTTGATCTTTCACAAGCTCCCAAACTAAGCGTAAAATCGAGATCATTGTTTATCAGAAGTTAGATGCTACCACTGCCCACAAAAGTTACTTGTGTATTACCTCTTGTCCCCAGGTCCTAAGTTGTATCTAAAGATTTTAATTTGTGAGAAATGAATTGCTTCATATTTTCTCGTTTCGATATTTGTTAGTCCGATAAGAGCACAAAATTTGAACGCTAAGTAGTTTCCAAACTTTCCCTCGAAAATCCCTGCATACAGAAATCGGGTCCACATGAAGGTCTCTGATTTAACACGATTTGTGGAGGCTCCCTTTTTATTTACGACCGAGACATACCATGTTTGATACCCGAAACGGAAGCTTTTTATTAGGGAAACCCCCGGAGTCGAAGTTTGGCATTTTTGCATAATCATAAGCACTTTAATAATACTTTTGTCCTTAGTCCTTTATTCTTTTACAGTCAACGGTTTATAAGCCGCCAAGATGTAAGAGTTTTATTATGACTTTGGATTTCTATCCGCTGCTTTTTTATAGCTTTGGATTCCTCTGCCTTTTTATTTTGGCTTTGGACTATTATTATCGATATTCATAACTATATGCCAAACCCCGAGTCCTACGGCCTTTACTAAGATCACAACATCGGCTGCGAACCGGCAAGATGCAATAGTCTATTTCACCGTAACACTGGCAGTACCTCAATGTGTACCAAACCCCCATATGCAGAAATTTTGTTGGGAACGAGAAAAAACTAAGTATTGCCCAAACCGTATACCCTTAATTAATCCTAGACATCTATATTTTATATATTTGTGTGCAAGCTGGTGGGAACAATGAGGCCACAAGTACCTCTCATGGGTTTTTTAAATCCCAGTAATGCGATCCGTGTATAGCACGAAACTTCTAAATAAACTCTATCATTCCTCGATCTCCGCAAATTTAAAATCCCAAATAATGAGATCCGCGGATGCTTAGCCATAATCTTTTGATTATTTTGGTTAAGGGAAACAAGCTAGGGCTCAACACGCCCGGTCAAGTCGGAACATTTATTTCTACTCTCGCCGGTAGGAAAGTCAAAACAAGGTGTCAAAACTTATTATTCATATCATATATATTTTTTCAATTTTCATTTTTTTTTTTTTTTTTTTTTTTTTTTTTTTTGCATAATAAAGCGGTGACAAAAATTAAAATTTTTGGTGGAAAACGGAGTTGCGCAAGTTAACAGCTCAGACGATGGTACAGGTCAAATCGAATCGAAGATTCACCCCCCCCAGACTAAAGTGAAACATTGTCCTCAATGTTTTAAGGGACGGGTAATCCTACGTAAAATCTAAGGCCGTTTATTAAGTATGCCAAGAGATAAACGTTAGTCGATAAGATTTTGGATATGGCGAATTTCCGAAAGAGCAGCGAAGGATGAGACTCGAGTGGATAGAACGACAAACCACGAGCACGAGAGTCCTCAAACTTCGGGGAAATTCCTGAACATTCACAAACAACAACGAAAACACAAGTTTGGAAAGGGTCGCCCCCCTCACGTCACGTTATTAGAAAATAGAAATAAAGAAAATGAAAATGGATAAGCATGGGGTGCCTCCCACGAAGCGCTTGTTTTTGTTCACCGAGTCACATGAGCTTGACTCGATCCCCGAATTTAATCGTCCTTGGGGAAAGTCTGGAGATCCGGGACAACCATGGGTGGTATGTCCCCTCCAAAGTAATGTTTAACACGATGACCATTCACCTTAAAATTAGGACCATCAGGTTGAGCAAGTTCAACGGTCCCATAGGGAAATACTTGGGTAATGGTGAATGGTCCAGACCAACGGGTTTTAAGTTTGCCCGAGAAAATCTTTAACCGAGAATTGAAAAGAAGGACTCGGTCACCAACATTGAAGACGCGATCTTTAATTTTAGCATCGTGAATCCTCTTTGTCTTCTCTTTGTAGATCAAAGAATTCTCATAGGCCTGATCACGAAGCTCGACTAATTCATTCAACTGAACTTTTCGGTGATCACCCGCGGTTTGTAGGTCAAAATTAGCATGTTTCAAGGCCCAGTAGGCCTTGTGCTCAAGTTCAAAGGGCAAATGGCAGGCCTTCCCGTAAACCAGCTTGTAAGGGGTGCACCCAATGGGTGTTTTGTAAGCCGTACGGAAGGCCCAAAGTGCATCATCTAACTTATCGGCCCATGAAGCACGATGTTCACCTACGGTCCTTTCTAAAATACGTTTCAAGCCACGATTGGAGACCTCAACTTGACCACTTGTCTGTGGATGATATGCCGTAGAAAGACGATGTGTGACACCATATTTGAGCATAACTTTAGCGAATTGGTCGTTACAGAAATGGGTCCCACGATCGCTTATGATAGCACGAGGTGCACCAAATCGGGCGAAAAGATTTTTAAGAAATTTGACTACAACTCGGGCGTCATTGGTGGGTAGCGCCTTCGCTTCGACCCATTTAGACAAGTAGTCGACGGCCACGAGAATATATTTGTTACCACGAGAAGACGGGAATGGACCCATGAAATCGATACCCCAGACGTCAAAAATTTCACAGACTTGGATGGCATTTTGAGGCATCTCGTCCTTCTGAGTAATTTTTCCTTGACGCTGGCAAGAATCACATGATTTAACCAACTCATGAGCATCCCGGTAAATCGTCGGCCAGTAGAAGCCGGAATCAAAAACTTTCTTGGCGGTGAAGTTGGCACCATGATGTCCCCCCGTGGGTCCATTGTGGCATGCCATAAGAATTTCAGCGGCTTCCTTGCCGTGAACGCACCGCCGGGTCACTTGATCCGCACAAATCTTAAACAAATAGGGATCGTCCCAGAAATAATGCTTAACATCTTTGAAGAATTTTTTCTTCTGCTGGAACGACATCCCTTTCCGGATAAAATTCCCCGCATGGTAATTCGCAAAGTCGGCGAACCATGGGGTACTAGAATCACTATGTGATAAACTCCCCAGTGTCTCGAGAGGAAAAGCTTCGTTAATCTCCTTTTTCTCGAAAACACTTTGGTGGGGATTCTCTAAACGCGATAAGTGATCAGCAGCAAGGTTCTCGGCTCCCTTTTTATCTCGAATCTCAACTTTGAATTCTTGAAGGAGGAGAACCCACCGCATCAAGCGTGGCTTAGCATCTTGCTTTGCCATAAGGTACTTAAGAGCCGAATGATCCGTGTACACTATGCATTTCTTCAGAAGCAAATAAGATCGAAACTTTTCAAAAGCGTAAATGACGGCTAACATTTCCTTCTCAGTAGTCGTATAATGATATTGAGCGTCGGTCATTGTTTTACTGGCATAGTGTATCGGCTGAAAATGCTTAGACTTGCGTTGCCCCAGGACTGCACCAATAGCATAATCGCTCGCATCGCACATTAGCTCGAAGGGCAAGTCCCAGTCGGGGGCAATTAAGACGGGAGCCTCCGTTAACTTCTTTTTAAGAACGTTGAATGCCTCGATGCATTCATTTGAGAAGATAAACGGAGCATCTTTTTCAAGCAAGTGTGTCAGAGGCCGGGCTATCTTAGAAAAGTCTTGAATGAAACGTCGGTAAAAGCCGGCATGACCTAAAAAACTTCTAATTCCTTTAACGGTCGTGGGATGAGGTAATTTTGCAATAACGTCGACTTTAGCTCTATCGACTTCAATCCCAGATTTCGAAATCTTGTGGCCGAGGACAATGCCCTCTTTGACCATGAAATGGCATTTCTCCCAATTTAGAACCAAGTTGGTGTCTTCACACCGTTTCAGCATATTTTCTAAATGGGAGAGGCACGAAGTAAACGAATCTCCATAAACCGAGAAATCATCCATAAAAACTTCCATAGTTTTCTCGATCATATCCGAAAAAATCGACATCATACACCTTTGGAACGTGCCTGGAGCATTGCATAAGCCAAAAGGCATACGACGATAGGCAAACGTGCCATAAGGGCAAGTAAAGGTAGTCTTTTCCTGGTCCGGAGGGTCAATTGGTATTTGAAAATAGCCGGAAAATCCATCAAGAAAACAATAGAACTCATTTCCCGCTAGGCGTTCTAGCATTTGATCCATAAATGGAAGTGGGAAATGATCCTTACGAGTCGCATCATTCAATTTACGATAATCAATACAAACTCTCCATCCGGTAACAAGACGTGTCGGAATCAATTCATTATCTTCATTTGAAACGACGGTCATTCCACCTTTCTTCGGTACGCAGTGGACCGGGCTAACCCAAGAGCTATCCGAGATTGGATAAATCATTCCGGCATCGAGGAGTTTGATAACTTCCTTTTTGATAACCTCATGAATTTTCGGGTTAACCCGTCGTTGTTGCTGAACGGACGGTTTGAAATTATCTTCAAGTAATATCTTATGCGTGCAGAAACGAGGGTCGATACCCTTAATATCAGAAATTTGCCAAGCGATGGCACTCTTATGCTTCCTGAGCACATCTAAGAGACGTTTCTTCTCCTCATCTTTAAGTTCCTTTGAAATAATAACGGGAAGTTTGTCGGTTCCTTCCAAAAATGCGTATTCGAGATGAGGAGGTAAATCCTTGAGCTCGGGCTCCGGAGGATTCTCAGTAGACGGCTTAACTTCTTTGACGTCGGCCATTTTAAGGTCAAGCGGAGGGAGGGACGGGTTGGGATCTTCATTTAACAATTTCTCAATCAAAAGTACATCCCCCTCCGGGTCACAATCGGAATGATCAATTTCCGGTGAAATCGAATCATTAGCAAGAAAGGCCTCGATCTCTTCCAAAATGAAATCACTTCCCTCAAACGGAGTAAGGGAAGGGGAAGGATCGGAAATTATCGGTTCAGAAGAATGAGTGGGATTGCCACTCGAAGCATGTTCGGTAAAACCAAGTAACGCTTGAGCGTACTCCTCCGTAACTTCATCGATAACGTCGATTCGGTTAACGGAATATTTGTCAAACTCGGAGGAGTACCTCGCGGTTTGATCTAAGTTAAAAGTTACGGCTTCGGTACCAACGCGTAAGGTAATTTCTTCATTGAAAACATCAATCAAAGCACGGCCAGTCCTTAGGAAACCTCTTCCGAGAATGAGAGGTACCCGCGGATCAGCATCAAAATCAACAACGACAAAATCAGCAGGGAAATGGAATTTTCCCACATTAACAAAGACATCCTCGGCTATTCCCATCGGGCGGGAAGTAGATCGGTCGGCTAGCTCGAGGGTCATACAAGTCGGAGTTAAATTGGGTAAAGACAACTTCTTCCAAATTGATAACGGCATTAGGTTAATGCTAGCGCCAAGATCGGCCAAGGCGAAGCATTGAACCATCCCAGGAAAATTACACGGAATGAGAAATCGACCGGGGTCTTCAAGCTTTTCGGGAAGCTTTTTGAGAATAACCGCCGAACAATTTTCATTCATCTGGGTTCGAGATTTTTCAAACAATTTTTCTTTGTTATTTAAAAGACCTTTTAGCATAGAAGCAAATTTAGGCATTAAAAGTATAGCATCCGCGAGAGTTATGTCAAAATGTAGCTCTTGAAAAACTTGGTAAAATTTTTCCATCTGAATTTTATCTCTCTCACGGTGCGTTTGTTCGTTTAAGCGTGACGGATAAGGCAAATTAACTTTCACGGGATTTTCAGTTTCATTAACAACTTTATCTTTTCCTTTAGACGTTGGGACCACCGGAGGTTGGATGTTCTCGGTCCTTCCATTATTACTAGGAATTCCCGTATCCGTTGTCGCCTCGGTTTCACGGACGACTACCTTAGGAGACGAAGAAGAAGCAGGGGTAGTCGGAGCCGTTGGTCCATCGATAACAATACCACTCCTAGTCGTGATCGCCTTAGCATCGCCCCTCGGGTTAGCGATCGTGTTGCTTGGAAGAGTACCCGAGCCCGAGGGTCGATCATTTAAAGACTTCTTCAATTCAGCCATTTGATTGATTAACATTTTATTCATTTCCTCTTGACTTTTCATAAACTGCTTGAGTAATTCATCTGAAGAAGACTGATTCACAACTGGGTTTTGAAAATTTTGACCTCGATTGTTGTTATTGAAACCTTGATTCTGAAAATTTTGATTTCCATGATTATAATTCCCATGATTAACATTTTGAAAATTTCCATTAAAATTCCCTTGATTCGGGCCTTGATTGTAATTTCCCCGATTTTGATTTTGAAAACCATTGTTTTGATTCTGAAAACCGTTGTTCATCCGATTTTGATTAGCATTGTGATTGAATTGATGATTTCGGTTTTGCACATTTTGATTAACTTGATTGACTTGATTAACTTGAGACGGTTGATTAAAACCGGGTGGTCCAACATAATGGTTCGAACGGTAGCTAAGAAGAGTTCGGTCACCCTGTGGTTGGTATCCGTTACCGCCCATATTGTAGGTTCCCGAAGTAGCATACACATTCTCGTGAGTGTAGCCACCGGTGGCTGGGCACTCAAAATACGAATGAGGACCACCACAAGTCTCACAAACATTGTTGATCATGTTAACTTGATGGTTTTTGACTTGATTTTGATTCTGAGACGTTTGGTGCATTCGTAAAACAGCAGTTGACAAATCATCGAGTTTCTTAGTAATTGCAGCTATTTCAGAATTAGACGTAGAAGAATTGTGAGCAACGGTTGTTCTTGACTCATTCCTCTCGGCAGAGGAATCCCAGTAATTGTAATGAGCCGTCATGTTCTCAATAAGTTCGTAGCAATCTTCAGGACGTCGTTTCATAAAAGTTCCACCCGCAGCTGCATTGATCGTGTCCCGATGTCGCAAAGTCAAACCATTGTAAAACGTATCAATTATCGTAACAAGAAGCATGTTATGGTTTGGACACCGATCAATAGCAAGCTTATAACGTTCCCAAGCTTCGAATAAAGATTCATCGGGAAGCTGACGGAAATTGCTAATATCGTTTCGAAGTTTCGTCACCATCGATGGTGGAAAATATTTCGCCAAGAACTTCGATACCATCTCTTCGAAGGTATGAATCGAATTCTTGGGAAGACGATCAAACCACGCGGTGGCATGATGTGTAAGAGAATAGGGGAAGAGAGAAAGACGAAGGGCGTCATCGGAGACCCCATGTTGTTTCATACTTTGGGTGACGGTTAAAAATTTGTCGAGATGCTTGTTAGCATCGTCACCCGGTAAACCGTGAAATTGGCACGAATTCTGGACTTGTTGAATCATATGGTGCTTAAGTCCAAAATCCGTAGCCTCAATATTTAGAGGGGCAATCGGACCGCCTCTACCGTGCATTGTCGGTTGACACAGCTCCTCCATCGTTCGGAGATCGGGAGCTGGTGCATTTTGAACAACACCCACCGGAGGGTGTTGATTGTTGTGGTTGTTTTGTTCCATTTCCGTGATGTTAGGGAAACGAACTTTGTGTGTGTGACGTATCAAACTCTCGGGGTTCGATAATGGAGAAATAAGACGTTTAGAAGATGACCGGGTGTTCATACACCACAAAAACTCAAATTTTGAAAAATAAAAGGAAAATCAAATTTGAAAAGGAAAATCTTTTTGTGTTTTTGTTTTTATAAAGCAAAATTCAAAAACTTAAACTTTTGTTTTTTTCTTTTTCTAACGTTACGTTAATCGTAAACCGTTTCCTTTAAACCTACTCGCGACGGAACGGGAGAGAAGATTGGATCTCTCTTCAGCTTGCAATTTAATGTCAAAGCTATCCGTATTTTCCGCTTATCCGGTCGTAGAATAAAAGTAATCCGATTAGCAATTAATTTCACGCGTAATTATATTGGGAGACTTTTTTGGTTTACAACGCCCTTTCTTTCGATCGGAACGAGGCTGTAACTTTATGATATTTTTGGTATTTTTGAAAACACTTTAGGAAAAGTGTTTTTGATTTTTTAATTTTTTTGGTTTTTATAGAAAATATAAACAAGGAAGGTTTCAAAACACAATTTCGAAAAACGAATATTCAAAAATTCACTTCAACCTTCCCCGGCAGCGGCGCCAAAAATTGATTGATTCGTTTTAGTATAGTGATTGATTTACCGAAGAAATACTTAGGAAAGTAATTCCCCGGGTCGTGTCCCAGCGAAGGTGTGAATGGAATTTCGAATTCCCGATTCGTGAAACGTGTCGTGAAAGTGGTAAAAAGTGATTTTAAAGAGATTACACTAATGAAATAGTAAATGAAGCACAAATAATCTATTAAGCACGTAATTCAACTAAACAAACCAAAAACGTAACGTAGAATCGAAAACGTAAAGTAAAACGTAAAATAAACGCTGACGCGCAAAATAAAACGCGACTTTTAAGCTACGCGACTCCTACGGACTTGAAAATAATTTCTAAAAATTAAAAATGATAAAAGAAAATTTTGAGAAAAAGAAAAATATTTTTTTGACTTTTTATGAATTTTTTATGAATTAAAAACTATTTTAACTAATTAAAAATTAAAAGAGATTGAAAATAAAGGGAGAAAAATGAAAATAAAATTTTGAAAATTATAAAATAACTAAAAAGAAATTTTAAAACTAAAAACTAATTTTTTTTTGGGCTTTTTATGTATTTTTTAGAAATTAAAAACAATTAAAACTAATTAAAAATTATTAAAAATTCAAAAGTAATTCAAATTAAATGAGAAAAATACAAAATAAATTTCTAAAAATCTAAAATAACTAAAAATAATTTTCTAATATTTTTTTTGATTTTTCTGGACTTTTTTAGATTTTTTTGGATTTTTTATTAATTAAAAAGTATTTAAAAATGATTTAAAAGGAAAATAAAATAAGAAAAATAGCAAATAAGCTTGGAAAAATCTGAAAATTTCAGGAAAATTCTAAAATATTATTTAAAAACTAGGAAAAATAAAAAGTTTGAAAAATCTACTGTGGAACTGCTTATTGGATGAAAACTGCTTATAAAGAAGTGCTTATTGATAAGCACTTTGACCAAATTTGACCCAAAACTTTTACCAAGTACCTTTTGAACTTAAAGAAACTTAATGGAACAGAAATGAATCAAAATGAGGCACAGAAACTCAGGCAGTGATCAAAATAGTCTAAATAAGCTATATGGAATAAGCTAATAAGCAACACAGATAAGCACAAGATCAAAAATCAAATGAAACAGGTACAATATGCTGTAATAAGCTAAGAACCACAATAAAACCAAACTTATGATGCTCAAAACAAAATTGCAGCCCTAGTGGATGATTCAGGAACTAGTCTCAACCTCCCAACTTGATAAGCTGTTTGAACAGTGATAATAAGCTGAATAGTGTAAACTTTTGGGTGCAAATTACACTCCTACTTACTGAGAACTCAAATCAACTTTAAAGATGGACCCTAGGTTCAATTTAATCACCTAACAGTAACCTAGAAGATTGCCAAAAAGCTGAGGAGCAGGGGAGATGAAGGACCAAACAGATAACTTCCAACAGCTGAACAGATAAGCAAATAAGCTCCAAAACTTAAATTTCTTTTTGCTTCTTGTAAAACTACTACCAAATGTTTCAAAACAGCTTTAAGAGAGTAACTTGGATCAAATATGAGGACTGCACACTTGTTTTAAGTTGTGACCAAAAACAGTTAACCAAAAAAAAAATAAAATAAAAAAAAAATAAAAAAAAAATAAAAAAAAAAAAACTATTTGACTTTGATGAACAAAACTTTGACTAATTTGAACTTTTAAGCTCCTTAACTGATTACTGAGGTGATATTAAACCAATTTAACAGTTAATTATCCTAACTATACCTAAGATCTATCAAAGTGCAAATCAAGTAGCTGCTGTTTTAAACCGATAATGGATAGTGATTGATGCTTGACCTTACCTTCAAACCAACTGAGCTAGATGCTCAATCTAATTCAAACAGACCTAGAGTAACTATTCTAAACCAACTACAACCTCTGAAAAGGTGATTATACCAGCAAATGATTATAATCCAAACACCCCTAACTATCTCAGCTGCTTATTCTAAAACTACCACAGATCAGTTCAATTGTGATCCAAATCAGACTTAGTACCAAGGCTATATCCAACTACTTTTAAATGAAACATTAAGCACAAAGTTCAGACAAAAACTACCACAGAACTCAAATCTAATATAAGCTAATAATGAAACAGTTATACTATTCAAACTCAAACTTATCAGAAATATATTATCTCAACAACTAGAACAACTATCAGAATATATAAGCAACAATAACAATAATCAAATAAACCAAATAAGACCTAAACAACTTAAACTATTTTAAGATGAAATTAAAAATTATAAAGCACTTACAAATCCACCTCAGCCAAACAGAGGTGGTCTCCCTCACAGCCTGTCTTTAGACAGGCCAATAAGCATCCAATTGGCTGCCTTAACTCCTCAGAATAAGCTGAGCTTATTTGCAATAAGCTGATGTTGATTGTATATTTTTTATTTTTTATTTTTTTTTTATTTTTTTTTTTTTTATTTTTTTATAAGATAAACAGAGATTATGATAAACAAACTAAAATAATAAAAGCAATTTAAATTGAAATAAAGAGACAAATAATTGAAAGTAAATTTTATTAAAATGGAAAACTGAGTACAATACTGGGAAAGAAAAGAATTTGAAAATACAAAGCTTAATTTTAAAACCTACACACTAATCTTCGATGTGAGGGGTGCTATTTATAGCCGAGCTGAGGAGAGCTGAGGGCTTGTGCCAGGCTGGCTATCCGCGTCCCTTGTGTTTGTTTGAATCCATCTCGACCGTGTAATTACCTTCCAGATACTTCCCTTGACTGATGACCCTTGATTTGATTGATATGACTTGATGTATCCTGCGTGTGCATCATGATTGGACCACGCGTCATTCCTCTGCCATCTCTGACTTGTCAGACCTTCTAGAACACTATATCATTGGGTAATCATGGGTAAATTGAGGGTAATTTTGGGTTGGGTAGAATTAGGGTTCGTGGAACAGTAACTCTATCTGGGTAGAATTTGGGGGTAATTCGGGGTGTGTGTTTGGGGGGGGGTTTTGTTATTTTTATTTATTTGGGGTGCGTTGACCGGGTAATTGAGTTGACTCGGGTAAGAGTAAACAGGCCGGGTTGGGTTTAACTGTTGGTGGGCTTTGGGATTTAGTAGTAAATGGTGTGGGCTTGGTAAAGTTAAGTGAGGTGGGCTAATTTTGGATCCGGTTGTTGTTAGCTTTAGGATTTAGTAAAGTTTAGAAAGGACCAAAGTTGTAACATTTTAAACCAAAGGGACCAAAGCTGTATTTAATCCAAACTTTCTTCCCAAGGGTATTACTTGCCATTCCTGATTTCTTGAAGGGTCAATTTTGACTTTTCTTCCAATTAAACTTCAAAGGACCATTTTTGTCAAATTCTGAAAGTGCAGGGACTTAATTCGCCAAATCATCAAAACTTTGTCCAGGGACTAATCTTGGTAATTTATGAATCTCTGAGGATGAATTTGTCATTTTGAGCTTTTCTTGATCATTTGACTTCCCCGGCTCCGGCTTTTGACACTTTCCATTCTCGTGCTCGTTTTTGTCGATTTTGTTGTGTTTTTGTCCATTTTTCTCACATCCGTACCTGCACATACACAAATACAAAAACATGCATTCTCTTGGCATTTTTGGTTAATATTTGGTGTTTTTGGTCTGAAATACGGTCTAAAAAGGATGAGTGAATAAGCACTCATCATCAATCATATTATACAATCAACTAAAACACGATTATTAAATGTCACTAATACAAATAATAAAGCACACTATATAAATATTCAAGTCTGAACGAGCAACGGGCCAAAAGGGCTCAAGCCCAAACCGGCACGGGCCAAACGGGCTCGAGCCCGAACAGGCACCGGCCAAACGGGGCTCGAGCCCGAACAGGCACGGGATAAACGAAATTCTTGATATTTATAAATTTAAATTGTTAAAAGAACATAATAAACTAAAATCTCTTTTATCGATCGATAAATGGCATTCTTTTATGCGCTTTCTCGATGTGGGACAAACTCAACCCATTTTTCTTTCAATTTAGAACACCCATTATGGAGACCCAATATTGCATTTACACTAGCTCCATGTATCTTTACGAAGCTCTATTCGAGGAGCATGTAGCCCAATAAATGGTCGTCAATATAGATCACACAAGTTATAATTATGTGGATTAGAAGCTAGTGAAAATTACGGGACCTAAAAGTTAGAGTTAATCTTATGTTAACACATGGCTTAAAAACTTAATTTCCGTCTGTCCTATCTTTAAATTAACTAAATGGGTGCCAATTATGCCTTACCCATCTTCCACGCTCCTCAGTTGTCTTGCAGCACTATTAAATCCAACAAAATGTTTCTTTGTAGAGACGAATAACACTCCATTATAAGGCATCAAGCACTGGTAATAAAAGTTAGCATAACTTTGATAGGCAAAGAACGAATTGATATGGCAGTTTTCTTATAGTCAAAGAACATCCAGTAGACTAGTCTGATTAGACACAAAGTCTTGAATCTGCTTTGAAGATTGGTTCACCAATCTTGAAACACCGAAAAATGATATGTGCAACATGATGCATCACAAAGCAAACACCATGATGCATCACAAATCGTTAAGGTTAAAAGTTGCGAAAATCCTGGATACACGACCGTGGTACATGAAAATTATTACACGAGATAAATTACAAAGAAAAATTAAATGAGAATGTAAATCGGTCTTCAAAGATATAAAAATGAGTGTAGATGGATAAAGTTGATTCTCGGATCGTTTCAACGAAGTAGGAGTTGTGTTTAGTGTAAGTTGATGCAAGTTTTTATGGTGAAAATTTTGATCTGGAACCTTAAAACCTCAATAACTTCCGTTTAGACTGGATTTGGGCCTCGAAGCTTGGCTTGAATGATCTTTAGTTTATTCAACGTGTCCTTCTTCTTGGTCTCGCGGTCGTTTTGACAGTTGATTCGTCGAAAACGGAGTTACGGTTCAAAAGTTATGGCCGTTTGAAGTTTGGTTGTCAAAAAGTCAAAATCTTACGCGTAAAGCTTGATTTTACGCGTAAACCTTGAATAATGTTACGCGTAAAACGTTATGCGTAACCTTTAAGTTATGCGTAAGATCTAAGTTACGCGTAAACTTAGAGTTTATGCGTAAGAATGTTACGCGTAAGGGCTCAAGCCCCCCCCCCCCCCCCCCCCTTTTTTTAGACCCCCCACCAAGCACCCCCTTAATGTAGTCAATTAATTAACTGGTTAATAAATACAATTAATACAGTTATTAAAACACCCCTTACATAAGTAATATAACTTATCAATCATATTATACAATCAACTCAAACACGATTATTAAATGTCACTAATACAAATAATAAAGCACACTATATAAATATTCAAGTCTGAACGAGCAACGGGCCAAAAGGGCTCAAGCCCAAACCGGCACGGGCCAAACGGGCTCGAGCCCGAACAGGCACCGGCCAAACGGGGCTCGAGCCCGAACAGGCACGGGATAAACGAAATTCTTGATATTCATAAATTTAAATTGTTAAAAGAACATAATAAACTAAAATCTCTTTTATCGATCGATAAATGGCATTCTTTTATGCGCTTTCTCGATGTGGGACAAACTCAAGCCATTTTTCTTTCAATTTAGAACACCCATTATGGAGACCCAATATTGCATTTACACTAGCTCCATGTATCTTTACGAAGCTCTATTCGAGGAGCATGTAGCCCAATAAATGGTCGTCAATATAGATCACACAAGTTATTATTATGTGGATTAGAAGCTAGTGAAAATTACGGGACCTAAAAGTTAGAGTTGATCTTATGTTAACACATGGCTTAAAAACTTAATTTCCGTCTGTCCTATCTTTAAATTAACTAAATGGGTGCCAATTATGCCTTACCCATCTTCCACGCTCCTCAGTTGTCTTGCAGCACTATTAAATCCAACAAAATGTTTCTTTGTAGAGACGAATAACACTCCATTATAAGGCATCAAGCACTGGTAATAAAAGTTAGCATAACTTTAATAGGCAAAGAACGAATTGATATGGCAGTTTTCTTATAGTCAAAGAACATCCAGTAGACTAGTCTGATTAGACACAAAGTCTTGAATCTGCTTTGAAGATTGGTTCACCAATCTTGAAACACCGAAAAATGATATGTGCAACATGATGCATCACAAAGCAAACACCATGATGCATCACAAATCGTTAAGGTTAAAAGTTGCGAAAATCCTGGATACACGACCGTGGTACATGAAAATTATTACACGAGATAAATTACAAAGAAAAATTAAATGAGAATGTAAATCGGTCTTCAAAGATATAAAAATGAGTGTAGATGGATAAAGTTGATTCTCGGATCGTTTCAACGAAGTAGGAGTTGTGTTTAGTGTAAGTTGATGCAAGTTTTTATGGTGAAAATTTTGATCTGGAACCTTAAAACCTCAATAACTTCCGTTTAGAGTGGATTTGGGCCTCGAAGCTTGGCTTGAATGATCTTTAGTTTATTCAACGTGTCCTTCTTCTCGGTCTCGCGGTCGTTTTGACAGCTTGTAACACCCCCAAAATTTGATACAGCGGAAGACTCAACAAGCTTTCGGGGTGCTACGGGGATTGGTATCCAACACAAGACAATATAGAACGAGATAAAGCAAACATAGTAAAAACACAACCAAATACGGGGTTTTAAGGTTTACATTTATCCCAACATCATTCAGAGTTAGGCCCAAAATAAAATAACAATAGGTCCAAATTTAATTATCAGAGTTTAGAAAATATAGATCCATAACCGTGTGCCACAGCCGAGCCTTCCAATCCAAGCATGCACCTCAAAACTTAATTACCTGAGAAAACGTGCTAAAAGTCAGCTTTCGCTGGTGAGATCATAGGTTTAAATTCAACTAATAATATAGTGGACATGTACGCAAAACGCTTGCTAGCTAGACTAAGGATTCACTAAAAGCCTGCGGATACCTTCCGCTCTCAACATAACACACGGAAACCCTTCCGTAATAACCAAAACACACGGATACCCTTCCGTAACCACATAAGTATTCGGGTAACCCCCGCAATACCAATAAATACTCGGATAACCTCCGACGTATTAATAACCTATAGGTGCACGCTACAGTATCTAATAAGTCAACCTTGAATAGTACACACTAACCGTGTGACTAAAGCTGACAATAACAAATAAGCCAACCTTGAATAGTACACATAAGAAGTGACTAAAGCTGACTATACATCCTAGTCCATATGCATAGCAAGTTTAGAAGTAACATAAAAGCGATAATAGTCCACTTAAAATGATTTGCACGTTTCTCACCCCAATCGTTGAAAACATAGTTCAAGAGTAAAAAGTGGGGCTATGACTCACCTCAAGTCCAGAAATATAGCAAGACGAGGTAGGTAGCAATAAGATGTATGATAACTCACGAAACAGCAACTACGGACTTGGCACGACCTAACAATATTAACTCTTTCAGAAATCATTTCCTCAAATATATAATATTCCCAAACCCGGACGAGAATCCGTTTTATTATCGAAAATCCATTTCGTATTAGTTTGGTGTATTTGCGTTTGGTATCCATACGGGTGGTGGGTCGACTCAAAACAAACCAACACGATCGCACATAGAACATATAATAAACTATAGATCTAATATTAGCCCAATATATCATTTAAATAAATCGCCAAAGTTTACCAAATCCGTCGATTTGATAATCCTCATATTTATTTACGTAATATACCGTTCCAAGATTACACCCAATCTAAAGCACATATAAAACACATAGCACATAATTACTATATAGTATATATCATAGTTTAATAAACTCCTCGTATATATCGTCAAATTGGCCAGATTTCCCGATATATACACTCGCAATCTATTACCCTTTACATATACTACAACCTATGGGCGTCGTAGGATACGATGCCCACTAATATATTCGTTTCATATAATCAAACAACCCGGCTCAACCTTACGGTTGGGTGGTTATTTATTTATAGAAAACGTCTATATTAGTCGTCACATATCCGAGACAACACGAACGTCACAAATAATAACTTACCTGGACCCGAGTGACGACAATTTCGCCTAACTCAATAAGTTTATTCGTTATATATCCAAAACGACTTTTTATTAAACGTTTCATAATTGTCGGGAGTTTCCCGTTTTTAACACAATTTCTAATAATAATAATACGTTTAATTAATATTACGCCACTTTCGTAGCCTAATATGTATCTAATCGTATTATTTATAATACGACTCGTGATTATTATTATTATTAATATACGCGTTTATATAGTTATATATACGTTACTCACGTATATACTTTCGTATAAACGTTCATATTACTAATAATTATTATTACGAGCTTTATTATTCTCGTTTTACTTTTAATGTTTATTGAGTTACACGAAATGGTCATATGTCCGAGTCATGACTCTCGGCTCATTGTCCAAGTCCAATAATAAACCAAAGTCACAAACAATAACTCCGTCCAATCACAATCTCAACCACGGTCTACAACAATAAGGTCCGACTACGGTACCCAACTAACCTATCTCCGTCATCTAACGACCGTCTCATAACCGGTCCTCATCCACAATTACCAATCGCCAACAACTTCTCAATATCAAACCATAACCAATAATCAATCCAACAATCCAATTCGGCCCAAAGGTAAACGGCCGAGAAATAATACCACGACAAAATAACAAATACAATAATAACCAACAAAGTTCACATTTATACATTTAATGACATTAACAAAGTTAACGTGTGGGTCGGTTTACCAAGCCGACCCGAGCCCTCGACTCACTTGAGTCTCGGCTCCGCATCGCGAGTCCTTTAGACTCGAACCAACACAAGTTATCCAATAGCTCACTTGAGCTAATCAAACAACCACATAACCCATTCGACCCAAATGGCCAAATCGGAACCAAAATGGTACTCGGCTAAGAGCCGCGACTCAAAGAGTCGAACCATATAATCATACGAGCCCACGGCTCGAACCACACTTCATCGAGAACCCCCCCCTTGAGGGTCTCGGTATGGCCGAAGAGCACAAGAAAACCCCGAGACCACTAGGTCTCGGCTAGCATCGAGTCGAGGTTCACCACACCCTCGACAACAATCAATCGATCAAACATCACCAAGAACTAAAGCCAACCGTGGCTTCGAACCAAATTAAGCCGAGAGTTTGCTCTCGGTTTCGAGTCAACCGCGACCCAACCATGAAACCCGGATACCAAACCTTGTAGAAAACGTATTTTCAACCAAAACCCATAAACATGTTATGTTTTTAAATGAAAACCCACTTGATTCTCATCAACTCGTGACCCTTGGTCACGATTCGAACCCATGAATCGAGTTAAAACTCGACATACCTTCCAAAATAATCCTAAATCGAAGAGTACTCAAGAAATAACAAGAAAATGGTGATGAACTTGTGATTATTTGATTCGGATTTGATGTTAATGTGGGAGTTAGAGCGCGTGTTATAGCTCAAAAGAAAGATCTCGACGAGATGGTTAATATGGTGGTGTTATTTTTGGTGTGGGAGTGGTGGTGTGACGGTGGTGGCCGGATTTTTGGTCCGGCGGCTAGGGTTTGTCAAGAGAGGGCAAAGAGAGAGATGGTGAGAGAGAGATAAGAAATTTGTGAGTGTTTGTGTGTGTGTGGTGAAACCGGCCAAACGGACCCTTATTATCTTTTCATTTTTTTTTCTTTTTTTTTTTTTTTTATTAAATGGTAAATGTAATAATAATAATAATAAGTGTAATAATAATAATAGTAATAATAGATATATTATTACGGGTGAGCGGGTAACACGGGTAGATGTAAAAACACGAGGCCCGAACCCGAACTCAATTTTTAAAACTTCCATATTACACGAGAACCTCTCGTAATCAATTAAAATAATAACGGCTCGTTAAGACGAATCATAAAATCATGTTAGGTAATCCTAGTGCCAAAGTCAACGTAGTGCCAAGTGAGAATCCAAATATACATCACCGATCACATAATCAAAAACGAATTATGAACATAATTCACGAATACCATAACGTCATTAAATATAATTTCCATAAAATAGGTCTTACAAGTTCGTTGTGAAATGAAAATTTCAAATAAAAATTATAAACGAACTTATATCGAAATGCGGATTTTTAAAATTGCTCCCTAAACTGCCGGTTGTCACATCCTCCCCGTCTCAGAAGGAAACCCGTCCCGGGTTTCACTCGGAAAAATGTCCATCTACGAAGTGAAAAGCTTCGGATATCTCTTCCTGAACTCGTCCTCACGTTCCCACGTAAATTTCGGTCCATGTCGGGAGTTCCAACGAACCTTGACGAGCGGAATGCGACTCCTCTTGAGTCGTTTAACTTCACGATCTAAAATCTCGATCGGCTCCTCCACGAAATTCAATTTCTCATCAATACGAATGTCCCTCATTGGAATGACGGGCATTTCATCAGAAAGACACTTCTTCAAATTACTCACGTGAAACACGTCGTGAACTTTGCTCAGTTCAGACGGTAATTCCAACCTATAAGCCACGGGCCCAATTCTTTCTAAGATCAAGAATGGTCCAATGTAGCGCGGGTTGAGTTTACCACGTTTCCCGAAACGTATTACACCTTTCCAAGGCGAGACTTTCAGCATCACTTTGTCTCCAACCTGGAACTCTAAAGGTTTACGTCTCTGATCGGCGTAGCTCTTCTGCCTATCTCTGGCGGCTTGCAACCGATCACGAATCTGGGTCACTTTCTCGGTAGTTTCCAAAATAAGCTCAGGTCCTGTAAGTTGGCTATCTCCAACTTCTGCCCAACCAATAGGCGAACGACACTTTCTGCCATACAAAGCTTCGAATGGTGCAGCCTTAAGACTTGTGTGGTAGCTGTTATTATAGGAGAATTCCGCAAGGGGTAAATACTTCTCCCAGCCTTTACCAAAGTCTATGATGCATGCACGAAGCATATCCTCTAGCGTCTGAATGGTCCTCTCACTTTGACCATCGGTTTGGGGATGATATGCAGTACTCATATCAAGCCTCGTCCCCAAAGCCGTTTGTAGTGATCGCCACAAAGCTGACGTAAAACGACTATCACGATCCGAAATAATAGATATCGGGACTCCATGACGCGAAATAATTTCCATCACATATAACCTCGCAAGCTTATCCACACTATCATCTTCACTAATAGCTAAGAAATGAGCAGACTTTGTCAGACGGTCCACAATTACCCAGATAGCGTCACAACCGCTAGCTGTCCTCGGTAATTTGGTAATGAAGTCCATAGTAATCCGCTCCCATTTCCAGACTGGAAGTTCTGGTTGCGTTAGTAGTCCTGACGGTCTCTGGTGTTCAGCCTTAACCTTGGCGCATGTCAAGCACTTACTAACGTACGACGCTATTTCTGCCTTCATATTTGGCCACCAATAGAACTTCTTAAGATCTTGATACATTTTATCGGAACCAGGGTGAATGGAGTACTTTGACTTATGCGACTCATGCATAATCAATTCTCGAATTTCTCCATATAACGGTACCCAAATCCGATCTCCAAAACGTAATAATCCATCCGAACGCTTAACAAATCCTTTCTCATTATCAGCCATCCCAAATATGTTCTCGGCAGATCTATTTTCTGCTTTCAATGCTTCCATTTGAGCTTCGAGTATCTGAGATGGTAATGGCGATACGATAGTCATTCCTAATGACTTAACTCGTAATGGTGGTATCCTTTCCTTTCGACTAAGAGCATCAGCAACAACGTTTGCTTTACCAGGATGGTAGCGAATTTCACAATCATAATCGCTTAGCAACTCAATCCAACGTCGTTGTCTCATGTTGAGCTCTTTTTGATTCAAGATGTGTTGTAGGCTTTTATGGTCAGTAAATACAACACACTTGGTTCCGTACAAGTAATGTCTCCATATTCTTAAAGCAAAAACCACAGCACCGAGTTCCAAATCATGGGTAGTGTAGTTTTTCTCATGCTTTTTGAGCTGTCGGGAAGCATAAGCTATCACCTTCTCTCGTTGCATTAATACGACTCCTAAACCTTTATGTGAGGCGTCACAATAGACGACGAAATCCTCGTTACCTTCTGGTAACGCTAAGATAGGAGCACTACACAACATTTTCTTAAGCAATTGAAACGCTTCCTCTTCTTTATCTCCCTATTCATACGTAACACTCTTTTGAGTCAATTTGGTCAATGGTTTAGCTATCTTCGAAAATCCCTCGATGAATCTTCGGTAATAGCCAGCTAAACCCAAAAATTGACGAACTTCGGTTGGGGTTGTAGGTGCAGCCCAATCTTTTATTGCTTCAATTTTTGCAGGATCCACGTGGACTCCTTGTCTATCAATCACGTGACCCAAAAATTGTACGGTCGGAATCCAAAATTCACATTTCGAAAACTTGGCATAAAGTTTCTCCTTCCTGAGCAATTCCAAAATGAGTCTTAAATGCTCCTCATGCTCTTTCTCATTCTTTGAATAAATTAGAATGTCATCGATGAATACAATCACGAACTTATCCAAGTATGGCTTACACACACGATTCATGAGATCCATGAATATTGCTGGTGCGTTAGTCAACCCAAACGGCATCACCTGAAACTCGTAATGCCCGTAACGGGTTCTGAAAGCCGTTTTCGGAATATCCTCCTCACGAACTCGAAGTTGATGATATCCCGATCTCAAATCGATCTTCGAATACACACTTGATCCTTGAAGTTGATCGAACAAATCATCGATCCTAGGTAACGGGTATCGATTCTTCACCGTTAACTTATTTAACTCTCTATAATCAATACACATGCGAAACGATCCATCCTTCTTCTTCACAAACAAGACTGGGGCTCCCCAAGGTGAAGAACTTGGTCTTATGAATCCCTTTTCGGCTAACTCCGCCAATTGTTTTGACAACTCTTCCAGTTCGGTAGGTGCAAGACGATAAGGTGCTCGTGCTACAGGTGCAGCACTGGGTATCAACTCAATCTGAAACTCCACTTGTCTAGTCGGTGGAATTCCCGGCAAATCATCGGGAAACACATCAGGAAAATCACGAACTATAGGCACATCTCCAATGCACCTTTCCTTTTTCTTCGTCTCTCCCTTCTCAAAAATTTGAGCTAAGAAAAGATAACATCCCTTCTCTATTAGCTTCGGTAACTTAGTGCAAGAAATCACCGCCAATCGGGATGGGCTCCTAGAATCCTTTCGGTCTCCTAATATATTTAGGACCTCCTTTCCGTATGGTACACGCACGATCTTCTCGTCGCAAAGTATGTGAGCACGATACTTCGACAACCAATCCATACCAATGATTACATCAAAACTTCCTAACGTGACGGGTAGAAGATCTATGTTGAAAGGGTGGTTCAAGAAATTTAGTGTACAACCGCGAATGATGGTATTAATCCTTTCTATGTTTCCATTAGCTAACTCAATATCATATCCAATTCCTAAGGCCATCGGGGGTTTCTCTAGTAAGGGTGCAAATGTAGTGGACACAAAACTCCTATCGGCACCAGTATCAAACAGTATGGAAGCATAACGATTATTGAGAAGGAACGTACCAGTAACGACGTTCGGATCTTCTCCTCTCTCGTTCCCGAGCGCATACACTCTTCCTTGAGCAGCTCCAGCTTCCACACGTTGGTCCCCATTATCTTGTCGTCCACGATTTCCTCCAGCTCCACGGTTTCCATAATTGTACCCATTACCACCCGAGCCTTGATTCCCGCGGTTCCGCGATTCTCTACACTCATTCCTATAGTGTCCCTTCTTTCCACATCCATAACAGGTAACATCTGCCTTGTTTCTCATCTCAGGAGCAGCTTGAACCATTGCAAGAGGTCGAGCTCTACAGTCCCTAGCTGTATGTCCTTTCTTTGAGCAATTCTGTCATTTCACACTACACCATCCAGTGTGATGCTGATGGCAACGATCACACTTGGGTGCATCTCCGTTCTGATTCTTCTTGTCTCCATTCCCAATAGCATAAGCCTTAGCTTGTCTCTTGCTTCGGTGGTCATTACTCTTAGAGTGACGGTCTCTCTTTCTCTTTCCATTCTTCTCCTTATCAGCTTCTTCTAATTCCAACGAATCCATAAGTTGTTGAGCAATTGTGATTGCCTCATGGATGTTTGCAGGCCTAGCAGAAATTACATCATTCCTTGTAGCTACAGGCAATCCATCAGTATACCTCTCAATCTTTTGAGTCTCGGTTTTCACCATGTCAGGGCACAACAAGGCTAACTCCTGGTAACGACGATTGTAAGTCGCCATATCATTACCTTTCACCTTGTGATTCCAAAACTCAATCTCTAGCTTCTTGACCTCATTCCTTGGGCAATAAGTCTGAATCAACAAGGACTTAAATTGTTCCCAGGTCATAGCATATGCTACATCACTCCCAACTGCATTTCGGTAGTTGTTCCACCAAGTCAAAGCTTCATCCTCGAAAGTAAAAGAAGCAAACTTTACCTTCGCATTCTCCGCACAACCACTGACATTAAACACTGACTCAGTCTTCTCAATCCACCTAACTAAGTAAACCACTCCCTCATTTCCACCAAACTCAATGGGTCCACAAATCTTGAATTCCTTATAATGACATCCATTAGCACGAACAGGTGGAAAAGTTCCAGCAGAATTGTTGGAATGATTTGACTCAGCGAGTAGTTCAGCAACTCTTTGCTCCACGAGTTGGTTGATCATTGCTTGATCCACAGTAGGTGCATTAAGTGGAACATGACCATTGTCTCCCTGAACATCAACATTTTGATTCCTGTTGTTACGGTTAGTGGTGTCCAAGTTGTCAGGAGTAGGGGTTTCAACATTTCGAGTAGGTCGACGACCTCGACGAGCAGGAGTAGGAGTAGTCACAGCAGGACCAGTCCTGGTAGACCTAACAGGGTTTCGACGGGGTGCCATTGATCTGTAACATCACACAAGTTCATGAATCTCCATTAGAACTTATCGACATGCTCAACAAAACATCTCAATGAAATCAAGTCATAGCAAGAATGGCAACGACACGCTATGTAATAATAAGCGAATAAGGGCTCAATTTCCATAACACCCAAAATCACATAATATCATATACTAACAACCATCAATCATACAATAGCGATCTAACATCGTTCCAACCAACGGATAACACCAACATACTAATCGTTCCAAAAAAAGACGAATACCAAACAAAATACATCAAAATATGATAACTAGCTTTTCTAACCGAACACTCCTCGGCTAAGAAAGCAACAAGATAATATAACTCAAGTAACTAGCCACGGGGCTGACGGAGAATCCTCAACTCCTGCCTCAAGCCATCAAGATCCCTCCATAACGATCCTAACTCCACGCTATGGGTGTCTCGGTCTCTCTTGAGGTCAGCCACCTCCTTCTCTAGCTCGGCATTCCTTTGCCAAAGCTTGCGGTCGGCCTCACGAGCAGTAATAAATCCTCGCTGAATACTATCGATATGCTCATGTACCTCCATCAAAACTCTCCTCATCTCGGTAACCCTCCTCTCAGCCATAACCATATCAACCCTCAACTGCCCAATAAACTCAACAGTCACTCTATCAATCCGCTCAGATATATGAGTAACTCTCTCACCAAGAGCCGTAATCTGAGTCCACAACCTGCCAATCTCACCTAACTCTGCATGCTCAGCAGAAACCTCAGAAGGTGCATCCGACTCAACGGGACTACCAGGTGGCAACTCAAACAAGAACGGATGATCAGGTGAATCGGGCTCAATCGGGTGTACAGGTGAATCAGGCTCCTCAGCCTGAGCTGGTGGTGCTAACTCATCATCATCATCATCAGGCATCTCATCCTCCTGAGGGTCATCCTCCTCCTCAGGGTCATCATCATCACCATGCTCAGCCTCCTGAGGGTCATCCTCCCGCTCAGGGTCATCAGCCTCATCCTCACCCTCGTACTCCTCCTCCTCATCGGAAGAGTACCTCATCACTCGTCGTCTCCTACTAGGTGAACCATGTGAAGATGTAGTAGGTGATCTAGGACGACGACGCAATGATGTGGGTGGCGCCTCAGACAGAAAAGAATGAGCATCAATCTGTAAAGGTGATGGAGTAGGGCGTACCGACATGCGTGCTGTAGCTCGGTGGGCAAAGCGTGGTGCCACACGAGCCAAAGCTTGATGAAGAGTAAGCTGCCTCGATGTACCAGGGAGCCCTAGAGAAGATGAGGGTCCCTGCGTAGATGCAGCAGGTAGTGCTGAAGTAGAAGCTGCCTGTGACACAATAGCTGTAGACATGGCCATCTGGTAGGGGTCATCAGATGCCATAGTGAACTGTGCAGGTAAAACTGGTGCAGTAAGGATGTCCTCGACGACATCAGGTACATGGGAGGCCATAGTCTGTGACAACGGCGTAGGGTAGGTGTAAGTGTTTCAAAACAACTTAAATCACAACTCATAAAATCGTACCAAATATGCACATCAAATAGTACCATATAATCTCAATAAAAGAATTTCAAACACCGCATTTCTAAAAATGTTTATAAAACATATAGACCATATAAATCCTCAAGAACGCCATCTTATACTAAATCCATAAACCTCAAATCATCTCAAATATCTCATAATACCTCAAATAATAGAAGATGCTTCGGCTTGGCGGGCTGGCGGGCGGTAGTCAAGGATCATTTTCTATAAAAATACGGTTATAGTTTAGGCGTTTATTTACCTAGTTCTCTATAACCTTGGCTCTGATACCAATCTGTAACACCCCCAAAATTTGATACAGCGGAAGACTCAACAAGCTTTCGGGGTGCTACGGGGATTGGTATCCAACACAAGACAATATAGAACGAGATAAAGCAAACATAGTAAAAACACAACCAAATACGGGGTTTTAAGGTTTACATTTATCCCAACATCATTCAGAGTTAGGCCCAAAATAAAATAACAATAGGTCCAAATTTAATTATCAGAGTTTAGAAAATATAGATCCATAACCGTGTGCCACAGCCGAGCCTTCCAATCCAAGCATGCACCTCAAAACTTAATTACCTGAGAAAACGTGCTAAAAGTCAGCTTTCGCTGGTGAGATCATAGGTTTAAATTCAACTAATAATATAGTGGACATGTACGCAAAACGCTTGCTAGCTAGACTAAGGATTCACTAAAAGCCTGCGGATACCTTCCGCTCTCAACATAACACACGGAAACCCTTCCGTAATAACCAAAACACACGGATACCCTTCCGTAACCACATAAGTATTCGGGTAACCCCCGCAATACCAATAAATACTCGGATAACCTCCGACGTATTAATAACCTATAGGTGCACGCTACAGTATCTAATAAGTCAACCTTGAATAGTACACACTAACCGTGTGACTAAAGCTGACAATAACAAATAAGCCAACCTTGAATAGTACACATAAGAAGTGACTAAAGCTGACTATACATCCTAGTCCATATGCATAGCAAGTTTAGAAGTAATATAAAAGCGATAATAGTCCACTTAAAATGATTTGCACGTTTCTCACCCCAATCGTTTGAAAACATAGTTCAAGAGTAAAAAGTGGGGCTATGACTCACCTCAAGTCCAGAAATATAGCAAGACGAGGTAGGTAGCAATAAGATGTATGATAACTCACGAAACAGCAACTACGGACTTGGCACGACCTAACAATATTAACTCTTTCAGAAATCATTTCCTCAAATATATAATATTCCCAAACCCGGACGAGAATCCGTTTTATTATCGAAAATCCATTTCGTATTAGTTTGGTGTATTTGCGTTTGGTATCCATACGGGTGGTGGGTCGACTCAAAACAAACCAACACGATCGCACATAGAACATATAATAAACTATAGATCTAATATTAGCCCAATATATCATTTAAATAAATCGCCAAAGTTTACCAAATCCGTCGATTTGATAATCCTCATATTTATTTACGTAATATACCGTTCCAAGATTACACCCAATCTAAAGCACATATAAAACACATAGCACATAATTACTATATAGTATATATCATAGTTTAATAAACTCCTCGTATATATCGTCAAATTGGCCAGATTTCCCGATATATACACTCGCAATCTATTACCCTTTACATATACTACAACCTATGGGCGTCGTAGGATACGATGCCCACTAATATATTCGTTTCATATAATCAAACAACCCGGCTCAACCTTACGGTTGGGTGGTTATTTATTTATAGAAAACGTCTATATTAGTCGTCACATATCCGAGACAACACGAACGTCACAAATAATAACTTACCTGGACCCGAGTGACGACAATTTCGCCTAACTCAATAAGTTTATTCGTTATATATCCAAAACGACTTTTTATTAAACGTTTCATAATTGTCGGGAGTTTCCCGTTTTTAACACAATTTCTAATAATAATAATACGTTTAATTAATATTACCCCACTTTCGTAGCCTAATATGTATCTAATCGTATTATTTATAATACGACTCGTGATTATTATTATTATTAATATACGCGTTTATATAGTTATATATACGTTACTCACGTATATACTTTCGTATAAACGTTCATATTACTAATAATTATTATTACGAGCTTTATTATTCTCGTTTTACTTTTAATGTTTATTGAGTTACACGAAATGGTCATATGTCCGAGTCATGACTCTCGGCTCATTGTCCAAGTCCAATAATAAACCAAAGTCACAAACAATAACTCCGTCCAATCACAATCTCAACCACGGGCTACAACAATAAGGTCCGACTACGGTACCCAACTAACCTATCTCCGTCATCTAACGACCGTCTCATAACCGGTCCTCATCCACAATTACCAATCGCCAACAACTTCTCAATATCAAACCATAACCAATAATCAATCCAACAATCCAATTCGGCCCAAAGGTAAACGGCCGAGAAATAATACCACGACAAAATAACAAATACAATAATAACCAACAAAGTTCACATTTATACATTTAATGACATTAACAAAGTTAACGTGTGGGTCGGTTTACCAAGCCGACCCGAGCCCTCGACTCACTTGAGTCTCGGCTCCGCATCGCGAGTCCTTTAGAGTCGAACCAACACAAGTTATCCAATAGCTCACTTGAGCTAATCAAACAACCACATAACCCATTCGACCCAAATGGCCAAATCGGAACCAAAATGGTACTCGGCTAAGAGCCGCGACTCAAAGAGTCGAACCATATAATCATACGAGCCCACGGCTCGAACCACACTTCATCGAGAACCCCCCCTTGAGGGTCTCGGTATGGCCGAAGAGCACAAGAAAACCCCGAGACCACTAGGTCTCGGCTAGCATCGAGTCGAGGTTCACCACACCCTCGACAACAATCAATCGATCAAACATCACCAAGAACTAAAGCCAACCGTGGCTTCGAACCAAATTAAGCCGAGAGTTTGCTCTCGGTTTCGAGTCAACCGCGACCCAACCATGAAACCCGGATACCAAACCTTGTAGAAAACGTATTTTCAACCAAAACCCATAAACATGTTATGTTTTTAAATGAAAACCCACTTGATTCTCATCAACTCGTGACCCTTGGTCACGATTCGAACCCATGAATCGAGTTAAAACTCGACATACCTTCCAAAATAATCCTAAATCGAAGAGTACTCAAGAAATAACAAGAAAATGGTGATGAACTTGTGATTATTTGATTCGGATTTGATGTTAATGTGGGAGTTAGAGCGCGTGTTATAGCTCAAAAGAAAGATCTCGACGAGATGGTTAATATGGTGGTGTTATTTTTGGTGTGGGAGTGGTGGTGTGACGGTGGTGGCCGGATTTTTGGTCCGGCGGCTAGGGTTTGTCAAGAGAGGGCAAAGAGAGAGATGGTGAGAGAGAGATAAGAAATTTGTGAGTGTTTGTGTGTGTGTGGTGAAACCGGCCAAACGGACCCTTATTATCTTTTCATTTTTTTTTTCTTTTTTTTTTTTTTTATTAAATGGTAAATGTAATAATAATAATAATAAGTGTAATAATAATAATAGTAATAATAGATATATTATTACGGGTGAGCGGGTAACACGGGTAGATGTAAAAACACGAGGCCCGAACCCGAAATTAATTTTTAAAACTTCCATATTACACGAGAACCTCTCGTAATCAATTAAAATAATAACGGCTCGTTAAGACGAATCATAAAATCATGTTAGGTAATCCTAGTGCCAAAGTCAACGTAGTGCCAAGTGAGAATCCAAATATACATCACCGATCACATAATCAAAAACGAATTATGAACATAATTCACGAATACCATAACGTCATTAAATATAATTTCCATAAAATAGGTCTTACAAGTTCGTTGTGAAATGAAAATTTCAAATAAAAATTATAAACGAACTTATATCGAAATGCGGATTTTTAAAATTGCTCCCTAAACTGCCGGTTGTCACACAGCTGATTCGTCGAAAACGGAGTTACGGTTCAAAAGTTATGGCCGTTTGAAGTTTGGTTGTCAAAAAGTCAAAATCTTACGCGTAAAGCTTGAATAATGTTACGCGTAAAATGTTATGCGTAACCTTTAAGTTATGCGTAAGATCTAAGTTATGCGTAAACTTTGATTTTACGCGTAAACTTAGAGTTTATGCATAAGAATGTTACGCGTAAGGGCTCAAGCCCCCCCCCCCCCCCCCCCCCTTTTTTTTAGACCCCCCACCAAGCACCCCCTTAATGTAGTCAATTAATTAACTGGTTAATAAATACAATTAATACAGTTATTAAAACACCCCTTACATAAGTAATATAACTTATCAATCATATTATACAATCAACTCAAACACGATTATTAAATGTCACTAATACAAATAATAAAGCACACTATATAAATATTCAAGTCTGAATGAGCAACGGGCCAAAAGGGCTCAAGCCCAAACCGGCACGGGCCAAACGGGCTCGAGCCCGAACAGGCACCGGCCAAACGGGGCTCGAGCCCGAACAGGCACGGGATAAACGAAATTCTTGATATTTATAAATTTAAATTGTTAAAAGAACATAATAAACTAAAATCTCTTTTATCGATCGATAAATGGCATTCTTTTATGCGCTTTCTCGATGTGGGACAAACTCAACCCATTTTTCTTTCAATTTAGAACACCCATTATGGAGACCCAATATTGCATTTACACTAGCTCCATGTATCTTTACGAAGCTCTATTCGAGGAGCATGTAGCCCAATAAATGGTCGTCAATATAGATCACACAAGTTATAATTATGTGGATTAGAAGCTAGTGAAAATTACGGGACCTAAAAGTTAGAGTTGATCTTATGTTAACACATGGCTTAAAAACTTAATTTCCGTCTGTCCTATCTTTAAATTAACTAAATGGGTGCCAATTATGCCTTACCCATCTACCACGCTCCTCAGTTGTCTTGCAGCACTATTAAATCCAACAAAATGTTTCTTTGTAGAGACGAATAACACTCCATTATAAGGCATCAAGCACTGGTAATAAAAGTTAGCATAACTTTGATAGGCAAAGAACGAATTGATATGGCAGTTTTCTTATAGTCAAAGAACATCCAGTAGACTAGTCTGATTAGACACAAAGTCTTAAATCTGCTTTGAAGATTGGTTCACCAATCTTGAAACACCGAAAAATGATATGTGCAACATGATGCATCACAAAGCAAACACCATGATGCATCACAAATCGTTAAGGTTAAAAGTTGCGAAAATCCTGGATACACGACCGTGGTACATGAAAATTATTACACGAGATAAATTACAAAGAAAAATTAAATGAGAATGTAAATCGGTCTTCAAAGATATAAAAATGAGTGTAGATGGATAAAGTTGATTCTCGGATCGTTTCAACGAAGTAGGAGTTGTGTTTAGTGTAAGTTGATGCAAGTTTTTATGGTGAAAGTTTTGATCTGGAAGCTTAAAACCTCAATAACTTCCGTTTAGAGTGGATTTGGGCCTCGAAGCTTGGCTTGAATGATCTTTAGTTTATTCAACGTGTCCTTCTTCTCGGTCTCGCGGTCGTTTTGACAGCTGATTCGTCGAAAACGGAGTTACGGTTCAAAAGTTATGGTCGTTTGAAGTTTGGTTGTCAAAAAGTCAAAATCTTACGCGTAAAGCTTGATTTTACGCGTAAACCTTGAATAATGTTACGCGTAAAATGTTATGCGTAACCTTTAAGTTATGCGTAAGATCTAAGTTATGCGTAAACATTGATTTTACGCGTAAACTTAGAGTTTATGCGTAAGAATGTTACGCGTAAGGGCTCAAGCCCCCCCCCCTTTTTTTAGACCCCCCACCAAGCACCCCCTTAATGTAGTCAATTAATTAACTGGTTAATAAATACAATTAATACAGTTATTAAAACACCCTTACATAAGTAATATAACTTATCAATCATATTATACAATCAACTCAAACACGATTATTAAATGTCACTAATACAAATAATAAAGCACACTATATAAATATTCAAGTCTGAACGAGCAACGGGCCAAAAGGGCTCAAGCCCAAACCGGCACGGGCCAAACGGGCTCGAGCCCGAACAGGCACCGGCCAAACGGGGCTCGAGCCCGAACAGGCACGGGATAAACGAAATTCTTGATATTCATAAATTTAAATTGTTAAAAGAACATAATAAACTAAAATCTCTTTTATCGATCGATAAATGGCATTCTTTTATGCGCTTTCTCGATGTGGGACAAACTCAACCCATTTTTCTTTCAATTTAGAACACCCATTATGGAGACCCAATATTGCATTTACACTAGCTCCATGTATCTTTACGAAGCTCTATTCGAGGAGCATGTAGCCCAATAAATGGTCGTCAATATAGATCACACAAGTTATTATTATGTGGATTAGAAGCTAGTGAAAATTACGGGACCTAAAAGTTAGAGTTGATCTTATGTTAACACATGGCTTAAAAACTTAATTTCCGTCTGTCCTATCTTTAAATTAACTAAATGGGTGCCAATTATGCCTTACCCATCTACCACGCTCCTCAGTTGTCTTGCAGCACTATTAAATCCAACAAAATGTTTCTTTGTAGAGACGAATAACACTCCATTATAAGGCATCAAGCACTGGTAATAAAAGTTAGCATACCTTTAATAGGCAAAGAACGAATTGATATGGCAGTTTTCTTATAGTCAAAGAACATCCAGTAGACTAGTCTGATTAGACACAAAGTCTTGAATCTGCTTTGAAGATTGGTTCACCAATCTTGAAACACCGAAAAATGATATGTGCAACATGATGCATCACAAAGCAAACACCATGATGCATCACAAATCGTTAAGGTTAAAAGTTGCGAAAATCCTGGATACACGACCGTGGTACATGAAAATTATTACACGAGATAAATTACAAAGAAAAATTAAATGAGAATGTAAATCGGTCTTCAAAGATATAAAAATGAGTGTAGATGGATAAAGTTGATTCTCGGATCGTTTCAACGAAGTAGGAGTTGTGTTTAGTGTAAGTTGATGCAAGTTTTTATGGTGAAAATTTTGATCTGGAACCTTAAAACCTCAATAACTTCCGTTTAGAGTGGATTTGGGCCTCGAAGCTTGGCTTGAATGATCTTTAGTTTATTCAACGTGTCCTTCTTCTCGGTCTCGCGGTCGTTTTGACAGCTGATTCGTCGAAAACGGAGTTACGGTTCAAAAGTTATGGTCGTTTGAAGTTTGGTTGTCAAAAAGTCAAAATCTTACGCGTAAAGCTTGATTTTACGCGTAAACCTTGAATAATGTTACGCGTAAAATGTTATGCGTAACCTTTAAGTTATGCGTAAGATCTAAGTTATGCGTAAACATTGATTTTACGCGTAAACTTAGAGTTTATGCGTAAGAATGTTACGCGTAAGGGCTCAAGCCCCCCCCCCCCCCTTTTTTTAGACCCCCCACCAAGCACCCCCTTAATGTAGTAAATTAATTAACTGGTTAATAAATACAATTAATACAGTTATTAAAACACCCCTTACATAAGTAATATAACTTATCAATCATATTATACAATCAACTCAAACACGATTATTAAATGTCACTAATACAAATAATAAAGCACACTATATAAATATTCAAGTCTGAACGAGCAACGGGCCAAAAGGGCTCAAGCCCAAACCGGCACGGGCCAAACGGGCTCGAGCCCGAACAGGCACCGGCCAAACGGGGCTCGAGCCCGAACAGGCACGGGATAAACGAAATTCTTGATATTCATAAATTTAAATTGTTAAAAGAACATAATAAACTAAAATCTCTTTTATCGATCGATAAATGGCATTCTTTTATGCGCTTTCTCGATGTGGGACAAACTCAACCCATTTTTCTTTCAATTTAGAACACCCATTATGGAGACCCAATATTGCATTTACACTAGCTCCATGTATCTTTACGAAGCTCTATTCTAGGAGCATGTAGCCCAATAAATGGTCGTCAATATAGATCACACAAGTTATAATTATGTGGATTAGAAGCTAGTGAAAATTACGGGACCTAAAAGTTAGAGTTGATCTTATGTTAACACATGGCTTAAAAACTTAATTTCCGTCTGTCCTATCTTTAAATTAACTAAATGGGTGCCAATTATGCCTTACCTATCTACCACGCTCCTCAGTTGTCTTGCAGCACTATTAAATCCAACAAAATGTTTCTTTGTAGAGACGAATAACACTCCATTATAAGGCATCAAGCACTGGTAATAAAAGTTAGCATAACTTTAATAGGCAAAGAACGAATTGATATGGCAGTTTTCTTATAGTCAAAGAACATCCAGTAGACTAGTCTGATTAGACACAAAGTCTTGAATCTGCTTTGAAGATTGGTTCACCAATCTTGAAACACCGAAAAATGATATGTGCAACATGATGCATCACAAAGCAAACACCATGATGCATCACAAATCGTTAAGGTTAAAAGTTGCGAAAATCCTGGATACACGACCATGGTACATGAAAATTATTACACAAGATAAATTACAAAGAAAAATTAAATGAGAATGTAAATCGGTCTTCAAAGATATAAAAATGAGTGTAGATGGATAAAGTTGATTCTCGGATCGTTTCAGCGAAGTAGGAGTTGTGTTTAGTGTAAGTTGATGCAAGCTTTTATCTTGAAAATTTTGATCTGGAACCTTAAAACCTCAATAACTTCCGTTTAGAGTGGATTTGGGCCTCGAAGCTTGGCTTGAATGATCTTTAATTTATTCAACGTGTCCTTCTTCTCGGTCTCGCGGTCGTTTCGACAGCTGATTCGTCGAAAACGGAGATACGGTTCAAAAGTTATGGCCGTTTAAAGTTTGGTTGTCAAAAAGTCAAAATCTTACGCGTAAAGCTTGATTTTACGCGTAAACCTTGAATAATCTTACGCGTAAAATGTTATGCGTATCCTTTAAGTTATGCGTAAGATCTAAGTTATGCGTAAACTTTGATTTTACGCGTAAACTTAGAGTTTATGTGTAAGAATGTTACGCGTAAGGGCTCAAGCCCCCCCCCCCCCCCCCCTTTTTTTAGACCCCCCACCAAGCACCCCCTTAATGTAGTCAATTAATTAACTGGTTAATAAATACAATTAATACAGTTATTAAAACACCCCTTACATAAGAAATATAACTTATCAATCATATTATACAATCAACTCAAACACGATTATTAAATGTCACTAATACAAATAATAAAGCACATTATATAAATATTCAAGTCTGAACGAGCAACGGGCCAAAAGGGCTCAAGCCCAAACCGGCACGGGCCAAACGGGCTCGAGCCCGAACAGGCACCGGCCAAACGGGGCTCGAGCCCGAACAGGCACGGGATAAACGAAATTCTTGATATTCATAAATTTAAATTGTTAAAAGAACATAATAAACTAAAATCTCTTTTATCGATCGATAAATGGCATTCTTTTATGCGCTTTCTCGATGTGGGACAAACTCAACCCATTTTTCTTTCAATTTAGAACACCCATTATGGAGACCCAATATTGCATTTACACTAGCTCCATGTATCTTTACGAAGCTCTATTCTAGGAGCATGTAGCCCAATAAATGGTCGTCAATATAGATCACACAAGTTATAATTATGTGGATTAGAAGCTAGTGAAAATTACGGGACCTAAAAGTTAGAGTTGATCTTATGTTAACACATGGCTTAAAAACTTAATTTCCGTCTGTCTTATCTTTAAATTAACTAAATGGGTGCCAATTATGCCTTACCTATCTACCACGCTCCTCAGTTGTCTTGCAGCACTATTAAATCCAACAAAATGTTTCTTTGTAGAGACGAATAACACTCCATTATAAGGCATCAAGCGCTGGTAATAAAAGTTAGCATAACTTTAATAGGCAAAGAACGAATTGATATGGCAGTTTTCTTATAGTCAAAGAACATCCAGTAGACTAGTCTGATTAGACACAAAGTCTTGAATCTGCTTTGAAGATTGGTTCACCAATCTTGAAACACCGAAAAATGATATGTGCAACATGATGCATCACAAAGCAAACACCATGATGCATCACAAATCGTTAAGGTTAAAAGTTGCGAAAATCCTGGATACACGACCATGGTACATGAAAATTATTACACGAGATAAATTACAAAGAAAAATTAAATGATAATGTAAATCGGTCTTCAAAGATATAAAAATGAGTGTAGATGGATAAAGTTGATTCTCGGATCGTTTCAGCGAAGTAGGAGTTGTGTTTAGTGTAAGTTGATGCAAGTTTTTATGGTGAAAATTTTGATCTGGAACCTTAAAACCTCAATAACTTTCGTTTAAAGTGGATTTGGGCCTCGAAGCTTTGCTTGAATGATCTTTAATTTATTCAACGTGTCCTTCTTCTCGGTCTCGCGGTCGTTTTGACAGCTGATTCGTCGAAAACGGAGTTACGGTTCCAAAGTTATGGCCGTTTGAAGTTTGGTTGTCAAAAAGTCAAAATCTTACGCGTAAAGCTTGATTTTACGCGTAAACCTTGAATAATCTTACGCGTAAAATGTTATGCGTAACCTTTAAGTTATGCGTAAGATCTAAGTTATGCGTAAACTTTGATTTTACGCGTAAACTTAGAGTTTATGCGTAAGAATGTTACGCGTAAGGGCTCAAGCCCCCCCCCTTTTTTTAGACCCCCCACCAAGCACCCCCTTAATGTAGTCAATTAATTAACTGGTTAATAAATACAATTAATACAGTTATTAAAACACCCCTTACATAAGAAATATAACTTATCAATCATATTATACAATCAACTCAAACACGATTATTAAATGTCACTAATACAAATAATAAAGCACATTATATAAATATTCAAGTCTGAACGAGCAACGGGCCAAAAGGGCTCAAGCCCAAACCGGCACGGGCCAAACGGGCTCGAGCCCGAACAGGCACCGGCCAAACGGGGCTCGAGCCCGAACAGGCACGGGATAAACGAAATTCTTGATATTCATAAATTTAAATTGTTAAAAGAACATAATAAACTAAAATCTCTTTTATCGATCGATAAATGGCATTCTTTTATGCGCTTTCTCGATGTGGGACAAACTCAACCCATTTTTCTTTCAATTTAGAACACCCATTATGGAGACCCAATATTGCATTTACACTAGCTCCATGTATCTTTACGAAGCTCTATTCGAGGAGCATGTAGCCCAATAAATGGTCCTCAATATAGATCACACAAGTTATAATTATGTGGATTAGAAGCTACTGAAAATTACGGGACCTAAAAGTTAGAGTTGATCTTATGTTAACACATGGCTTAAAAACTTAATTTCCGTCTGTCCTATCTTTAAATTAACTAAATGGGTGCCAATTATGCCTTACCCATCTACCACGCTCCTCAGTTGTCTTGCAGCACTATTAAATCCAACAAAATGTTTCTTTGTAGAGATGAATAACACTCCATTATAAGGCATCAATCACTGGTAATAAAAGTTAGCATAACTTTAATAGGCAAAGAACGAATTGATATGGCAGTTTTCTTATAGTCAAAGAACATCCAGTAGACTAGTCTGATTAGACACAAAGTCTTGAATCTGCTTTGGAGATTGGTTCACCAATCTTGAAACACCGAAAAATGATATGTGCAACATGATGCATCACAAAGCAAACACCATGATGCATCACAAATCATTAAGGTTAAAAGTTGCGAAAATCCTGGATACACGACCGTGGTACATGAAAATTATTACACGAGATAAATTACAAAGAAAAATTAAATGAGAATGTAAATCGGTCTTCAAAGATATAAAAATGAGTGTAGATGGATAAAGTTGATTCTCGGATCGTTTCAACGAAGTAGGAGTTGTGTTTAGTGTAAGTTGATGCAAGTTTTTATGGTGAAAATTTTGATCTGGAACCTTAAAACCTCAATAACTTCCGTTTAGAGTGGATTTGGGCCTCGAAGCTTGGCTTGAATGATCTTAAGTTTATTCAACGTGTCCTTCTTCTCGGTCTCGCGGTCGTTTTGACAGCTGATTCGTCGAAAACGGAGTTACGGTTCAAAAGTTATGGCCGTTTGAAGTTTGGTTGTCAAAAAGTCAAAATCTTACGCGTAAAGCTTGATTTTACGCGTAAACCTTGAATAATCTTACGCGTAAAATGTTATGCGTAACCTTTAAGTTATGCGTAAGATCTAAGTTATGCGTAAACTTTGATTTTACGCGTAAACTTAGAGTTTATGCGTAAGAATGTTACGCGTAAGGGCTCAAGCCCCCCCCCCCCCCCCCCTTTTTTTAGACCCCCCACCAAGCACCCCCTTAATGTAGTCAATTAATTAACTGGTTAATAAATACAATTAATACAGTTATTAAAACACCCCTTACATAAGAAATATAACTTATCAATCATATTATACAATCAACTCAAACACGATTATTAAATGTCACTAATACAAATAATAAAGCACATTATATAAATATTCAAGTCTGAACGAGCAACGGGCCAAAAGGGCTCAAGCCCAAACCGGCACGGGCCAAACGGGCTCGAGCCCGAACAGGCACCGGCCAAACGGGGCTCGAGCCCGAACAGGCACGGGATAAGCGAAATTCTTGATATTCATAAATTTAAATTGTTAAAAGAACATAATAAACTAAAATCTCTTTTATCGATCGATAAATGGCATTCTTTTATGCGCTTTCTCGATGTGGGACAAACTCAACCCATTTTTCTTTCAATTTAGAACACCCATTATGGAGACCCAATATTGCATTTACACTAGCTCCATGTATCTTTACGAAGCTCTATTCGAGGAGCATGTAGCCCAATAAATGGTCATCAATATAGATCACACAAGTTATAATTATGTGGATTAGAAGCTAGTGAAAATTACGGGACCTAAAAGTTAGAGTTGATCTTATGTTAACACATGGCTTAAAAACTTAATTTCCATCTGTCCTATCTTTAAATTAACTAAATGGGTGCCAATTATGCCTTACCCATCTACCACGCTCCTCAGTTGTCTTGCAGCACTACTAAATCCAACAAAATGTTTCTTTGTAGAGACGAATAACACTCCATTATAAGGCATCAAGCACTGGTAATAAAAGTTAGCATAACTTTAATAGGCAAAGAACGAATTGATATGGCAGTTTTCTTATAGTCAAAGAACATCCAGTAGACTAGTCTGATTAGACACAAAGTCTTGAATCTGCTTTGGAGATTGGTTCACCAATCTTGAAACACCGAAAAATGATATGTGCAACATGATGCATCACAAAGCAAACACCATGATGCATCACAAATCGTTAAGGTTAAAAGTTGCGAAAATCCTGGATACACGACCGTGGTACATGAAAATTATTACACGAGATAAATTACAAAGAAAAATTAAATGAGAATGTAAATCGGTCTTCAAAGATATAAAAATGAGTGTAGATGGATAAAGTTGATTCTCGGATCGTTTCAACGAAGTAGGAGTTGTGTTTAGTGTAAGTTGATGCAAGTTTTTATGGTGAAAATTTTGATCTGGAACCTTAAAACCTCAATAACTTCCGTTTAGAGTGGATTTGGGCCTCGAAGCTTGGCTTGAATGATCTTTAGTTTATCCAACGTGTCCTTCTTCTCGGTCTCGTGGTCGTTTTGACAGCTGATTCGTCGAAAACGGAGTTACGGTTCAAAAGTTATGGCCGTTTGAAGTTTGGTTGTCAAAAAGTCAAAATCTTACGCGTAAAGCTTGATTTTACGCGTAAACCTTGAATAATGTTACACGTAAAATGTTATGCGTAACCTTTAAGTTATGCGTAAGATCTAAGTTATGCGTAAACTTTGATTTTACGCGTAAACTTAGAGTTTATGCATAAGAATGTTACGCGTAAGGGCTCAAGCCCCCCCCCCCCCCCCCCCCTTTTTTTTAGACCCCCCACCAAGCACCCCCTTAATGTAGTCAATTAATTAACTGGTTAATAAATACAATTAATACAGTTATTAAAACACCCCTTACATAAGTAATATAACTTATCAATCATATTATACAATCAACTCAAACACGATTATTAAATGTCACTAATACAAATAATAAAGCACACTATATAAATATTCAAGTCTGAATGAGCAACGGGCCAAAAGGGCTCAAGCCCAAACCGGCACGGGCCAAACGGGCTCGAGCCCGAACAGGCACCGGCCAAACGGGGCTCGAGCCCGAACAGGCACGGGATAAACGAAATTCTTGATATTTATAAATTTAAATTGTTAAAAGAACATAATAAACTAAAATCTCTTTTATCGATCGATAAATGGCATTCTTTTATGCGCTTTCTCGATGTGGGACAAACTCAACCCATTTTTCTTTCAATTTAGAACACCCATTATGGAGACCCAATATTGCATTTACGCTAGCTCCATGTATCTTTACGAAGCTCTATTCGAGGAGCATGTAGCCCAATAAATGGTCGTCAATATAGATCACACAAGTTATAATTATGTGGATTAGAAGCTAGTGAAAATTACGGGACCTAAAAGTTAGAGTTGATCTTATGTTAACACATGGCTTAAAAACTTAATTTCCGTCTGTCCTATCTTTAAATTAACTAAATGGGTGCCAATTATGCCTTACCCATCTACCACGCTCCTCAGTTGTCTTGCAGCACTATTAAATCCAACAAAATGTTTCTTTGTAGAGACGAATAACACTCCATTATAAGGCATCAAGCACTGGTAATAAAAGTTAGCATAACTTTGATAGGCAAAGAACGAATTGATATGGCAGTTTTCTTATAGTCAAAGAACATCCAGTAGACTAGTCTGATTAGACACAAAGTCTTAAATCTGCTTTGAAGATTGGTTCACCAATCTTGAAACACCGAAAAATGATATGTGCAACATGATGCATCACAAAGCAAACACCATGATGCATCACAAATCGTTAAGGTTAAAAGTTGCGAAAATCCTGGATACACGACCGTGGTACATGAAAATTATTACACGAGATAAATTACAAAGAAAAATTAAATGAGAATGTAAATTGGTCTTCAAAGATATAAAAATGAGTGTAGATGGATAAAGTTGATTCTCGGATCGTTTCAACGAAGTAGGAGTTGTGTTTAGTGTAAGTTGATGCAAGTTTTTATGGTGAAAGTTTTGATCTGGAAGCTTAAAACCTCAATAACTTCCGTTTAGAGTGGATTTGGGCCTCGAAGCTTGGCTTGAATGATCTTTAGTTTATTCAACGTGTCCTTCTTCTCGGTCTCGCGGTCGTTTTGACAGCTGATTCGTCGAAAACGGAGTTACGGTTCAAAAGTTATGGTCGTTTGAAGTTTGGTTGTCAAAAAGTCAAAATCTTACGCGTAAAGCTTGATTTTACGCGTAAACCTTGAATAATGTTACGCGTAAAATGTTATGCGTAACCTTTAAGTTATGCGTAAGATCTAAGTTATGCGTAAACATTGATTTTACGCGTAAACTTAGAGTTTATGCGTAAGAATGTTACGCGTAAGGGCTCAAGCCCCCCCCCCCCCCCCCCTCTTTTTTTAGACCCCCCACCAAGCACCCCCTTAATGTAGTCAATTAATTAACTGGTTAATAAATACAATTAATACAGTTATTAAAACACCCCTTACATAAGTAATATAACTTATCAATCATATTATACAATCAACTCAAACACTATTATTAAATGTCACTAATACAAATAATAAAGCACACTATATAAATATTCAAGTCTGAACGAGCAACGGGCCAAAAGGGCTCAAGCCCAAACCGGCACGGGCCAAACGGGCTCGAGCCCGAACAGGCACCGGCCAAACGGGGCTCGAGCCCGAACAGGCACGGGATAAACGAAATTCTTGATATTCATAAATTTAAATTGTTAAAAGAACATAATAAACTAAAATCTCTTTTATCGATCGATAAATGGCATTCTTTTATGCGCTTTCTCGATGTGGGACAAACTCAACCCATTTTTCTTTCAATTTAGAACACCCATTATGGAGACCCAATATTGCATTTACACTAGCTCCATGTATCTTTACGAAGCTCTATTCGAGGAGCATGTAGCCCAATAAATGGTCGTCAATATAGATCACACAAGTTATTATTATGTGGATTAGAAGCTAGTGAAAATTACGGGACCTAAAAGTTAGAGTTGATCTTATGTTAACACATGGCTTAAAAACTTAATTTCCGTCTGTCCTATCTTTAAATTAACTAAATGGGTGCCAATTATGCCTTACCCATCTACCACGCTCCTCAGTTGTCTTGCAGCACTATTAAATCCAACAAAATGTTTCTTTGTAGAGACGAATAACACTCCATTATAAGGCATCAAGCACTGGTAATAAAAGTTAGCATACCTTTAATAGGCAAAGAACGAATTGATATGGCAGTTTTCTTATAGTCAAAGAACATCCAGTAGACTAGTCTGATTAGACACAAAGTCTTGAATCTGCTTTGAAGATTGGTTCACCAATCTTGAAACACCGAAAAATGATATGTGCAACATGATGCATCACAAAGCAAACACCATGATGCATCACAAATCGTTAAGGTTAAAAGTTGCGAAAATCCTGGATACACGACCGTGGTACATGAAAATTATTACACGAGATAAATTACAAAGAAAAATTAAATGAGAATGTAAATCGGTCTTCAAAGATATAAAAATGAGTGTAGATGGATAAAGTTGATTCTCGGATCGTTTCAACGAAGTAGGAGTTGTGTTTAGTGTAAGTTGATGCAAGTTTTTATGGTGAAAATTTTGATCTGGAACCTTAAAACCTCAATAACTTCCGTTTAGAGTGGATTTGGGCCTCGAAGCTTGGCTTGAATGATCTTTAGTTTATTCAACGTGTCCTTCTTCTCGGTCTCGCGGTCGTTTTGACAGCTGATTCGTCGAAAACGGAGTTACGGTTCAAAAGTTATGGTCGTTTGAAGTTTGGTTGTCAAAAAGTCAAAATCTTACGCGTAAAGCTTGATTTTACGCGTAAACCTTGAATAATGTTACGCGTAAAATGTTATGCGTAACCTTTAAGTTATGCGTAAGATCTAAGTTATGCGTAAACATTGATTTTACGCGTAAACTTAGAGTTTATGCGTAAGAATGTTACGCGTAAGGGCTCAAGCCCCCCCCCCCCCCCCCCCCCTTTTTTTAGACCCCCCACCAAGCACCCCCTTAATGTAGTCAATTAATTAACTGGTTAATAAATACAATTAATACAGTTATTAAAACACCCCTTACATAAGTAATATAACTTATCAATCATATTATACAATCAACTCAAACACGATTATTAAATGTCACTAATACAAATAATAAAGCACACTATATAAATATTCAAGTCTGAACGAGCAACGGGCCAAAAGGGCTCAAGCCCAAACCGGCACGGGCCAAACGGGCTCGAGCCCGAACAGGCACCGGCCAAACGGGGCTCGAGCCCGAACAGGCACGGGATAAACGAAATTCTTGATATTCATAAATTTAAATTGTTAAAAGAACATAATAAACTAAAATCTCTTTTATCGATCGATAAATGGCATTCTTTTATGCGCTTTCTCGATGTGGGACAAACTCAACCCATTTTTCTTTCAATTTAGAACACCCATTATGGAGACCCAATATTGCATTTACACTAGCTCCATGTATCTTTACGAAGCTCTATTCTAGGAGCATGTAGCCCAATAAATGGTCGTCAATATAGATCACACAAGTTATAATTATGTGGATTAGAAGCTAGTGAAAATTACGGGACCTAAAAGTTAGAGTTGATCTTATGTTAACACATGGCTTAAAAACTTAATTTCCGTCTGTCCTATCTTTAAATTAACTAAATGGGTGCCAATTATGCCTTACCTATCTACCACGCTCCTCAGTTGTCTTGCAGCACTATTAAATCCAACAAAATGTTTCTTTGTAGAGACGAATAACACTCCATTATAAGGCATCAAGCACTGGTAATAAAAGTTAGCATAACTTTAATAGGCAAAGAACGAATTGATATGGCAGTTTTCTTATAGTCAAAGAACATCCAGTAGACTAGTCTGATTAGACACAAAGTCTTGAATCTGCTTTGAAGATTGGTTCACCAATCTTGAAACACCGAAAAATGATATGTGCAACATGATGCATCACAAAGCAAACACCATGATGCATCACAAATCGTTAAGGTTAAAAGTTGCGAAAATCCTGGATACACGACCATGGTACATGAAAATTATTACACAAGATAAATTACAAAGAAAAATTAAATGAGAATGTAAATCGGTCTTCAAAGATATAAAAATGAGTGTAGATGGATAAAGTTGATTCTCGGATCGTTTCAGCGAAGTAGGAGTTGTGTTTAGTGTAAGTTGATGCAAGCTTTTATCTTGAAAATTTTGATCTGGAACCTTAAAACCTCAATAACTTCCGTTTAGAGTGGATTTGGGCCTCGAAGTTTGGCTTGAATGATCTTTAATTTATTCAACGTGTCCTTCTTCTCGGTCTCGCGGTCGTTTCGACAGCTGATTCGTCGAAAACGGAGATACGGTTCAAAAGTTATGGCCGTTTAAAGTTTGGTTGTCAAAAAGTCAAAATCTTACGCGTAAAGCTTGATTTTACGCGTAAACCTTGAATAATCTTACGCGTAAAATGTTATGCGTATCCTTTAAGTTATGCGTAAGATCTAAGTTATGCGTAAACTTTGATTTTACGCGTAAACTTAGAGTTTATGTGTAAGAATGTTACGCGTAAGGGCTCAAGCCCCCCCCCCCCCCCCCCTTTTTTTAGACCCCCCACCAAGCACCCCCTTAATGTAGTCAATTAATTAACTGGTTAATAAATACAATTAATACAGTTATTAAAACACCCCTTACATAAGAAATATAACTTATCAATCATATTATACAATCAACTCAAACACGATTATTAAATGTCACTAATACAAATAATAAAGCACATTATATAAATATTCAAGTCTGAACGAGCAACGGGCCAAAAGGGCTCAAGCCCAAACCGGCACGGGCCAAACGGGCTCGAGCCCGAACAGGCACCGGCCAAACGGGGCTCGAGCCCGAACAGGCACGGGATAAACGAAATTCTTGATATTCATAAATTTAAATTGTTAAAAGAACATAATAAACTAAAATCTCTTTTATCGATCGATAAATGGCATTCTTTTATGCGCTTTCTCGATGTGGGACAAACTCAACCCATTTTTCTTTCAATTTAGAACACCCATTATGGAGACCCAATATTGCATTTACACTAGCTCCATGTATCTTTACGAAGCTCTATTCTAGGAGCATGTAGCCCAATAAATGGTCGTCAATATAGATCACACAAGTTATAATTATGTGGATTAGAAGCTAGTGAAAATTACGGGACCTAAAAGTTAGAGTTGATCTTATGTTAACACATGGCTTAAAAACTTAATTTCCGTCTGTCTTATCTTTAAATTAACTAAATGGGTGCCAATTATGCCTTACCTATCTACCACGCTCCTCAGTTGTCTTGCAGCACTATTAAATCCAACAAAATGTTTCTTTGTAGAGACGAATAACACTCCATTATAAGGCATCAAGCACTGGTAATAAAAGTTAGCATAACTTTAATAGGCAAAGAACGAATTGATATGGCAGTTTTCTTATAGTCAAAGAACATCCAGTAGACTAGTCTGATTAGACACAAAGTCTTGAATCTGCTTTGAAGATTGGTTCACCAATCTTGAAACACCGAAAAATGATATGTGCAACATGATGCATCACAAAGCAAACACCATGATGCATCACAAATCGTTAAGGTTAAAAGTTGCGAAAATCCTGGATACACGACCATGGTACATGAAAATTATTACACGAGATAAATTACAAAGAAAAATTAAATGATAATGTAAATCGGTCTTCAAAGATATAAAAATGAGTGTAGATGGATAAAGTTGATTCTCGGATCGTTTCAGCGAAGTAGGAGTTGTGTTTAGTGTAAGTTGATGCAAGTTTTTATGGTGAAAATTTTGATCTGGAACCTTAAAACCTCAATAACTTTCGTTTAAAGTGGATTTGGGCCTCGAAGCTTTGCTTGAATGATCTTTAATTTATTCAACGTGTCCTTCTTCTCGGTCTCGCGGTCGTTTTGACAGCTGATTCGTCGAAAACGGAGTTACGGTTCCAAAGTTATGGCCGTTTGAAGTTTGGTTGTCAAAAAGTCAAAATCTTACGCGTAAAGCTTGATTTTACGCGTAAACCTTGAATAATCTTACGCGTAAAATGTTATGCGTAACCTTTAAGTTATGCGTAAGATCTAAGTTATGCGTAAACTTTGATTTTACGCGTAAACTTAGAGTTTATGCGTAAGAATGCTACGCGTAAGGGCTCAAGCCCCCCCCCCCCCCCTTTTTTTAGACCCCCCACCAAGCACCCCCTTAATGTAGTCAATTAATTAACTGGTTAATAAATACAATTAATACAGTTATTAAAACACCCCTTACATAAGAAATATAACTTATCAATCATATTATACAATCAACTCAAACACGATTATTAAATGTCACTAATACAAATAATAAAGCACATTATATAAATATTCAAGTCTGAACGAGCAACGGGCCAAAAGGGCTCAAGCCCAAACCGGCACGGGCCAAACGGGCTCGAGCCCGAATAGGCACCGGCCAAACGGGGCTCGAGCCCGAACAGGCACGGGATAAACGAAATTCTTGATATTCATAAATTTAAATTGTTAAAAGAACATAATAAACTAAAATCTCTTTTATCGATCGATAAATGGCATTCTTTTATGCGCTTTCTCGATGTGGGACAAACTCAACCCATTTTTCTTTCAATTTAGAACACCCATTATGGAGACCCAATATTGCATTTACACTAGCTCCATGTATCTTTACGAAGCTCTATTCGAGGAGCATGTAGCCCAATAAATGGTCCTCAATATAGATCACACAAGTTATAATTATGTGGATTAGAAGCTACTGAAAATTACGGGACCTAAAAGTTAGAGTTGATCTTATTTTAACACATGGCTTAAAAACTTAATTTCCGTCTGTCCTATCTTTAAATTAACTAAATGGGTGCCAATTATGCCTTACCCATCTACCACGCTCCTCAGTTGTCTTGCAGCACTATTAAATCCAACAAAATGTTTCTTTGTAGAGATGAATAACACTCCATTATAAGGCATCAATCACTGGTAATAAAAGTTAGCATAACTTTAATAGGCAAAGAACGAATTGATATGGCAGTTTTCTTATAGTCAAAGAACATCCAGTAGACTAGTCTGATTAGACACAAAGTCTTGAATCTGCTTTGGAGATTGGTTCACCAATCTTGAAACACCGAAAAATGATATGTGCAACATGATGCATCACAAAGCAAACACCATGATGCATCACAAATCGTTAAGGTTAAAAGTTGCGAAAATCCTGGATACACGACCGTGGTACATGAAAATTATTACACGAGATAAATTACAAAGAAAAATTAAATGAGAATGTAAATCGGTCTTCAAAGATATAAAAATGAGTGTAGATGGATAAAGTTGATTCTCGGATCGTTTCAACGAAGTAGGAGTTGTGTTTAGTGTAAGTTGATGCAAGTTTTTATGGTGAAAATTTTGATCTGGAACCTTAAAACCTCAATAACTTCCGTTTAGAGTGGATTTGGGCCTCGAAGCTTGGCTTGAATGATCTTAAGTTTATTCAACGTGTCCTTCTTCTCGGTCTCGCGGTCGTTTTGACAGCTGATTCGTCGAAAACGGAGTTACGGTTCAAAAGTTATGGCCGTTTGAAGTTTGGTTGTCAAAAAGTCAAAATCTTACGCGTAAAGCTTGATTTTACGCGTAAACCTTGAATAATCTTACGCGTAAAATGTTATGCGTAACCTTTAAGTTATGCGTAAGATCTAAGTTATGCGTAAACTTTGATTTTACGCGTAAACTTAGAGTTTATGCGTAAGAATGTTACGCGTAAGGGCTCAAGCCCCCCCCCCCCCCTTTTTTTAGACCCCCCACCAAGCACCCCCTTAATGTAGTCAATTAATTAACTGGTTAATAAATACAATTAATACAGTTATTAAAACACCCCTTACATAAGAAATATAACTTATCAATCATATTATACAATCAACTCAAACACGATTATTAAATGTCACTAATACAAATAATAAAGCACATTATATAAATATTCAAGTCTGAACGAGCAACGGGCCAAAAGGGCTCAAGCCCAAACCGGCACGGGCCAAACGGGCTCGAGCCCGAACAGGCACCGGCCAAACGGGGCTCGAGCCCGAACAGGCACGGGATAAACGAAATTCTTGATATTCATAAATTTAAATTGTTAAAAGAACATAATAAACTAAAATCTCTTTTATCGATCGATAAATGGCATTCTTTTATGCGCTTTCTCGATGTGGGACAAACTCAACCCATTTTTCTTTCAATTTAGAACACCCATTATGGAGACCCAATATTGCATTTACACTAGCTCCATGTATCTTTACGAAGCTCTATTCGAGGAGCATGTAGCCCAATAAATGGTCATCAATATAGATCACACAAGTTATAATTATGTGGATTAGAAGCTAGTGAAAATTACGGGACCTAAAAGTTAGAGTTGATCTTATGTTAACACATGGCTTAAAAACTTAATTTCCATCTGTCCTATCTTTAAATTAACTAAATGGGTGCCAATTATGCCTTACCCATCTACCACGCTCCTCAGTTGTCTTGCAGCACTACTAAATCCAACAAAATGTTTCTTTGTAAAGACGAATAACACTCCATTATAAGGCATCAAGCACTGGTAATAAAAGTTAGCATAACTTTAATAGGCAAAGAACGAATTGATATGGCAGTTTTCTTATAGTCAAAGAACATCCAGTAGACTAGTCTGATTAGACACAAAGTCTTGAATCTGCTTTGGAGATTGGTTCACCAATCTTGAAACACCGAAAAATGATATGTGCAACATGATGCATCACAAAGCAAACACCATGATGCATCACAAATCGTTAAGGTTAAAAGTTGCGAAAATCCTGGATACACGACCGTGGTACATGAAAATTATTACACGAGATAAATTACAAAGAAAAATTAAATGAGAATGTAAATCGGTCTTCAAAGATATAAAAATGAGTGTAGATGGATAAAGTTGATTCTCGGATCGTTTCAACGAAGTAGGAGTTGTGTTTAGTGTAAGTTGATGCAAGTTTTTATGGTGAAAATTTTGATCTGGAACCTTAAAACCTCAATAACTTCCGTTTAGAGTGGATTTGGGCCTCGAAGCTTGGCTTGAATGATCTTTAGTTTATCCAACGTGTCCTTCTTCTCGGTCTCGTGGTCGTTTTGACAGCTGATTCGTCGAAAACGGAGTTACGGTTCAAAAGTTATGGCCGTTTGAAGTTTGGTTGTCAAAAAGTCAAAATCTTACGCGTAAAGCTTGATTTTACGCGTAAACCTTGAATAATGTTACACGTAAAATGTTATGCGTAACCTTTAAGTTATGCGTAAGATCTAAGTTATGCGTAAACTTTGATTTTACGCGTAAACTTAGAGTTTATGCGTAAGAATGTTACGCGTAAGGGCTCAAGCCCCCCCCCCCCCCCCCTTTTTTTAGACCCCCCACCAAGCACCCCCTTAATGTAGTCAATTAATTAACTGGTTAATAAATACAATTAATACAGTTATTAAAACACCCCTTACATAAGAAATATAACTTATCAATCATATTTTACAATCAACTCAAACACGATTATTAAATGTCACTAATACAAATAATAAAGTACATTATATAAATATTCAAGTCTGAACGAGCAACGGGCCAAAAGGGCTCAAGCCCAAACCAGCACGGGCCAAACGGGCTCGAGCCCGAACAGGCACCGGCCAAACGGGGCTCGAGCCCGAACAGGCACGGGATAAACGAAATTCTTGATATTCATAAATTTAAATTGTTAAAAGAACATAATAAACTAAAATCTCTTTTATCGATCGATAAATGGCATTCTTTTATGCGCTTTCTCGATGTGGGACAAACTCAACCCATTTTTCTTTCAATTTAGAACACCCATTATGGAGACCCAATATTGCATTTACACTAGCTCCATGTATCTTTACGAAGCTCTATTCGAGGAGCATGTAGCCCAATAAATGGTCGTCAATATAGATCACACAAGTTATAATTATGTGGATTAGAAGCTAGTGAAAATTACGGGACCTAAAAGTTAGAGTTGATCTTATGTTAACACATGGCTTAAAAACTTAATTTCAGTCTGTCCTATCTTTAAATTATCTAAATGGGTGCCAATTATGCCTTACCCATCTACCACGCTCCTCAGTTGTCTTGCAGCACTATTAAATCCAACAAAATGTTTCTTTGTAGAGACGAATAACACTCCATTATAAGGCATCAAGCACTGGTAATAAAAGTTAGCATAACTTTAATAGGCAAAGAACGAATTGATATGGCAGTTTTCTTATAGTCAAAGAACATCCAGTAGACTAGTCTGATTAGACACAAAGTCTTGAATCTGCTTTGAAGATTGGTTCACCAATCTTGAGACACCGAAAAATGATATGTGCAAAATGATGCATCACAAAGCAAACACCATGATGCATCACAAATCGTTAAGGTTAAAAGTTGCGAAAATCCTGGATACACGACCGTGGTACATGAAAATTATTACACGAGATAAATTACAAAGAAAAATTAAATGAGAATGTAAATCGGTCTTCAAAGATATAAAAATGAGTGTAGATGGATAAAGTTGATTCTCGGATCGTTTCAACGAAGTAGGAGTTGTGTTTAGTGTAAGTTGATGCAAGTTTTTATGGTGAAAATTTTGATCTGGAACCTTAAAACCTCAATAACTTCCGTTTAGAGTGGATTTGGGCCTCGAAGCTTGGCTTGAATGATCTTTAGTTTATCCAACGTATCCTTCTTCTCGGTCTCGTGGTCGTTTTGACAGCTGATTCGTCGAAAACGGAGTTACGGTTCAAAAGTTATGGCCGTTTGAAGTTTGGTTGTCAAAAAGTCAAAATCTTACGCGTAAAGCTTGATTTTAGGCGTAAACCTTGAATAATGTTACACGTAAAATGTTATGCGTAACCTTTAAGTTATGCGTAAGATCTAAGTTATGCGTAAACTTTGATTTTACGCGTAAACTTAGAGTTTATGCGTAAGAATGTTACGCGTAAGGGCTCAAGCCCCCCCCCCCCCCCCCCTTTTTTTAGACCCCCCACCAAGCACCCCCTTAATGTAGTCAATTAATTAACTGGTTAATAAATACAATTAATACAGTTATTAAAACACCCCTTACATAAGAAATATAACTTATCAATCATATTTTACAATCAACTCAAACACGATTATTAAATGTCACTAATACAAATAATAAAGTACATTATATAAATATTCAAGTCTGAACGAGCAACGGGCCAAAAGGGCTCAAGCCCAAACCGGCACGGGCCAAACGGGCTCGAGCCCGAACAGGCACCGGCCAAACGGGGCTCGAGCCCGAACAGGCACGGGATAAACGAAATTCTTGATATTCATAAATTTAAATTGTTAAAAGAACATAATAAACTAAAATCTCTTTTATCGATCGATAAATGGCATTCTTTTATGCGCTTTCTCGATGTGGGACAAACTCAACCCATTTTTCTTTCAATTTAGAACACCCATTATGGAGACCCAATATTGCATTTACACTAGCTCCATGTATCTTTACGAAGCTCTATTCGAGGAGCATGTAGCCCAATAAATGGTCGTCAATATAGATCACACAAGTTATAATTATGTGGATTAGAAGCTAGTGAAAATTACGGGACCTAAAAGTTAGAGTTGATCTTATGTTAACACATGGCTTAAAAACTTAATTTCCGTCTGTCCTATCTTTAAATTAACTAAATGGGTGCCAATTATGCCTTACCCATCTACCACGCTCCTCAGTTGTCTTGCAGCACTATTAAATCCAACAAAATGTTTCTTTGTAGAGACGAATAACACTCCATTATAAGGCATCAAGCACTGGTAATAAAAGTTAGCATAACTTTAATAGGCAAAGAACGAATTGATATGGCAGTTTTCTTATAGTCAAAGAACATCCAGTAGACTAGTCTGATTAGACACAAAGTCTTGAATCTGCTTTGAAGATTGGTTCACCAATCTTGAGACACCGAAAAATGATATGTGCAAAATGATGCATCACAAAGCAAACACCATGATGCATCACAAATCGTTAAGGTTAAAAGTTGCGAAAATCCTGGATACACGACCGTGGTACATGAAAATTATTACACGAGATAAATTACAAAGAAAAATTAAATGAGAATGTAAATCGGTCTTCAAAGATATAAAAATGAGTGTAGATGGATAAAGTTGATTCTCGGATCGTTTCAACGAAGTAGGAGTTGTGTTTAGTGTAAGTTGATGCAAGTTTTTATGGTGAAAATTTTGATCTGGAACCTTAAAACCTCAATAACTTCCGTTTAGAGTGGATTTGGGCCTCGAAGCTTGGCTTGAATGATCTTTAGATGATTCAACGTGTCCTTCTTCTCGGTCTCGCGGTCGTTTTGACAGCTGATTCGTCGAAAACGGAGTTACGGTTCAAAAGTTATGGCCGTTTGAAGTTTGGTTGTCAAAAAGTCAAAATCTTACGCGTAAAGCTTGATTTTACGCGTAAACCTTGAATAATGTTACGCGTAAAATGTTATGCGTAACCTTTAAGTTATGCGTAAGATCTAAGTTATGCGTAAACTTTGATTTTACGCGTAAACTTAGAGTTTATGCGTAAGAATGTTACGCGTAAGGTTTTTTCAACCAATTTGATCTCTCAAACTTATCCAAGCTTGAAAGATATCCCGTGTCGAAGTATTCCACAAACTTATCCAAGTCAGGGAAGTACTGAGTCACCGTAGCACGAAGAGAGGACCTGTGATAAAGCTTATGCGTAGAACACTGAAACTTACGTGTAAGATTAAATCTTATGCGTAAGATCTGACTAATGCGTAGAAATGGAACTTACGCGTAGGATTTAGCGCGTAGACTTCAACCACCGCGTAGAAAATCAATTTAATGCGTAAGAAAAGGGTTTTGACTAAAGTTACGCGTAGAAAAAGGGTTTTGACCTCAACTTACGCGTAGATAGTACTGTAGACAGCTGTAACTTGTACTGTACACCCAACTTACGCGTAGGATGACCAGAAAACTTCAAAAATACGATTTTTTTCACCCAAAAACTCCTTTTTCACTTGTTTCTAATGATCAAATATTTCCCAAAACACTTAGAATCACTAAAACTTCAATAAAAACAACAACTTTAACACAAAAACCACGTAAAAATCAAAACTTTTTTGAAGAAAAAGTACACAAATGAATGAAAAGTGTGACTTTTTAACAAAAAACTTGATGAAAACACTCCTAAATCATTGTTAGGCGATTGATACCACTTGTAGGACCTAAGATCTATCAACTTTAACAATAATATGAGAACTAGATGAAGTAAAGATGGTGACTTTGTATGTATATGTATGGCGTTAATAAGTATGAAATAGAGATGAAGATGAAGAGAACTTTTATTAAAAACCCACACAATACACACACAAGCACACCTTACAAATGAGAGGTAAGATGCCTTATATAGTTAGAGAGAAAGGCCTCATGGGCTTTCTAATGGACTTGGGCTTGGACTTGGTTTACATGAATAATATAACAAGGCTTGTGAAACATAACTAATAACATATTAGCTTACCAAGTTCAAGGCCCAATGACTAAACTATTACTAATCTTAACAAACGACACAAAGTTACAATATGAGAATGACCATCACTTCTATATATAAATATTTTAATGCTAACACCATCTATCGATGTGGGACCTCCATATTGCATTTACACTAGCTCCAATTTTGACATATAATTCATCTTCGAGGTGTATATAACTTGATAAGATGTCGTCAATATAAATCACACAAGTTCATATTCATAATTATATGTGTTATAGTTGGTCATAATTATAGGGTTGATCTTATTAATATGTGATGGTTAGTTCAAATTAAAGTTTCGAAGTTGTGATGGCCGTCTAGTATAAATAACGAAGGGACTTATATCCTGTTTCAGATCTACATTGCGGAAAGTTAAAATCTTTTACTCAAGGATCATCCAATAGACTCGTTGATTTTACAAACTAGTCTCGAATCTGGTTTGAGGATTAGCTCGCCAATCTTGAAACACTGGATTTTTTTTTTTTTTTTTTTTGTTCAACATGGTAGCTTTAATATATGTTTAGAACTTTACATTAAAGTTTAGATGGCATCATCCCATGGGATTATGTTTCCAGAGAGACATGTGTTCATATGTGTTAATGATATGATATATTGAAGTTTAAGAGGGGAAAAATCATCTCTAACACATCTTTGATTGTGGAAATTGTTTAAAAGATTCAACAGTAATCTTTTACAAAATTTCTTTATACCGGTAAAATTACTTGAACGGTGCAAAGAAAAACATAAATAGAATGTAAATCATAATCTTCATAGAAATAAAGTTGGATATACATGAAGAGAGAGAGAGAGAGAAGAAGGGAAAAAAAAAAAAAAAAAAAAAAAAAAAAAAAAAAAACCCTTTCCTGTAATGTGGCGGAAAGAACTGTTGTCGGCACGAAAGAACTAAAGGTCGTATCTTTCAAGAACAACAACAACTCTATGTGCAACATTTTAGAGGAATAAACTTTATTGACCACATTCTTAGCTATAAACATATCTAAAATTTGCCCATGCATCAAGGCAAACTCAACTCTTTTTTCTTTCATCTCCAAACACCTATTATCTTTACAAAGCACTATTCGAGGAGCATGTAACCCAATAAATTGCCGTCAATATAGATCATACAAGTTTATAATTATGTGCATTAAAAGTTAATGAAAATTACGGGACCTAAAAGTTAGAGTTGATCTTATGTTAACACATGGGCTTAAAAACTTAATTTTCATCCGTCCCATCTCTAAATTATAGTAGTTGCTTCTTGATCGATCAATCACTCTTGTATCAGTTGCTTTCTTGGTCACGTGGACTATTCGGGTAATTACTTTCCTTCCATTAAGAATTTGAATGGGCTAAACAGGATCATATGACCACAATGTTTCAAGATATTGACCGAAGTCTCTTAATTTAAATAAAAGAAACATCGTCCAAAACAAGCAACTACTCACTGTCTATCGATTATTTCAATAGAAAGAAGTCTAACATCAACTGCTATCGAGATGTAAAATTCAGTGTCACCCTTGCAGTATAATCATATACATTACACACAAAAACGTTTAGAACTAATCACAAATCAAAATAAACAACTAAATACAAGTTAGTAATATTCTTACTTGTAATTTGTGTGAATCATTTGATTTTATGTTTATTTAATGAAGAACTTCCAAATTTCTGTGTCGGTCGTTTCTTTAACTAAATGGGTGCCGACTATGCCTTACTCGTCTACCACGCTCCTCAGTTGTCTTGCAGCACTATTAATCCGACAAAATGTTTCTTTGTGGAGATGAATAACACTCCATAGGAAGGCTTCAAGCACTGGTAATAAAAGTTAGCATAAATTTAATAGGCAAAGAACGAATTATGGTCCAACAAGATCATCCAATAGACTGGTCCGATTTTCACTCTAGTCTCGAAACTGGTTTGAGGTGGCTCGCCAGTTTTGAAACACTGGGATTTTTTGTTCAACATGGTAGCTTTAATATATGTTTTTAACTTTACATTAAACTTTAGATGGCATCAACTACAGCCCATGGGGTTATGTTTCTTGGGAGACATGTTCGTATTATGTGTTAATGATATGATATATTGATGTTTCACAGGGGAAAAATCATCTCTAGCACATCTCTTAATTCTGGAAATTGTTAAAAGATTCACACAATAATCTTTTAAAATTTCTTTATACCGGTAAAATTGCTTGAACGTTACAAAGAAAAACATAAACGAGAATGTAAATCATAATCTTAAAAGAAATAAAGTTGGAGTAGCTGAAAAAATAAACTTACCAATGATGTGGCAGAAAGAGTAGTTGCTAACCTGGAAATAATCAAGGTCCTATCTGTCCAGAATACCAAATACTCTTTGTGCAACATTTTGGAAGAAATATACCTAAGTGACCACATTCTTAGTTATAAACATATCAAAAATTTGCCCATCCATCAATGTGGGAGAAGCTCAACACATTTTTCTTTCATATCCGAACACCTATTATGAAGACCCAATAATGCATTTAACTAGCTCCGTATATCTTGACGAAGCTCTATTCGAGAAGCATGTAAACCCAATAAATTGTCATCAATATAGATCACACAAGTTTATAATTATGTGGATTAAAATTTAGTGAAAATTATGGGACCTAAAAGTTAGGGTTGATCGTATGTTAACCCATAGATTAGAAACCTAATTTTCATCCATCCCATCTCTAAATTATGTTGGCCTCAAACGTGGATCTTTGTGATCTAACGATCAAGTCACAATATACCAAAAGTTGAAATGAAATAATCACTAAATAACTTTTTATATAATTGTAATAATAATCATGTCATATGTTGGTTTACAGAATTTGATCTATTTATAATGAATGAAAAGGTTCGATTGAATCATTGTGATGATTCGAAGAGTTGTATCTATTCGAATAGTTATGTCTGTTTGATGATAACTGCTACTTGGCAGTTATTTCCAGTAGTTGACTTTTCTTGTAGTTGATTTTGACTTTCGGGTTTGACCTTTAATATGAGTAGACTGGGATTAACCCAATAAATTATAGTAGTTGCTTCTTGATCGATCAACCACTCTTGAATCAATTGCTTGCTTTGCTTACTTGATCATGTGTATATCGATTAATTCGATAGAAAGAAGACTAACATCAACTCCTATCGAGATGTAAAATTCAGTGCTACCCTTGCAGTATAATCATACACATTACACACAAAAACGGTTAGTACTAATCACAAATCAAATTAAACAACTAAATACAAGCTAGTCATGTTCTTACTTATAATTTATGTGGATCATTTGATCGTATGTTTATTTAAGGAAGAACTTCCAAATTTTTGTGTGGCGTTTCTTTAACTAAATTGATGCCGATTATGCCTTCCTCATCTACAACGCTCCTCAGTTGTCTTGCAGCACTATTAAGTCCGACAAAATGTTTCTTTGTGGAGACGGATAACACTCCATAAGAAGGCTTCAAGCACTCGCAATAAAAGATGGCATAAATTTAATAGGCAAAGAATGAATTGTGATGGCAGTTATCTTCTAACCAAAGATCATCCATTAGACTAGTCGGATTTGGCACTAGTCTCGAATCTGGTTTCAGACATTACATAAAGTTTAGATTGCATCACCAAGCAAACACCATGATGCATCACAAATGGTTAAGGTTACGATCGTGGTACATGGAAATTATTCGTGTTACACGAGATCAATTACAAAGAAAAATATAGATGGATATTATTCGAGTTACACAAGCTCAATTACAAAAGAAAAATATAAACGAGAATGTAACTCATAATCGTCAAAGAAAGGAAGATGACAAAAATTCACCATAATGTGGTAGAAATGACAGTTTTTGTTCTCTTCAAGAAAGAGAGATCAAATCTCATCTTCCGTGAAGGAGCACGCACATATCATTTGTGCAACTTTTTAAAGGGAATATAACCATATTATATGTAACACCCCAAACCCGACAAGGGTCTAAAGTGTAACATTATGGTGTCTATTCAGAACATAAAGCGCAAGCGAAAGACTTAGCTCAATAAATTACAAATCTTGAGACTAAATGACTAATAAAACAAATGCAATCAAAATCAACTTATGAAAGAATAAAAATAAATCCATGAAGACTAAGGTATGGTTGGTCCACTAAAAGCTCATCACTCAATCCCAATCTCCATCTTGATACCTGCCGCAGGGAAAGAAAATGCGGCTGAGCTAACGCTCAGTGAACAGATATAACATTTGAAAGATAATTGAACATAAAAAAAATTAAATAAACAATCCAATGTGAACCTGCTGAGAGTAAAGGTCATAAAGAATGTGACGGGTCATATGAGAATGAAAGTCGAAGGATAATATATAGATGGTAAAAGGGATAGTAACGGAAGTTGCTCATGTACCAAAACATTCAATCAATCATTTCATTTCACGATACATTATACCGTCAATTCATTTATTGTACATGGAGGGGAGACCTCTCAAGTACCAAATGGAGTAGCTAGCTCCCAGAAGTGAAATGGTGTGCATGGAACGCACAACCAATCACTAATCATTTCAGAATAGAACATTATGCCTAGGATGCATCCATACGCTCCCCTGCAAAACAGATTAGCACATACCCTAGCTCAAGGCTAGCATACATACTCAGATAATGGCCACATATACAGATAAAGGAAACGCCGTGGATCAATCACACCTCCACAGAAAGTGTCATGCCATTGGTGCCTCAATGACATGGCCATGTTACCTCCATGGCTAGGGATAGTACCTTGAGCAATTAATCAAATCAAATGGATCAAAACAAAAGGTCATAACAAAGGGGTCATAACAAATGGATCATATCAGGTGGATCATAACAGAAGGATCATATCAATGGTTCAGATCAAGGGTTCATATCAAAGGTTCATATCAAAGTAAACGAATCAAAGTCAATGAATACGAATCATGCGAAACGAGTAATCAGACAAACGAACCAACCGATAACGATGCAAATGAAATAATGTCTAAAAGTAAGACTCAATATCCGTACCAATACGAAATGCAAATAAAAGAATATTTAAAAGGAAGGCTGAATATCTGTACCGATACAAAATGCAAATAAAAAAATGTCTAAAAGTAAGACTGAATATCCGTACCAATACGAAATGCAAATAAAAGAATATTTAAAAGGAAGGCTGAATATCTGTACCTTAATGCAAATGATCAGAAAGCAAATGAATAAATGAACACAAGGACAACATTACGTCTTCTTCAATGAATCTACACGGATTATGGTTCGTACGATATTAGTGAGGGTTTCATTCCATTTTTAGTAACTTAGGTTTTAAAATCATATTTAAATGCCATTTAGTGATCAAATAGGGTTACAAATATGTATTAAATGTCATTAGGTTTAGGGTTTCCATTAAGGTCTCAATAATGACAAAATAAATGTCACCACTTAGGGTTAGGTTAAATAATTTCTATTTAGGTTTTCTAGTCATATTCAATTAATGACGAAATAAATATTACCATTTAAGGTTTGTAATGTAATTTTATTTAATGTCAAAAACATATTACAACTTAAGTTTAAAAATGTAAACATTACAATGTTTAGGGTTAAGAGTGACAACTTATCATGGTTTAAGGCTTATATGTCATCTAGCAAAGTCTATGGTTTATTGTGATAATAATCAAAGTTACAGGTTAAAAGTAAATTTGCTTATGTATATATATCAAATTTACCTAGTATGCATGCATGGTACTCATCTTCTTCGTATGAAATATCGAATCGAGTCGCATCTTATTTTAACATATATTTAACGTGGTAATGTTTTAGAATAACAATTCACATAAACTTTTCAAAAAAAGAAACAAAAGAAATCCGTTAATCATATAATACGAGTCGGAATTCGGGTCGATATATAGAAGCTTAATAGGGTCGATAAAAAAAACAAACATGGTTGATAATATATTATGTGGGTCGATTATAGGTTCAGTTACAGTTGATCAATAGAAAAGGTCGAACAAGGGTCGATTATACTTAACATGTTGGGTCGAATAGTTATAAACATTTAGGGTTGAACATGTTGGGTTCGGTTTATGGTCGAACAGTTTTATCTTTGTCGAATAAACATGAGTCAAATGTATAATCACAAGGGGTCGATATTAATAAACACGTTATACGATCGTATGGATTATTAAGTTTTACAAAACTCAATAATATATTCACAGATTCTATATTATTGTCGAAAGCTTAAGAAAAGAAAAATAAAGATCGAGTACCTTAGCAAATCGAACAGCCTATACGAATGTTTATAAACCCAGGACCGAAATCAAAAACACCCCACTCTTGCTCGATCAATAAAAAATAGTAGTAGCAGGACTTGTTTGTTTGGTTTGTGTTTGTTGTCGAATGGAAAATAAAAAAAATGCATGTTCAACTTATATACTACACCAAAGAGGAGCATATACATTAAGTATTTTTTTAATGTTATAAATGGGCTTGAATGTCATGAAAAAAAAATCAGTTACGGGGTGATTTTCAAACTAGGCTTTAAATGTCAAAGATGGGTCTTAAATGGATTTTATGTGTAGTTAAGTGGTGGTTTAATGAGTGGTTTTTAAAAAAAAATAAAAAATAACTTTAAGGAAGTAATAAAAATATAACTTAGGTTAACATAAAATAAAGTATAGGGTTAACATGAAAATAAAATTTTCAAATTATACGGAATTTTAGGTTTCGAATTTTAGGGTTTTACATTATAAACACATAAAAGTTTGTATATCCACTAATGTGGGACAAAATCAACATTTCTTTTGAGGACTCCATGTTGCTTTTTTTTTTTTTTTTTTTTTTTTTTTTGGGGGGGGGGGGGGGGGGGGGGGGGGCTAAAGGGTTACCTCTGTAAATTGTATTAATCACAGAAGAAATAAGTACAATGGAATGTGGCTAAGGTACCACATTAACCTCAACCAAAAGCTTGAACTTCCACTAAACGAATGTGACATGCCACAATCAAGCCTGCCCTAACTATAAGACACATCAACACAACTCTTAGCAATCATAAAGCCTAAAGTTATTAGACATCTTCCATTGAGATAACAAACGATTCACCATGGCATTATTCTTGAACCTGTAAGTTAAAAGCTTAAGTCTAACTGTCAACATAATGATGTCACGCAGCTCATCCGAAGATCTTCTCACTTTCTTGAACAAACGATTATTACGTTCCATCCATATAAAGTAGGAAGAGGCAGCCAATATCTAACGACCAATAACACTCTTTGCCGTGCGCATATGCGCCATAGGCTGCAGGAAAGAGAGGATATCATGAAGATTTGGGGGAACTAAATCCATACCAGCTAACATACGAACCGCACACCAAATCCATGTTGCATTTTCACTAGCTTCATTTTTAACATGTGATATATCTTTACGAAGCTCTCTTCAATGTTAAAATCATGCAAGCTTATAGTAATATGTAGTCAATGTTACTGAAAGGTATAGAACCTAAAAGTTAGCGTTCAACTTTAGGCCAATGGGTTTGAGCAGTTTCGAAGACGTGCGTTCATAAGTAGTAATGCTACAATATAGTGAAGTTTAAAATGGTAAATCCATCTCTTAACACATCTCTAGAGATTATTTGAACGATTGAACAGTAATCTATTAAAAGATTTTCATACAGATATTGTACTTGACGCTATCTTTTATTCATGATTCATCGGCAAATTATCCACAGCAAACATCATGATGCATCCCAAATGGCTAAGGTTAAAAGTTGTGAAAATACGTGGTGTGCATGATGCATCCCAAATGTCTAAGGTTAAAAATTGTGAAAATACCTGGTGTGCGGAGATAATGTCTGGGCTTTTAGTTTCATGTTTTTATTCGGTGGACGTGGTTATTGGCAAGAACTTATTGAATCCATCATTTGGGTTCATAATCAATTCAAAATTCGTACTTAGAAACACTCGAAAACAAACAAAAATGTGAATCATAATCTTCAAAGATATAAAGATGGAGAAATCATAATCTTCGAAAGAAATAAAAAAATTTAACAAAAATCCACTTAATATGGCAGAAATGGTCCTTTACTTAGGGAACCTGGAATGATTTCCAATCTTCCCAGATTACTCACAAGGCACCATTAGTGCAAGATTCTCAAGGGAATATGACCTAACATATACTTTATTACTTATTACAACATCAAAAGTTTGCCCATCTATCGATGTGAGACCTCCATATTGCATTTACACTAGCTCCAATTTTGACATATAATTCATCTTCGAGGTGTATGTAACTTGATAAGATGTCATCAATATAAATCACACAAGTTCATAATTACATGTTTTATAGTTGGTCATAATTATACGGTTGATCTTATAAGTATGTGATGGTCAATTGGAAGATTGTGGGGTTTTATAAAAACCATTATAATCGTAACAAGAATTAGGTTCATGATAAGAACTTTCAAATGATCCCCCACAATTTTCAAAACTCGATGCATTTTGAAAATCACCATTGTAGCACGAATTTGGCTCATAAAAATCATTTTGAGGAAAATTATTGAAGCTCGAGTCGTAATCGTAAGACATGTGAGCATTCGGAGCATAGCACATACAATCGGTGTATCCACATCCGTCACAAAAACATCGCCCACACGGCCTTCCTTCTTCGGACGGGTTTCCACAATTATAGCAAGAAAACGACGGTGGTGGTGGTGTATAGAAATCGGGAATATTTGACGAATTGTTGAATGAATTTTGATCATAAGTATGAGAATTACAATTCAAACAAACGCCATCTCGAATATTATCTCCATATTCATCGCACGTACACCACACACACAACCCTCCGAAAAACGGTTCTCCACAATTATTACAAAACGTATCCATAAGAATTAAACGTAAGAGGGTTTGAGAAAAAGAATCAAATTTTTAGAGGATAAGAAGATTATTTTTGGTTTTTATATTTATAGAAAAACAAATCACAAAAACTTTTATTTTCTTTTATTTTCTTTTTGTGAAACGTTACGTTAATTGAAACCGTTTCTTTCAAAACTACGCGCAACGAAACGAGAGAAACGAATTTTCCCGCTTAATCGGTTGTTGAATTGAAGTAATCCGATAATCAACTAATTTCTCGTTTTCGTTATATTGTTATGCTTATTTGGTTTACAACGCCCTTTCTTTCGATCGGAACGAGGCTGTAACTTTTATTTTATTTTTGGTATTTTGAAAACACTTTAGTAAAAGTGTTTTTGATTTTTTAATTTTTATATTTTTATAAAAAATATATACAAGATAGAGGAAGGCTTAACAAAACACGATTTTTCAAAACGAATATTCAAAACTCACGTCGACCTTCCCCGGCAGCGGCGCCATTTTGATAAAGTCTTTTTGTAGTATATAATTATTCCGAAGAAATACCGGTGAAAGTATTTCCCCAGGTCGTTTTCCCAACGAAGGTAGAATGGAGTCGTGAATTATCTATTCGCGAAATCGTGTCGTGAAAAGTGAGATATAATAGAGATGTAATAGTGATTTTTGGAGTTTTTATACTACAATAGCAAACGTAAACTAAAAGACAACAATCAAGCATATAAAACAAGCATGTAAAATACCAATTACGCAATCTAATCTAAAATCGAGCACTTATGGAAGCTAAAAATTACTAACTAATCTAAAATTGATATATGAGAAATTTGTTTGCTAAGTGACATGAAAAGTTCATTAAGTGTGGATTAAAGTTTGATGACGAATTATTTCCCTTAAACAAGACTATTTTCTCACAACGTTGGTTTATTTTGAAAACAATCCTTTAAAAAGAAAATAATTACTAGATGTGTAATTTGATTATTCTCCGGCTTTTGCCCTTCAAATAATAAAATCACAAATCTAAATAATCTCACTAATTATTAATCACAATACCTTTTTATTAATCCACACTTAAATCACAAATCCATATTACTTAACAAACACTAATAAACTACTCGCTAAACATACCAATCAAACTAATAAAAACAAATATTCCAACAAACATGATTAATAAACTAATTATATAAAAGTGAAAAGGAATCGAAAGTAGAACCCGATCTAACGCGACGAGAATAATAAACCACCCGATTTTATAAACTTGACAAATTATAAAGTTTATTTCTTTAATAGCTTTAATATCACCAAATAGTAATTAAAGTTTTTGACTTTAATTACTAATTAGTTTTATAAAAACTAGAAAAGCTATAAGCTTTATTAATAAGTAAGCTTATAAAACCCTTAAGCTCCTCGCCTTATGTAGAGAATGATGAGAAACTAAGAAAGATCAAAACTTTATGCAACATTAGTACAATTAAGCTCTTGAATAAACTAGATCTAGATTCAATAAGCTATAGAAAAGCTAATCAAATCTAGACAAACTAGTAATAGAACTAAAAAGCTAGAAAGCTAATAGATCTATACTAGTTATGAATCAACCAAAGCTAGAAAGCTAGATTGATTAGAAGAAAATAAGATATAAGCTAATTAGATGAAAAGTATTAAGCTAATTTGATTTATAAAAAGAAAACTTTTAAAATAAAAAGAGATTAAGTGAATATAAGCTAAAATTATTAGATCTAATAAAACTAAAGAAGTTATGAAAAGAAATGAAGTATTTAAAAAAAATTGCTTAATCAATAAGCTACAATAAGCTATCAATCTAAAATAGAATTTAATATAAAAGAATGAGAAGCTAAGTTGGAAAAGTAAACATCATCTTCATTAAAAAAAATTAAAGTTTTGATACAAATAAGCAATTGAAATAAACTTGAACAATACAAAAGAAATAAACTTATAAAATCTACTCCTAAATTAACTAATTGCTACTACTACTACGAAACTAAAAAGTGTGTGTGATGTAAGAATAATGATGAGGAGAGAATGATGAATGATGTGCCAATGATTGATATTTATAGCACCATCTTCAATGAATTTGGCCTCATATGTGTCCACATGCAAGTGCATTCTCGATTCTTCCAATTCTGTTATCATTCACGTCACAAAGGCCAGATGGCATCTCACGATTGGCTGTAGAGAGAAGGTGCAACGAGTAAGTGGAGAACACCAGTGTCACGCGCTCATTTGATTTATTTACGGAAGTGAATTCGACGTTGGCCAAACGAAAATATTACAATTCCTTCTCAACTTTTTGTCGCTTATGCAAACAAGAGAATCAGTGGACCACATGCACTTTTATTTTTCTACTTGTTTCGATGGTCCCCATGTGAAAGATAGCAGCAGACGCATGAATATTTTGTATTCATTTTCTTCTTTGTTTTGTTTATAGACACAAATAGCTTCAATCCACTATCAACTTGAATCTTTATTTTTGCTAGAAGAACCCACGTGCCACTTCTTCATTTTTATTTGTGGAACTTTGAACTTGACGTACCCTTTTATATTAAACGTGCCACATCAAATTTTGCTCCATCGCTGGTCTTTATTTCCTTTATTCTTCGTTCTTTATTTTGTGGGAAAGGCTCACGTGACTTTTTAAATGATACCTCAAGAAATATCAAGCGCTGGACTTGTAATATCAAAATTGCAACTCAATATCGATGTCATTCTTTTTCGTCTTTTGTCGCATGCATAGATCACGTGTGCACCCTTTCTTAATTTCATTCTTTTGTTATTTTCTTCTTCTTTTGGCGTATTGCATCCAAGAAAAAGGTTAAATCCACTATCAATTAAATGATCTTGGTCTTCAGGTATGGGCTTTCACAAACTCTTGGGCCTGGATGCATGGACTGGACTGGACTATGATTAGTAGCAATGCTTCACTTGGGCCATGTCTTTATTTTCATTATGTTGAAAATGCGCTTTGAATTAAATATGAGAAGTGGCATCACTCGCTTGGCATTAAAAATATAATGCTTCATTTTTTTTTTCTTCTTTTGCCTCGATGCTCCAAATAAAATAACCGTTGATCTCGTAATATTGTGGCCTTTCCAATCTCGTGCTCGTTTTGTCGGGTTTTCTTGATTTTTGTCCATTTTTCGAGATATCCTTTCCTGCACAATCACAAACACAAAAACAACATACATTTGACATATTTGGCTCGGTTTTTGGTCTTTTTGATCCGGTTTTGGTCAAATAAAAGGTGTGTAAATTAACACACACCAGGGAGGTTTGATGTACAGTGTTGGACACACAAAAATAATAAAACATTTATCTTCACAATATGCTCTATCATGGTATGACAACCATCTCTTTCCTAAACTAAAGCCTACAAACCACGCTCCCACCAAAACCCTACCTGTCATCTCCCTGTACTTGTTATCTGTTATTGGTCTCGTGTTGGTGATTTGTGCTTTGGTCATAAATCCACACGAGTAATTTTGTCGTATTTGTGCAAAGGTCACGAATCCATTGTTAATTTTTGTTTACTGTCTACGTTAGCATACAACCTCTTTTACTAGCTGTTGCATTATCCCTTTTACATACACATAATCAACCTCCCATACAAACCCTAAACTCCTTCTACATCCCCACGACAACCACAACATGACAGGATCAGACGCCCTTCCCATTGTTCCCCTATCCGACAAGCTGTCCACCATTACCCACCATCACCTTCTCACACGAGTACCTGTCTAACTTGACCTTGATAACTGGAATTACGGCTCATGGGAATTTTTCTTTGAGCAACTTTGTTCTAGATATGACGTGAGTAAATATATTCATGGCTTTCCCGTCGACACCGGAACAAGTGTTATCCCTCCTCTCACTGCCGAGGAGCTAAAAGTGGACAAGATCATTTTATCCTGGATATTCACAACTCTTTCCGATGCCCTTCAGGCTCGGTTAGTGGTTCTTCGTCCAAGGTCAGCGAAGGAAGCATGGGACATTATCACCGACATTGTTAAGGATAACAAACGGTCACGAACCAATGCGTTGAAGGCGGAGTTGCGGTCTCTCAAACAAGGTAACTCAAGTATGGAGGCATACTTGGGAAAGATTGAAACGATTGCTACAATCCTTACCAGCCTCGACTCACCAATAAACAATGATGACCTTGTTCACTACGCTCTTGAGGGTCTCTCGGATAAATATGACCAGGTTTGTGGTATAATGCATCATCGGGAAACCTTTCCGGATTTCAAAACGGCTCGTTCAATGCTAATTACAGAAGAAATGCGGTTGAAGAATAGGTCTCTTACACTCCCTGTGGACTCCACCTCCTCATCTCCGTTAGTACTCATGACGGACAAAGGTATTGCTCGTAACCCCTCTAATCCTCAAGTAAAATCGCGGAACCCGTGCATTAATTTTGCTAGAGGAGCATGTCACTATGGAATGGGTTGTAAGTTTGTTCATGACTCCAACAATAAAAACACCCATCGACCTATTGAAAACAAGCAGAATAGTGACACTGAGGAAATTGTTTTAAAACTTTTGGGTAGGCTGGGAATTACGGGAAATAACAATCCGCAACCAACAACTTTATCTCGTCCAAATCATATGACCAGTAGTCTATCAGCCTATGTAACACAGACCCATGCTTCACCAAGCCCAACTACCCACACTTATTACACCCACAAAACAGGCCCAGTCCACCAAATGATCCCACCACCTGGTTTTAATAACCCACAAGCCCATCACACTGTCTCTACACCCATACTTAGCTCAGCCGTATACCATACACAACCCAATACCCTCCAACAACCCACTGGTCCGTTACTGTAAAACCCTAAAATCTGTAAACCTGAAATGAGGTCTAATTTAAAAATTTCTAAAGTCAAGAGACTACTTTGGTAACTAAACATTTAAAACTATATGTTATATGATTATAAGGGTTCACAATACCAATATAACGTAAGTATTTAAAACCGTAATACCGTTAACAAAACTTATGATAAAATAAAACGTACACATTTAATAATAATAATAATAATAATAATAATAATAATAATAATAATAATAATAATAATAATAATAAATCATGTCACATGTTTTAAGGGTCTAGCGCATATTTTCCTTTTTGTGTCACAATCAAATGAAGCCTAGTATTTTGTCCAAATTTGTGATTTAATGTTGATTGATTTGGTATCCTAATTTATCCCTCAAATCACGCCATTTTTTCCCCATTGGACTTCCCTCCCCATTTGGTTTAGTAATACTGAATTTAACACACATGCAAACCCTAATATTCAAAGTGGCGGCACCAAAAGAGTTTTTCTCTTATTCTGCCACTTGATGTCTTCCTTAGCCGAATAACTAAAACTCCAAAACTCACAAAACCCCTTGATCATATTGATCACATGGAACTGGATGACATGCATGCATCATCGTGTATTAAACAAAAGTAAATTGGGTATCTTATTTGTGATATATAATGGACTGCTAAACATTTGTGTATATTTCGAACTAAGTTTTGTTTCACAACTGAAAGATAGGTCAAGAGAAGTTTTTGTCTCGCCATATTTTAACAAGAGGGTGTCATGGACTTGTTGTTTTAAAAATAGTAAAAATCTTGGGTCGTCACGGCATAAATATTAATTTCGTAGGTACGTTATTAAATTATATAAAATTATAATGACGTGGTCCAAAATTATTATTTTAATATTAATTTATTTAAAATAAACTTTAAAATGATTTTATTTGACTTTTAATATTTAATTTTGATAATTTACATTTTATACCCTAAACTTATAATGTTGACATTTTAAAACCTAAACTATTATATTTGTCATTTTAACCCTTAAATATTATTAATTGTCAAACATAACTTTAGAGTATTAAATTATTATTTCGGGAAACTTACTAAATACGGAAACTTGCTAATTCAGGAAACTTGCTAGATTGGAAAGTTTCTAAAAATGAAAAGGAACCTAAAAGGAGTAATCTGATTTAAAATGAGCTTATGAATAATAAAGACGACCATTAATTCGTGTAGATTCACTAAAGACGGAGTAACTCCCTATCCTTATGTTTCTGATATGGTTTCTTCTGCGGTTTGAGGTACAGATATTCTACCCTTTTCAGTAAGGGTGCTTTCTCTCTCATGACTTGATCCTTTATCATTGATTCGTTATTTTATGATCCTTTCAGTTAAGCCATTGCTATGTTCCCTTTTTATGATTCCTATTTGTTGATCCGTGTGATTTGATATGAGTTGATATTCGTTTGCATGCTATAGTTTCTTTCCTTATAGCATTTCCTATTTCTATGCCCATTATCTGTTTTGCCTATATGTGTTAGACTTATTAGCCAGTCATGGGGAGTTCATGGCCTTGCCACTGATGCACCAGTGGTATTGACACTATCTGTGGAGGTGGGTTTTAGTCCACATCGTTCCCTTTAAGCTAGCTATTCAGGCCTATATTTATTATTGTATATGTTTACTTAGCCTAGAGCTTTGTGCATATATATCTGTTTTGCAGGGGGCGTATGGATGCATCCTAGGTACTTAGTTTTGTATTATTTGGTGAATGTTTTGGTGTGTGTGCAATACACCCCTTTCACATTTGGTACAATGGAGGTCATGACTCCTATGTACAATTAGTATATATATTGTTGGGCATTCCTATTTGTTCTACTTCTCTATGATTCTTGTTATCTTGTCATCTCTAATGTGATTAACTTATGCTTGCTTTATTTCTTTTGCTTACACTTATGACTCATTTCATTTCCTTGATTGTTTGATATCCATTATCCGTATTTCCTTTGATCATATTCTATGTTCTCATATTCCTGATTTCTATCTCAGTAGGTTCGCTTAGACTTATGTCGTATTCACCTTCGTTTTCCTCTTGTTATTATTTTTCGTTTGGTTATATCTGTTCACTGGGCTTTTTAAGCTCAGCCGCATTTCTTTTCCTGCGGCAGGTTTTAGAAGGAAGCTGGGTTGAGTGAAGAGTGCTTAGGAGCTCTTAGTGGAGTACATTGTTGATAGCCTTCCATGGATTAGAGTTTTGACTTAGAGTTTTTCCTTTTGGTTCTTAGCTTGTATTAGTTTTGGAAGTTGTAATGTTTAGAATTGTCCTTTATCTTTTCATATGAATTACATTGTAACCCTTGTATTAGTAATGTATTCCCGATTACTTGTGTTCTGATTTGACTCAAAAATGTTACATTTTAGCCCTTTTCGGGTTGGGGTGTTACAGTTACCATATGGCCCAACTGCCCCCCTCTTACACCTGGACCTATGCCTACAGCCCCTAATGCTCCAGCAGGCCCCACATCTCAAGCAAATGCACAATCCGTCACTCCGGGACAAGAAACTTTGTTACCCCATGCCTTCAACGCCGGGACTCTTCATGATCCCACAACCGGAGGATGGAATATGGATACAGGTGCGAGTCTACATCTTAATGCTTCTGTTAATAGTATAAGTAATGTTTTTAATAAGTGTATGTATCCGTCTGTCTCGGTTGGTGATGGGTATTCTATACCAGTCATCAATACGGGTCATAGCATTTTGCCAACTCCCACTCGACCCCTTCACCTAAATAACGTTCTTATTACCCCTCATATTGTAAAAAATCTAATTTATGTTCCTCAATTTGTTCGCGATAATAACTGTACTGTTGAATTTGATCCCTTTGGTTTTTCTGTTAAGGATTTCATGATGCGGCGGGTGCTTCTCCGCTGTGATATCTCGGGTGACCTTTATCCCGTCACGGCCCCGTCACCCATTCCTCAAGCTCTTCTTGTTAGTCAGCATACGTGGCATTTGGACATCCAGGAAGCGAAGTGTTACGTCGTCTTGTTTCAAATAATTTCATTTCATGTAATAAAGAGAAGCCTCCCGTGCTTTGCCATGCCTGCCAGCTTGGCAAACATGTTAGACTTCCATTTGCTAGTTCTAATACTGTCGTTAATGCTTGCTTTGACATTATCCACTCGGATGTGTGGACTTCACCAATTTCGAGTCTTTCAGGGTTCAAATATTATGTATTATTCTTGGATCATTATTCTCATTTCGTTTGGGTTTATCCGTTGATTAACAAATCTGATGTTCTGTCCAAATTTGTTCTATTTTGTAACTATGTTCACACTCAATTTAAGTGTGAAATCAAGTCCTTTCAGTGTGACCATGGTGGTGAATTTGATAACAAAAACCTTCATAAACTTTTTACTGACAATGGCATTCAGTTTCGCTTTTCATGCCCCAAAACATCACACCAAAATGGGAAGTCTGAACGGATGATTCGCACGATCAATAATCTTATTCGGACCTTACTTTTTCAGGCAAACCTTCCACCAACATTTTGGGTTGAGGCTCTAAATATGGCTGTTCACTTACTTAATATCTTGCCTTCCACTGCCATTGCCAATGAAATCCCTTATACCCGCCTATTTGGGCAAAACCCGGATTACAGCCTTCTAAGCACGTTTTGCTGCTTATGTTACCCCCACCTATACCCTAGTCACAAACTTGAACCATGCGCTACACCCTCCATTTATTTGGGACAAGCCTCAAATCACCGTGGGTATCGCTGTCTTGAATTAAACACCAATAAAATCATCATCTCTCGCCATGTAACCTTTGATGAAACTGTTTTTCCATACGACACTTCTAAACCAACATCAGCACCGAAATACAATTTTTTGGATGACTCACCCGATATAAACCCTCCAATTATTCCATCTGCCCCCGTTGTGCAACCCAATGTTCCTCAACCCATAAATGAGCCAACAACCCCAATACACAATAGTCCTAATACAATCCATCATAATACAGACCATGATCCGTCACCATCACCACCCGTCACTAACCAACATACACCAAATCAATCACCACCTGCGTACCAAAACCAACACATCATCCCAGACCCTCCTTACAACCCAAATCCTGTATCGATTCATCACATGGTCACACGATTTCGTGTCGGGAGTAATCGTCCTACTGAGTGTTTAAATATGCATGTCTCCTCGGTTTCACCATTACCAAAGACCTATCGTGAGGCGTTTACAAATCCAAATTGGAAAAATGCTATGCAAGATGAATACACTGCACTTATTAAAAATGAAACTTGGATTCTGGTGCCCAAACCCACGGACACCAACATCATCCGCTCTATGTGGCTTTTTCACCATAAGTATTTGGCTGATGGCACTCTTAGTCGCTATAAGGCTCGTCTTGTGGCGAATGATGTAGATGAGACATTTAGTCTGGTGGTTAAACGAGGCACTATTCGGACTGTTTTGAGTTTAGCTACTTCTCGACATTGGCCGATTCATCATCTTGATGTCAAAAATGCTTTCTTGCATGGTGACTTATCTGAGACAGTTTATATGCATCAACCTCCGGGGTTTCGAGACCCTGTACATCCGGATTATGTGTGTTTATTGCAGAGGTCTTTATATGGGCTCAAGCAGGCCCCTAGAGCATGGTTCCAGCGATTTGCGTCTTATATTACTCGAGTTGGGTTTTCTCCTAGCCGCTGTGACTCATCATTATTTATATTTAGACAGGGGACAAATACTGCTTACCTTTTACTATATGTTGATGATATCGTGCTAACTGCTTCTTCAGAGCATTTGTTACAGCAGATTATTCTTTCTTTGCACCAGGAGTTTTCCATGACAGATCTTGGTCCACTTAATTATTTTCTGGGCATTTCAGTTACACGAGACTCTTCAGGGTTGTTTCTATCTCAGAAGAAATATGCTATAGAGATTTTGGAGAAAGCATACATGCTTCATTGTAACCCATGTCGAACTCCTGTAGACACTGAGTCCAAACTGAGGGATGATGGAGATCCGGTTCCTGACCCAACTTTATATCAGAGTCTTGCAGGTTCTCTACAATATCTCACATTTACCAGACCTGATATATCTTATGCAGTTCAACAGATTTGTCTTCATATGCATGATCCTCGGGAGCCTCATTTTTCAGCTCTTAAAAGGATCCTGAGGTATGTTCAGGGTACTATGGATTATGGCCTGCAGTTATTCTCCTCATCTACTACAGATTTGGTTGCATATTCTGATGCTGATTGGGCTGGCTGCCCCACTACACGGCGATCGACCTCAGGTTATTGTGTTTTTCTTGGTAACAACTTACTCTCCTAGTCCTCTAAGCGTCAACCGACGCTCTCTCGTTCTAGTGCAGAGGCCGAATATCGTGGTGTTGCTAATGCTGTTGCCGAGACCTGTTGGTTACGGAACCTTCTTCGTGAGTTACATACCCCGTTATCTTCCGCTACGCTTGTCTACTGTGATAACGTTAGTGCTGTCTACTTATCTTGCAATCCAGTTCAGCATCAGCGTATGAAGCACATCGAGATAGACATTCACTTTGTTCGAGACTTGGTTGCTACTGGTCAGGTTCGTGTTCTTCATGTTCCTTCGCGATATCAGTATGCGGACATCTTCACAAAAGGACTGCCATCTGCTCTATTTGAGGAATTTCGCTCCAGTCTCAGCGTCCGGTGTCCTCCGGCTTCGACTGTGGGGGAGTGTTAGCCGAGTATATAGATAAGCCCAAATCAATCTCATTTAATGTAATGAGCTGTGTTTTATGATATGTATCAATCAATTGTGATTAGTATTCCATGATTTATGGGATTTACCCATAAATAAGATGTTGTAATCCCTTTATAAAGGGAGGTTCGATGTACAGTGTTGGACACACAAAAATAATAAAACATTTATCTTCACAATATGCTCTATCATTTTTGGCTTACTTAGACATTGAAGTCGAGTCGCTAAGTGCCACACGGACATTGTGAATTAGTCTCGTAACACTATCTTTAGGATTTAAGAGTGTTTCAAGTTAGTATGAGAGCATAGATAAAATGAATTAGATTTCTTAAGCGTAGTCTCAAAAATCACATAATCGCATAAAACAAAATCTACCTATCATAAAATAAACATTTCTAAAGAATGCCAACATTGATCCTCATCAAAATCAACTACATATATGATACCTTATTTAAGTCTTAACTACATTTCTTATTTAGGGCGATCAAATCAGGCAGAGTTTCACTACAATGTATTATACGATCGGAAAACATGTATTATCTTTCACGTATATCTCAAATTTTTTGTTTGTAGAGTTTGAAAATGACACTTCCATAGTTCCATCAATACACTTTCAACTTCGTAAAAGAAATCTACCTTCATGTTTTGCTATGATTACATCTAACTTGTTTAGATCACTCATTAATCATCATCATCCTCAATCATCTTCCTGTATGCAAACTTCATCCTTTTCCAAACAAATTGCCCGAAACTTTTGTCCCCTGCCATAAAAGTCTTCCTGAATGTTTGCCCCCCCCCTCCGCAAAAATATGCACATCCCTCTGTTCCCTTTCAAAAGAAGCCTTCCAGCCTTCTTCAAAGGCCCATTCTTTTTCAAAGTCCTAGTGGGTTCAACCTTCAACCAATACAATAAACACAAAAAAATTTGTTAACTCATTTTTTAATTATCACCCACATGCTTTTATATAAACAACTCACATGAGAAACAATCGCATTGATCGTAGCCACTGCATTGTCAATGTCCTTCTTGATACCAAAAAAGTGAACGTCAACTCCCCTTGTTGCCCCAGTCTTCCAAACCTTAGAGGCATCCACTTCGATCCATGTATAAGTCTCCCCTTCCATCTTGACAAGGTTGTTCTCCCTCAACAAATGGACAACCTGGATACACAACTGATGAGGCGAAAAATGAACCATTTTTAGGGGGTCATTTAAGCCCGGAATTGAATTTATTTGATCAAATATTGCCCTAAATCGTTCATTTTGTGATTTTAGGTACTTTGGGAGTGAAATCTGGAAAAGGAAGCAATTCGGACGTTTTTGGAGCATAAAAGTGAAGAAAACGCCAAAGACTTAGTTTTCCAAGCTGTGAACAGTATGTAACGGCGTCAAGAGCATTATCCTGACGGCGTCAAGAGTAAATTTCATGACGGCCCAGTACTGAAATGAAGGCGTCACAAGGAAGAGCGTCAAGAGTTAAATACGTGACGGCCTGGAAAAACTTAATACATGACGGCGTCAGATGTAGATCAAGGCAGTCCGAGGATTCTTTTGGCGGCGAGATGACGGCGTCACAAGGTTGTTCTTGACGCCGTCAGCCTCAATTTTCTATATATAGTTTTCTAATTTTCATTCATAAAAAGGGAACAAGTTTGGAGAAACCCTAAGGCCGAACCACATACGAATTTTATAGGTTTTTCAAGGGTTTTCAGCCCTTGAATCCTTACATGTGTAATTGAGATAAGTGTTCTTTTAATTCAAACAATATGTCTATGTGTTGGTTGTCTATATCTTGTGCTTGTCTTGATTCCACCATGCTAGGCTAGATTTATCTTGTGTTTGCTTAGATATAATGAAACCTAGATGTTGATTATGTGTTGATTACTTGTTTATGGTTGTATTGGATGAATGATTTCAATGTTAGGCTTAAGAAAACTGGCAGATCTCCAATTGGTAACATGCTTGAACGTCTTAGGAAACATGAACCGATGTGTACTAGGTTTTATTGGTTGTATTTAATGCATGAGTAAATTCTAATGATCTCATGTTAGGAGCTTCTTAGCCGGCTCGACATAGGAGTGGAGTAGGCACTCATAGGATTGGGGAGTTAAGTACGCCACCCCATGAATGGTATTAAGGAATACAATCCGTCATCCACGCAACTATAACAAGTAATTAACGTGTAAAAGATATCTAGGGAGTAGTGAAATCTAAGTAAACACATTTCTCCACTTATTGCTCACAACCTTAGTTTAATATAGTTTATTTTCATTTCTAGTATTTTATTTCTATTGCATCTTTAGTATTGGGTTAATTGACTAGCAACTAATTCCGCCCATATCCTTCAAAACCCGAGATTTTTACTTGTTTTCTAAAAAAATATAAAAATACAAAAATAATCATCCTTCATCTCTAGAACTAGTATTTAGGTTTTCTAATCGTAGCGACACTATTCCTAGCTGAACGATCAATCCCCCATTACTTGTCACTATACTATACTACAACGATCAGGTACACTGCCTGGTGGGGGTTGTAAGCTTCTCGAGATCCCTCGAGAGGTAAAGCCTGGTGCAATCCCCACGCATCAAGTTTTTGGCGCCGCAGCCCGGGGAATAGTTATTGTCTAGGTTAGAATTTCTTTTTATTAGGTCTACTTGCTAGATTCCTTTCTAGTGAGATTTTATTTTTATTTCTAGGTTTTCTTTAGTCTATCTTATTTCTTTGTTTCCTTTGTTCGTAAACTATTTCGATGGATAACAATAACATTGATCGTTTGATTCCTGTTATTCGTGTTTTTCGTCGTAGGATTTTCCAAATGCCCGACCCACTTCCTTTAGTGGAGAATGAGAACCCACCTAACCTCTCACCCAACTACCACTTTGACAATAATTCTGAGTTAGAAGAGTCTGATAATGATGATGACAGTAGGGCTAGTCCTTTTTACTATTCAGACTCCGATGAGGATCTTGATGATGGTGATGTGATTAATGAGAATAGGATGGAATAGGAAATAAACCCTTTTAGGTATGTCGACCCTAGAACTAGGATTGAGTTTGATAGTTCATTCAACATGCAATTTCCTTGTAAGATCGGATTTAAGAGCTTTAACGCCTATCTTAACTCATCTCTCCCAATGAACATAATCTCGCGTAATGAATATAATAAAATCATGGTAGATGAGTTAGAATACAAAGGAGAAAACATTATTGCTAGGGCAATACCATTGCATGTACTTGTAGGAAGCTTGGTTTATCTTATTGAGTTCATGGTTATGGAGAATCTAGGAGAATTTATTGATGATAAGTTGACCCAAGTTGTGTTTGGAAGACCTTTCAAACGGTTGACCAACCTCGATGAAAAACTCATAGAAGGGTTAATTACATTCTCGGATGGGGATGAAGATTTTGTCTATCAAATGCCCCTCACACACCCTAGGTTCAAGGATTTTTCCATGGAGAAGTGTAGTAGGTATCCGCCCATAGAAATGTTATGTGAGAATGATAAGAGAAAATGGCTTAAATATAATCATGACAAAAATAAAAGATACTATCGCGGATGTTTAGAGTTAGGAGATGATTATAAGAAAGAGGAGGCAACTATTAGATGGCTCACGCTCGGTTATGTGAGCAAAAGCGATACACGGTAACCCATGACCTTGAGTCTAGCTACAAGACTCGTAAATAAAGAAAAGCGCTTCTTGGGAGGCAACCCATGCTTTATGTGATTTTATTTTGTTTGTTTGTTATTTGTTTCCGTATGCATGCTTTATTTTTATTGTTGGTAGATCATGTTTCTAAACTAAAAAGTGGAAATACTTTACTTTGTTGTTTTGGTCTAGTCTTAACTCCACCTAAAGGTATTTTTGCAAAAGATAAGTGTAAGGGGAAACCCCAAATATGTTTTTAAGAAACAAACCGATCATGAGTCTCCACAATATTAAATGAACATGTATATTCGTATTTGTTAGAGTCAAATGCTTGTATTGAGTCATAATGAAGTTTTGCAGGATTTTCCAGGAAGTAGGACCAAGTTTTTCCAGAAATTTTCCGGAAACTTAACATAAGATTTTCTGCAGGTCACTTCTGACGGCGTCACGACTTTACTCTTGACGGCGTCGCGTGCAAAAATCTGGAAATTTTACCGGTTTTGTTTTTCTAACGGAGTCTTAAAGTTTTTGTTGAATTATTAAGTTTTATAATCTCCAGGAAATCTGCAAACTTCATTCCACAAGCATTATATCTTACTTTGTTTTCTAGGATTTAGTAACTTATGTAGATTGCCGCCGATTTTATGCGAGGTTGCCTTGTCTGTTTTCTCAGGATTTACAGGTTATGTATGACAAGAAGATGATTTATATTCTGGAAGGGAAGCTTTGATTGTTCATTTTCTTGGAGGAAGATTTAACCTGGCCACCTTATTATCCATACCGAGCGAATCAGGGGAGTATTTGATTTCATTTGTTTTACTTATTTCACTTTTACATTCTTTACTTGAACATTGGAGACAATGTTCATCCTAAGTGTAAGGGGAGGGTAAAATGATGATACCTTACATATACACTTTCGCTTGAGTTTGTTTGTTTGATAGTAGATGTGTAATAAAACTATGAGAAATACTTGTTAGTGCAATTTTAGCGCCAAATTTAAATTTTTTTACAACATTTAGGAGTGAAACTTTAGCCATAGCAAGCGTCTCATGGATAGGAGATTGTATGACTAGCACATAACCGTACTATTCAGAAAAATTTTCCACCAAAATATGTGAGGTTCGCCTTTAGATTTGATAGGAAAAGCATTTACTATTAGTGCTTATGAGTGTACCGGTAGCATTTAGATTCTAGAACTTGCGTTAGTGATGCATCCCGAGACCACTAGTGAGACTACATTCGTGTAGTAGGATTTACTACATGATAAGAGGCATTAGGATCACCCTTGTGTTAAACGAGTATCATAATTACTTGACCATTTAAGTCATATTACTTGGCTAGTTAAGTCAATTAATTTTTCCCACACCCTTAGCGTTGTACTCATTTTTAGTACACGAAACCCCTAGTACACCCCTCCGAGCCTATCTTTTCGTTTCTAACTTTAAGCATTTTACTTAAAGGAAGAATTTGTTACACCCCACTTAAATGTACACCCAAATCGCCTTAGCCTTCCGTGTATGCGCTCATCTTTAGTGCATTATTGTTATTTGTTAAACCCTAAGTTAACTATCTAATTGATTACATGGTTGCTAAGTCGAGTCATATACTTGTACATATTGTTTTGGGACGATTGGGACTCATGGGTAAAGTACTTATTTTATGGAGTAATGGGGAAGCACATCATTTATTACCCCCATATGTACGTTAATCTTAAAAGTACTCCAAGTGTTTTGATTTTCTTAATTCGAGTCATTAGATTAGTTTATTGTAAAGTATGTAAAAATTCAAGTGTAAGGGGAATGTTCAACCCCTATGATGTATTATTTTGGATGGTAGGGTAAGAGTGTATGCAAAAAAAAAAAAAAAAAAAAAAAAAAAAAAAAAAAAAAAAAATCGAAAGAATCAAGAAAAAAAAATAGAAAAAGAGAAAAAGAGAAAAAAAAAAAAAAAAAAACATACGGACTACCATCCCTTTTCATTCTATGTTTATTTTATGTTTTTGTTATTTTTCATTTATTAGCTTAAGTCGAGTCTAGTCTTGGCTTAGCAACGCCATATTGTACATGTAATTAACCAAGATTGTTAACTCGCCACCAGTAAATACTGCCTATATCCAACAAAACCGTATATTTCATATCCCTACACCTAACGTTACAACCCTTTAAAAGACCTCTTTGATAGTTTATCCTAGGTGCTTACGCCATGTGGTGGAGGTTTGATCCTTTCCCAAGCCTATGGTAATCTATTTTGCTATAACAGGTAGTGAGAGATGTTTTCCATTTCCATATTGTGATATATACTTTATTAAACCCGAGAGATGTGAGTATCTAAACACTATTTGTGAGGTGCTACTGTATGACCTCCGTGCTTGTCTTTGGTCTTTAGTGGAACGATTATTTGTTGTAATTACTTTTATATTAGTGTTAAATGACCCCTAACTTGTATTTTGACTAGAATAAAAGCGCATTTGCTTGAGGACAAGCAAATCTCAAGTGTAAGGGTATATGATGAGGCGAAAAATGAACCATTTTTAGGGGGTCATTTAAGCCCGGAATTGAATTTATTTGATCAAATATTGCCCTAAATTGTTCCTATTGTGATTTTAGGTACTTTGGGAGTGAAATCTGGAAAAGGAAGCAATTCGGACGTTTTTAGAGTATAAAAGTGAAGAAAATGCCAAAGACTTACTTTTCCAAGCTGGGAACAGTATGTGACGGCGTCAAGAGCATTATCCTGACGGCGTCAAGAGTAAATTTCATGACGGCCCAGTACTGAAATGAAGGCGTCACAAGGAAGAGCGTCAAGAGTTAAATACGTGATGGCCTGGAAAAACTTAATACATGACGGCGTCAGATGTAGATCAAGGCAGTCCGAGGATTCTTTTGGCGGCGAGATGACGGCGTCACAAGGTTGTTCTTGACGCCGTCAGCCTCAATTTTCTATATATAGTTTTCTAATTTTCATTCATAAAAAGGGAACAAGTTTGGAGAAACCCTAAGGCCGAACCACATACGAATTTTACAGGTTTTTCGAGGGTTTTCAGCCCTTGAATCCTTACATGTGTAATTGAGATAAGTGTTCTTTTAATTCAAACAATATGTCTATGTGTTGGTTGTCTATATCTTGTGCTTGTCTTGATTCCACCATGCTAGGCTAGATTTATCTTGTGTTTGCTTAGATCTAATGAAACCTAGATGTTGATTATGTGTTGATTACTTGTTTATGGTTGTATTGGATGAATGATTTCAATGTTAGGCTTAAGAAAACTGGCAGATCTCCAATTGGTAACATGCTTGAACGTCTTAGGAAACATGAACCGATGTGTACTAGGTTTTATTGGTTGTATTTAATGCATGAGTAAATTCTAATGATCTCATGTTAGGAGCTTCTTAGCCGGCTCGACATAGGAGTGAAGTAGGCACTCATAGGATTGGGGAGTTAAGTACGCCACCCCATGAATGTTATTAAGAAATACAATCCGTCATCCACGCAACTATAACAAGTAATTAACGTGTAAAAGATATCTAGGGAGTAGTGAAATCTAAGTAAACACATTTCTCCACTTATTGCTCACAACCTTAGTTTAATATAGTTTATTTTCATTTCTAGTATTTTATTTTGATTGCATCTTTAGTATTGGGTTAGTTGACTAGCAACTAATTCCGCCCATATCCTTCAAAACCCGAGATTTTTACTTGCTTTCTAAAAAAATATAAAAATACAAAAATAATCATCCTTCATCTCTAGAACTAGTATTTAGGTTTTCTAATCCTAGCGACACTATTCCTAGCTGAACGATCAATCCCCCGGTACTTGTCACTATACTATACTACAATGATCAGGTACACTGCCTGGTGGGGGTTGTAAGCTTCTCGAGATCCCTCGAGAGGTAAAGCCTGGTGCAATCCCCACGCATTAACAACACAACATATGCAACATGACTTTATTAATGCTTTTCATATATAAAAGTATTCATGCAAGCAGTTACAAAAACAGACTTAATATTCACAGTAGCAGCTTCCAAATAAATGACAGACACTTATATCGATGGTTCATACAATTCATGTGTCAACTTATACGCTGAATAGAACATACTAGAACAAGCACAAACCTAACCATGCAGTGAAAAAGTAATAGTACCTATAAATCAACCATGGACTAACTAAAAAATTGACCTCATCCCATAATATAAACAGATAGTACTCAGCTAAAAACATGAAATCATAACTAACATCCATATCCATATACATATCAACCCGTTAGCAGGAATAAGCCAAAGATAAAATCATAACTTTAGCAAGAATAAGCCGTACCAACTCAAGACATTGCACACTGACAGATTCAAACTAGCAGGCTTAAAATGACTCAGAAAAGAAAGTCAAAAATTATATTGGGTGATAAAAGAGGTGGTTAGCTAAAGAGAAGAATAACGGCAGTATAAAAAGTGGAATCTTGCTTTGACAAAAAAAATAATATATAATCATTGGTTTTCTTGAATAAAAAGATTTACAACCTTATCTAAAGGAAGAACCATCACTTTGTGACGAACATAGTGGTGGGATAAAGGTAGGAAAGAAGGTGGCTCGTCGTAAGCCTTCATAGAACGAAACCACAATTAGCCAAAAAAAAAGCCTATAAAAATTAGTTGAATCATATATTGTTTTTTGGGATGTGATAATTAGAATAGGAATATAAATTCACCTCTCTGATCAAGTTGAGGATCATTTGTTCAGCTGACTGAACATGTGCTATAGGGCCCCACACATTAATGAGTGCATTGTGGTTCAGCAACTTTCTCATATCGACTGCAATTGAAATTGAAGCTCCTGATTCTTAAGAAATGTGCATCAACATGCTATTTTCTTCTCCCAAAATCCGAGGAAGCAATGACTCAAAAGAAACAAAATAAAGATGATTAAATTCATATGGATAACATGATGAAAGACTTCTAGCAATCCTATGTCGGATGCCCACGTAGATCTTTTATTCTCACTGTGAATGACACAGTTCTCACTGTATTAGGATTAGCTCGTTCTTCTTCACCTATACCTACAAAATTAAGATAACATATCATACACATTATCCCACTCAAACAATCAGGATAACAATTTCATGATGTATATTTCTTCTGTTTTCAGTTTACTAAATGCTTGCTCTTCTTGAGATGTAGACGATACAATAATTTCACAAAAGATGTCAAAAATTATTATGCCAATTTTGAACCTATTTAGTAAAGTCCACTAGCAGTAACAAAATGGTGACCATGCTTATGTATTAAACCAGACACTATTTGTTTCTAAAAAGTAAAGCCTAAATGTTACATGATAATCATCTTTCACTTACCAAGCATCACACGAGTGACTCTCAAAGAACACTAGCATAATTTAACATAGTCTACTTATCGATTTCTACTTATAGGTAAACCAATTTTCTCATTTTAGCATTCATATGTTAATAATGTATACATATCACTGATCAAATCAATGGCGAATTCTTGTCACCCATTAATGTCTGTGTAGGCATCAAAATCAACGACTTCAGGGCCAGACCACAAGTATATCAACAAAGTGCCACTTATAACAGATAACAATCTCAAGCACTGTAGTTTGTATTTGAATTTCAACAACCATGAGACATTAACTCTCATGTTGAATACAATTCAAGTTATCATTAGAAAAACCAAAAAGAATAAACGCAACTTAAGTCGCATATTTGGTTATTTCCACTATCATTCAGACTATATAGAATAGTCGGATAGAAAACTATGTTTCGTACGCTTTCTGAAGTTATTTTTTGGCACAACAAACTATTGTAAGATTCTGGTGTTCGATCAGAGTTTATATGATAGAAAAATGCAGACGAATTACAATTAGTTTTTGTGAGGGCCAGTTGAATAAAAAAAAGAGCACAGGTGATTGAATGTGGATTGAACATGATATGTCTGTGATTATAGCAAACATACATTGCTGCTACAGGGTTAGCATTGCAGCAACATTCATCTAGAACCGATATATTTTTGGACCTTGTGTCTACAAGACTGGTATCATCAACATTTTTAGTTTCAAAATTACAACAACAGCTCAGCTCAACAAATAAGTTGAAAAATGCTGATCATCGCCTCAGTCAATTATAACTTAACAAGTAGAGATGATCTAATTCAGCAAATAAGCTAGGGTTTAAGTTTCACAATCTATATCAAACAGCAGCAGCAACATCATTAAACTATTTTATTAGTTTCGAAACAAATAACAACAACAACATAACTCTATCACATATTGATATGAACAAATAAGCTAGGGTTTAAGTTTCACAATGTATATCAAACAACAACATCATAATTAAACTATAGCGCAAAGGAGATGAACAATTCTAGTAGCAGAGGATAGTGATGTTAGACATAAGTTGTTAGTTTGTCTGATTTTGGATATGGAGGATAGGATTGTATCTGGTTGTTTCTTTAGTATCTGATATGGGTTTGTCCATAATCAGTTATGTTATCTTCATGATGTAAAGTAAAAAAAAGTAAAGTAACTCCCAATACCGTCTTCCATGGGTTATGGGTCCCAATACCGTCTTCCACGGTGTATGGGGGAGGTTGAGACGTAGACAACCATACCCCTACCTAAGGTAGAAAGGTTGCTTCCGGTTCTACTTAAGGTAGAAAAGGACATCCGGCCTTTTGTAGGGAGTGAGGATCGAACCCTTGACCTCTAGGTTAAGAGGCAAAGGGTTTTCCAACTGATCTAACCCTACTTGTTTTCATGATGCAAAGTGTTTGATATTAATATAATTCACATTTGCACAAAAAAAATAGTTTCCAAAAGACATAAATCTAAAGCACAATAAGCTATCATATGAACAAATAAGCTAGGGTAAAATAAGCTAAACATCCGATTGAATTAAATCAATTTCAGTTAGTGTTTCAAATTGTATTAATTAATTAGTGATTAGGAGGAGGAATTTAGTTACCATCTACTTGTCGAAGAGTCACTCGACCGGCATCTATAAATCGTGGCCTTAAAAAGTATGGAAGAAAATTATAGTATTGTTCCATGTCCATTATTATGATTTATGCAACGTACTATTTAGGAGTTAACAAGTGATTTGTGATGAAGAAATGAAAAAATGAGGTTTGTTTGGTTTGGTTTTTATATGATGAAATGAAAAATTGGGCGGGAGGACATTTCTTTACATTTTAGTCCCTCCACTTTCTCACCAGTTACATTATGCAACTATTGAATTTTTCTTTTAGTCAACAATAAATTGCGTGACGGTAGGTGGGTTATGCATCTGAAAAAATATACGTACTAACCACTGAATAATAACAAGAACATTTTTTTTAATTATAGATCTGACAAAAATTTATACAACTCAGATCATCTAACGAAGAAATACTACAAAACAACAACAACTAGACCAACAAGGTGGTAACGGAGGAGGAGGCCATCGGTAGTGTAGTGATTATAAAATCTATCTAATATCTAGGTGGGAGAGAGAGTGAGAGATAGAAAAACAAAACATATGCGACTTTTTTTAACACACAAACTCAAACTCTGTACTCTTGTAGGTATATCTTCTTACCCTCCTAGGTGGGCTTTCTGGGCCCAATAAACCCAAAGATACTTCTAACAAAAATATCTTCAGCAGGGACTACATATATGACATATCACTAATGCTTACTAGGCACATTAATGATGACATGGAGCATCATATGATGAGGTAGAAATGGTGACTATGCACAACATTCGACTACATTTTCTAACCAAATAAAAAAAAAAAGTTTAATATATATTTTTTTATAAAAAAAATATTAAAGTGTAATATATATTTTTTTGAAAAAAATGAAGTAAATAATCTTTCAAAATGTACAATTAACCTACCAAATAACTTTAAAAGCTACACTTTCAAGTTTGTTTAAACATAGATTTAATAATAATAATAATAATAATAATAATAATAATAATAATAATAATAATAATAATAATAATAATAATTATTATTATTATTATTATTATTATTATTATTATTATTATTATTATTATTATTATTATTATTATTATTATTATTAATAGGATTGCGGGCTGCCGTTCATATTTTTAATAGGATTGGTTTCGCTATTGGTAGAGGTGTGGGGGCCCAGTTGGTTTCTCGGCTCCCCACTAATTTCTTGTAAAATCCTTTTTATTGTTAATAAAAGTGTTGGTTTAATAATAATAATAATAATAATAATAATAATAATAATAATAATAATAATAATAATAATAATAATAATAATAATAATAGTTACCCTCCCTATTTATGGTTTTTTAAATAACAAACTTTATTTATCACATATCTACCTTTAAAAAACATATAATGGTTGCATGACTAAAAAAAAAAAAAAAAAAAAAACGTGCACAAATAAAAAAAACGGAAACAAAACCTTTCAAAAAAAATTAGATAACAAATTGGCTCCACTGCAATGCGCGAGAGCCTATCCTCTTGTTGTCTATATGTCAGTAAAAAAAATGCCACCTTAATGTCATGTGTCAATTGATAACTCATCTCTAGACATAAGCATGATTAGGGGTGTCAATTGAGTCATATTCAGGTTGATCTAACCTATTTAGGCTCGCGGGTTAGCGTGTTAGCGTAACCTCTACCAAAATACGATCCGTTTATTAATCGTGTTAAGAAACTCAACTCTAACCCATACTTGCATAACACGTTTAACCCGTTTATGACTTGTTTAAGTAAGTAGGTCAAAGCGGTGAATAAGACTCGTTGTCTGTCGATTTAACTAGTTTAAATCCAAAAATAATACAACGGTCTAAACAATGATAAAAATGAATAGTTATTCATAAATTTCATTTATTTTTCATTTTTCAATTGTTCTTTAGTTAACTTTTTTACTTTTGCTATTATATCGTAAACCTTTGAGTTTACTTATGTGTCTATTTTGTGACCGCTTTACCCTTGCCTGTATTTAAACATTCTATTAATAGTGAAGAGTAAAATAATTATTGCAGTCACAAAAATACATACATGTTATAAAATACTCGTAATGAACAAGAACAAGAGAGGAAGAGAGAATTATTATTAGGTCATCATCAAGGTTACAAGTGGATTATATATATAGGGTGGATGAATGCATCTCAAACCCTAAAACTCACTAGAGATAAATGTGAATATACATAAGCCAATTAATATTTACAACAATACAAAAGTTAAAATTCAATAATTTGGATATATAATAGGAAAGAAAATTGGTCACACAACACTAAAAAAAAAAAGTTAAAAGTCTGTTATATTTTCAACAATTTAGTTACATTGCACCATGTTTTGTATCAGTTTTTAAGTAGGGTTGTAAACGAGCAGAGACGAGCTCGAGCTTGGCTCGTTCGAACCTTATATGCGAAGCTCGAGCTCGGTTCGCAAGTTATTTTCAAGGCTCGAGTTTGGCTCGGGCTCAACTTGTTTACAAGGTTAGTTTAGTTTTTCAGTTTTCTAGTTTGATGTTTGAATCTTGAGCTCGCTTATCAAACGAGTCTTATGTTAAGCTCGAGCTTGAATCAAGCTTTTAATAACTCGATATTCATGTGTGGAACATAATCCTTAAGGTTTTTCAACTTATGTGCAAAATCATTAGACTTGTGGATATCACTTAGTGTGAACATTGTCCAAGACTCTAGTACGTTGTAGCTTTTTATTACCCAAACGTGATATCGAATTTGTGAAGAATAAATTTAACATAAACATTCATCGGCAATCCCAAGTTGACAAAAGTCACTGGAATCATTAAAATGATTATAATATGTGTCTCGGGTTGTGCGATTTCTCTAAATTTCTCTTTAACTAAATCAAAAGAAATAATTACTTTCTTGTTAAACCAATAGTCGGCTATGGGCCTAATGCATATGCTACTATCTATAATAAGAACAAGCAAAGTTCATACAGTTTATACTTGATTTCATCGTAACTCCAACATCATCAAACTCTAAAACTCGTTCAAGTAGCCGAAGGATCTCTCTCAGTCAACTAAAAATTTGGAATAGAAAGTGAGTAAAAGTAGTTACAGTTGAAAGACACAACAAGATGTAAACAAAAGCCAAATGTTATTATTTAACCTTATCGTGATTTTGTGCCTCTCCCGTTCTGTTTAGTTTCACATTAACATTATTGGAGATACAAGGCTATGCACAAATATTGGGGCACAAGTAACATTCCAATTCATTGACACGATCAAGTCATCGCCAGTGAAGAAACTCATGCGTGATAACGAATGTGGTCTCAAGTAGTGTACAACATCATTGTCTACCTCGAGCCGAGATGACAACAATATCCAAGATTGTATTACATTGTAGTTTTTCATTACCCATATGGGATCGTCCAAATAACATATGCATTATAATCCCCAGGTAGCAAGATTCGTTACATTCAAATTCATAAGGCTGAGTGATTTCTTCAGATTTTCCTTCAGATAAATCAAAACAAAGAATTACGCCCTTCTCATTTTGATCTTTCATAAACCTGTGAGGCTTCCCATTGCATAAGATATGTTCCAACATCTTTCGAGACATTTGTCTTCAAAGTTAACATTTGAAAACACGTCGAACCAGAACCAGAGCTAAAGCCTGATATAACCTTGTAATCATCGGTAGACGAATCATAACCAATTAAACCCCAAAATGCTGACCATCCCAATCTATCAAAAGTTTTTGGATTTGGCAGTTTTTTCACGTCTCTGGTCAACGGATTGGCTACTATAACTTGACCATGTGAAGGAGAGATGCATACTAAGCCATTGGAAGATCCAAAAATATTGCATTCATGGCTAATAGAATACCATTTAACATAGTGACCCTAGTTATCAGTCATAACAATCCTCCTATAACTGTTTTTATTATTATTGCGGTCATTGTTGTAACTATGGTTCAAATGAGCTATAATAAAATGATCGCCGGATATTAAAGATTGCCATGACTTACATACGTTCTTGAATCGGATGAGAGCCTACACATCCGACCTTAGGAGTATCTGCTCTATGATTTCATCAGGAACAACAAACTCTACTGCCATTGGAACCCTAGTCGGCAAACAAGAATTCATATATAGAGGGGAGTCGACTTATAATGATAACGAGAAAATTATTTGGATATATATAGTTATGGATTTTAACCAAAATTTGTAAAGTGATATAAAAGGAAAAGATAGCCATGACCAAAACAAAACTTAAAAAAAAAAAAAAAAAAAGAAAAAGAAAAAAAGAAGACACATTGGTTTAATACTTGAATTTATTCTAGTACCAAATTAGGTGTATAATGAACTAGTTATAATACCCGCGCACACTCAGGGTTTTTTCTAATATTTTCAATAATGTGTATTTATTTAATAAAAAAACAAATAGTTTAATTTCTGTTCACTGTTTTACCTATCCAATGCATATTAAGTGTGCATATTATCCAATGCATCTCTTGCTAATTTGAAGTCGTACTAACTGAACTTGGGTGGTTACTAAATTAACACACTTAAGGACAATAGATAAGATTAACATAATGCAAGTTTTTGTTAGAAAATTTAGTGCACTTGAGGGATCAATTTACACCTGGTAATGGGTTTGGAGGTATGGAGTATACACCCATTTGGTCACTGAATCCCCTGACTCAATAGTGGTTATGTATTGATCAAGGTACTGCTTGATCAAGGTACTGCTAGTAAACTCTGCTGCTAGTGTTGTGAATCTGCTGCTAGGATTTTGCTGACAGCTGATTCTGCTGCCAGCTGATTCTGCTGCTAGTAGACTCTGCTGCTAGTGTTGTGAATCTGTTGCTAGGATTTTGCTGATAGCTGATTCTGATGCCTGCTGATTCTGCTGCTAGTTGATTCTGCTGCTGATAGTGTGATTCTGCTGCTAGTGTTTCCACTGATGTGTTAACATTACCACTGCTAGTGATAATGTTTCCACTGATAACCACTGATCCCTATTATTATGGAAATTATTATGATATAATTAATGGGCCGTTAATTATACATAATACCATGGGCTAGAGTTTGAGTATTCTCTATTATAAATAGAGGTCACATCATTCTGCATGGAGATACGTTTTACAATACGATTAACACAAAAAACCCTAAACACTTCAATACGCATCTGGTTCTTGGTTTGTGCCTAAAACAAGAACATCACTTGGTCTTATCCCATAGAGATGTTCGTGTAACCTAGGCATAGGGTCGAATAGTTTCTATTGGAAAGTGATACCACGATTTCAAGTGAATATCCGGTACCTTTATTGATTATCTTAACTCTAATCTGGGAACTGTTTTAGTAACAACAACCAACAATCAATAGAAACTATTAGTGATAATCAATGGCTGCTGCTATGAGACAAATGGCTGCTAACTTTTCCAAGTTGGAAAAGTTTGAAGGTGTTGATTTCAGAAGATGGCAAAAGAAGATGCACTTCTTGTTGTCAAGTATGAATGTGCTGTATGTTCTCACGACTGAGATTCCAGAAGATCATGGTGATGATGCTACTATGGATCAGATGAGAGCAAGGAGCAAGTGGGAGAATGATGACTACATATGCAGGGGTTTAATTCTCAATGGTATGTCTGATTCTCTTTTTGATATTTATCATAATGTTGAAACTTCTCAAGAACTATGGGATTCCTTGGAAGCCAAATATATGGCTGAGGATGCATCAAGTAAGAAGTTCCTTGTAAGTAATTTTAACAATTACAAAATGGTTGATTCTAGACCTGTCATGGAACAATACAATGAACTTCTTAGTATACTTGGTCAATTCACACAACACAAGATGAACATGGATGAGGCTATTTCAGTCTCTTGTATCATCGATAAACTACCTCCCTCTTGGAAAGATTTCAAGCATATGCTTAAGCATAAGAAGGAGGAGTTAACTCTTGTTGAGTTGGGCAGTCACTTGCGCATTGAGGATTCACTCAAGGCTCAAGACATTGACAAGCCAAAGAGTAGCACTGCTACTGGTCCATCAGTTGTCAAAATGGTGGAGCATAACAACTCCACCAAGTACAATGACAACAAGGGCAAGCGTAAGCATTAAGATAACACCAAATCTGATCTTAACAAGAAACCTAAGGTGACTTGTTGGAAGTGTGGGAAACCTGGACACTTCAGGAAAGATTGCAAGGGTGGTAAAGTTGGAAACAAATCCAATGGATCAGGCACAAGTGGAGGGAATGGTAACACCAATTCTCTGAAAGGTCAGAATGTGTTTAATAAGTCTTTTAAGATTTATTATGTTACATATATATATCTGACATTTACTTTGTGCAGGATGATGATGTTGCGTGGTGGGTTGAGTCTGGAGCAACAATTCATGTGTGTAAAGATAGAAGCTGGTTCAAGACCTACAAGTCAATGAATGATGGTTCTATTCTTCACATGGGAAACGAGTCAACTGCCCTGGTGCATGGAAAAGGTTGTGTTAAGTTGAAGTTTAGTTCTGGAAAGACTGTTTCTTTATTTAATGTTTTACATGTTCCTGATATTAGAAAGAATTTGGTTTCTAGTAGTGTTTTGAATAATTGTGGTTATAAACAGGTTATTGAATCTGATAAGTTTGTTTTGTCTAAAAATGGTGTGTTTATTGGTTTTGGTTATTTATGTAATCAAATGTTCATACTTAATATTGTTCATGATAATATTGATTCTGCTTTTATATCTTCATCTAAACTTTATGATTCAAACCTTTGGCATGCAAGACTTGGCTATGTACATTTTAAAAGATATTCCAGCCTTTGATGTGAACACTGAAAAGTGTAAAACTTGTATGTTGAATAAGATAACTAAGAAACCTTTTCAAGGAGTAAAACGTGAAACTAAAGTTTTTGAGTTAATTCACAGTGACCTTTGTGATTTACATGCTACTCCCTCCTTGGGGAATAAGAAATACTTTGTGACTTTTATTGATGATGCTTCTAGGTTTTGTCATGTTTATTTATTACATTATAAAGATGAAGCATTAGATAAATTTAAAGTATTTAAAACTGAAGTTGAATTGCAACAAGGGTCTCTAATCAAAAGATTAAGGACTGATAGGGGAGGTGAGTACATGGATACTCTGTATTTTTAGTCTGTTGGTATAATCCATGAAACGACTGCCCCTTATACTCCTTAGCAAAATGGTATTTCTGAAAGGAAAAATAGGGTGCTGAAGGAGATGGTTAATTCCATGTTGTCCTATTCAGGGCTGAGTCAAGGGTTCTGGGGTGAAGCTATGTTAACAGCTTGCTATTTATTAAATAGGGTTCCCAACAAAAGGAACAAAGTTACCCCTTATGAAATTTGGACTAAAAAGAAACCTAACCTTAATTATCTTAGGATATGGGGTTGTAGGGCTGTTGTAAGACTCCCTGATCCAAAGCAGAAAACTTTGGGTGAAAGAGGCATTGAATGCATCTTTGTTGGATATGCTGAGCATTCCAAGGCATATAGGTTTTATGTTATAGAACCTAATGAGTCTGTTTCAATTAACTCAATAATTGAATCAAGGGATGCACTATTTGATGAGAACAGATTCTCATCTATCCCTAAACCAAGTCAAAGGATTCCAAATGGAACCAATGACAATGGTGTTTCAGAGGTTCCTGCTGATGAGGTTCCTGCTGAGGTTGTGGAACAACAACCTGAACCTGAGCTTAGAAGGAGCAATAGGGTGAGGACTCCAAAATCATTTGGACCTGAGTTTCACTTATACTTAATTGAAGGTACAAGGAGTGAGGTCTCTGACCAATACTCTTATTGCTTCATTGTGGAGGATGATCCCAAAACATTTGAAGAAGCAATGAAGTCCCAGGATGTTGCTTTCTGGAAAGAAGCAATTAATGATGAGATGGACTCTATCATGGGCAATAACACTTATGTGTTGACTGATCTACCACCTGGTTGCAAACCTCTAGGTAGCAAATGGATTTTCAAAAAGAAAATGAAGGTAGATGGAACTGTTGAAAAGTTCAAGGCAAGATTAGTTATTCAAGGCTTTAAACAAAAGTCAGGAATAGACTACTTTGATACTTATGCTCCAGTGGCACGTATCAGTACCATAAGATTGCTAATTGCTATGGCATTAATTCACAACCTGATTATTCATCAGATGGATGTGAAGACAGCTTTCTTGAATGGTGATTTAGATGAGGAGGTTTATATGAACCAACCTCAGGGATTCATCATGCCTGGCAATGAAAACAAGGTGTGTAAACTGATTAAGTCTCTTTATGGACTAAAACAGGCACCTAAGCAATGGCATCAAAAGTTTGATGAAGTGGTTTTGTCTAGTGGTTATTTACTTAATCAAGCTGACAAATGTGTATATAGCAAATTTGATGAATCTGGTAAAGGAGTCATCATTTGTCTATATGTTGATGACATGTTGATCTTTGGCACTGACCAAAATCAAGTTGATCATACAAAAGAATTTTTGTCATCAAAATTCTCCATGAAGGATATGGGGGAGGCAGATGTTATCCTTGGCATTAGGATTAAACATGAAAGTAACAAAATTTCTATTTCTCAGTCTCATTACATTGAGAAGGTGTTAAAGAAATTCAATTACTTTGATTGTACTCCAGTGAGTACTCCCATGGATACAAGTGAGAAGCTAATGCCTAATACTGGCAAAGTTGTATCTCAACTTGAGTATTCTAGGGTGATTGGCTGCTTGATGTATGCCATGACTTGTACAAGGCCTGATATTGCTTTTGTTGAGGGTAAAATAAGCAGGTATACTAGTAATCCTAGTGCTCATCATTGGCAAGCAATTCAGAGGGTCTTTAAGTATTTGAAGAGAACTATGGATTATAGTCTCTCATATACTGGTTATCCTTCAGTATTAGAAGGATACACTGATGCAAGTTGGATCAGTAACACTGAAGACAATTCGTCTACTAGTGGCTAGGTATTCCTACTTGGTGGAGGTGCAATCTCGTGGGCATCCAAGAAACAAACTTGCATTACCAGTTCAACCATGGAATCTGAATTTGTGGCTTTAGCTGCTGCTGGAAAAGAAGCAGAATGGTTGAAAAATTTGCTTCTTGAGGTTCCATTGTGGTCTAAACCTATAGCACCTATTTCTATCCGTTGTGATAGTGCTGCTACATTGGCAAAGGCTTATAGCCAGATGTACAATGGGAAGTCTAGACACTTAGGTGTCAGGCATAGCATGATTCGTGAGCTTATCATGAATGGGGTGGTATCTATAGTGTTTGTTAAATCTCAAAAAAACTTAGCTGATCACTTGACGAAGGGTTTGGCTAGAGACTTGGTTTTGAAGTCTGCTAAAGGGATGGGTTTAAGTCCAACTTAGTCGCTAAATGCAAGGATACCCAACTCCCTTCTAAGGAAACTTGGAAGCTGAGTTCAATGTGGAAAGCTGATCATTTAGTGGACTGAAGCACGTGTATCACTAACATCCCAAGGTTGTGCTTGTTACCTGCTGAAAGGAGGATGAAGTCTTCACTTCTTAATGGTTAATTTTCTTTGAAAAAGTGCTAAGCAGGAGCATGAATTAAAGATTAACCACCTATGTAAATGTTGAAGTTTTGTCGCTTCAGGAAGCTTTGGACTTTTAGCTTTTACAACATTTATGAATTGGATATGGGCACATGGCTTATATAGTGTCAGGAGTATTTTAGTGTTTGAAAACTTGTGTGTATTTATCATCAGGTATTCAAATGGGTTGAAGGGTTCAATTCTTAGAACACCCTGATTCTCGAATATTTCAAAGTATATGTACTAATGTGGAAATTCAATCCTTAGGATATTTTCATTTATGCACTTGTTTTGTGTTTGATTATTTCATGCAAAGGAAGTGAACTAAATTTGGGGAGGATTGTTAGAAAATTTAGTGCACTTGAGGGATCAATTTACACCTGGTAATGGGTTTGGAGGTATGGAGTATACACCCATTTGGTCACTGAATCCCCTGACTCAATAGTGGTTATGTATTGATCAAGGTACTGCTTGATCAAGGTACTGCTAGTAGACTCTGCTGCTAGTGTTGTGAATCTGCTGCTAGGATTTTGCTGACAGCTGATTCTGCTGCCAGCTGATTCTGCTGCTAGTAGACTCTGCTGCTAGTGTTGTGAATCTGCTGCTAGGATTTTGTTGACAGCTGATTCTGCTGCCAGCTGATTCTGCTGCTAGTTGATTCTGCTGCTGATAGTGTGATTCTGCTGCTAGCCTTTCCACTAATGTGTTAACATTACCACTGCTAGTGATAATGTTTCCACTGATAACCACTGATCCCTATTATTATGGAAATTATTATGATATAATTAATGGGTCGTTAATTATACATAATACCATGGGCTAGGGTTTGAGTATTCTCTATTATAAATAGAGGTCACATCATTATGCATGGAGATATGTTTTACAATACGATTAACACAAAAAACCCTAAACACTTCAATACGCATCTGGTTCTTGGTTTGTGCCTAAAACAAGAACATCACTTTGTCTTATCCCATAGAGATATTGTTGGGTCACTGAATTCCCCAAATCTTCTAACAAGGATTTGAACGTAAAATCCCCTAAGTGTAAACAAGTCACTGAGTGAAGAGTAACTCAGTGAGTCACCTTCAGGGAGCTAAGACTGAGCCTATGAAGAAAGGTTCTCCATTCAGTGAGGCGAAACTCAGTGAAGTGTGATCTAAGCCAAGAAGAAGGTGATGGGTTCAGTGAGGATGACAATAACTCACTGAACCCCAATGACTCCTCAACAACTTAAACGTACTAAAGACTGATGACATGAAGACTGAAGTTTTGGCGGGACTGGGCGGGAAAGTCTGAGCTGCTTTATTAAAGTGCTTTATCACTTTAATGTTAGACTTTCCCCAAATGGTTAAAACCAGTCTGTCATCAGAAAGTGCCTTTTGGATCTAACTCAATGAAGGTTCCTTGCCAGAAGAATAATATCTTTCAAGATATTGTTAAGGAAGCTTTAGATCCAATGTATATTTAGTTGTTCTATACTTGTGTATAGATAGGAAGCAAATGTGAGGAGTAAAAGTTGACAAGTTTGTGCAATTAATGCAAAGCATTCACAAACCACTTTTACTCCTCCAAAGAACAACACAAGCCCCTGAGATAGCTCAGTGGGTAATTTAAGTTGTCACTCACTTAGTTGAGTTTAGCGAGGAGTCCATACCATACTTGTCAATTCAACCCCAAGTGTTATTCCGCAAACACTTGGGTATGATTCTTTTTGATTAACTTCTAATAAAGAATTAAACGTTGGAAAAATATTATCTCTTTTGTTTACATTTCTTTATAGTTAATCATTTTCTACATTTGTGTTCAAGTCATATGACTTGGTTACTTTAACTTCTTAGTTACGGTTAACCAAGTGAAAGGGAACAACAAGTGGTATCAGAGCCTCTGATTTGTAAAACTTTTACACGTTTTCAAAACCTAAAGAGTGCTCAAGTTTTTAAAATCAAGATCCCACTATGACTGACATAGATGTTCCCCAGCTTGTTGATAAAAAGGGTGGAAGTTATTCAGCAACTGCCCCTCGACTTGAAGCTGGCAAATTTAACAAGTGGAAAAAGCGAATGCTTTGCTACTTAACTGGGATGGAACCTTATTATATCAAATTGACTAATGAGGGTCCATATGTCCCAACAACTGCCCAAGGTTTAATCAAACCTGAAGCTCAGTGGACCCCAGATGAAAGGAGGGTGGTCAATCAAGACCAGCGCCTGAAAAGCATCATTATATCATGCCTTCCTGATGATATAATGGAATCAGTGATCAACTGTCCCACTGCTCAGCAGACATGGACTGACCTGGTTCATAGCTATGAAGGGCCTTCTGATACCAAAGAGAATAGAATCATGGACCTGAAGCTTGAATTCAATACCTTCAGGGCCAAGGATTCTGAAAGTCTCTCTGAGACTTATACTCGGTATAAGACCCTTCTTAATGAGCTGACCAATGATGGTGTTATACTGTCAAAACATGAAATCAATGTTGGTTTTGTCAACAGTCTCCCTGAGAAGTGGTTAAACTTCTCTCAGGGATTGAGAAATGCAAACCACATTCAGAATCTTGAGCTCCCTGCCATCTATGGGAAGTTTGTCTATGAAGACAATCTTATCACCAGGAGATACCCTGGTAAAGCTCAGGAGACCAAAAAGGCCTTGACAATCACACCCATATCAACTGCTTTCTATTCTAAAGGTGTTGTGCAGGATTTTCAGGATGGTTCTGATGATGAGGTTGACCAAAGAACCAGTGAGGAGTATCTTAATGATCTTCAGATTGAATTCCATGAAAGAGCACTCCTTGCTAATTCAAAAAGGTTTTTTAAGAAAAACAAATTTCCTTCTAAAGCAAATGAAAATACTGAATGCTTTAAATGTGGCAAAATGGGGCATTTTGCTAAAGATTGTTTTTCAAAAACAACCTCAGAACCATCCTTCAAGTTTTCAGGAAATAACTCATTTTCAGGCCCCAACAAATTTCAACCAAAAATGCTTCAGTCTAGTCAAAGATTTGAAAAAGTCCCTCAAATTGACTTTGAAGCAAAGTACAGAAAGGCAAAAGCCAAACTTGCCCTTCTTGAATCATCCTCAACAGTCTCTCAGCCTCCTCAGGCTCCAAAGCCTACTCAAGCCAAGAACAAAGGGCTTGTTGCTGAAACATATGACTGGGATGAGGTTGAAGTGTCCTCTGATGACGATGAAGTTCACATCAGTGCCCTGATGGCTCTATCAGAAGACAACAAACTTGCTGTGGGGAAGAGTCATGCAAGAAATGGTGAATGGGTCAACATCACAATGAGGAAGGTAAATCTTTTACTTTCTATGGATGATAATGATGATTGGAAATCTTACTTAAACTATATTAATGTTGATCTTAAATATGTTGAAGAGCAAAGACTTAATCTGTTTTCAAAATTTAACAAACTCAGTTTTGAATTAAATCAGTGTAGAGATGAATTACTTGTCTTAAAACAAGCCAAACTTGAAAGTGTCACACTTCAAATTCAAAACTCTGAACTTGTAAAACAAAATCAAGCTCTTCAGGAAGAACTTAAGAAAGAAAAGGAAATTATTTGGAAGTGGACTCAGAAAAATCCCAAACTTTATGAAACACTGAGTCTCTCACCCAGCCCCAATAAGGCTGGTTTGGGTGATGATCAACTCACTGAGGTTTCAGGGGAAAGTAGTCATTCCACAACTTTTCTATTAACCAACATACTCTCTAGCAAGGAACTAGCTCCCAAACCCAGTGATTGGATTGAAAGAAACAATCCTGATAGTAAATTGCCAAATTTTAACACTGGAAGAATTCTGGAGCCTGAAAGTCAGGCTATCAAGGAGCTGCTAGGAGTCACTGATGAACTTAGTCCTACTGAGTCCATCACAGAGTCTAAGTCTGATTCACCACTCCCTCCACTGAAACAACTTCAGGGAGCAGAACCAAATTCCAACCTTGCACCATTAGTCTTTCAACCACATTCTCCTAAAGAGAAATCAGGTTTAGGAAGGACTATACTGAAGAGACCTACTCCTGCACCCACTGAACACCAAAAACCTTCAGTAACTACTGAAGTGAAGCTTGAAAGCACTGATTCCAAGGTTGATCAGCTTGCTGAACTTGTCAGGATGCTGAGTGAGAAAATTGAGTCTACTGAGAAAAACTCGGACTCTAAATCTACAAAGCCCTCAGTATCCTCAGGATCTTCCAAACCAAAAACCACACCCAGACCCTCAGGGAGATGTGAACTGTGCAATTATCCAAATCACAGCACTGATAAATGCTACAGAGTCCTATTGATATGCAAACAAGAGGACCACAGAGGCTCTGATACCACTTGTTGTTCCCTTTCACTTGGTTAACCGTAACTAAGAAGTTAAAGTAACCAAGTCATATGACTTGAACACAAATGTAGAAAATGATTAACTATAAAGAAATGTAAACAAAAGAGATAATATTTTTCCAACGTTTAATTCTTTATTAGAAGTTAATCAAAAAGAATCATACCCAAGTGTTTGCGGAATAACACTTGGGGTTGAATTGACAAGTATGGTATGGACTCCTCGCTAAACTCAACTAAGTGAGTGACAACTTAAATTACCCACTGAGCTATCTCAGGGGCTTGTGTTGTTCTTTGGAGGAGTAAAAGTGGTTTGTGAATGCTTTGCATTAATTGCACAAACTTGGTTACTTTAACTTCTTAGTTACGGTTAACCAAGTGAAAGGGAACAACAAGTGGTATCAGAGCCTCTGATTTGTAAAACTTTTACACGTTTTCAAAACCTAAAGAGTGCTCAAGTTTTTAAAATCAAGATCCCACTATGACTGACATAGATGTTCCCCAGCTTGTTGATAAAAAGGGTGGAAGTTATTCAGCAACTGCCCCTCGACTTGAAGCTGGCAAATTTAACAAGTGGAAAAAGCGAATGCTTTGCTACTTAACTGGGATGGAACCTTATTATATCAAATTGATTAATGAGGTTCCATATGTCCCAACAACTGCCCAAGGTTTAATCAAACCTGAAGCTCAGTGGACCCCAGATGAAAGGAGGGTGGTCAATCAAGACCAGCGCCTGAAAAGCATCATTATATCATGCCTTCCTGATGATATAATGGAATCAGTGATCAACTGTCCCACTGCTCAGCAGACATGGACTGACCTGGTTCATAGCTATGAAGGGCCTTCTGATACCAAAGAGAATAGAATCATGGACCTGAAGCTTGAATTCAATACCTTCAGGGCCAAGGATTCTGAAAGTCTCTCTGAGACTTATACTCGGTATAAGACCCTTCTTAATGAGCTGACCAATGATGGTGTTATACTGTCAAAACATGAAATCAATGTTGGTTTTGTCAACAGTCTCCCTGAGAAGTGGTTAAACTTCTCTCAGGGATTGAGAAATGCAAACCACATTCAGAATCTTGAGCTCCCTGCCATCTATGGGAAGTTTGTCTATGAAGACAATCTTATCACCAGGAGATACCCTGGTAAAGCTCAGGAGACCAAAAAGGCCTTGACAATCACACCCATATCAACTGCTTTCTATTCTAAAGGTGTTGTGCAGGATTTTCAGGATGGTTCTGATGATGAGGTTGACCAAAGAACCAGTGAGGAGTATCTTAATGATCTTCAGATTGAATTCCATGAAAGAGCACTCCTTGCTAATTCAAAAAGGTTTTTTAAGAAAAACAAATTTCCTTCTAAAGCAAATGACAATACTGAATGCTTTAAATGTGGCAAAATGGGGCATTTTGCTAAAGATTGTTTTTCAAAAGCAACCTCAGAACCATCCTTCAAGTTTTCAGGAAATAACTCATTTTCAGGCCCCAGCAAATTTCAACCAAAAATGCTTCAGTCTAGTCAAAGATTTGAAAAAGTCCCTCAAATTGACTTTGAAGCAAAGTACAGAAAGGCAAAAGCTAAACTTGCCCTTCTTGAATCATCCTCAACAGTCTCTCAGCCTCCTCAGGCTCCAAAGCCTACTCAAGCCAAGAACAAAGGGCTTGTTGCTGAAACATATGACTGGGATGAGGTTGAAGTGTCCTCTGATGATGATGAAGTTCACATCAGTGCCCTGATGGCTCTATCAGAAGACAACAAACTTGCTGTGGGGAAGAGTCATGCAAGAAATGGTGAATGGGTCAACATCACAATGAGGAAGGTAAATCTTTTACTTTCTATGGATGATAATGATGATTGGAAATCTTACTTAGACTATATTAATGTTGATCTTAAGTATGTTGAAGAGCAAAGACTTAATCTGTTTTCAAAATTTAACAAACTCAGTTTTGAATTAAATCAGTGTAGAGATGAATTACTTGTCTTAAAACAAGCCAAACTTGAAAGTGTCACACTTCAAATTCAAAACTCTGAACTTGTAAAACAAAATCAAGCTCTTCAGGAAGAACTTAAGAAAGAAAAGGAAATTATTTGGAAGTGGACTCAGAAAAATCCCAAACTTTATGAAACACTGAGTCTCTCACCCAGCCCCAATAAGGCTGGTTTGGGTGATGATCAACTCACTGAGGTTTCAGGGGAAAGTAGTCATTCCACAACTTTTCTATTAACCAACATACTCTCTAGCAAGGAACTAGCTCCCAAACCCAGTGATTGGATTGAAAGAAACAATCCTGATAGTAAATTGCCAAATTTTAACACTGGAAGAATTCTATCAAGGAGCTGCTAGGAGTCACTGATGAACTTAGTCCTACTGAGTCCATCACAGAGTCTAAGTCTGATTCACCACTCCCTCCACTGAAACAACTTCAGGGAGCAGAACCAAATTCCAACCTTGCACCATTAGTCTTTCAACCACATTCTCCTAAAGAGAAATCAGGTTTAGGAAGGACTATACTGAAGAGACCTACTCCTGCACCCACTGAACACCAAAAACCTTCAGTAACTACTGAAGTGAAGCTTGAAAGCACTGATTCCAAGGTTGATCAGCTTGCTGAACTTGTCAGGATGCTGAGTGAGAAAATTGAGTCTACTGAGAAAAACTCGGACTCTAAATCTACAAAGCCCTCAGTATCCTCAGGATCTTCCAAACCAAAAACCACACCCAGACCCTCAGGGAGATGTGAACTGTGCAATTATCCAAATCACAGCACTGATAAATGCTACAGAGTCCTATTTTGTATGATATGCAAACAAGAGGACCACAGAACTTGTGTTCACATCCCCCACACTGCCTCTTTAAAGGCAAGGGGTCAGTACAAAACCCAAGGCTATCAGTATGCCACACCTTCCAAAAAAAGACTGAAGGCTAAGCCTTTCTCACCATTTCCTCATTGTGGTTTCAATGATCATCTTCCTGATGATTGATTGATGAAAGTATGCTGTGACATCTGTGGAGATCCCTCCCATGAAACAAGGGGGCATGACAAAGTTATTCAGTCCAGAAGGAAAAACCAAACCAACACTTCTCAGTCACCTGATGAAGCAACATCCACAAAATGTAAAACATGTGGAAGCTCAGGACACATAACTTCAGACCATGATTCACTAACTGAGTTCAAAAGGTCCCTGAGGACTAAGCCCACTAGAAGGTGGGTCAAAAAGCAAAACTAACCCAGTTTACTGTTTGTGCAGAAACACATCAAGGATCCTACCTGGCATCTAGACAGTGGATGCTCCAGAAGTATGACTGGTGTGAAAAGTTTTCTGCACAAATATGTGGAAGAACCAGGACCCAAGGTAGTATTTGGTGATAACTCATCAGCTCCCACTGAGGGTTATTGTAACACCCTAGGCAAATCCCACATCGGCTGTGGCCTGGAGAGATGCTGGGCTCATAAGATAACATTCGCCTTACAATGACACAACGCGTTTTGTGGTCTACTGCGTGTGGGGTTCTTAGGAACTGGCAGTTAAGCGTGCTCATGTGAGGGTAGCACTGGCCTGGGTGACCTGCCGGGAAGTCTTCAAATGAGGCCACAAAAACAAAGCCGTGAGCCTGCGGGCAAAGCGGACAATATTGTGGTTTGCGTAAGGCGGGGTGTTACAAGTGGTATCAGAGCCACTCTAGAGCCGTTCGGGATGGTGGGGCAAACCTCATCGAGGACGATGAGTCCCTAAGGGGGGGTGATTGTAACACCCTAGGCAAATCCCACATCGGCTGTGGCCTGGAGAGATGCTGGGCTCATAAGATAACATTCGCCTTACAATGACACAACGCGTTTTGTGGTCTACTGCGTGTGGGGTTCTTAGGAACTGGCAGTTAAGCGTGCTCATGTGAGGGTAGCACTGGCCTGGGTGACCTGCCGGGAAGTCTTCAAATGAGGCCACAAAAACAAAGCCGTGAGCCTGCGGGCAAAGCGGACAATATTGTGGTTTGCGTAAGGCGGGGTGTTACAAGTGGTATCAGAGCCACTCTAGAGCCGTTCGGGATGGTGGGGCAAACCTCATCGAGGACGATGAGTCCCTAAGGGGGGTGATTGTAACACCCTAGGCAAATCCCACATCGGCTGTGGCCTGGAGAGATGCTGGGCTCATAAGATAACATTCGCCTTACAATGACACAACGCGTTTTGTGGTCTACTGCGTGTGGGGTTCTTAGGAACTGGCAGTTAAGCGTGCTCATGTGAGGGCAGCACTGGCCTGGGTGACCTGCCGGGAAGTCTTCAAATGAGGCCACAAAAACAAAGTCGTGAGCCTGCGGGCAAAGCGGACAATATTGTGGTTCGCGTAAGGCGGGGTGTTACAGTTATGGTTCAGTAAACTGCAATGGTATAGTTTTTACAAGAATAGCTTATGTTAATGGTCTGAAGTACAACCTGATAAGTGTTTCCCAACTATGTGATGCAAAATACATAGTTCAGTTTGATGATAAGAGAGGGACCATCTTTAATGCCAATAAGGAAGTTGTGTTGATTGCACCCAGAAGGGATGATGTATATGTCCTTGACATGTCATCCCTGACTCAAAATGGGACTTGCCTATTCTCAAAGGCAAGTGAGACAATCAACTGGCTATGGCATAGGAGACTCTCTCATCTCAACTTCAAAAACATCAACAACCTGGCCAAACAGAACAAAGTTCTGGGCCTTCCATCCCTGGTGTATACCAAAGACAAGCCTTGTTCTGCTTGTGAAAAAGGAAAACACCACAGGGCATCATTCAAAACCAAACAAACCTTTTCCATCAAAAGCTGCCTGCATCTTCTTCATATGGACCTTTTTGGACCTGTCAGTCCGATGTCTATACACCATGGGAAATATACTCTGGTCATAGTGGATGAATACTCAAGATATACTTGGGTTTACTTCCTGACCAAAAAGAGTCAGGCAGCTGAAACCATCATGTCATTTGTCAGGAACATTGAAAATCAAAATGATGTCAAAGTTAAACAGATCAGGACTGACAATGGCACTGAATTCAAAACCAAGACATTGAGTGTTTTTGTGATGAGAAAGGAATTTCTCAAAATTTCACTTCTCCCTATACTCCTGAACAAAATGGAGTAGCTGAAAGGAGAAATAGAACACTCATTGAGGCAGCAAGAACAATGCTGAATGGCTCAGTCCTCTCAAAACATTTTTGGACTGAGGCAGTTAAAACAGCCTGCTACACTCAAAATAAGTCAATCATTGTGAAAAGGCACAATAAGACACCTTATGAGATATTCAAAGGAAGGATTCCTGACATCAGCTACTTTCATGTATTTGGGTGTCCTGTGTTTATACATAATCACAAGGATCACTTAGGTAAATTTGATGCCAAAGCTGATGATGGATACTTCCTGGGATATTCCTTGGTCTCTAAAGCCTTCAGGGTGTTCAACACAAGGAGACAGCAAACTGAGGAAACCTATCACATTACTGTTGATGAGAGCACTGAATCCATCAGGTTCTCAAATTCCTCAGTAGAAGAAATTGGTATTGATGACTCATCAAGATATCCTCCTGATGTGTATCATCCTGAGAACAATCCCTCAACTCAATACCAAGCTGATGCTGATGTCTCCTACTACATCATCCCTCACAACCTACCTCAACCACCTATCAGTGAGTTCATAGAAACTCAGCCTGTCTCAAATGAGACTGATACCACTGAACAAAATGTTCAGGTACCAACAGAACAAATTGTTCCTACAGTTGTTACTGAAGTGCATATTGATGAGTTACCTCATGTTCCTGAGTCTGAACCTATTCAGGCTCCTACAAGCTCAAATTCCTATCCCAAACCCCAGGATAGCTGGACTAGATCCAAAATCATTGAGCTTGTGAACATCATTGGTGAACCCACTGAAGGCATGCTCACAAGAAGCAAGGCTGCCAAACTCAAGGCTGCCACTGCCAATATATGTCTTTATGCTGACTATCTCTCAGAAATTGAGCCTAAAAATGTCAAAGAAGCCCTGACTTATGAAAGTTGGGTTCAGGCCATGAGAGATGAATTGGAACAATTTGACAGAAATGATGTCATGACCCTTGTTGAATGCCCCCAGGGTGTTTTAATCATTGGTATGAAATGGGTCTTTAAAAACAAGACTGATGAGAATGGCACAGTCATCAAAAACAAAGCAAGACTGGTTGCCAAATGATATAATCAACAGGAAGGTATAGACTATGAGGAAACCTTTGCACCTGTTGTAAGAATGGAAGCCATCAGGATCTTCCTTGCCTATGCAACTTACATGAACTTTAAAGTTTACCTAATGGATGTTAAAAGTGCATTCCTGAATGGTAACATCAAAGAAGATGTTTATGTGCAACAGCCTCCTGGTTTCGAAAGTAGTGAATACCCCAACCATGTCTACAAGCTTAACAAAGCCCTTTATGGACTGAAACAAGCACCCAGGGCATGGTATGAAACTCTTTCAGCATTCCTGATCCAAAACAAGTTTGTCAGAGGAAGAATTGACAACACACTGTTCATCTACAGAACAAAGGATGATGTCATTCTTGTCCAAGTATATGTTGATGACATCATCTTTGGCTCAACAAGTTACAAACTTTGCAAACAATTTGAAAAACTCATGACCACAAAGTTTGAAATGAGCATGATGGGTGAACTCACATACTTTCTTGGACTACAAATCAAACAAACTGAAAAAGGAATATCCATTTGCCAAGAGAAATACCTCAGGAACCTACTGAAGAAGTATGAGCTCACTGACTGCTCTTCAGTAAAAACTCCTATGGTTCCTCCATACAACCTTGGCCCTGATCTCACTGGAAAATCAGTGAATCAAACCGAATATAGGGGAATGATTGGCTCCCTGATGTACTTACTTGCCTCAAGGCCTGATATCCAATTCTCAGTCTGCCTGTGTGCAAGATACCAGGCTGACCCAAAGGAATCACATCTCACTGCTGTCAAGAGAATCATCAGGTACCTGAAGGGTACTCCAAACCTTGGTTTGTATTACCCAAAATGTTCAGGATTTGATCTCAAAGGGTACACTGACTCTGACTATGCAGGATGTAACATGGATAGGAAAAGTACTTCAGGATCCTGCCAATTTCTTGGTGGTAAACTTGTGTGTTGGAGTACAAAGAAACAACAGTCAGTGGCCATGTCCTCAGCTGAAGCTGAATATATGGCTGTTGCAGGATGCTGTGTAAATGTACTTTGGATGAAGAGCCAACTGAGTGACTATGGAATTCAGTATAAGATGGTACCTATCTTTTGTGATAACACAAGTGCCATAGCCATCTCAAACAATCCAGTACTTCATCAAAGGACCAAACACATTGACATCAGATACCACTTTATCAGGGACCATATCTCTAATGGAGAAATTGAACTACATTTCATCCCCACTGAGTATCAGCTAGCTGATATCTTCACTAAACCTTTGGATGAACCCACTTTCACAAGATTGAAAGCTGAACTGGGCATGTTGGACATAGAATCAGGGAACTGATCAAAATGTTCCAACATGATGTATATTCTCTAGGTCCCTGATCACACCCTTCCTGAAAAAAACTCATTTTTATTGAATGAAAAATCATTCAGGGGGCTCAGGATGAAAAATGGCATTGAATACCATAACTAAATGCTCTAAGTATTTAGTCAGTTAATGTCCCAGGTAGGTAACTGAATCCTATTAAATATAGGAATATATGTCACTTACACAACTGGCATCCACTCGTTGGGCCCCCACATTCCTCTCACCTAACATCACTGAGCATTAAATGCTCCCTCACACACAAAAGTTGTGATAATTTCTCTCTGCAAAAGTGCATTATTTGCAGAGCCACACAACTGTTCATCCATGATGTGAGAGAAAATAGGGTAATGGGAATCGTGATATTTAATGCGGATATCAAACCAAAATTATTATGCCGCTTCGGTTGAATAAATTAGACCTTTGGTATCCGCAACATCACCACCCAAATCCTTACCCTATAAATACCCCCACAAAAAGGGAAACACACACACGCTTTTAAAATCTTAAACAAAACTCTTGCAAATTGTTTTTAAAACTGCGTGTGTTTCCTTACCCATACCCATTTTTTTTTAACTAAAACCAGACTTTTATCATACCTAATGGCTTCTTCCAAGGTCATAAAATACGCACCCAATGTGGATTTCCAAATGGAAAGCGTAGACCTCACCAAGAATAATGTGGTGGGGAACTTTGCCTACCCAGAAGGGTTCCCTGAATACAGGGAAGTGGTAAAGTTCCTTCAAAACTGTTTTCTAACCACCGCATTCACAAAAACCCCCTCAGTCATCTACCCTGAGTATTTGAGGGAATTTTGGTGCACAGCAGTGGTTGAAAGCCCTGATGTGCCCAAAGAGGCCAAAATTAAGTTTACAGTCAAGAATGGAACTAAGTCCCTAACTCTTGACTATAAGACTTTTGCCAAAGCCACAGGGCTTGATTACACACAGACCTTCATTGCCCCACCATCTGATAAAGATGTGAAGGAGGTCTTACTGACCCTAGGGCCTTATGACAAACTTCACCCTGAAGTGTCACCAGGGGCCCTACTATCCAAAGCCCCAATCATCAAGACCTGGTTCCCACCCCCTGGAGGATAATAATGACCTTTGTCATTCAGGTCCTCGTGGAAATAAATCCTCTACTGAGCAATTGAACAATACTCAAGCAATGATATTGTTCAGTCTCATTGAGGGTAAATTGATTGACCTTGGAGAATTAATATTCAAGGACCTCATAGCAAAGTTAGGGGGGAAGTCTAGACAAAAACTTATGTCATACCCTAGATTCATTTCCTGTGCCCTACAAGACTTGCTAGGGTCTGAGTATGCTAAGCCTGACTCAGTAGGTTTTGAGCCTAAAATGTTACACAAGGCTAATTACTCTCGTGACCCTCTAGAGGTTACACCAGTCACCCTAACCCAATATATGCGTACTGCTATCCAGGGTGACAATATTATATCACCAATACCCTCTCCCACCTAAAAGGTGAAGAGGAAGAAGGGACAGGGGTCCAGGAAGGTGGCTCAACCCAAGTCACTCGACACTGAGACCTTTAACCTTAAAGCTGCCCAAAAGGGGCCTGAAATACCGCCCTTGACTGTGGACACCCTGAGAATAATAACCCAGTCACTAGGCCTGCAACAAAAGCCATCGGAGGGCACTGAGACATCACACTCAGTGTCCTTGGGAAAACCCGTTTCCAAAGACACTACTGTCATACAAAAGACAGTTGAGTCAAAACAAACCAAACCTTCACATCCTGTTAAAGGCTCTGGCAAATCACAACCAGGGTCTCAGGGAGTAAGGGATCCTAAATCCTCGGTGGGGCAACACTACTCCACTGAGAAGGGAGTCCACAAACAATCACATTCCGCTAAAGGCTCGGGTAAATCAAAACCCAAGCATTAGGGAGATCATGTCCCTAAACCTTCGACAGGCTAGAACAAGCCTGTTGGAAAGGGGGACTCAACCACTCATTTGCCTAATGAGGACATTCGCAAATCAAAGCCTTTGTCTGAGGGCACCCCTACGCATCCCCAAGACTCAGTGGGAAACAAACAACCCACTGATAGGGACACAACATTCACGGCTCCTAGTGATGGCACTGGAAAATACACATCAGTGTCTGAAGGGGTCACGGGGGACAAAGACTCAGAGGGATATACACCACCCGCTGATATGGAACCCAAAACCACTCCCGGAGGTGCGCATAACTTGGGAACTGGCCTTAAAGACCAGGTAGGTAAAACCCAACCTACCGGATTTGAGGGGTCAGGACCTGGCCAAAACGAAGGCAAATCTTCTTTTGAAGAAGAGCCGGATAACCTCCAGAAGTTGCAGATCACCTCCCTGGCGGATGCTCAGGCATTCCTCTTCTCTGATGATGAATTTAACAGTGACGAGGAGGTCTTCACGGCCGGAGATGATATGGAGGATGAGGAGACAGTCCCTGAACCTGTTACTCAGTCTCCTCAATCCTCTAAACATGACGAAGATGAACAACATTCCGAGCCGGAAACCTCAGAAGACGATTCAACTCCTCTCACTGAAAGAGCCTTCCAAAAGTTCATCAAGAAAATGACCAACATTTTGTACAGGGTGGTCACTGACGAGGTGTTTGACATGCATACTGAGCAAGCAGTCCACTATCACCTCCTCAAGGATGCTGTTGAAGACTACAATGATGATGTCAGGGAGCCAAAATCCACTGTCTCTCACTCCCTGACACAAATGGCTTCACACATCAATCAGTTTTTGGAATCCCTTAAGGAGCTGGCTACAGGGGTTAAGTCAGTTCAAGAATCAGTCAAGGATGACCCTGAGCTCAACAAGAAAATTCTTCAGGCATCTGAGACATACCAAGTCAACTCGGCGGCTCTTACTGAGTTACTCGGTTTAATAAGGGGTTCAAATGTTCAGAATCTCAGCTCCACAGTGGAGTCCCTCTAGTCTTCCTTCACTAAGTTGGAAGCATCAATGACAGCTCAATCCCTGAAGTCCACATCTCTGGCCTGGACAATGGGATCCAGGATGACTGCCCTTGAACTTTCTCAGGCTTCACTTGACTCCAAGGTATCTCTCCTTCATCAGGATACTGCGGAGATCAAGTCCATGGTGACGGAAATGTTTCAAGCCTTCAAGGGTACTTCTACTTCGTCTTCAGTAACTCCAACACTTGCCATCACTGCAGCTCCGACAAATGTTGAGGGGGAGAATGTTACTGAAACCCCTGTTACTGACGAACAAGAAGCTGGACAGCCCTCTCACACTGAGGGGGAGCATGTCACTGAAGCCACACCAATCACACAAGTTCCACCAGAAGAGGAACCAGTCTCCTCCACTCTCTTTCAGGATAGAGGAAAGAGCATTGCTACCACCTCTGAACCCACTACTGTTCTCCAGCCTGCCTCCACAATGGTCAGAACTGACCCTGATGAACCCATCATGGTCCCGTTTGCTATCAATGGAAAAATATATCAACTCACCAATGACCAAATACAAGCCCATATGGAAAGAGTTGAATACTTGGCAAAGGTAGCTGAAGAAGAGAGGTTGAGCAAGCCTGAACTAATTCAGGTTGTTAATGAGGAGGCTGAAAAGATTGGATTGGATACTGTGGCACTAGCTACTGAGCAAGCTGGTGCAGCCTTTAAGAAAGCTCAGGAAGAACATATGATTGCTCTAAAAAAGGAAAGGGAAGAGAAGCTGAAAAGGCAAGCTCATATCAGGAAGACCAGGGTTGAAAGATATCATTGGGTGATGAAGGAAAGATTGAAGCCTGAAACCATCACTGACATCAAAATCCACAGGAATACTAAACCCGCAATGGTCACTGTCTTCAGGGGAGCTGATAAGAGAATAATGGACATTCATAATCCATTCAAATTCGCTGACTTCGGGATCACTGAACTTGATGAACTTCGTCCCATCATTGCCAAGAAAAATGGTGTCGTTGTTGATCAACTTCTTAAGTCACTGAGCGAAAGATATGACAGACTGAGAGCAATGCTTGAAGCCCTCAACATTCCCTCCCTACTTCCTGCTCCAACAACAGGAACTGCTTCTTCAACCACCACAAAGAGAAAAAGGAAGCACATCGAATCCGAGCCTGAGATTAAGGTCCCAGGATTGGAGTGTGACAGGTCTGTTCCTGAAGGAATCACCTTCGTGAACAACACCGTGCTTGAACACCCTGAACGAGGTCTATGCTTCACGGATGAATATGGAGACCTTGCTTTCCAAAGATGGTCTGACATTGACCAAGCAGGGGTCAAAGCAATGGTAACATACCTGATGTTAGCTTCTCCAATACATAGTGGTGCAAACCAAAGGTTCTGTAAGGACCTTCGGGAAAAGATTGAGAAGCATCCTGAGAAACACCTACTGAGATCAAAGAAAGCTAAGATTGAGGGACTTGGCTATCATCTGAACATCTGATCTGCAACAACTATCTTTTTTTTGTTTGTAATTTGTAGGAAAATGTAATAGCTATGAATAAACTGATGTTTTGTTTTTAAAGTTATGTCCTACTTACAATTACAACAAACATTCAGCAAGAGACAATGTACCCTGACAACTCATGCTGAATCAAGTATCACTTAGGCTATTTGAATGTTCAAATAGGGGGAGATTGTTGGGTCACTGAATTCCCCAAATCTTCTAACAAGGATTTGAACATAAAATCCCCTAAGTGTAAACAAGTCACTGAGTGAACAGTAACTCAGTGAGTCACCTTCAGGGAGCTAAGACCGAGCCTATGAAGAAAGGTTCTCTATTCAGTGAGGCGGAACTCAGTGAAGTGTGATCTAAGCCAAGAAGAAGGTGATGGGTTCAGTGAGGATGACAATAACTCACTGAACCCCAATGACTCCTCAACAACTTAAACGTACTAAAGACTGATGACATGAAGACTGAAGTTTTGGCGGGACTAGGCGGGAAAGTCTGAGCTGCTTTATTAAAGTGCCTTATCACTTTAATGTTAGACTTTCCCCAAATGGTTAAAGCCAGTCTGTCATCAGAAAGTGCCTTTTGGATCTAACTTAATAAAGGTTCCTTGCCAGAAGAATAATATCTTTCAAGATATTGTTAAGGAAGCTTTAGATCCAATGTATATTTAGTTGTTCTATACTTGTGTATAAATAGGAAGCAAATGTGAGGAGTAAAAGTTGACAAGTTTGTGCAATTAATGCAAAGCATTCACAAACCACTTTTACTCCTCCAAAGAACAACACAAGCCCCTGAGATAGCTCAGTGGGTAATTTAAGTTGTCACTCACTTAGTTGAGTTTAGCGAGGAGTCCATACCATACTTGTCAATTCAACCCCAAGTGTTATTCCGCAAACACTTGGGTACGATTCTTTTTGATTAACTTCTAATAAAGAATTAAACGTTGGAAAAATATTATCTCTTTTGTTTACATTTCTTTATAGTTAATCATTTTCTACATTTGTGTTCAAGTCATATGACTTGGTTACTTTAACTTCTTAGTTACGGTTAACCAAGTGAAAGGGACCAACATATATTCGTGTAACCCAGGCATAGGGTCGAATAGTTTCTATTAGAAAGTGAGACCACGATTTCAAGTGAATATCCGGTACCTTTATTGATTATCTTAACTCTAATCTGGGAACTGTTTTAGTAACAACAACCAACAGTTTTTAGATATTGTTGTGAGTATTCAGATTCATTGTATGGGAATTTATTTTACATAAACTATAATGATAATTTAACTACTTTCTACTCACAAACTACTTTCTGCTCACAATCCTTTTGAAAATGTTGTGTATAATCGAGTAGTCTAATTTGAAGTAGTAGTTTTAGCATACATGGATAAAGAAGTTTGGCACATAGGAAGCTCTAACCTATTCATAAACAGGAAACATACCCATTCAGGATAGTTAACATATAACTGCATATAGAGTTATAAAGAATTGGGAGATTATATCAAATGTTATAGACACGAATTATAACTAAAAGGTAGAAAGCCATGCATGGTTACTCGAAAAAAACGTTAAACTCTGCTTCATATACTAACTGTTGTAACACTACCGCCGGCCATGCTCTTTTTTGCTCTAATGATGGTGATACTCCTTCCATCGCCTATAAACATTAATTAATTTCGTTTTGCTGCTTGGAATTTGAAAGTTCTCACTATACACCTCGTCTTTAACTTAACAATGTACCTGCTTTGGCTTCAAAGTTGTATACTTTCCACTACCATTCGCTGCCACAGTAACGTCTGGAGTCACTCCCCCTAAATGCAACTATATTTAGTTTCTTTTAGATAGCTGCTCGGGCCATAGTCTTTGAATCCAGTTTTGCCTTAAGCTGGAGCCTCGGTCTCTAAGCTACTTATGCTATGTCGCTTTCCTAATTTTCCTTTTACCATTATATAAGCATCATGTTGGCAAAGCTAGCTCTATCCCAGAACCTATATTTAGGCTCTTATCACCATTGACTACTACGGTTGATGATGTGTTTTTCTGCTTTGAGGCATCAAGTGCAGCTGGATTGCATTTCAATTTTCATTACTTACTGCAACTATCATATAAATTCTTTAACATGTGCATATCGGCATATCATATGAATGATAAATGTTTTCTTAAAAGAGCCCATATTATAGTGTACAATTATAAATTAAATCAGATGAACTTTATAAGAATGACAGGCAAAAACTATTGCGTTTGTTATTGCTGTATATGTAAACTATCTATCGTGCAACGAAATTCCACAAGTCGAATAAGTCGTTAGGTACCTTAGATAGTATTCTAAATTTCTAACTAATGACACATTAGCATTTGTATTGTAAAATTGATCACCCTGATATGAGCATGATGGAAATCAGCCACAGCTCCACCCTTTTTCAAATTAGCTAAAAAACACTAAACTCACATCAAACATTGACAAATTTTCATTTGTCAACATACCTATATAATTTAACTTTATATATAATAAATTCTTTGAATATACATGCCTAAGGCACTGTGATAAATTGCATACCCAGACAACAGTTGAAGGAACTTAGCTTGTCCTAAATTTGTGTGAAGTAAAGCTTTATCAGTTTATCTAAGAAGCTTGAAATATATGGACAACTCTAGGTTACTTATGTAACTATATATCAAAAATGAGAATACAGTGAACTTATGTCGACGCCTCCATTATTTAGTCACAACAATGTTGCTGGATAAATAACGAATGTCTTACATACCATTCCCCTATCAGATTGTTCACAATTATCCACACCGTACTTGGCACAGATTTAGCTTCAAGATCAAAAATCCATATAAAATATTGTACGGTATTCAATATAATATTATATGGATTACAGTAACATATCAATCCATATGATATCTCCTCCAAAATTTAATAATTGTGGCACCAAATCCATAGTAATTAACTAATTACACTAACATTTGAACTACCAATGAACTTGAGAAGGAAACCATGATCACCGATGATTTTGGTTGCTCAAATATTTTGGATTAGAGTTTTAATTTTTGCGTATATAAATTCGCCAACATGGATTCTTCAACAGGAATTTTGGTATATAAATACTGGAATGAAATAAGGGTCGTCACTTTACGATTCTCAGAAGGAATTTTGATTCTTCATTGGATTCAATATGAGCGGCCGTTGTTGTTTTCTATTTTACAATTAGGTCAAAATATAAACGACTATCACTCAGGTACATGTGTATTTAACCCTTTATTTCTCAATCTCAACTAAAAAACGAAAATCATCCAATTTTGACATAATTAAGAAATACATAGCCCTAATGGGTTCTTCTCTTCATAGTTTCTATTGGGATTCTGATTTAGCCTTATCTAAATCAACTTCGACAAAACGTCTTCAGTTTCAAGTACTGACATATGGGCAGTCTTTTGCTTTTTTCCTTGTCGTTTATATGTCTGTTCTTTGTTGCCTTACCATATTTGCTTAAAGCTTGTTGATAAAAGTTGGAATCCGGACCTATAATTAAAATAGCCTTTTTAAAATGGTCAAAATTTGCAACCTACATGCAGTAATCAAGAATAAAAACATCTATTACAAATCATTTGAAGACTATCTGAAGCAAAATCCATTAAATATAAGACATACCAATAGCCAATAAAGAAAATATAGAATAAAATAGGTTACCTGATCTTCAACAAATAGTCATGGACGCGTACACGAATCTCCTTGACAGAAAGTATTGAAGGAGTTGGCACTGCTTAAACCCGTGCGGGAGCTACCTGGAGACATTTGAGGACTTTGTGGGGCCTGATACGCTAGTCGGTTTTGTTCCCATAATGCTATGATATAATCATATGTGCTAATTCCCTATCATCATTTAACAAGGTTTAATTATTAGTTTTTCAGCTCATGGTATTCATAGATAGCAAAAGAAACAAAGAAAAAGAAATTAAAGACATGATTTGTACTTATTAGAAATAAACAGTTTTAATATTTGAGTAATTAAGAATGTTTTAGTTTTTATATATTGAACTAAGATTAAAATACGGATTGTGGTAAAGTGCCATCTGGTGTTAGGAAAGTTAAGAAGAAGCAAGTGAAGGACGAACTGGATTGTATTAAATAGGCTGAGAAGAAAAAGAGACGGTTAGAGAAAGCCCTTTCGGCATCAGCAACCATTATCTCTGAATTTGAGAAGAAGAACCAGAAGAAGAAAGAAGAGCAACAAAGGTTGGATGAAGAGTGTGTTGCAATAGCTGAAGCTGTTGCTCTGCAAGTCCTAATTGGTAAAGAATCACACAAATCATGTGTTCTAAATGCATATATGGGTTGTGTTTCTGGTGGATGTGGAGGATCTAAATACCAGTGGAATGGACACGGGTTGAGTGATGACAGGTATGTTCAGCACCGTATGTTGTGGAGAGAGATTGGGAAGCTGCTGAGGATATTTCTCGATACAAATTGCTGATGATGGTTTCAATGCCTTAGTTTCTAACAGAATTCTCAGAGGTTGAATCAAGTGTTACGTGTGATCCGATGATGGCTTATTTTGTTTGTATTCACGGTGAAATCATTCTCTAAAATGTTGTGTTCGAGTGTTTGGGGCGCTATCTCTTACCCTCAATTTGTTATTTTGATGACTTGTGTAACGACAAGTTTTACTATCTCACATATGTCTCCAACAAACCTTGAACCGACAACCTCGTTGTTGATGGGCCACTCACATACCGATGGGCTAACAAAAGACTGATGGGAAAAGGACTAAATTTGAGAGTTTCAAGAACATGTGTGATGCTACATTTGGAGTTGTGGACAATAACTTTCAGGATCGGGCGCATAATCAACTGTGTACATCTCATAATCTTATGAACAAACCACTGATCACATAAAAAAAGAAGATGTGAGTGTGACATTACCTGCACTACGTACTCTTGTTCCACACCTTTGCGCTGCAGCTTCTTGGTGTGTCGTCACTTCCCATCTTGTGATCTCCTCTTCTGCCGCAGTAATATATATATCATTAGCCCTTTAACCTGCACCACGGGAAAGTAATTAAATATTTAAATTAACAATTTCAAACCTACAACCGTTGACACGAAATAGTAAGAGATGCTATCATCTTCTTGCATGCTTCGTTCTTACAAATCAAGGTTCCAATTCTTTTGATAAATGAAAATATTTTTAAACACCAAAAAACACTTATATGTTCAGATAAAATTCATTAATGACACTGATTCAAATATAAGCTAGGTTAACAGAACATATTATGCTCTAAATATAAGACCTCTAATTTCGTGTTTTTTGGTCCTGCAATAGATATCAATATATAAAAGAAGGTTTCACAGAATCCAACAAATGAACACAATACATTATTAAAGTTTTACACTTAACCCGCGATGGTGTGTAAGTTGCAAGACCATACACCAAGAAGCAAGTAATCTATAATCATAATTAGTAAGAAAAAAAATGCATGAGTTTCACAGGTAGATATACCTTTCTACTATGAAGACTGCATCGTGGACCCTCAACCACTATGTCACTAACATCTTTCTTGAAGAAAAAAATAGCTATGGATTATTAGGTAATGCAGTGGTATATGGGTGATATACAAAACCACTCATAACAATTTAAAGGAACCAATGGCATCAATTTGTATCAACAAAAAAATCACTTCCTTGAATACCTTTAATCGCCTCTTTAACTGATCATACTATTTATCAGTCATTATCGGTTTACCAGATACATAAGCCATTGCAGTTTCTAAAAACTTCTGTTCGTCAAAGCCTGCAATATATATAGCACAACACAAAGAGGTTATATACATAAAACATTGAAGTATTTGCATAGTTTTATAAGTGACATGAAAAACAATTACAGGGAATCCATACTTACACTATAAGAAACAGGAGAACAGGCGACGAACGTAATCCCGTCGACACAATGTCGACAGGACGGTGCAGAAAACGACAAAAAATCCGATTGACCGAAGCCAAGTGCGTTGAATTTTTGGGGTTAACATGATCCCGTCGACATGTCGACGGGGCCATATTGGTCAAAATTTCCAACCTCAATAATTATCAAAACTTTGGCGCTAACTTATCCTGCCTTTATAATCCCGTCGACATATCGACGGGATGATATTAAAAATGAATTATTACGTAATTAACATTTGATTAGCGTTAATTACGTGTTTGGTTTAACGGCACCGTCGACATGTCGACGAGATTATAAAGTAAAAAATAATAATACTAAATTAGTGGTCAATATAAATGGCGGGATTTTTCTCGCGTGTTTTGTCCCGTCGACATGGGTTGTTTCGTTTGATCTGTTCTTTTGGTTGTCAAGTTGTTTAGTTTGAGTTGTTTCGTTTGGTTGTCGAGTTGTTTAGTTTGAGTTGTTTCCTTTGGTTGTCGAGTTGTTTAGTTTGGTTGTCGAGTTGTTTAGTTTAAGTCTGTATGAAAATGCATGTGGTTGAGAACTCTTGCTTGTTTTAAATAAACAGTTTGCCTTCATGTTTGATAATTGTGATATTGTTCATTCAGTTCTATTATTTGTGCGTACGAATTTAAAATATAAAGGACGTTCAACATCAGTTACCACAACAACAACATTTTATTAAACAACAACAATAACATCAACAACAGCAGCAAACAACATCAACAACAACAACAATAACAACGATAACAGCAACAGCAACAACAGCAGCAGCAACAGCAACAACAATAGTACTACATATGAAATTTATCCATGTCACCTAAAAGGTCATGTGGTATTGCATCCGACTGACATGCGTGGTCATGGTTGTCGGGATACGTTGCCATTTCAAGTTTTGCCTCCAACATCCTTATTTTTTAGAGTAGCAACTGATTTTGTGCCTCAAACATGTTTATAAGTGACATGAAAAACAATTACAGGGAATCCATACTTAATTAGCATTACGACACTGCTTCCTTCCCACATCAGTTCGTCTTTGAGGTTATCGAATTCCACATTTGACATGATAGCTTAGAATGACTGCACGGGAAACATATGACATTAACCACTAATGAAAAAAGTTGTGAAAATAAATTAAATATGGTGTGGATGGTTACTTGTAACTCTTGAAGAAGTTGTTGTTCCATTTTTCCAGTTGTCTTCTTTTCTTGTTTATCTAAGCTGCAATAAAGTTTATAACTTTTCATATGTAACATGGAAAAAAGATTTTAAAAAATCAAATAATTAAGAATAAAATTAAAAATTAAAAATTCTATGTAGCCAAATCATTACAAAATTTAGAATATTTGAATAAAATTTACAATATGTAGTCAAGAATATTGTACATCATATTATCTTTATAAAATATATGACAACTGGCAAAATAGGGAGCCGTTTTTAAAACACGCATTACATTAAAAATTATAATTTTGGAATTTTTGAAAAGTTAATTGTGACGAGATGTTTATGAACGTTGAAATGTGATTTTTGATCGTACGTTATTTATGGGATTTATTATTTACTTATGGTTTGGTTCGTTTCGTTCGTGATGGTTTATTTTGAGATTGTTATTTTGGCACTACATTGACTCCGGCACTAGGTTAACCTAACAATTTTAATTATATTTTAATATGGGTTCGGATATTATTATTTTTGGAACGGTTTCGGTTTGAGAAAGTTGTTTGATTATTTAAGGTTTCGGGTTTGGCCGTGTATTTACACCGGGCTACTTAACCCACCACTACACCTCACTATTATTATTATTATTATTATTATTACTTAAGTTTTTTTATAATAAGAGTAAATTGCATAAAATCGTCCTTGTGGCTGCAACACAACACAAAAACACCAACACCCTCACCAACTTTATTACTCTCTCTCTCTCTCTTCAAACACAACCATCACCACCGCACCCTAATCACCACCATAGCACCACCACCGCCACTCCTACAACAAAAATAACACCACCATCATAACCATCTTTTCATGATCTATCTATTGGTATAAACCACGCGCGATTTGGACCACTATAACACCTATTTCGAATTTAATCTCCACGTATTCATCACCACTTTTTCGTATTTCTTGAAGTTACATTCGATTTGGCCTTGGATTTGAAGGTAGGTCGAGTTTTGACTCGAGTTTTGGGTTCGAACCATGACCTAGGGTCACGAATTTCATTTTCTTTTCGGGTTTCATGGTTATTGATACAAGATTCAAGTGGGTTTTGATAATAATAAGTAAAATGGAAGTTTGGTATCCGGGTTCATGCTTCTCGATGGGTCGAGACTCGACCGAGAGCTTATGCTCTCGGTTTGGATGATTGTTGTGATGTTTTCTTGACCATTCGGTGTATTTGTGATCTTTGGTGCTCATTTGTGATGTTCGGATTGTTTGGTTGGGTTCGGAGGACCCTTGTGGTCGTTGGTTTTCTTGGCCGACACCCCCCAAGGGGGCTATTTTGGGTTCGGTTTAGCTCAAGGAGCTAGCCGAGACCTATGGGTCTCGGGCGTGGCTCCCGTATCATGTTTCGAGCATATTTTGACCCGGGTTGACTTGGTAACTCAACCCGTAACTTATTTGGTTTTCGGATATATCGTCACTTGTCGATTTATTATTATTGTTTTTGTCATGGTTGTGAGGTTTGGACCTTGGTACTTATTGGAATATTACTTGGACTTGAGTGGGATATTTGGATTTGCGAGTTATTTTGGAGATGTGTTGTCGAGTGTGGAATTGGGGACCGATTGTGAGACGGTCATTAGATGACAGAGATAGGTTAGTTGGGTGCCGTAGTCGGACCCTCATGTCGTAGCACGTGGATATGGGATTGATTGGACGGAGATGATATATATATTTTTTTGACTTGATACTTATTTTGGACTTGGACTATGAGCCGAGAGTCATGACTCGGACATGTGACCAAACTCTATGACTCGATAAATATTTAAAAGTCAATATTAAAAATAATACTCGTAATACTATTATTGAGAATATAATCGTTTATATACGTATATAGACGTGTTAAACGTGTATATATATATATATATATATATATATATATATATATATATATATATATATATATATATATATATATATATATATATAAATAAATAAATGCGTATATTAATAATAAAACGATCACGAGTAAACTTTATAACAAAATAACGATAGTTATTATGCTATGTAAATAGTGTAATAAATGTCGGACTATTGTTATAAATAATAACTATATATATAATGGCGAAATAATAAGTCGGGTAAATAATAATTAAAAACGTGATTTTGTTTATAAATCTAGAAACTTATCGAGTTATACGAGTGTTGGTTATTTAAAGTCCAAGTGGGCCTATATTGTGACTTTGTGTGGTCACGGATATATGACGATTAATATAAACATTTTCTATTGCAAGTGACTTATTTAACCGACGGATTAGATCGAGTTATTTGATTATATAAAATGAGTATATTAATGGCATCGTATCCCACGACGCCCATAGGATGTGGTATATGTTTTAGGGTAATAAATTACTATATATCTCGTGGAATTTGGCCGATTCGACGATATATATAGGGAATTTATAGGACTATGATATATACCAAATAGAATTCTTTGTGCTATGTGCTTTAGGTTGGGTATAATTTTGGAACGATATATTACGTAAATAAATATGGGAGATTACCAAATCGACGGATTTGATAAGCTTGGATGATTATTTAAATAATATGTTGGGCTAATATTAGACCTATAGTTGGTTTATTATTTCGTTCATTGTGGCTTTTGGTTTCAGTTGTGTCGACCCTTCACCCATATGGATACCAAACGTCGAATTTCAAATTAATATGAATTTAATTCGAGAAATGGAAATCTTTGGAAAGTAAAACGGAATACGTTCGGGAATGGGAATATTTGATTTTGAGGAAAAGATTTCTGAACGAGTTTGATATTGTTAGGAAGTGCCGAGTCTGTAGTCGCCGTTACGTGAGTTGTTTGTGTTGCTTACGTCTTTCTTCTATCGATTTCTTTTGAGAATTTTCTGGACTTGAGGTGAGTCATAGCCCCACTTTTACTCTTGAACTTTGTTTTCAATACATGGGGTGAGAAACGTGCAAATGTTTTATGTGGACTATTATCGCTTTATTTATTTATTTCAAAACTTGCTATTCTTATAGAACTAGGTAGGATTAAGCGAGGCCTAGTCCCGAACTAGGTAAGCTATTGATTTGATTGTTGAGCGAGGCTTAGTCCCGAACTAGGTAAGCTATTAGATTGGTTATAGAGCGAGGCCTAGACTTGAGCTAGGTAAGCTATTGATTGGATTGATTTGAGCTATAGCGTGCACCTATAGGTTTGATTTGATTTGGTTGATTTGATTTGGTTGATTTGATTCGGTTGGATTATTTTGGTTGGATTATTTTGGTTGGATGATTGAGGCCTAGTCTAGCTAGCAAGCGTTTTGCGTATATGTCCACTATATCGAATTATGAATTTAAACCTATGATCTCACCAGCGAAAGCTGACTTTTAGCATGTTTTCTCAGGTAATTAAGTGATGCTCTATGGATGCTTGGGATTGGAGGCTTGGCATTGGCACCGGTTATGGATCTATATTTCTAAAACTCTGATAACTATTGTGGACCTATATTTATTTCTTTTGGGCCTGACTTTGGATAATTTTGGGATAAATGTAAACTTTAAAACCCCGCGTGGTTGTATTTTTATTATGTTTACTTTATCTCGTTCTTTCATGACTTTGAATGGATACCAATCCCCGTAGCACCCCGAAAGCTTGTTGAGTCTTCCGCTGTACCAAATTTTGGGGGTGTTACAGATTGGTATCAGAGCCAAGGTTATAGAGAACTAGGTAAATAGACACATAAACTATAACCGATTTTTATAGAAAACGATCCTCGACCATTGCCCGCCAAGCCGAAGCATCATTATTTATTATTGAGGAATTATGAGATTATTGAGATGATTATTAGATTTGGGATTTCTTGAGATAATTTGAGGATTTGAGGTTTATTGATTTGGTTATATGATGGCGTTTTGAGGAATTATATGGCTTAATTGTTTTATGAATGGTTTTAGTAATGCGGTATTTTAAATCTTTCTTGGTTATATATGATTTGGGATTATGTGATGATGTTGATACGGTATTTTGAGTTCGCGGTTTAGTTATTTTGAAACACTTACACCTACCCTATGCCGTTGTCACAGACTATGGCCTCCCGTACGCCCGATGTTGTTGAGGATATTCTTACTACACCGGTATTGCCATCACAGTTCACCATGGCTCCTGATGACCCTTACCAGGTTGCCATGCATTCAGCTACAGTGACACCGACAGGTTCTACTTCAGCACCACCTGCTGCATCTACGCAGGGACCCTCATCTTCTCTAGGGCTCCTTGGTACATCGAGGCAGCTTACTCTTCATCAGACTTTGGCTCATGTGGCTTCACGTTTTGCCCACCGAGCTACGACACGTATGTCGGTACGCCCTACTTCACCACCCTTACAGATAGATGCTCACTCTCTTCTGTCAGAGGCGCCACCTGCATCATTGCGTCGTCATCCTAGATCACCTACCCCTTCACCACATGGTTCACCTGTTAGGAGACAACGATTGACGATGTACTCTTCCGATGAGGAGGAGGAGGAGTACGAGGGTGAGGATGAGGCTGATGACCCTCAGGAGGCTGAGCAGGGTGATGATGATGACCCTGAGGAGGAGGATGACCCTCAGGAGGAGGAGATGCCTGATGATGATAATTTGTTAGTGCCGCCAGCTCAGGCTGAGGAGCCTGATTCACCTATACATCCGATTGAGCCTGTTTCACCTGATCATCCATTTTTGTTTGAGTTGCCACCTGGTAGTCCCGTTGAGTCGGATGCACCTTCTGAGGTTTCTGCTGAGCATGCAGAGTTAGGTGAGACATGTAGGATGTGGGCTCAGATTACTGATCTTGGCGAGAGAGTTGCACGTATATCTGATTGACTTGAGAGAGTTATTGGAGAGTTTATAGCGGATCTGAGAGTTGATATGACTGTGGTTGTGGGAAGGACGACTGAGATGAGGAGAGTTTTGATGGAGGTTCACGAGCATATTGAGAGTTTACAGCGAGGTTTTATTACAGCTCGAGAGGCCGACCGCAAGTTATGGCAAAGGAATGCCGAGCTGGAGAAGGAGGTGGCTGACCTCAAGAGAGACAGAGACACCCATAGTGTTGAGTTAGGATCATTATGGAGAGATCTTGATGGCTTGAGGCAGGAGTTGAGGAGCCTCCGCCAGCAGCGTGGCTAGATGTTTGAGCTATGTTATCTTGTTGCTTTCCTAACCGAGGAGTGTTCGGTTGGAAAAGCTAGTTATCCCATTTCGATGTATTTTCAGTTGATTTCCCGTATTGTTGGAACGATTATTATCTTTTGTGTTTTAGGAAGTTGAAACGATGTTGGATCTTTATTGTATGGTTGATGGTTATTATTATATGGTATTATGTGGTTTTTGGATATTATGGAAATTGAGTTCCTATTCGCCTTATTGATGTCTTGTGGTGTATTGTTGATATTCTTTCCATGACTTGGCTTCGTTGATTAAATTCTTGTTGAGCATATGATAAGTTCTATCGGAGACTCACGAACTTGTATGATGTTTCAGATCAATGGCCCCACGACGAAACCCTGTTAGAGCTACCAGAACTGGTCCTGCAACGACTACCCCTGGTCGTCGAGGACGTCGTCCTACTCGCAATGTTGAGACCCCTACTCCTGATAACCTGGACACTACTAACCACAACAACAGGAATCAAAATGTTGATGTTCAGGGAGACAATGATCATGTTCCACTTAATGCACCTACTGTGGATCAAGCAATGATCAATCAACTTGTGGAGCAACGAGTTGCTGAGTTACTAGCTGAGTCGAATCATTCCAACAATTCTGCTGGAACATTTCCACCTGTTCGTGCTAATGGATGTAACTACAAGGAGTTTAAGATTTGTGGACCCGTTGAGTTTGGTGGAACTGAAGGAGTGGTCTACTTGGTTAGGTGGATAGAGAAGACTGAGTCAGTGTTTAATGTCAGTGGTTGTGCGGAGAATACGAAGGTAAAGTTTGCTTCTTTTACTTTCAAGGATGAAGCTTTAACTTGGTGGAACAATTACCGTAACTCGGTTGGGAGTGATGTGGCTTATGCTATGACTTGGGAGCAATTTAAGTCTTTGCTGATTCAGACTTACTGCCCAAGGAATGAGATTAAGAAGCTGGAGATTGAGTTCTGGAACCATAAGGTGAAAGGTACCGATATGGCAACTTACAATCGCCGTTATCGAGAGTTAGCCTTACTTTGTCCCGATATGGTTAGGACTGAGACACAAAGGATTGAGAGGTATACCGATGGGTTGCCGGTAGCTACAAGGAACGATGTGATTTCTGCTAAGCCTGCAAACATTCATGAGGCTATCACTATCGCTCAACAATTGATGGACTCTTTGGCATTGGAAGAAGCTGAAAAAGACAAGAATGGAAAGAGGAAGAGGGATGATCACTCTAAGGGTAATGATCGTCGAAACAAGCGACAAACAACTGCTAGAGCTTATGCTATGGGAGATGGAGATAAGAAGAACTACAATGGAGATGCACCCAAATGTAACCGATGTTACAAGCATCATTCTGGTCGATGTACTGTGATGTGCAAGAATTGCTCTAAGATGGGACACATAGCTAAGGATTGTAGAGCTCGACCACTTGTTATGGTTCAAGCTACTCCTGAAACTATGAGCAAGGCTAATGTTACCTGCTATGGATGTGGAAAGAAGGGACATTATAGGAATGAGTGTAGGAAATCGTGGAACCGAGGAAATCAAGGATCGGGTGGTAATGGGTACAATAATGGAAACCGTGGAGCTGGAGGAAATCGTGGATGACAAGATAATGGGGACCAACGTGTGGAAGCTGGAGCTGCTCATGGGAGAGTGTATGCACTTGGGAACGAGAGAGGAGAAGATCCGAACGTCGTTACTGGTACGTTCCTTCTCAATAATCGTTATGCTTCCATACTATTTGATATTGGTGCCGATAAGAGTTTTGTGTCCACTAAGTTTACACCCTTACTAGAGAAACCCCCGATGGCCTTAGGAATTGGTTATGATGTAGAGTTAGCAAATGGGAACATAGAGAGAATTAGGACTATCATTCGCGGTTGCACGTTAAACTTTCTGAATCGTCCTTTCAACATAGATCTTCTACCCGTCACACTAGGGAGTTTTGATGTCATTATTGGTATGGATTGGTTGTCGAAGTATCGTGCTCATATAATTTGCGATGAGAAGATCGTGCGTGTGCCATACGGCAAGGAGATTCTGAACATACCAGGAGATAGAAAGGATTTGAGAGGCCCATCTAGATTAGCGGTCATATCTTACACTAAGTTGCCGAAGCTAATGGGGAAAGGATGTTACCTTTTCTTAGCTCAAATTTCTGAGAAAGGAGAGAAGGAGAAGAAGGAAAGGTGCATTGGAGATGTACCTATAGTTCGTAATTTTTCGGATGTGTTTCCCGATGATTTGCCGGGAATCCCGCCTACTAGACAAGTGGAGTTTCAGATTGAGATGATACCTGGTGCTGCACCTGTAGCACGAGCGCCTTATCGTCTTGCACCTACTGAATTGGAAGAGTTGTCGAAACAATTAGCGGAGTTAGCCGAGAAGGGATTTATAAGACCAAGTTCTTCACCTTGGGGAGCCCCAATCTTATTTGTGAAGAAGAAGGATGGATCGTTTCGCATGTGTATTGATTATCGAGAGTTGAACAAGTTAACGGTGAAGAATAGATACCCGTTACCGAGGATCGATGATTTGTTCGATCAGCTTCAAGGATCGAGTGTGTATTCGAAGATCGATTAGAGATCGGGATATCATCAGCTTCGAGTTCGCGAGGAAGATATTCCGAAAACGGCTTTCAGAACCCGTTACGGGCATTACGAGTTTCAGGTGATGCCGTTTGGGTTGACGAACGCACCGGCGGTATTCATGGACCTCATGAATTGGGTGTGTAAGCCTTACTTAGATAAGTTTGTGATTGTGTTCATCGATGACATTCTGATTTATTCGAAGAGTGAGAAGGAGCATGAGGAGCATCTAAGACTTATCTTAGAATTGCTCAGGAAGGAGAAACTGTAGCCAAGTTTTCGAAATGTGAATTTTGGATTCCGACAGTACAATTTCTGGGTCATGTGATCGATAGACAAGGAGTTCATGTAGACCCTGCTAAGATCGAAGCGATTAAAGATTGGGCTGCACCTATGACCCCAACAGAAGTTCATCAATTTTTGGGATTAGCCGGTTATTACCGAAGATTCATTGAGGGATTTTCGAAGATAGCAAAACCGTTGACCAAATTGACTCAAAAGAGTGTTAAGTATGAATGGGGAGATAAGGAAGAGGAAGCATTTCAGTTACTTAAGGAAATGTTGTGTATTGCTCCTATCTTAGCGTTACCTGAAGGTAACGAGGACTTCGTCGTCTATTGTGACGCTTCTCATAAAGGTTTGGGAGCTGTATTAATGCAACGAGAGAAGGTGATAGCTTATGCTTCTCGACAGCTCAAGAAGCACGAGAAGAACTACACCACCCATGATTTGGAGTTAGGTGCCGTGGTTTTTGCCTTGAGGATATGGAGACATTACTTGTATGGAACCAAGTGTGTAGTGTTTACTGACCACAAAAGTCTGCAACACATTTTGAACCAAAAAGAGCTCAACATGAGACAACGACGTTGGATTGAGTTGCTAAGCGATTATGATTGTGAAATTCGCTACCATCCGGGTAAATCAAACGTCGTTGCTGATGCTCTTAGTCGAAAGGAGAGAATTCCACCGTTACGAGTTAGGTCATAAGGAATGACTATCGTATCGCCATTACCGTCTCAAATATTGGAAGCTCAAACGGAAGCGTTGAAAGCAGAGAATCGAGCTGCTGAGAACATATTTGGGATGGCAGAAAATGAGAAGGGATTTGTTAAGCGTTCTGATGGAGTATTATGTTTTGGAGAGCGAAGTTGGGTACCATCGTATGGAGGAATCCGAGAGTTGATTATGCACGAGTCGCATAAGTCAAGATACTCTATTCATCCTGGGTCTGACAAGATGTACCAGGATTTGAAAAAGTTATATTGGTGGCCAAATATGAAGGCAGATATAGCATTGTATGTTAGTAAGTGTTTGACATGTTCGAAAGTTAAGGCAAAACATCAAAAACCATCAGGATTATTGACGCAGCCAGAACTCCCGGTATGGAAATGGGAGCGGATTACGATGGACTTTATTACCAAATTACCAAAGACAGCTAGCGGTTGCGAGGCTATATGGGTAATTATGGATCGTTTGACTAAGTCTGCTCATTTCCTGGCGATTAGTGAAGACGATAGTGTTGATAAACTTGCAAGGTTGTATGTAAAGGAGATTGTTTCTCGTCATGGAGTTCCGATATCGATTATTTCTGATCGCGACAGCCGTTTCACGTCAGCATTTTGGCGATCACTTCAAACCGCTTTGGGGACGAGACTTGATATGAGTACTGCATATCACCCCCAAACCGATGGTCAAAGTGAGAGAACTATTCAGACTTTGGAGGATATGCTTCGTGCATGCATCATAGACTTTGGTAAAGGCTGGGAGAAATATCTACCCGTTGCGGATTCTCCTACAACAATAGCTACCACACAAGTCTTAAGGCTGCACCATTTGAAGCTTTGTATGGTCGTAAATGTCGTTCGCCTATTGGTTGGGCAGAAGTTGGAGATAGCCAACTCACAGGCCCTGAGCTTATTTTGGAAACTACTGAAAAGGTAACGCAAATTCGAGATCGACTGCAAGCAGCTAGAGATAGACAGAAAAGCTACGCCGATCAGAGGCGTAAACCCCTAGAATTCCAGGTTGGAGACAAAGTGATGCTGAAAGTCTCGCCTTGGAAGGGTGTGATACGTTTTGGGAAACGTGGGAAACTAAATCCCCGCTACATAGGACCATTTCTTATTTTGGAAAGAATTGGGCCCGTAGCTTATCGATTGGAATTGCCAATGGAATTGAATAAAGTGCATGATGTGTTTCATGTTAGCAATCTGAAGAAATGTCTTTCGGAGGAAACGCCAGTTATACCAATCAAGGATATTCGTGTGGATGAGAGTTTGAATTTCGTGGAAGAGCCGATTGAGATATTGGAATTCGCGACATGGACCGGAATTCACGTGGGAACGTGAGGATGAGTTTCGAAAGAGGTATCCGAAGCTTTTTACTTCGTAGATGGTTTGTTCCGAGAGAAACCCGGGACGGGTTTCTTCTGAGGCCGGGAGAATGTGACAACTGGAAAAATAGGGAGCCGTTTTTAAAACCCGCATTACATTAAAAATTATAATTTTGGAATTTTTGAAAAGTTTATTGTGACGAGATGTTTATGAACGTTGGAATGTGATTTTTGATCGTACGTTATTTATGGGATTTATTATTTACTTATGGTTTGGTTCGTTTCGTTCGTGATGATTTATTTTGAGATTGTTATTTTGGCACTACATTGACTCCTGCATTAGGTTAACCTAAAAATTTTAATTATATTTTAATATGGGTTCGGATATTATTATTTTTGGAATGGTTTCGGTTTGAGAAAGTTGTTTGGTTATTTAAGGTTTCGGGTTTGGCCGTGTATTTACACCGGGCTACTTAACCCACCACTACACCTCACTATTATTATTATTATTATTATTACTTAAAGTTTTTTTTTTTTTTTTTTTTTTTTTTTTTTTTTTTTTTTTTTTTTTTAATTTTATAATAAGAGTAAATTGCATAAAATCGTCCTTGTGGCTGCAACACAACACAAAAACACCAACACCCTCACCAACTTTATTACTCTCTCTCTCTCTCTCTCTCTCTCTCTCTCTCTCTCTCTCTCTTCAAACACAACCATCACCACCGCACCCTAATCACAACCATAGCACCACCACCGCCACTCCTACAACAAAAATAACACCACCATCTTAACCATCTTTTCACGATCTATCTATTGGTACAAACCACGAGCGATTTGGACCACTATAACACCTATTTCGAATTTAATCTCCACGTATTCATCACCACTTTTTTGTATTTCTAGAAGTTACATTCGATTTGGCCTTGGATTTGAAGGTAGGTCGAGTTTTGACTCGAGTTTTGGGTTTGAACCGTGACCTAGGGTCACGAATTTCATTTTCTTTTCGGGTTTCATGGTTATTGATACAAGATTCAAGTGGGTTTTGATAATAATAAGTAAAATGGAAGTTTGGTATCCGGGTTCATGCTTCTCGATGGGTCAAGACTCAACCGAGAGCTTATGCTCTCGGTTTGGATGATTGTTGTGATGTTTTCTTGACCATTCGGTGTATTTGTGATCTTTGGTGCTCATTTGTGATGTTCGGATTGTTTGGTTGGGTTCGGAGGACCCTTGTGGTCGTTGGTTTTCTTGGCCGACACCCCCCAAGGGGGCTGTTTTGGGTTCGGTTTGGCTCAAGGAGCTAGCCGAGACCTATGGGTCTCGGGCGTGGCTCCCGTATCATGTTTCGAGCATATTTTGACCCGGGTTGACTTGGTAACTCAACCCGTAACTTATTTGGTTTTCGGATATATTGTCACTTGTCGATTTATTATTATTGTTTTTGTCATGGTTGTGATGTTTGGACCTTGGTACTTATTGGAATATTACTTGGACTTGAGTGGTATATTTGGATTTGCGATTTATTTTGGAGATGTGTTGTCGAGTGTGGAATTGGGGACCGATTGTGAGACGGTCATTAGATGACGGAGATAGGTTAGTTGGGTGCCGTAGTCGGACCCTCATGTTGTAGCACGTGGATATGGGATTGATTGGACGGAGATGATATATTTATTTTTTTGACTTGATACTTATTTTGGACTTGGACTATGAGCCGAGAGTCATGACTCGGACATGTGACCAAACTCTATGACTCGATAAATATTTAAAAGTCAATATTAAAAATAATATTCGTAATACTATTATTGAGAATATAATCGTTTATATACGTATATAGATGCGTTAAACGTATATATATATATATATATATATATACAAATGCGTATATTAATAATAAAACGATCACGAGTAAACGTTATAACAAAATAACGATAGTTATTATGCTATGTAAATAGTGTAATAAATTTCGGACTATTGTTATAAATAATAACTATATATATAATGGCGAAATAATAAGTCGGGTAAATAATAATTAAAAACGTGATTTTGTTTATAAATCTAGAAACTTATCGAGTTATACGAGTGTTGGTTATTTAAAGTCCAAGTGGGCCTTATATTGTGACTTTGTGTGGTCACGGATATATGACGATTAATATAAACATTTTCTATAGCAAGTGACTTATTTAATCGACGGATTAGATCGAGTTATTTGATTATACAAAATGAGTATATTAATGGGCATCGTATCCCACGACGCCCATAGGATGTGGTATATGTTTTAGGGTAATAAATTACTATATATCTCGTGGAATTTGGCCGATTCGACGATATATATAGGGAATTTATAGGACTATGATATATACCAAATAGAATTCTTTGTGTTATGTGCTTTAGGTTGGGTATAATTTTGGAACGATATATTACGTAAATAAATATGGGAGATTACCAAATTGACGGATTTGATAAGCTTCGACGATTATTTAAATAATATGTTGGGCTAATATTAGACCTATAGTTGGTTTATTATTTCGTTCGTTGTGGCTTTTGGTTTGAGTTGTGTCGACCCTTCACCCATATGGATACCAAACGTCGAATTTCAAAATAATATGAATTTAATTCGAGAAATGGAAATCTTTGGAAAGTAAAACGGAATACGTTCGGGAATGGGAATATTTGATTTTGAGGAAAAGATTTCTGAACGAGTTTGATATTGTTAGGAAGTGCCGAGTCTGTAGTCGCCATTACGTGAGTTGCTTGTGTTGCTTACGTCTTTCGTCTATCGATTTCTTTTGATGATTTTCTGGACTTGAGGTGAGTCATAGCCCCACTTTTACTCTTGAACTTTGTTTTCAATACATGGGGTGAGAAACGTGCAAATGTTTTATGTGGACTATTATCGCTTTATTTATTTATTTCAAAACTTGCTATGCTTATAGAACTAGGTAGGATTAAGCGAGGCCTAGTCCCGAACTAGGTAAGCTATTGATTTGATTGTTGAGCGAGGCCTAGTCCCGAACTAGGTAAGCTATTAGATTGCTTATAGAGCGAGACCTAGACTTGAGCTAGGTAAGCTATTGATTGGATTGATTTGAGCTATAGCGTGCACCTATAGGTTTGATTTGATTTGGTTGATTTGATTCGGTTGGATTATTTTGGTTGGATGATTGAGGCCTAGTCTAGCTAGCAAGCGTTTTGCGTATATGTCCACTATATCGAATTATGAATTTAAACCTATGATCTCACCAGCGAAAGCTGACTTTTAGCACGTTTTCTCAGGTAATTAAGTGATGCTCTATGGATGCTTGGGATTGGAGGCTTGGCATTGGCACCGGTTATGGATCTATATTTCTAAAACTCTGATAACTATTGTGGACCTATATTTATTTCTTTTGGGCCTAACTTTGGATGATTTTGGGATAAATGTAAACTTTAAAACCTCGTGTGGTTGTATTTTTATTATGTTTACTTTATCTCGTTCTTTCATGACTTTGAATGGATACCAATCCCCGTAGCACCCCGAAAGCTTGTTGAGTCTTCCGCTGTACCAAATTTTAGGGGTGTTACAAAATACCAATTAAAAGAACAACAAATAGATAAAGCAAATAATCAAACTGAGTAAATAAAAGAGGCATTGAACAAAGATTAAAAAGACACTCATACCTTAAATTGACCTTGTCCAGCTGTTGTATGCAAGATAGTCAATCCCTGAATGTCACCAAGAATCTCCTTTATCAATTGGGCACTTAAACTAAAAGCCCTGATATCAATTTCAAACAAAATCAAGAAATTAAATATTAAAAATCATACCTTTACGCAAGTAAGAGAGTTCTTGTTCTTACATTAATAACTTATAACAATTATATTCATAATCACTGCAATAACAACTATGTTGTAACAAATATTGTTCAATTTAACTTAGAACCGTCCAATTATTGGTTTAGGTTTCGATTTGGAATAATGAGTTGAATGAAAAATTATTTGATTTTTTTAGTTTTTAGTTTTGACCTTTAACTTTTGTTGATTGCCCCCACGTTTTTAAAGTTTTAGTTTTTTATATTTTTTACAGATATATCTTTTAGCTTAAATTTTTCATAAGAACGAATTTGTAAATATTTTTGCTAAATAAGAAAGTATTTAGGTTTTTTCTGTTAAACAAATATTTTAGAAAAATTAATAATAATATAATAATACTAATTATAGTATGATTTGATTTTTTTGAAATGAAAAAGTCCCCGCTAGGAATTTTGTTTTATTATGAAAAAGATTATGAATTATATTTATGCGTCTTTGGTAAATATTGTTAAAGTGTAATGTTTCATGCAATCCATAAAGCAAAGAAATATGAGATATTTACTCCTTAAAATATGTAATAATTAGGTGGAGAGTTTTTTTACGTAACAAATTTTACTCACATACGAAAGAGACTCATCCTTTCAATCTATTTAAAATGAAATCAATGATTGAGATTAAAAGTATTTTAATAATTTACCTATTCTTTTATAATTTAAATATCTTTAATCATTAGACAAAACAAATTATACTATTACGACCAGCATTTAATTATCAGTCTATATCTATAGACGGACACTTTGATATACTTCCGACAAACTTTTTGTTTTTCATAATTTTTCATCTTTTTAATGTTTTTTCGTCTTTTTTCTTCGTATCTGAAAATAGCATGAGCAATCACATGTGATTAAACACTAATTTAAACATTCTAATAATACCACATGTGATATAGTGTTAAATTATATATGGTATTACAAGTGTGACATATCATATGTGATTTAACATTAATATCACATGTGATATTATTAGAATATTCAAATTAGTGTTTAATCACATGTGTTTTTTCATGCAAATTTCAGTAACGGAAAAAAAACTTCATAAAAAAGTGAAAAACACGATTTTTTTTGGTCGAAAGCATATCAAAATGTCTATTTATAGAAACATAATTAATTTAATGCTCGTCGTAATAATATTTTTTTTCGCTTAACGATTAACTGTTTGAAATATATTAATATTTGGAAAAAAAAGAAAAAAAAATGAAGGTGGATTTTTAAAATTTTTGGAATTAATCTCATCCATTAGATTAAATAAATATGGATGGTGGAGAATGATCCTTTAATATTTAAATAAAGTTTGGTATGTAAATGATTTTTAATCAATAATTAGCCTTATAATTATTTTCACAAATCTTGCAAAAATATGCTATTCATATTGTAATTTTGAAAAAAAGGAAGATTTATGATATATTAAAAGAATGGTAACTCTTTTTTACATCCATGAGATTTTGTCAGGATCTTTCAAAGATATAAAAATGGTAATAAATCTTATGTGAAAGCTATATAAAGTCACGTACATATGGTAGAGAAATTCAACTTACATTATTACATTGAATTATCATCATAGCTTCAGGAATACATATTACTCTATGGGGAGTACACCGGCGATCGGCATTGACCTGGGAACAACTTACTCGTGTGTAGCTGTTTGGAAGAATGACCGGATTGAAATTGTACCGAATGATCAAGGCAATAGAACAACACCATCTTGTGTTGCTTTCACTCGTGCAGATCGTCTCATTGGCGATGCAGCCAAGAATCAACAAGCAATGAATTCTAGAAACACCATCATTGGTCAGTTTTTTTTTTTTTTTTTTTTTTTTTTTTTTTTTAATTAATATATATATCCTCATAGGGAAGAGATCTAGTGATCATCATGTATCGTTATATTGATGAATTTAACCTAAACTCTTTCATATGTGTGCATGATGCATGAGTCTGAAAACTAAAAGTTGAGTCTAGGATATATTCTACTTGATCCTTATCTGCATATTCCATATTAACTATCTGTTAATACTTATATTTTCAGATGCTAAAAGGTTAATTGGAAGGAATTACAGTGATTCCAAAGTGCAAGACGACATGAAATTGTGGCCTTTCAAGGTGATACAAGGGCCTTCCGACGCACCAAAGGTTGTTGTCACCTACAAAGGTCAAGAGCAGGAATTTACGGCTGAAGAAATTTCATCCATGATTCTTGGCAAGATGAAAGAAACCGCTGAGGCATACCTAGGAGAAGATGTGAAAGAAGCTGTCGTAACAGTCCCTGCTTATTTTAATGATTCACAACGTCAAGCTACCAAGGATGCAGGGACTATTGCTGGCTTAAATGTCATCCGCATGATCAACGAACCTACTGCAGCCGCAATAACTTATGGTCTAGATAGTAAGAAGTCTCTCAAGCTGAATGTTGCCGTCTTTGATTTGGGTGGTGGTACTTTTGATGTTTCTCTGATGTCCATTGAGGGAGCGGGTCGTAACAAGTTTGAGGTGATAGCTGTTTCGGGTAATACTCGTTTAGGAGGTGAGGATTTTGATAATCGCATGGTGGATCACTGTGTTCGCGACTTCAAAAGAAGATTTGACAAGGATGTGAAAGGGAACCAAAGAGCATTAGGGAGGTTGAGAGCAGCTTGTGAGAAAGCAAAAAGGATTCTCTCATCCGCTACTGAGACGTCGATCGAATTGGATTGCTTGCATGAGGGGATTGACTTTTCAATAAAATTCACTCGAGCTAAATTCGAAGATCTTAACATGAGCTTGTTCAATAGTTGCATTGAGACTTTAGACAAGTGTTTAAAGGATGCAAGTATGGATAAATTACGCGTAGATGAGATTGTTCTAGTAGGTGGCTCAACTAGGATACCAATGGTCCAGCGTATGTTGCAAGAATATTTTAATGGGAAGGAGCTTTGTAAGAGTGTCAATCCTGATGAGGCTGTTGCATATGGTGCAGCGGTTCTGGCTGCAAAGTTAAGTGGAAAAAACAGTGTTCGTGATTTGTTGCTCGTTGACGTCACTCCCTTGTCACTTGGTGTAGAAGTACTTGGAGAATTATTTGAAGCTATGATCCCACGTAACACTCCAATACCTACAAAGACATATAAAACTTTTTGTCCAGCTCGTGACTACCAATCTGTGGCATTTTTCCAGGTGTATCAGGGTGAAAGAAAAAGATCTAGGGATAACCATTTGTTGGGGAACTTTACAATTTCTGGAATTCCTCCTGCCCCCTCCCGATATTCGGAAATCGAGACTTGCTTTGACATAGATGCAAATGGTATCCTCACAGTCACAGCGAAGTTATTATCGACTGGTAAGATGGAAAAACTCACCATTACTAACAAAAATGGAAGACTCTCCACGTTAGAGATTGAAAATATGGTAAAAGATTCCGAAAAGTACAAAGACGAGGACGAAGAATTCAGGAAGAAAGCGTATACTACATACCAGGCAACACAGGGTTTCACATCAGAGGATTACTTAAATTGCATGAACAATAAGCACATGCGCCCAAAGAGCTTGAAGAACAAGTTAACCAACTGGTGCAGACGCTTAATTAGTTAAGTTTGAACATTAGTAACATATATCCCATATGTGAGTTTTTGTTTTATCAACATGCTTTTTCATGTGTTGTTACATTTGTACTTTTTTTACATCTTCGGAAACTGGTCGAGTATATGTTGTGTGCATGCAGTGATGTCTTTTTTTTTTGGCTGGGGAGAGGTTATGAATATATTATCACCAGCAACAACAGAACCAACAATTTAAGAAATTAAGCAACATACAACTAGCTAATCAGATGCAAAATCAGCAGACCACTTCTATGCCATTAAAACCATCAGTTTAATAAAAGATTTCGGTGGTGTTTAGATAAGGGGACAATTAGTATGTTGAATAAAGTAACGGTTGATGATTTTACCATAAAGGACTTTAACGGTCATGAACTTTAACGATGTGACACAAACAAGAATAGAAATTATCCGTACATATTGACATTAGAAGAATAACAGGTTCAGGAAAACATACCGAAGATAGAAGTTTACAACAAGAACCAGCCAAGTGCACGGTTTTATAGAAGTGAGATTAACGTATCTGACTATTCTTTGAAGGGTGATTACGAAATTTGTCACATTTTCAAGTTTTCCGCTATATGATATTACATTATTCAAAATACTCAGCTATACTGGACAATTCCTTGACTTGACTGTATAGCTGAGTATCCACCATTTTCTGGACAATACCAAAATACTCAGCTATACAGTCAGTCAGCTAATACTACAGCCATTTGCATTCTCATCACTCAAAGTCTCGTACCATCGGTTACCACAACTCCCGTATCCACCACCATATGGTCCACCACATCCACCGCCATATGGTCCATATCCACCACCATATGGTCCATGTCCACCAAATCCATCACCATATGATCCATATCCACCCGCAACAGATCTGCTATGACCGACATCTCCAGCCGCCACTTGCTTTTTCCCCTCAATGGCCTTTTCTTCTACTCCCCTTTGCTTATCCACATAAACTTTCCACAATGAAACACCAGCTCCTTTTGGTCCTCTGCTCCCTTTACCTTTTTCCACAGAAAGTCATCACCCAACCTAAACTCCAGCTTCTCAGGCCTCTTTGAAGCTTTGGGTTCTTTCGCCTATAACAAAATTGATAGGATCACAATTACAGCAGATATTACTTGACCGAGCCAAAAGCCAAAACAGTTAAAACATAAATTGCCCATTGAAACAAGTCCAAAGCACCAATAATCATTATACAGTATCAAACCAGAAAGTATTCAAACAAAATTGAAAATCTCCTGAATGTTTTTTTAGGGATTAGAATGGAAAAAACCTCACCTTAGACACAATGCTGTTGATCATAATCCTTGCAAGATTGATATTCCTCCGAGTACCACTTATTTGAATGTGTATCACGTTTGTTGTCCCGTCAGATGAAGGCTGAGATCCATCAAGCTGAATGTGTTTAAAATGTTAGCATTAGCACGTACTATGTTGTGTGTTCAAATATCAAAGATAAGTGTAAATAAAACAGTATACGACTCTCATTCGTTCAAATATTAAAGACAAGTAATAGATCACAAACCTCCAACCAGGTTAAAGTCTCTGCTTCAATTTCTACAAGAGTTTTCTTGCAAAACAAATGAGCAGCCTGTAGGTTTATACATAGACACAAGCTAAGCAACAAGACTTCAGTATAAAAGTACCAATTGACAGTTTGTTTTTGATTCATTAGTTAGTAACATAACGCATTAAGAAAATAATACAGTAATAAATTAATTTTTTTTAGTTTAAATAGGTTTACTACCTTCTGTGAAGGAATTACCAATGCTTCTTGAGAGATAAATGTCGACATCAAAGGTACTGGAACACATCGGCCATCATAAATCTGCACAGAACGGAGCCACAGTTAGATGAAATTAGTCAAATCATACATTAAGGGGTGTGGATATCAAATTAGGAATATAGATTGACCTCTTTAATCGCCTCTTCAATGAGCTGTTTCGCTAGCCTAATTTGTGCAACAGTGCGTGCCGACAGTTCAATTTGTGCATGATGATAATTCAGTGTTAAATCAGTGAGAATTGCTATTGAAGCCCCTGATTGTCAATGAATGTTCCATAGCCTTGCATCTTGGTTTCCAGAAATCCTGGTGACCTATGAATAGAAAAAAAATAATAAAAATAAAAATAGCATACTACAAATGATCAAATGCATAGTTGACATGTAGAAAGATTTTTAGTACTTAAAATCCAGTGAAACAAACGTACATCTTTCGTACGGATTATGTATAATTCCCTTGCCACTCCTGGAATCTGATATGGACCCGCTTCATCTGCAAAATCAGATAATAATGGTTATGTTCCTGTCCAAACACTTAGTTTTAGGTTCTATGTGCTTGATCTGTTCAAATATATAATATGTGTACAGATCAGGATCAGAAGAGTTTTGTTCAACCCAGCCAATCAGAGAGTACTCATTTTGGAAGATATTTTGGCTAAACCGTGATCCTATCTATAACTTAAAAACTTCTCATAAATTAGTTTTAAGTGTTTATGAACTCCTTATATGGCTATAACATTTTGTAAACACAGATTTTTTTATTTTTTAGGAACGGCAGTTTCATAAAAAACTAGCATGGTTTAGCCATATAAGGTGTTCATAAACACCTAAACTAAGCTCCAACCACTTCACATTCTCAGACATTATAAACTGTATCTGAATTTCAACAATCCTGATCCAGTCATCCCACAGTACATGTAACTCTCAAAACTCAGCTTTACCACATAACATCCAGGTCAGCTAATACCTTAGTAAATCCAGAATCGGTATCCTTCCACCAAGAACCGGTAAACATACCAAAATTTACAATTACAAGTTACATTCCTAACGACCTATCTCTACCACACGAACGAGTCTAACACACAAGTAGCGGTCACTACTCTGCTATCACTGTGAGTCAGGTGACCTGAAAACGTAGCTGGCAAATGGTAGTGTTACATTAGGGTAATTTTCTTCTTTATGAATGATTTTTGCAAATTATTTGTCAAATATTACATTAGTCTACCTGTCCCTTCTGTTAATTAATGACACCATAAGTTATTATCTGAAAGTTCAAAGAGGCAGAACACCAAAGCAAAGAAATCAAATAAAGTAATGAACTCAGATGGTTTAACTTATAATAGTTACTAACAAAAAGTAGTTACAAAGACTGTACTTGAACACCTACCATTTTCTACTTTTGGTCTCTGCTCATGTTAGAAAGGTTTTGCTGCAATCATAAAAAATTGCTTTCTTGCATTCATCGAGTTGTAATCTTTTCATTTTTTACGGGTCTTTTGTTTTCAAGTGCACATTGGCATCATAAAATATTAGCCATATGAGGACTTTTATGCATAAGAATGCTAACAATTTTCACCTACCATACTTGATACAGCACGAACTTACACTATACAATCCAGAAGATTCAAAGCCAGGGCAAATGGTTACAAGCTCGCAAGAGTTTTGTGCTGATGGAAGCTACAGTATTGGCTACTTTATTGTGGATGTGTCCAATATGACAACGTATCAGGCGACTTGGACACATATGATATCCTACACTTACTTTGGGACACATAGAGTAGCCAGATGAAAGCCCTTGATTATCTACTGAACCAGGTTCTTATCATAAGCCCCTATCTAGAGGTCAGAAAATGGTGACCATGCTTATGAATTAAATCAGACAAAATTTGCTTCTAAAAAGTATATGATCCGAAGTCTAGATGTTACATGGCAATCATTATTAACTTGCCAAGGATCAGTGAGTTCAATGGCTCTCAAATAACACTGATGTAATGTATCATATAGTCTGCCTATGAGATTCTATTAAGAGGGAAACCATTTATCCCATTTTTCAGCATTAGCATGTTAGAATATCATCCATATAGAAAGTATGGCTTGACATTTAAAAAAAAAAAAAAAAAAAATGAAAGTATTACACTATTATTTCTGTCCTGGCATCGTTATTCAGCTATCAAGTGAGAAATAACTAGCAGTGAATTATGTGTTACGAGCGAAGAAGTAATTTGTGTTCAAAAATCAAAGTCAACAGCTTCAAGTGTAAATGATGAAAAGATAAAAACAGAGTAAAAACAGAGTAGGTCTTACAAACTTAAATATGTAATGCACTATATTTACTTAGACCATTATTTACTCAGACCCCCCAAAATTTACATTTAAAGGAAAACAAAAACAAAACCTTCAGCGAGAACCTATTTGTACACTGAATTTATAATCAACTAATGTGCTCCCTTTATTAATACTATCTAAACTTTAACGTAATTATTCGTACAAGCTCTATAATCTCTTTGTAATTTAAACCTAAACTTTAACCGCATAATAGATTAAAGTGCAGAAACCAGTTACAAAACGAGCAGAAGGCAAAATGATTAAATAAACCTTCCTATTCGTCCAATGACTCGATTTCTGACTAATGTGCCGTGAATATTACAAACTTCCTCAATCTACTTATGCTATCCACGTGGATCAACGCAATTATTCATACAATCTCTGTCATTTTAAACTTCAAAAACTAAATTAAAATATCCGAGTAAAACGTCATAATAGGACAATAGATTAAAGTGCAATAAACAGTTATACATTGAGCAGAAGGCAATCTGATTCAATTCTATCACTCAGTCACCGATTAATCCACATTTTACAACACTGATTTATACTATCGATGTGGCTTAACTCAGTTATTCATACAAGCTCTACGACCTATATGTCATCTTTAAACAGCAAAACCTAAAAAGCAAAATTTTCGAGTATAACGTCTTAACAGTACAATAACACAATTTGATTCTATCATTCGCACAATAACACAATTCATACGTCTAGCATTTGAATTCAAATTCACTCGCAAAATAAAAGTATAAAACCTAAACTGATAATAAAACATGAAGTGGTAACCGTACCTCCAATTCGTTTGTGATATTGCGGACCATTATTCAGAAAGGCTCGGAAAACCAGTCCTCTTCGAGCAGCGGCTTCTTGTTCTTCCTGAGTAAGATCTCTTATCCATCTATCACCTCCCTCTGAGCAAAATAATTCAGTTCCATCATTATTACTAACAGAATTCATAAATCTAAGGTTCGATTTCGAAATAACCTAAACTGAATATAAAATAGCAGTTACAAATTCACTCGAAATCACACAAACGAAAACCTAAATTGATCATAAACAGTTAAAAATTGAGCAAGTAACGCAAAACGAGTCACGCGATTCATACATCTACGGTCCGAAGTCAATTAATCTCGAAATCACACAAACTAAAACCTAAATTGATTGTAAACAGTTACAAATTGAGCAAGTAACGCAAAGCGATTCGCACGATTTATTCACCTAAATTGATCATAATCTCGAAAATAACCTAAATGATGATTAAAAAAAAAAAAAAAAAAACGAAGCAGTGATGACGCGTAACCGTACCGATTAGTTTGTGATATAAAGTGCAAAATGAAACGAAGCGGTAAATAAGCGTAATCGGTAAGTACGCGGACCTCTTCTTTGATCAGCTGCGTCTCGTTCTTCCTGCGTAATTCCTCGATTTACGTGTCTCTCGGCCATTTCGAATATTTGAAAATGATACTGGTTGTGTGAAGTGTGTGTTTGTTTTGTGTTTTTATAAGAGGGGGTTTTATTGGCGGGAAAGCTGTTACATTTTAGTCCCTGTAGTTTTTCAAGTTTGACAGAAAAGCAGTGTCACGCGATCCGTGCTTTTTGATGACGTGGCGTTGACCAGTTAATGTCTCATGAGATATTTTTGATAGCTGGTGATGGATTCGGGTTTTAAAAAGACCCGGTGCACAATTTGTAACTCTAATTGAGAGGGACACAATTTTTTGAACCGGTGCAATTAAGAAAAATGAGAGTGTTTTTACGAAAATTAGCACTACGAAACATAAAGGTCGCGCGACATATCCCTTAGTATGTTTATTGGTAAAATTTTGACTTTTTGAGGTCAAGTGACTTTCAGACTTCACATTTTTGAAGTGTTCTGGTATATTTTTCGAGAAATTCATCTTCAGTTTTTGAAGTTAAAAAAGTTAGTTGACTTCAAAAGTCAAACTGTAACAAATGATCCATTTTTTTTTTTTTTTTTTTTTTTTGGTAAAGGGTTTATACCCGGTGAAATAAGAAATGATCCGTTTGTTTATACAAATATCCTTGCTTTGATTTTTATAGTGAGGAAACGTAGTACCATAAATAGGAATTACAGGCCTAATAATGCAACTAATAAAAAGTGGTAATTTATCTCCTTGCCTCAGCCTAAATCAACACTACTTTCTATTTACTTCGGTTTATTGCTATTTATTCTACTCTTATGATTTATTTATATATTAGAAGGGTCGCTACTTTTAGTATAAACCCCATAACCCAAAAAACATTTTTGTATAGACTAGGATAACAGCTGGCACAACAAAAAACTGATTCTGTAATTGATAGGTTTCCAAACAACAGCAATATCCATTCCAGAATCACAGGAATTTATATGAGAATCAAATGTTAGATAATAACCGCCGCAAACGCTTAATAAGCTTTGAAGTTACCAAGTATTGTTGGATCATTAAGTAGTTAACAAACATGGGAATAATGGGGGAAAATTTGTGTTGAAGGAATATTCAAAATTGTTGAACTTCAGTTACAATCAAATGTGTTTTACTCAACTGATGTAAACATCGTTGGCCGCGGCTTTGTTTCTACGTTCTGCTGTGTAATTTTACACTTTGGTTGGTAGAATTAGGAGATCGTGTATCGCCTAACAGCTACTAATGCTTACTCTAATCCTAAGTCAAAGTACATCATATCATTTCTTGTTCACACATATAAGCATTCAAACTTTCAAATGTTGCAAATTCAAAGATTGATAAACTCGTCTGTATTTACAGATTATCCAAAGTAACTGCCAAGCATAATGAAATGAGAATGTAACGAAGCATAGAATGCTCTTTCTATAAAGCCCATCTTGACCCACTTTGACGCATTACCCAACCCGCGCAATTTGCCACCTCTTCTAGCTAGCTTGTGTCCTGAGTGAAGGAAAGCAACAAGGTCGGTCCATACACCAAGGTTCCTCAGGTAGAAAGTAAGATGGAAAAAGACTTACGGGTGTTCCGATAACAACGGCGGAAACATAGTTAGGAACCACTCCTTAGTCGTCCAAAACTGGCACAAGCCTTGAAAGTCCAAAATCAGCTACTTTGGCAGTGAGTTTGGAGTCAATGAGAATAATGTTTTGTGTTTTGATATGACGGTGAATATGGTGGGTTGGCTTGGGTTTGAAGATATAGAAAGCCTTTGGCTGAATCCAATGCTACAAGTAACCTCATTTGGAAGCTCAAGGACTTAAACTGATTTAAGATTTCATGTGGTTTTGGAATCAAATTTTGGGTTACATATTTATAAAAGGAAGATAAGCTAAGGGGAGCACCGGGTTATGAACATTTAGATGAGCAACTTCACATCTTAATCGAGGCTGATTTACCACTAAACATTGTCGATTTAAGTTTGAGGTATGTTACTTATAGATTACCGTCTTCAGTCTTGACTACTTACTACTAGTTGCAGCATTTGACTGTCAAAAAAGTCAAACTTGTGACAAATGTCACAAGTCTTTTATATTGTTCTTTTGACACCTTTATTTCCTAGTTATCGTACTACTAGTGTTGTTTGCAAGCATTAAAACTAATAACACAGACACTAGTGTAAACATATGGATCATTATTTGTACTTTGAATTTTGAAAGTCAAATGGTCAACTTTTACTTCAGTTTTGATGATGATTTTCTCAGGAAATTTACACCACCTGTCTAACCCTTCTGCCTGCTTCAATGTTTAAAACTTTAAATAAACCAACGAAATATTCTAGGAACACCCAGAAATTTCTGAAAAGTAGTCTACTTGACCTCGATAAGTCAAATATTTACCAATAAACTTACTGTGAACCTCTTCGCTATAAAGTTATTTTGTTGCACATTTTTCTTATCCATGTCCTCGTTATTATTAATTTATTTACAGGATGTCCTAAGACTATATTAAAATACAGCAACTACGAGATCCAAGTGGTAGTGTGTCACACATAGGCATCTACACATCCAAATGTCGCAAATTCAAAGATTGATAAACTCGTGTGTATATTTACATATTATCCAAAGTAACCGCCAAGCATGATGAAATGAGAATGTAAAAAGGCAAAAAAAAAAAAAAAAAAAAAAAAAACGCTAACAAGATTTCAACAAGTAATGAACATCTAAAAGGATTGTCATCATTAACCAAAGAAGCTCTTGAACCTACAATCACTATTTTGTGTGCTATGCCACCGGTAAGAAGTTTAATGCAAGTGAAATAAGAGCTTGATTGCAATGCAACTCCCCTGGTGGCACTCAATCGATGTACGCATTGTTAGTCATAGCTCTGTTTCTACTTTCTACGTCATTTACAGGCCACAATCAATAGGAAACTGTCAAAGTATCCATACAGTAAAGGCCATATCAGCAGCATCACAGAATCCATACCAGTAAAGGGCCATATCCCCCCGACAAACAAAACTCAATCAATTCAGGATTCTACAAACTCAAATCACTAGGACCAGGAAACTATCCTTATAGAGTCACTATTAGCATGGCATAAACCAAAACTCCAATAGAAAGGTACCTAATCTATCAAAGTACACAATCACAAGGGAGAAGAGGATCAAACAATGCTGAGTTCAACACCAAGATACATAGCCATCTGTCATTAACTAAACCGAACATCCAAACACTCCTTGAGTTTGTGGTAACAGAGCAAAAGCTCATTAATCACAGTAAAATCTCAGAAACAGCAGACTCAGTCACTTGGGTACAGGAAAGTATCCTTATGGAGCTACTATCATTGACTACAGGATAACTATCTTTCAAGATACACAATCACAAGGGAATGAGATCCAAGCTACATAGCCATCTGATCCACACAATCCAAACTTTGGATGGTATAATTGGGAGATTGTATATTTTGCCTCACAACGTGCTAGACATCTAAAAGGCTTATTCATCATTAATTACACAAGCAATAAGACATCTATAAAGGGAATTCCCCGTTCTCAATAAACCATTAAAGAAAAGGAGCAGAAGTAACTTGATAATACCAATTTGAAGAAAAAGTAGCATATACTACATCTACAATCGCATAAGATTTCATGACATTAGTTAATAACATTAAATTAGTGATAAAAAGGTAAAATAGATGAAAGTGATTTTTCCACACTTAGCTACAAAATAGGCCCCTCCGTCGCAAGGTAACTTGTACTTTGTAATCCACACCTTAAAATGTGACCTTCATCACTTTGATCAACTATCATCTGAATATATATGTAAATCCGAGTGATCAAGCAAAAGTAGCGATTCCTTGTAAGAGCCCATGAAGAATGAGCCCTGCATACCAGAAATCCCAAGATTCTTGATTTGTTGTGAGTACGGGTCGTAAACATTAAGTGTGGTAGGCGTAAGACTTAGGACCTCCTTTTGAATCACAAATATAGTTTCACCACTCTTACTAAACCCCAATATTTTACTTACATGTGCCCAAATTGTGAATAACTTTCTAAAAGACGAATCATGCTCCATCATCCATACACCACAACAAAGTGCTTCCTCGGTTTTGATGTAACCATAAACAACAAGAGACCCCCTTAGTTTAGAAACTAAGACAGGTAAGAACAATTCGTTAGTTAAGGTATCTGGTAGGTCTACCACTTTAAATTCCTTGGTAATCAAATCAAATGACACAACCATATGTTTTGTGGTAGGTTCGCCATCATTAGCGATAGTCGTTTCACAAGCACCCCAGTAAATGAACCTATCTATAACAACTTGAGCTGGCGTATTAAGTGTAACTGATTGAGGAGGCAAATTACCACTTGGAATCACATTCCAAACCCCTAAACTCAATGTAAAAACTTCAACATGGCGAGGCATCCCACTAAACTTGACAACGGTAGGATCTCTAGTGACGGGACAAACCCCGAAACCAAAAAAATTCTCTGGTGACAGGACAGAAATACCAATTGATTTTTGGATTGAAGGGTTCCATATAACAATCATCCCATTATTAAACAAATCAGGGAAAGCATACAAACACAGCAATCCATGACACGCACCAACAACGAACGAAAGACGGTATTGTTTAAGCAAAGGAGACGCAACAAACTCTTTTTGAACCTTAAAAGTTTGGATATCATCATCTAACAAATAAATGTACTTACGTGTGTCCTCCACACCAGATTTGTAGCTTAGAATACGGCTATGTGGCTGCGTGTGGCGGACGCCGTAACCTTTGATAAAGTCAGAGCTGTCAATGAAAGACTTCCACGGTTTCGAAACCGACCTGAATCGTATCAGTGACTTGACATCATAAACTTTTTTTATGACTTCCATTTGGATTTCCAAGGGTATGTTGTCTGACATTTTCTCTAGGGTTTATGTAAGTAACAAGAGGATGAAATGAAATTGGGGGTGACTTATTTTGGGGGTGTGCTCATTTTATTACATCTGTTAATAACTGCAAGCTAGCTTTAGTAGTTCTATTAATAACTGCAAGCTTATAGTGGGTAAATGATAGTTGCAAGATTATAAATGGCGTGAGGTGAGGTGTGGCGTCGTGGCATGTCACGTCTCATGTCTTACGAGCTATGGCGAAGACATGATATTTTTTAAGGCGTAACTAACGCGGCAAAAAAATATTTTACAGATTTATCATTTATGTTATAGTATCATATTTCATACATATTTATACTAGTATATTAAACATTTAGACTGATACTTATTATATATTTATCAAGCCCAAATACGAAATAGTCCAAATTTCAAATACTGATTCAAAATAGTTAAAAAAAAAAAAAAAAAAAAAAAAAAAAAAAAAAAAAAAAAAAACTAGTTCAAAAAGGCTTGCCACGCCTTACCAAAAGGTGCGTCTTTTTTCACCTTTTTCCACGCCACGCCTAGAGCAGCCGCCATGGTCCATTTCGTGGCAGCAAGGCCACGTCTCGCACCTTAACGATGCCTTTGCGTCGCCTTTTAGAACACTGGTTATAGGCTTAAAGCTACAAGTTGTTGCTTTATGTTTCATAAAGGAAGTTAACTGTTTACTAGCAGGGCGATACCTTGAAATAAAATTTTTCGATGTATCATTATTTTGGTTTATTATTTTTTTTACAGTAAATTTACGGATATTAAAAATTTTATGTGATGTATTTCAACTCCTTAACCAAGGAATTTATTTCGTCGTCTTTTTTAAAGCGATTCGTAATAACATGAGTTCGTTTAGCCCGTGCCCATTCCAGTTTGGTCCGTGCCCGTTCAGGCTTGAATATTTGTATAATGTGCTTTATTATTTGTATTAGTGACATTTAACGCATGAATTGTGTTTAAGTTGGTTGTACAATATATTTGTTAATTTGTATTTCTTATGTAAGGGGTGTTTTAATAAGTGCATTAATTGTAATTATTGACTAGTTAATTTATGAGTGTAATTGTGCAAAAGTAAATTGTACTTTTTGCTTTAGTATTTGTATTCACTTAAAAATTTAGATCATATTAATTGCTCATTTAAAACAAAAATAAAGAGTGTTTTGTGTTTTAAAGTGTTGTATCCTATGCTTTAAAAGTTATACGTCTTAATTTTAAAAGAGATAGTGCTTTGTGTATTATATGAAGAATAAATAATGAGCTATGTTATAATCATAAAAAGTTTTAAGAAAAAAAGAAAAAGAAAAAAAAAATCCATAAATTGACGTGTTATGTTTTGATTGGTCGCAAGGTAACTTGTACTTTGTAATCCACACCTTAAAATGTGGCCTTCATCACTTTGATCAACTATCATCAGAATATATATGTAAATCCGAGTGATCAAGCAAAAGTAGCGATTCCTTGTAAGAGCCCATGAAGAATGAGCCCTGCATACCAGAAATCCCAAGATTCTTGATTTGTTGTGAGTACGGGTCATAAACATTAAGTGTGGTAGGCGTAAGACTTAGGACGTCCTTTTGAATCACAAATATAGTTTCACCACTCTTACTAAACCCCAATATTTTACTTACATGTGCCCCAATTGTGAATAACTTTCTAAAAGACGAATCATGCTCCATCATCCAAACACAGCAATCCATGACACGCACCAACAACGAACGAAAGACGGTATTGTTTAAGCAAAGGAGACGCAACAAACTCTTTTTGTACCTTAAAAGTTTGGATATCATCATCTACCAAATAAATGTACTTACGCGTGTCCTCCACACCAGATTTGTAGCTTAGAATACGGCTATGTGGCTGCGTGTGGCGGACGCCGTAACCTTTGATAAAGTCAGAGCTGTCAATGAAAGACTTCCACGGTTTCGAAACCGACCTGAATCGTATCAGTGACTTGACATCATAAACTTTTTTTATGACTTCCATTTGGATTTCCAAGGGTATGTTGTCTGACATTTTCTCTAGGGTTTATGTAAGTAACAAGAGGATGAAATGAAATTGGGGGTGACTTATTTTGGGGGTGTGCTCATTTTATTACATCAATTCATTTTTTGTTTTTTTAGTGATGGGAATGATAAATTAGATTTAGGGTGCGTTTGGTATGCTGCGAGGAATGACAATGGGTATGAGTTTGATAGTAGTGATGGGTCCTCAATTATGAAAGTTCCATTCCCCTCTAGTTTGAGGTATATGGAGTATGGATAATATTAAACTTTCATAGTCATAGTTGTGGGCCCTCTCAACTAAAACAAACATAATTAATCACTATGATATTCATAGTTCCATTCCCTTAGTACAATACCAAACGCACCCTTAGTAAAGTTCTATTAGGTGGTGTTTGTTATGGGGGTATGGCACTGTTGGTATTGAATGACTCCCAAAATTATTTGGTTGGTATGGTACTATGGAAGTAGTATGGAGGATTCAAATATTAAAACCCATACCACACAATTATGTAACTTTTCTGACATACATGGTCTGATTTCTGACAAAGAAAACATCACAGCCACGAAAAATTTTTATCTATTTTATCTAATAAACAAAGGTTTTTTACAAGTCGGCTAAGCAAGCTGCATTAAAATTGTAATTAATTTATTGATGTGGCCTTCCAAAATTAGGGAACATTGTACAACTCTATTAAGCACACTTTATTTCTAATAAACCTTTAAGAAAGTCAAAGTAGTCAAACCAAACATCAATTATTCGGAGTACACGCTCCTCACTTCATTCCATTCAAAACATTAAATCTGTTCCTTCTTATTTACGCTCCACATTTAATTTGATCCGATTATTCCTCTCTACGTTTGTTATTTTAAATCGGATTTGAGGATGAAGACTTCGCTCCTTATTCATACGCTCCTCTTCAACAACACAAGCAATCTTCCTCTTCAAACTTCCTAATTTTAGGGTTTGTATTTAAATCCGGTAGTAAAACTAATTTGATGTGGTTTTGCTTAGGGTTTCGATGCAATCAAATAATATATTTGGCTTTGATTAATTTCAAATGAATAAAATTGATAATTTTCTTTTTTGATTACGCACGTTAAATGCAATCACCGTATCTAAACATTTGTAAGTATCAATTTATCTCCTTCTTTTCTTATTATCTTCTTTTTTTGATTATGCAGGTTAAATGCAATGCAAACATGTGTTAAGTTGTTATTTCGGAACTTTCCATTCATTATGAATATGAGTGTGGTTAGATATAGTAGATCTACAGATTGGAATCATTTTTATGTGATACATGTTTGTGCACTAACTTGAAGATCAAATGTTTGTAAATGAATTAAAGAGGGCAACGTGTTTGATGAAATATTTCTATGATACTCTAGGATGAGATGCTTGCTAAAGGTGAGATTTTTCAAGGTTGGAAATTTTAATTCATTCTCTTATTAATGGGTTGAATCCATTATGGTTTGGTGTCTTGAATTTTTCTCCACCAATTTTGGACATAATTATTTTGTTATGATTCCATTATTATTTGCAATTTACAATTAAGATTATTATGTTTTGATTTTTAATTATGGTTTGGTGATTTGAATTTTTTATTTCTGGTGCAATGGAAGTAGTTTAGAAATCAATTATTAACCTCAAATGATGATTTGTTAGTGCCCCACATTGCTGCCTCCTTACAGTAAATCAGTAAGGGCATTTGGAAGTAGTCAAACAAGTGATATTACTTCCAGATGAAACCCAAATGTTCTAATCTAATCGCTCATTGCAGATTGCTTTGTTTGTTTCTTCAAGCGACGTTGTGCAGCCAGGCTTGATTTTGGTGTATTTGAGAAGTATTAGTTCTACACATATGCAGTTTAAGGTATTTTTCATTGCAGTTTACTACTTTACAAGTCAATAATTTTTTCAAACCAAATTAAGGTGTTTTGATAAACATTTGTCTTTAATGAAGTGGGTATTAATTGGATTTTGTTTTTGTTATGGGATTGTGGTTCATGTGACACAGGCTCGATGAAGAAGAATTGTGAAATTTGACCTCAAGATGGGAAGACTTTTGTGGATTTTGAAATTCATGGAATGCTTTTAAAAGCAAAGGTATGTGTGTTACCCTTATATCAAGTTTAAAAACATTGTTTCATTGAATTTCAATTGTTTGAATAAAGGAGATAAATTTACTAAGTATTTGTGACTGAAAGTATTTGTAGGTTCTTTAATAACGTGATGAATTTGATATACGAGTAAAATTGATAGCATATAATTTCAATAAATTGCTATTTTGTCATAGTGAGGTTACAGCTTTTTGATGGATTTGCTGATCTTTTTGTTATGTGGATATCAATTTTTATTGCTCTTCTTGCATGTACTCTTTGTAGATTTAATGAGTCAGCCGGGCCCGTTGGGTGTTTTGGGTTCGATTTTGAGTCCAACGTTTTTTTTACCTGATTCACCTTTTATACCCGCTCCATCTATGCTCTGGTATCGGTTCTAACCTCTCGCTCGGATCTCAGGACACCGGACCTTTGATCAAACTCCGCCCCAAAATGAATGAACTGTATAAGCAGCTCGCTTATTTGTTAGTCTGCATGCTTGCCACCTGTTTGACATACGTTTTTTTTTTAATTTAATTTCGCCTGAGTGTATATTTATTTTAAGGTTTCAGTGCTTACTCTTTCGTTGATACATTTCTACCAGAAATATTGTTACTCAATTGCTGTTTTAGCTTATATGTATTATAACTTTAGATTATTATGTGATTTCTGTGCCTTTGTTTGTTACGATTTATGTGTCAAAATAGTGGGTTCTTTAGATTCTTAGTCGTGGTTATTTTTGTGTTAATTAAGGTTCATTGTTAGAATTTTTATTTAAATTTGTAGCTTATTCTTTGCTGAATTGTTCAAGTTTTGTATATGTGGACGTTTTGTTTACCTATGATTTACAGTAGATAAATCCTTCAACTTTTGGGTTTGTTGATGTTCACCTTACTTAGGGTTCATTCTTTGTGTTGCTCAAGCTGTATAATGACTTATATGTTTTTTTTTATCAAATGTTAGACTTTGAACTTTTGCCTTCTTTTTTTCTTTTTTTAAATTTCTGACTTTTTTTTCGCGTATAACTGTCTTCCAATGTTTTTCTTCCCCATTATTGTTTTCCAACAACTGTTTTTATTAGACCTTCTTTCAAATTCTACTATTGTCAAAAAAAATGTGGCTGTGTTGATGTGATCAAATATGGGAAGAAAGAATTGTTCCAGAAATGTAAGTTTCCAATTTGGCGATGGCCAAAGTTCGGGTACTCTTGATAATATGAACATAAGTTTAAGAACTGATAAGCAAAGGGGTGTTAGAAGAAGATTATCTAATAATCCTGAAAATGTATTGTCGGGCATCAATGTTACCACAGTAATACATACTTCAGGTGACTTTTTTTATCATTATAAAGATTATGAATGCTCATACTTATATATGTCCGCTCAACTTCAGCCTTTTAAATTTGTTATGTGCACAGATGTTTCAACAATGGCGGGTGAAGTTAGCCAACCTTCACAACTATGTAGTGTTACGAGTTCAGATTTTCACATGCAATAACGTATGTGTCTGCATTTTTTTCTTTCATTATTTTGATCTTCTCACTTGACATTTGCTTATTTTCATACCATGGTATTCAAAAGTTTATCAACTTTATTTTCATCTGCCGCTAATGTTAGAAGCAAAATAGTCATCCAACATATTGAATCAGTGCCCCTTTCAGAAAATGTACCTGAGGTGAGAAACATACAAAGACGTCCGAATACACCATCGTCACAAACTTGTGGTGGTCCTACTGTGCCTGCAACAACAGAGGGTGGTAGTATTAGCAATAATAACGGTAATGGTCATACTGTTGTACTCCCAGATTAATATTTGAATTCATGTATGTACACTTGCTGATATAAAGATGATACGAAGTCTCAGACTGGTTATGTTTTTGTCATTAATGGAGGAGTTGTGGGTTGGAGGAGCAGAAAGCAGAGTGTACTAGCGATGTCTGCTACAGAAAGTGAGTATATAGCTGCTTCAGAAGCTGCAATGGAAGCTGTTTGGATTAGGAAGTTTGTGTCAGGGCTTGGGGTTATGCCTTCGATTCAGCGACCTATAAAAATGTATTGTGACAACTCAGCTGCAATTACATTTGCCAATGAACCTGAAATCATGAAAGGCACCAGACATTTCCCGATTAAGCACCACTATGTCAAGAACAAGTTGAGATAGGTGAAATCGAAATGCTCAAAGTTCACACAGATGAAAAGTTAGCTGATCAATTTACGAAACCTTTACCTGGCACCAAGCTTTACAAGCATGCTGAAGGAATAGGACTTAAATTAGCTGAAAGTTTCATGCCCATTTGTGATTAGTATTTGGATAAGGGATGTAATGTACAATTATTATTTTAATGAAATAAAGTATTGGTTATGTTTATTTATTCATTGTCTTAATAATATATCCTATATTTGCATGTTTAAGTTCCATGAATAATTTATTATTCTAAATAGTCCGTTGTCGATTAATGATATGAGAATATCATTAAACTAAGACAATTTTGAGTATTGGTTAAGGATATACTTGAAAGTATATTGATGCGTAGTCATACCAATTTCACATGATATTCAATGAATTGAGTATTGGACTTATCCCAACAATATGATTTAAAATTTATTGTGAGAATCATATTTAAAATTATCCTCAGACTTGAGATACCAGATAAGTGTCATGGATGTAGTGCATTTTTGTGAGGCAATCTACCGCTTACCGTAATTGAAAGTCATAAGGGTTGTTTTCAAAAGTGTTGCAAAGTTCATGGTTTATTCTTGTAGTCAAGAGAGAATTCGTTCCTTCTGATTTGTTCAGAAGTTTAATACTGCTGGGCCCCTCGTAGGGTTGACAAAATGTTTGCGTGGCCACGCCCAAAGTCTATCTGGAATACGTTCAGATGTTTTGGTAATTTTGTTCAGTCATAAAGAAACGAGAAACAGAATTTAATAAAGAACCTCACATCTTTATTAATGTAGTATTAGAAGCGAAAGGATAATAATAATGATGAATCATTAAAGGTTTTTCCAGGAAACCTAGCTCGAGTCGAACTGGGGACATTGGAGTGTTGCAAGACGCCAACCAATGTCATTTTACTATTAATAGATATACGAGTGGGAGCTGTTAAAAGTTACGTATAAATATTAATAAGTAAATGACTAGTATCGAACCCGAGACCTCGGGATTGCACACATTACAAACGAGAATAAAGTAATATATATATATATATATATATATATATATATATATATATATATATATATATATATATATATATATATATATATATATATATATATATATATGTTATTTGTATCGTATATATATATTTATAAACACTTGAGGGACTAAATAATCGTTAATTATTAAACGTAAGTATTAACTATTATTAGGAATGAAAGAACGAGGACTAGAGTGTAATTTGGAAGACAAGAAAGTTCCGGAATCCCCTTGTGGGAGGCATGGCCGGTCGACCTAGGCCCATATGGGTCGACCCATGCTTTGCTTGTCCTCCAAGATTTACAACTAGTATATATACAGGGCCAAGGGTTAGACCTAATAATCTTTTGTGCACACACACAAACCCTAAACCTTTTCTCCTCTCTTTTCTTTTCTTGGCCGATCGGCTCTCACACCCTCTTAGGGTTTTGGGTCGATTTTCCTAAAGCAAAACAAGTGTTTTCGTTTACTTGCATAAACCTTTATTCATTGGTAGTTTGTGTGTACAAGAACGAGGTAATTACTTACTATAGTAATTATCAAGAGATCGATAAACAAAACGGTAAGGGGTTTATCAATGATCTAATTTACACAAAGTTCAAGGTTTATTGAAGTACAACGGGTATGTTCTTATTTATGTTTTAGTTAATATTTACTTGTTATACTCGATCCTAGCTTCCGCAATATGTGTTATATGATTATCAACTCTAACACTCACACCTCATGTAAATATGTATTAAAGATTTCAGGTACTCGGAATTAAACTATCATATTCTTTTCATATAAAACATATTACTATGATTTAATGTAACACCAATATAACATAGACATACAATTTAAAAAATGCATAACTATTACATTGTTCAACAATAATTTTTCTTTTTAAAATATTTTAATTGGTTATATTTGAATGTGAATATTATTAAAGAAGACAAACAACAAAAGATATAAAGTATAAACACTTATTTTGAAACGGAAAAACATTCAAAAGCATCAAATTAAGTCAAAAAAACTTTGTATACAAATTCAACTATACCCACCATTGATATATATTTAATAATTCACATTATATAGTTTAGTTGGAGTTAATGTCGGAGCTAGAAATTTTTTTTTGAAAAGGCCGAAACAAATTCTTTTCTGGAAGAACATTAGATAAGAGGGTCAAGACAAAAAAAAAAAAAAAATTTGAACACATGAAATTACGAAAAAATACACTAATGAGCTTAGACCTAAGGGCCGAGATCTTTCCCGATCCCTTAATAGCTCCGCCCATGGTTGGGGTTACGTCAATTTTATTGAATAACAAAACAAAAGAAGAAATAACATATGGTTGATGATGTTTTGTTCCATATAGAAGAGTAGACGTGGTTGTGAGTGATTGAGTGAGGTAAAGACCATATAGAGATAATGTGTGGGGACTATGAATTATGAGAAGATGAGACAATGGAAGATCCAACATACCACGTGGAAGGTCACAATCATGCACCTATTACTACTATTTGATTGAACCATGATTTTCCCTATGTTTCCACCACACCAAATCACATATATTCATTGCATCTACTAATTCAAACAAACCCTTTTACTATTTCTAGATAATCTTGTTAGAAAAGTATGAACCGGTGTGTGTAAAATTTTGTAATAATGCCAATTAAAAATGATTGCAACCTATCGGGCTGTCTATTAATTTAGGTGGTCCGGTGAAAAACTATGAATAAAGACTCGTAAATGTGACAACCGGCAGTCTAGGGAGCCATTTTAAAAATCCGCATTTCGATATAAGTTCGTTTATAATTTTTATTTGAAATTTTCATTTCACAACGAACTTGTAAGACCTATTTTATGGAAATTTTATTTAATAATGTTATGGTATTCGTGAATTATGTTCATAATTCGTTTTTGATTATGTGATCGGTGATGTATATTTGAATTCTCACTTGGTACTACGTTGACTTTGGCACTAGGATAACCTAACGACAATTTTATGATTCGTCTTAACGAGCCGTTATTATTTTAATTGATTACGAGAGGTTCTCGTGTAATATGGAAGTTTTAAAATGAGTTCGGGTCCGGGCCATATGTTTTTACATTTACCCATGTTACCCGCTCGATCGTAATGATATTATTATTATTACTAATATTATTATTATTTACACTACTTATTATTATTATTACATTTACAAAAAAGAAAAAAAAAAAAAAAAAAAAAAAAAAAAAAAAAAAAAAAAAAAGATAAAGGGGCGTTTGGTCCGGTTCACACAACACACACAACACAACACTAATTTTTTTATCTCTCTCACCAACTCTCTCTTCTCCCTATCAACCTAACCCTAGCCGCCGGTTTAATAATCCGACCACCACGGCGCCACCGCCGACCACCACACTAAAATACCACCACCAATCTACTCCTCTCCTTCCCCTCTTTCAATTGGTGTATAATACTTGCCCTAAAACCCTCGTTAACACCACCAAATCTTTAATAATCCGTTCGAGTTTTTAGTACTTTACTAGATCCGTTCTTTTGGAGGTCCAAGAAGGTGAGAAGAAGCATTTTTATTGGTTTGGGTGCCACGTTATGGCATGAATCCGTGGCTACACGAATTATTTTGTGTGAATCGAATGGGTTTTCAAATGGAAATGATGTTTTGATGATGATTATCACGTTTGGTATCCGGGTTGTTGTGGGTTGGTCGTTTGGTGATGCGTGGTCGACCCCTAGCCGAGGCCCTCTCCTCGACTTCTTTTGGTTTCGGGTCGATGTGGTCTTTTTGACCCATCTTTCTTGATGGTTGACCACTTGTGGTCATGTTGATTATTTGGTCATGGCTAGTTTGGCCATGGATTGATTAGTTGTTGGTGCTCGTTGGAGCTAACCGAGACCTTATGGTCTCGGGATCATATTTCTTGCGCTCGTACAGCCCCACCGAGACCCTCTTAGGGATTCTCTCGGGTACGGTTCGAGTCTATTGACTCGATAGCTACATGGTTCGACTTTTAAGTCGCGGCTCTTAGCCGAATATTTGTGTTTTGCCGAGTTGACCTTTTGAGGTCGAGTGGATTACTTGATTTTTTTTTTTGTTGTGGGCTCGGATTACTGAGCTTAGTGATGGTTGTATGTTTAGTTCGAGTCATCGCGACTCGTAGTATTGAGCCGAGACTCAAGTGAGTCGAGGGCTCGGGTCGGCTTGGTAAACCGACCCACACATTAACTTTGTTAATGTTATAATTTTGTATAAATGTGAACTTGTTGATACTTATTATTGTTATTGTTATTTTGTCGCGGTATTATTTCTCGGCCGAATACTTTGGGCCGAATTGGAATGGACATTGGATATTGTTATTGGTTTATATTGTGAAGTTGTTGGCGATTGGGATATGATATGAGGACCGGTGATGAGACGGTCGTTAGATGACGGAGATAGGTTAGACGGGTACCGTAGTCGGACCTTATTGTTGTAGCCCGTGTTTGAGATTGTGTTTGGACGGAGATTGGTTATTTTATGACTTTTGCTCGTTATTGGACTTGGACAATGAGCCGAGAGTCATGACTCGGACATATGACCATTTCGTGTAACTCAATAAATATTAAAAATAAAACGAGAATAATAAAACTCGTAATAATAATTATTAGTAATATGAACGTTTATACGAAAGTATATACGTGAATAACGTATATATAACTATATAAACGCGTATATTAATAATAATAATAATCACGAGTCGTATTATAAATAATACGATTAGATACATATTAGGCTACGAAAGTGGCGTAATATTAATTAAACGTATTATTATTATTAGAAATTGTGTTATAAACGGGAAACTCCCGACAATTATGAAACGTTTAATAAAAAGTCGTTTTGGATATATAACGAATAAACTTATTGAGTTAGGCGAAATTGTCGTCACTCGGGTCCAGGTAAGTTATTATTTGCGACATTCGTGTTGTCTCGGATATATGACGACTAATATAGACGTTTTCTATAAATAAATAACCACCCAACCGTAAGGTTGAGTCGGGTTGTTTGATTATATGAAACGAATATATTAGTGGGCATCGTATCCTACGACGCCCATAGGTTGTAGTATATGTAAAGGGTAATAGATTGCGAGTGTATATATCGGGAAATCTGGCCAATTTGACGATATATACGAGGAATTTATTAAACTATGATATATACTATATAGTAATTATGTGCTATGTGCTTTATATGTGCCTTAGATTGGGTGTAATCTTGGAACGGTATATTACGTAAATAAATGCGAGGATTATCAAATCGACGGATTTGGTAAACTTTGGCGATTTATTTAAATGATATATTGGGCTAATATTAGATCTATAGTTTATTATATGTTCTACGTGTGATCTTGTTGGTTTGTTTTGAGTCGACCCACCACCCGTATGGATACCAAACGCAAATACACCAAACTAATACGAAATGGATTTTCGGTAATAAAACGGATTCTCGTCCGGGTTTGGGAATATTATATATTTGAGGAAATGACTTCTGAAAGAGCTAATATTGTTAGGTCGTGCCAAGTCCGTAGTTGCTGTTTCGTGAGTTATCATACATCTTATTGCTACCTACCTCGTCTTGCTATATTTCTGGACTTGAGGTGAGTCATAGCCCCACTTTTTACTCTTGAACTATGTTTTCAACGATTGGGGTGAGAAACGTGCAAATCATTTTACGTGGACTATTATCGCTTTTATATTATTTCTAAACTTGCTATGCGTATGGACTAGGATCTATAGTCAGCTTTAGTCACTCCTTATGTGTACTATTCAAGGTTGGCTTATTTGTTATTGTCAGCTTTAGTCACACGGTTAGTGTGTACTATTCAAGGTTGACTTATTAGATACTGTAGTGTGCACCTATAGGTTATTATTACTTCGGAGGTTATCCGAGTAATTATTGGTATTGCGGGGGTTACCCGAATACTTATGTTGTTACGGAAGGGTATCCGTGTGTTTTGGTTATTACGGAAGGGTTTCCGTGTGTTATGTTGAGAGCGGAGGGTATCCGCAGGCTTTTAGCGAATCCTTAGTCTAGCTAGCAAGCGTTTTGCGTACATGTCCACTATATTATTAGTTGAACTTAAACCTATGATCTCACCAGCGAAAGCTGACTTTTAGCACGTTTTCTCAGGTAATTAAGTGTTGAGGTGCATGCTTGGATTGGAAGGCTCGGCTGTGGCACACGGTTATGGATCTATATTTTCTAAACTCTGATAATTAAATTTGGACCTATTGTTATTTTATTTTGGGCCTAACTCTGAATGATGTTGGGATAAATGTAAACCTTAAAACCCCGTATTAGGTTGTGTTTTTACTATGTTTACTTTATCTCGTTCTATATTGTCTTGTGTTGGATACCAATCCCCGTAGCACCCCGAAAGCTTGTTGAGTCTTCCGCTGTATCAAATTTTGGGGGTGTTACAGTAAATCACGAAAAACTTAACTATGGTTAAAATTCAAAATATAATATATTTAGACATGTATAAATACTAGTAGATATATATTAAATCGGAGACACTCTTATGTATTATTTAAAAATGACTATAAAAATTCAAGTTAGACATGCATAAATAATACTTAGATCGACATATATAAATGCTAATGGGCATATAATAAATCGGAGGGTCCTCTCAAATGGTGGCCATGTGCGGCTACCCACTTGCACATGCTAATCACCGCTACTGCAACCTATGATAAATTGAAAGGTAGAGATAAAATGACCATTACATGTGTCAATCTTTATATGAATTCGGCATTCTGTTAGACACGTAACTTAGTCATCTTTATTATTGTTCAAGTATGAAGCACCACCAAATTTAACTATTACTTAGTTACTTTGATAATGTCGTTATAACAGTTTTCATGTTTAATCTTCGCCAAACATACATTTTGGAGGACTGCAAGAGAAATGGTTACAAATAGTTTCGAAGATATTTCACCTAAGCCGTAGTCTAAAATGCTCGTTATTCTTTGATAATTTCAATAAAGAAAACCTCGATCTGTTAATTAGTTGGTAGAGAAGTTATAAAAGGTTGATAATTGGTAACCTTAATTGGTTTACTTATACTCGTTTCAACCCGTTATACATCACTTTTCTATCAATGTATAGTGACCTAGCCTTGATTTGATGTTGGTATGCTAAATCCAACCAAAGAGACAACAACGCTATAGTTATTGATCAACAAAACGTATTTTACAATGCTCCGGCTTTTATTAACCTGAATAAAAAACACGTTCATATGAAACGAGCGATCTTGCATTTAGTGTTTTTGGCACATTACTAGGCTCCCACTCTTAATCTTGTTCATATTATGTGTTACTTTGTTAATTTAGATGCATCTGAAATATGCTGTTGTAATTTCTTCTTACTATTCTCATTTTAATTTTACTTCTTATTTGATACTAACTCTTATTTTTTTTTGATTAATAAACTTGGACCCTTTCACTTTCGGTAATATTATAACTTGTCGAGGATCAAGTTAATATATTTTTTTTAGAAGTAGTTGACATGGAAAAAGCGTCAAAATTGATTTTGTAATAAAGTTGAAAAGTGATGTTAATAATAGAAGTGAATTAAAAAACGTTTATTATTATTTATATAATACGTGGCAACAATTTAATTAAGTAAAACGAAGTAGTTAGGAAATAAATCAGAAAGAAAAACAAACTATTGAAGTGACATTTTAACCTCACCCTCTTAATAACATGTATACACAAACTTGATTTGCAGAAGTTGTGGATGGGACAAAAGGTTAAAAACTGTAGCTAAAAAATAAGCTGATTTGAGTAGTAGGTTACGGAGTATAAGCTTGACATGTTCTCAAAGTACAATAAGTTTGTTGGCTGAATATCTTATTTGTTCTAGATAAAGTGTTTGAGAAACCAGTGTTGAGATGCTATTTCTAAAAAGAGATTATTTAACTGATATAAGCTAATCATGTTGAATAACACAAAAATCGACTTACAACTCTACTATTTTTATATTTTTATTGAAGTGAAAAGTAAACAAAATGGGTTGGCTCAGCCAATTATTTAAAAAAGAAAAACCCAAAACTAACATGAGACAATAAGATGAAGCCCAAATACAATTGTTGTGGCATCATATCCTATAAAATGTTACATATCGAAAAGGGCTTAGCACGGTTTAAAAACCGGACCGGGCCGACAAAACCCGGCCTAGATCAGAAACCGATTTGACCCAAAACACCAAACTGAAGACCGGACCTAAATGTGTTAGGTCCGGCTCGGTCGGTCCGGTTCATGGGTAGGGTCTAGTCGAATCTCAAAATCCTTGGTGTACTACACATGACTTCACGACTCCTCACCTTCTACAGCAAGGGACGCCGAGCCATGGCTATTTTTCCAAGCTTTTTCCTTCAATATCCTCTCAACTTCATCAAACGTGTCGTCAACCTTTCGGTAACATACACACCAACTTAAATGGCTCATAATTCAAGTGAAGGTTGGAGTCGTGGTGTTTTTACTAATGTTGTTTAACTATGTGAACTGTTAACTTGTAAAATGTATGATATAAGTACGAGACAGGATAGTCTTCAATACAGTTGGCTTTGCTCAACACTACTTTGAAACATTAAACAATATCAAATACCACTGTACCAGACATGATTATTCCGAACGGTCTTTGATAGCTGTGACAATATTTGAACCATTGTTAACAGTATATTCTTCGGAAGGAACAAAGTATGTAACAGAAAGTTTCCAAACATAAGTTATCAAAATCCATAAAACACAATTTACATGGAACCATTAAAATAAAATAAAAATATTTAAAAAAAAAAAGAAAAAAAAAAATCCTCTTGGATTTCTGAAGCAAGGTCTTAGTTAAAGAACAAGCGAACTTCATAGAGTTAATGCCATTTTCACTCCAACGCGTTATGTAACCAGATGATCTCCTTCAATCAACTGAAAATAAAAAATAATAGATAGTAATTCATGCCCAGTCACATAATAAAGACATAGCAAGATGTAAACGAAATCCAAATGTATGATTTAAGGAAAAGCTAGTTGTACAAGGATTGTCAAACGAACATATGAACGTACTAGGTGATTTAACTTCTCATCTGTAACATACCACATAAATCATTTAAAGACAAGAAGATAGTCTGATTAAAAATACTATACCCATTATAACGTGCAGAAGATCGGAATATCATATAGACTAATCAAAAACTTGATTGCCACGTCTCTAGTAATTAGAATGATGTTAAATTTCTGATCAACCTATAATAATGTTCCGACTAATCTTCAGTGGTCATATAACGGGATTAACTAAGTGTTGGAATTATTATATCATGACATTCATATAAATAAACCAAGTACATCAAAGTGAGCATATAGCGGAAGCAATTATAACAAGACCATAATATGTAATTAATTAATCAAAACATAAATAATAAACGTACCTTAATGATTCTAGCCCGAACAAGAATCAAAAGCAATCTTCCGGAACCAAGAACCCTAATTAGGGTTTATAAGGATCATAAGAATTACCCCTTACCATTTTGTAATTCAATCCAAGAATCAAACAATAGTGTGTTTGATTCACGTTCTTGTACACACGTACTAATTCAAGAAAAAGTTTATGCAAGTAATAAACACAAAAACCTTTTTTTAGATCTATGAAAATCGAAAACCCTTAGGGTTTTGTTTTATGGATCGAACAAGAAAAGAAGGAGAGAAGAAAACACCAAGATGTGTGTGTACAAGTTATGAGAAAAACCTACACCTTGGGTTTGCTTATATACTACACAATACTTGGAGCTCAAGGCACAATGAAGGTGGGTTACACCCTTGGGCCGATCGGTTTGGCATCCCCTAGGGGATTCCGGAACCTTCTCTTGTTTCCATGTATTGTCTAGTAATTACTTTCCTAATCTTCGTTTAATAATTAATTAGTCATTAATCAATAATACTAATTATTATTTATTTGTTTTGTGTTTAATAATTAATTATAACATTTTATAAATAATTATTACATTTCCTCTTCATACGTATTGTGTGCAATCCCGTGATCTCGAGTTCGATCCTAACATACGTCTACTAAAATAATGTCCATATTCTAACAGCTCCCACTTGGACATATTTTAATAGTGTAATCACATCGGTTAGCGTCTTGCAACACGCCGATGCCTCTAGTACGATCTCGAGCAAGGCTCCTGGACAAACCTTTTAATGATTTCTCATTATTATTATCCTTTTATTTCTAATACCACATTAATAAGGATATGGATTAAAGTCATTCCTTAATTAACCATTCTGTTTCTCGTTGTTTGTGATTGATTAAGATTACCAAATCTTCTGAACATATTCAGGGAAGATCTTGGGTACGGCCGTACATGCATCTTACCAACCCTACGAGGGGCCCAGCAGTATTAAACTCCAAAATAAATTTGAAGGAACAAATTCTATCTTGACTACAAGCAAAACCCACAAACTTTGTAACACTTCCGAAAACAACCCTTATGACTACCAGTTACGTATAGCGTTAAGTTGTTCCACAAAAATGTACTACATTCATGACACTTATCTTGCATCTCAAGTCTGAGGATAACTTCTCATGATTTACTTAATGACAAAATCCATAAAGTAACATCATGTAGTTGGGATAAGTCCTATATTCAGTATCATCGAATATCATCTGAAATGGCATGACTACGCATCAATATACTTTAAGTATATTATACCAATCTTCAGATTTGTCTTAATTTAATAATATTCCCATATTATTAACTGACAATGGACAATTTAGAATAACATTTATTCATGGATTAAACATACAAATATAGGATACAATATATTATAAATTAAACATACCATGTATTTCAATTTATTATAATAATTGTTTAACATCCCTTATCCAAACACTAAATAGATCAATGCATGAAAATCTTGTTGATGAATTATGTCTCAAGTAATGACATTCCTACTTGTTGACAAAACATAAATCATCCAACTTTGATCTATCGGAATTTTAAGAATACTTATTTCAAGAATTCAATTATTGAAATTCTTATATGTGCATAGTTAACTATTTTGATAATGTCATATTTCATAAAAATGTGATACATCCTTAACCACCAATTTATGATAATTAAACTTCCAAACATTTTAAAGTTTAAAGTATTCTTATTCTTTTAATGTATAATGCAACTATGCTTTTAGTAAGCATAACTAGTAACAGCCAAGGATTAAATCCTTACCATAACTAGCATTGAGTGTCATCTCAATTTCATTAGCATCATTGTATGCTACAACAATATGCTATTAAAACTTTCCGTAAACTATAATATCTATTGTGTAATGTTTGATGCCCTTCAAACTTTCAAGTTTGTTGGCTATGACAATTTTCACAACAATTGAAAAATGGTTCATCTATAGAATTTGGAAGCTATTCCAGATTTTAGGATGTGATTCTATAATCAAACATATTCTTATTAGAATATTACACAAGTTATCTAATAACCTTTAATTAGATATTAATATTGCCAAATCATCTTGTAATCAAGTATGATACAACAAAACATGATATACATGAAAATCTATGAGTCATACTTAGATTTTATTCATGTCATACATATCTATTTAGACTTTCTAAATAATATATCATGTTATACATATTAGATTTATTTACCGCACATGTTTCAACTATAAACATTGATTCCAAGGTTATATGTCTTATTTTCTAAATCTTTCAAGTAAAGTTTCATTCCATACTAAGACTTAACCTTTAACTTATATGGAATGTTACTTTTATATGTGCCACAACATATATGATTTAAGAAATTAAACATAATACTCCCACTAGCTTTTAGGAATTCTTAGAAATTATCTTATTTCAATTATAAATCAAAACATGAATTTATAATTAAACATAAGAATAATCTTCTAGATGCATGCATTTATCCATCCATGGATCATTGCACCATGTACACTTTCAAAGATTTATTTGAATTCATAAACTCCTTTTTGATTACTTATCGTCCTCGCTCAAGTAATCATTCATGAAAGAGTTTTGACATTCTATTGTCAATTTCATATAAATGAAACTAAATATGACAATCATAATCTTTATATATTTAATGTGTTTTAGAAAAGAATATTCAATCACAGTTAATTGCTTAAGTGTGATTAATAATCTTGTTATAAGACATGCATTAAATATGTGTACAACATTGTCCATATGATTTCTATAAAAAGATTTAAACCATAAAGGTTACCTAATCTTTGAAGAAACTCATCTTAATTTTCTAGTCTAACTATTAAGATAAATCAAATTTCAAAAATTGATTATCTTTATGGACAGCATCTTAATCATTCATATCATGTATACTTTACTCAATTTCATATTTGGTAATGTACCATAATGATTATCAGGTTTACAATAATCCTGTAAATCATAGCCCTCAGCATATTAATCAAATATCTGAGATATATTGCTATTCTATGAATGATAATTCCATCATCTTGAGATTTAACATTTAAATATCAAACTTCATCAACATCTTGAGTTTTAACATTTAAATGTCAAACTTCATCATGATATTTACTAGTGTATTTTAGAAGATTATGTATCTTGTAATTTTATCTTTTAAAGATCAAAACTCCCACTTGCTTTTAGCAATTTAAAAACTATCTTTAAATACTAAGCAATAATACAATATTCTCTTTTGGGATATTACAAATACATATTGACAGTTCCTAACTTTATTTTGTTAATAACCTCTTCATAAGCAGTTACACAAATTTGGAACTTCAATTTAAGACTTAATGTGATTCATCACATTCATCACATTCCATTATATGATAATGTCTTATTAATCTTCTATGTTGGAGTTTTATTAAATATGTCCAAGTCATACTTAACATTCTAACCTTGATAACTTTTGGAAGAAAAGAAGTCATAGTTATCTTTAATCAAACAATATAACACGAGTTTGATTTTCCTAACTGAACATACCATAAACATTTGATATTTCATTATTATTAATATTGTAAGACAATCTAACAATATTAAAGATAACCATATTTCTTTTGACTTGTCTATTTACCAACTAATTAATTTTAGTGGTACAATAATTTTCAAGCCTATTACATGCCTTATAACTTAAGTACTTTTTACAAAGTTACTTCATGTTCATGTCTTTACAAGAAAACATAAACTGTTATAATCCCACTATACATTATAAGTCATTTAACAATTTAATAACTTCATGTATATGTCTTAATTAAAAAACATAACAATATAACGTCTTACTTTATTATAAGTCTTGTAACAATTAAAAGACTTTATGTTTATATCTTTACAATGAAACATAAACATGTTTAACTAAAGTAATTATGAACACCATTTTTTGGTTTCAATAGTAATTTCAAGTTAATATACTACTTCACAATAATGTAAATAACATTATTTCTTCATTTATTTATGTCATTCCAAGAACACATAAATATTCAGATTGAAGTAGCATTAGATTACTTAATTAATTTATGTCATTCCTTGAATTCATAAATATAATAATTAAAGTAGTATTGATCATATTGACACATGTTCTAATAGGTATCTAATTTAGAAACTGCAAATTCTCATAGTTCAATTACATCAGTTGATCTGCTAGTAATGAAAATATGAAATTCACCTTGTTGTTGCAATCTAGTTAAGTCTCACATAACATAAATTGTAACACCAAGTGTTTGTTGAATCAGCTTAGTATAATTCATATTAGAACATTATTCTCTTACCTTGTAGTCAAGAGAATCCATTGAATCATATCTTTATGAGTTGTTTCTTGCACACAATAAAGATAACATTTCTCCCACTTGTGCATGGAACAACATCATATAGTTGATAAACAACACGCCATGCATTTGTTTATGTGATCAATATGATTGTGTCATAGATTTTAGCATAACAAGTAGATGTAGGACAACAATGTCTAGTAAGGAAACGTACAAGACTATCCTTAAAAGTATGAGTGTCTACACTTGGAAAGTAATTATGTTTAGCTACCAAGATATCAAAGCTTGTAACTCCCACTGAATTAAAGATCATTACAATAATTTCTTATTCAGTAATAAGTACACAATACTCCCACTGAATTTGACAACATTGTAAATGTTTCATATCTAGTGAAAGCAAATAGTGTGCTTTTAACTTTCCCACACCTTTGAATGTCCATACGTAACAATTACTTATGCACTAAAAGTGTATTCTACTACGTAAATGATGGACTATCCACCAAATGTTATTAACTTGAAAATTGGGCATGCAATTTCTTCCTTAATAGGTCTACCATCCTACAATGTATGTAGCACCTTTAAAATTTGTAAAAACAACTAGTTTGTCTTTAAATATTTTGCAGTAATTAGTCTAGCTTCTAATTATAATAACTCATAAAATGTCATACATAATTTTCTGTTAACCAAATATCATATTTGTTACTAAGAATTTGATCACCGAATGAGGATGATAAAATCCCAATGGAAAATATTCGCAATTTTCTTAACTATTAAAAATTTGCTATGAGTTATATTAGAATTTAGACATATCTAATATTCCTATTATCCTTTCTCATTCATGAAAAGGAATAGGATTGTGTCTCACTCTTCCTTCATAGAAAGGAGACTTCTTTTGTCTTTCAAGTAAATATTTCTTAATCAAACATTTGTTTGAAAACAGAACTAGATCAATTTACCAAAGCCCAAAATACGTTTACGGTTTGAACGTTGCATTAATACATTAAAACGAATTACAAAATTCAATTTCAGTATTTTCGATAATTAGATCTTTAAGAAAATAAAATACCCATTGGCAAATATTCAAATAAACCATAGTATTTTCTTAAAGCTAGGATCCTAAATTGACATAGTACCACTACATCAGTTGATCTGCTAGTAATGATAGTATTCAACAAGGTAATTGTCGTACAATAATTGCCAATATCATATTGCAATTCCTAGATTTATGGGATCTACAATCACAAAACATTTGTATTGTAAGCATGTTTAGTCCCCATCTTAATGCCTTGAGTCCAAGTCTCACTTCCTACTCAATTTAAGTCGTCTAACTTAAAAACTGCAAACTCACAAATCCATCACATCAGTTGATCTGCTAGCAATGAATTTATGAAATTTACCTCTTCATTGCGATCTCGCCAAGTCTCACTATGACGTAAATTACAACTTCAAGTGTTCTTAATTAGATGGCATTCAACTTAATTTATAAGGGTATAACTATTTTGATGTGATCAAAATAATGTATGAAGAAGCATGCATACAACTTCATAACATTGGTTTTACAAAACATTTTTATTACCAATTCGCTAAGAGTAAAATAACAAAGTTTTGATTGAGGTATCGGGTTCACCAATTAAAGAATAACCATCAATTATCGTCCACTATATCGTACTTTTGCTTACGCCCGAAGGCATAGTGTTTCGGATAATCATTGTGGAATTGTGGATTATTCACCCTTAAGATGACAATGTACATGTAATGGTTGTTCGGTAAGTCTAATTTACACACAAACGAGCGTTAAGACATGAATGCTGTCTATCTAAGGCCACAATTTAATGCGATGCCATCCTTATACCCATCACTTCAGTGTGTAAACTTCGGTCGAGCCTATTTAACCATTACGTACAAAAACATCAATCAACCATTCCTTTGAAATTTTAACTCTTAAAAACCAAAACAATTTCGCCATTATTTAGTCCATATTATTTTTCTATTCAAAAAATTACCCTTTTCGTTTAAATAAACATGTCTAACACAATAAATAAACAAAACAAGTAATTTGCAATAAAAAAATAAAACAACTAAATAAACACATATACATAATCATAACAATTAAATATGTATAAAACATGTAGCCACATGCAAATCTTATTCAATAGTCCTATTAATAATCAAATCTAGGTGTATAACGTATTAATTCAATTGAGGCTTTCTTCTTCTTGGAAAAAGAGCCACATACATCGATAAATCGATTGCGTAAGCCAAAATTAAATAAATACCACATAGCACATAATTGATTACTTAATATTGGAGTCTTCTCCAATTCGACATCTATTAATAAATTTACATGTTTCAATATAACTTAACCATTAATATATATAAACAATTTAAACAATTTAAATAACACAATAAAAATCCATGCAAACATGCACTTTTCATGGATTTAGCTTAACAATTAACATATTGCACCAAGATCGTTTACTAAAACGCATAAACAATTACATGACATCTTAGGATTTCTAGTCAATTTTATAAAAAAATTAAAAGCAAAACCCTAATAAACCCTTAGGTCATTCGACCCAAAAAATTAGGGTTAGGGAAAAAACATAAACCCTAAAAAAACATGTAACAATACGAATCAAATCCAATTTTTATGCGTTGCGATAATTAATTACACATTATAACGGCTCTAGATGCCACTGTTGGAATTATTATATCATGACATTCATATAAATAAACCAAGTACATCAAAGTGAGCATATAGCGGAAGTAATTATAACAAGACCATAATATGTAATTAATTAATCAAAACATAAATAATAAACGTACCTTAATGATTCTAGCCCGAACAAGAATCAAAAGCAATCTTCCGGAACCAAGAACCCTAATTAGGGTTTATAAGGATCATAAGAATTACCCCTTACCATTTTGTAATTCAATCCAAGAATCAAACAATAGTGTGTTTGATTCACGTTCTTGTACACACGTACTAATTCAAGAAAAAGTTTATGCAAGTAATAAACACAAAAACCTTTTTTTAGATCTATGAAAATCGAAAACCCTTAGGGTTTTGTTTTATGGATCGAACAAGAAAAGAAGGAGAGAAGAAAACACCAAGATGTGTGTGTACAAGTTATGAGAAAAACCTACACCTTGGGTTTGCTTATATACTACACAATACTTGGAGCTCAAGGCACAATGAAGGTGGGTTACACCCTTGGGCCGATCGGTTTGGCATCCCCTAGGGGATTCCGGAACCTTCTCTTGTTTCCATGTATTGTCTAGTAATTACTTTCCTAATCTTCGTTTAATAATTAATTAGTCATTAATCAATAATACTAATTATTATTTATTTGTTTTGTGTTTAATAATTAATTATAACATTTTATAAATAATTATTACATTTCCTCTTCATACGTATTGTGTGCAATCCCGTGATCTCGAGTTCGATCCTAACATACGTCTACTAAAATAATGTCCATATTCTAACAGCTCCCACTTGGACATATTTTAATAGTGTAATCACATCGGTTAGCGTCTTGCAACACGCCGATGCCTCTAGTACGATCTCGAGCAAGGCTCCTGGACAAACCTTTTAATGATTTCTCATTATTATTATCCTTTTATTTCTAATACCACATTAATAAGGATATGGATTAAAGTCATTCCTTAATTAACCATTCTGTTTCTCGTTGTTTGTGATTGATTAAGATTACCAAATCTTCTGAACATATTCAGGGAAGATCTTGGGTACGGCCGTACATGCATCTTACCAACCCTACGAGGGGCCCAGCAGTATTAAACTCCAAAATAAATTTGAAGGAACAAATTCTATCTTGACTACAAGCAAAACCCACAAACTTTGTAACACTTCCGAAAACAACCCTTATGACTACCAGTTACGTATAGCGTTAAGTTGTTCCACAAAAATGTACTACATTCATGACACTTATCTTGCATCTCAAGTCTGAGGATAACTTCTCATGATTTACTTAATGACAAAATCCATAAAGTAACATCATGTAGTTGGGATAAGTCCTATATTCAGTATCATCGAATATCATCTGAAATGGCATGACTACGCATCAATATACTTTAAGTATATTATACCAATCTTCAGATTTGTCTTAATTTAATAATATTCCCATATTATTAACTGACAATGGACAATTTAGAATAACATTTATTCATGGATTAAACATACAAATATAGGATACAATATATTATAAATTAAACATACCATGTATTTCAATTTATTATAATAATTGTTTAACATCCCTTATCCAAACACTAAATAGATCAATGCATGAAAATCTTGTTGATGAATTATGTCTCAAGTAATGACATTCCTACTTGTTGACAAAACATAAATCATCCAACTTTGATCTATCGGAATTTTAAGAATACTTATTTCAAGAATTCAATTATTGAAATTCTTATATGTGCATAGTTAACTATTTTGATAATGTCATATTTCATAAAAATGTGATACATCCTTAACCACCAATTTATGATAATTAAACTTCCAAACATTTTAAAGTTTAAAGTATTCTTATTCTTTTAATGTATAATGCAACTATGCTTTTAGTAAGCATAACTAGTAACAGCCAAGGATTAAATCCTTACCATAACTAGCATTGAGTGTCATCTCAATTTCATTAGCATCATTGTATGCTACAACAATATGCTATTAAAACTTTCCGTAAACTATAATATCTATTGTGTAATGTTTGATGCCCTTCAAACTTTCAAGTTTGTTGGCTATGACAATTTTCACAACAATTGAAAAATGGTTCATCTATAGAATTTGGAAGCTATTCCAGATTTTAGGATGTGATTCTATAATCAAACATATTCTTATTAGAATATTACACAAGTTATCTAATAACCTTTAATTAGATATTAATATTGCCAAATCATCTTGTAATCAAGTATGATACAACAAAACATGATATACATGAAAATCTATGAGTCATACTTAGATTTTATTCATGTCATACATATCTATTTAGACTTTCTAAATAATATATCATGTTATACATATTAGATTTATTTACCGCACATGTTTCAACTATAAACATTGATTCCAAGGTTATATGTCTTATTTTCTAAATCTTTCAAGTAAAGTTTCATTCCATACTAAGACTTAACCTTTAACTTATATGGAATGTTACTTTTATATGTGCCACAACATATATGATTTAAGAAATTAAACATAATACTCCCACTAGCTTTTAGGAATTCTTAGAAATTATCTTATTTCAATTATAAATCAAAACATGAATTTATAATTAAACATAAGAATAATCTTCTAGATGCATGCATTTATCCATCCATGGATCATTGCACCATGTACACTTTCAAAGATTTATTTGAATTCATAAACTCCTTTTTGATTACTTATCGTCCTCGCTCAAGTAATCATTCATGAAAGAGTTTTGACATTCTATTGTCAATTTCATATAAATGAAACTAAATATGACAATCATAATCTTTATATATTTAATGTGTTTTAGAAAAGAATATTCAATCACAGTTAATTGCTTAAGTGTGATTAATAATCTTGTTATAAGACATGCATTAAATATGTGTACAACATTGTCCATATGATTTCTATAAAAAGATTTAAACCATAAAGGTTACCTAATCTTTGAAGAAACTCATCTTAATTTTCTAGTCTAACTATTAAGATAAATCAAATTTCAAAAATTGATTATCTTTATGGACAGCATCTTAATCATTCATATCATGTATACTTTACTCAATTTCATATTTGGTAATGTACCATAATGATTATCAGGTTTACAATAATCCTGTAAATCATAGCCCTCAGCATATTAATCAAATATCTGAGATATATTGCTATTCTATGAATGATAATTCCATCATCTTGAGATTTAACATTTAAATATCAAACTTCATCAACATCTTGAGTTTTAACATTTAAATGTCAAACTTCATCATGATATTTACTAGTGTATTTTAGAAGATTATGTATCTTGTAATTTTATCTTTTAAAGATCAAAACTCCCACTTGCTTTTAGCAATTTAAAAACTATCTTTAAATACTAAGCAATAATACAATATTCTCTTTTGGGATATTACAAATACATATTGACAGTTCCTAACTTTATTTTGTTAATAACCTCTTCATAAGCAGTTACACAAATTTGGAACTTCAATTTAAGACTTAATGTGATTCATCACATTCATCACATTCCATTATATGATAATGTCTTATTAATCTTCTATGTTGGAGTTTTATTAAATATGTCCAAGTCATACTTAACATTCTAACCTTGATAACTTTTGGAAGAAAAGAAGTCATAGTTATCTTTAATCAAACAATATAACACGAGTTTGATTTTCCTAACTGAACATACCATAAACATTTGATATTTCATTATTATTAATATTGTAAGACAATCTAACAATATTAAAGATAACCATATTTCTTTTGACTTGTCTATTTACCAACTAATTAATTTTAGTGGTACAATAATTTTCAAGCCTATTACATGCCTTATAACTTAAGTACTTTTTACAAAGTTACTTCATGTTCATGTCTTTACAAGAAAACATAAACTGTTATAATCCCACTATACATTATAAGTCATTTAACAATTTAATAACTTCATGTATATGTCGTAATTAAAAAACATAACAATATAACGTCTTACTTTATTATAAGTCTTGTAACAATTAAAAGACTTTATGTTTATATCTTTACAATGAAACATAAACATGTTTAACTAAAGTAATTATGAACACCATCTTTTGGTTTCAATAGTAATTTCAAGTTAATATACTACTTCACAATAATGTAAATAACATTATTTCTTCATTTATTTATGTCATTCCAAGAACACATAAATATTCAGATTGAAGTAGCATTAGATTACTTAATTAATTTATGTCATTCCTTGAATTCATAAATATAATAATTAAAGTAGTATTGATCATATTGACACATGTTCTAATAGGTATCTAATTTAGAAACTGCAAATTCTCATAGTTCAATTACATCAGTTGATCTGCTAGTAATGAAAATATGAAATTCACCTTGTTGTTGCAATCTAGTTAAGTCTCACATAACATAAATTGTAACACCAAGTGTTTGTTGAATCAGCTTAGTATAATTCATATTAGAACATTATTCTCTTACCTTGTAGTCAAGAGAATCCATTGAATCATATCTTTATGAGTTGTTTCTTGCACACAATAAAGATAACATTTCTCCCACTTGTGCATGGAACAACATCATATAGTTGATAAACAACACGCCATGCATTTGTTTATGTGATCAATATGATTGTGTCATAGATTTTAGCATAACAAGTAGATGTAGGACAACAATGTCTAGTAAGGAAACGTACAAGACTATCCTTAAAAGTATGAGTGTCTACACTTGGAAAGTAATTATGTTTAGCTACCAAGATATCAAAGCTTGTAACTCCCACTGAATTAAAGATCATTACAATAATTTCTTATTCAGTAATAAGTACACAATACTCCCACTGAATTTGACAACATTGTAAATGTTTCATATCTAGTGAAAGCAAATAGTGTGCTTTTAACTTTCCCACACCTTTGAATGTCCATACGTAACAATTACTTATGCACTAAAAGTGTATTCTACTACGTAAATGATGGACTATCCACCAAATGTTATTAACTTGAAAATTGGGCATGCAATTTCTTCCTTAATAGGTCTACCATCCTACAATGTATGTAGCACCTTTAAAATTTGTAAAAACAACTAGTTTGTCTTTAAATATTTTGCAGTAATTAGTCTAGCTTCTAATTATAATAACTCATAAAATGTCATACATAATTTTCTGTTAACCAAATATCATATTTGTTACTAAGAATTTGATCACCGAATGAGGATGATAAAATCCCAATGGAAAATATTCGCAATTTTCTTAACTATTAAAAATTTGCTATGAGTTATATTAGAATTTAGACATATCTAATATTCCTATTATCCTTTCTCATTCATGAAAAGGAATAGGATTGTGTCTCACTCTTCCTTCATAGAAAGGAGACTTCTTTTGTCTTTCAAGTAAATATTTCTTAATCAAACATTTGTTTGAAAACAGAACTAGATCAATTTACCAAAGCCCAAAATACGTTTACGGTTTGAACGTTGCATTAATACATTAAAACGAATTACAAAATTCAATTTCAGTATTTTCGATAATTAGATCTTTAAGAAAATAAAATACCCATTGGCAAATATTCAAATAAACCATAGTATTTTCTTAAAGCTAGGATCCTAAATTGACATAGTACCACTACATCAGTTGATCTGCTAGTAATGATAGTATTCAACAAGGTAATTGTCGTACAATAATTGCCAATATCATATTGCAATTCCTAGATTTATGGGATCTACAATCACAAAACATTTGTATTGTAAGCATGTTTAGTCCCCATCTTAATGCCTTGAGTCCAAGTCTCACTTCCTACTCAATTTAAGTCGTCTAACTTAAAAACTGCAAACTCACAAATCCATCACATCAGTTGATCTGCTAGCAATGAATTTATGAAATTTACCTCTTCATTGCGATCTCGCCAAGTCTCACTATGACGTAAATTACAACTTCAAGTGTTCTTAATTAGATGGCATTCAACTTAATTTATAAGGGTATAACTATTTTGATGTGATCAAAATAATGTATGAAGAAGCATGCATACAACTTCATAACATTGGTTTTACAAAACATTTTTATTACCAATTCGCTAAGAGTAAAATAACAAAGTTTTGATTGAGGTATCGGGTTCACCAATTAAAGAATAACCATCAATTATCGTCCACTATATCGTACTTTTGCTTACGCCCGAAGGCATAGTGTTTCGGATAATCATTGTGGAATTGTGGATTATTCACCCTTAAGATGACAATGTACATGTAATGGTTGTTCGGTAAGTCTAATTTACACACAAACGAGCGTTAAGACATGAATGCTGTCTATCTAAGGCCACAATTTAATGCGATGCCATCCTTATACCCATCACTTCAGTGTGTAAACTTCGGTCGAGCCTATTTAACCATTACGTACAAAAACATCAATCAACCATTCCTTTGAAATTTTAACTCTTAAAAACCAAAACAATTTCGCCATTATTTAGTCCATATTATTTTTCTATTCAAAAAATTACCCTTTTCGTTTAAATAAACATGTCTAACACAATAAATAAACAAAACAAGTAATTTGCAATAAAAAAATAAAACAACTAAATAAACACATATACATAATCATAACAATTAAATATGTATAAAACATGTAGCCACATGCAAATCTTATTCAATAGTCCTATTAATAATCAAATCTAGGTGTATAACGTATTAATTCAATTGAGGCTTTCTTCTTCTTGGAAAAAGAGCCACATACATCGATAAATCGATTGCGTAAGCCAAAATTAAATAAATACCACATAGCACATAATTGATTACTTAATATTGGAGTCTTCTCCAATTCGACATCTATTAATAAATTTACATGTTTCACTATAACTTAACCATTAATATATATAAACAATTTAAACAATTTAAATAACACAATAAAAATCCATGCAAACATGCACTTTTCATGGATTTAGCTTAACAATTAACATATTGCACCAAGATCGTTTACTAAAACGCATAAACAATTACATGACATCTTAGGATTTCTAGTCAATTTTATAAAAAAATTAAAAGCAAAACCCTAATAAACCCTTAGGTCATTCGACCCAAAAAATTAGGGTTAGGGAAAAAACATAAACCCTAAAAAAACATGTAACAATACGAATCAAATCCAATTTTTATGCGTTGCGATAATTAATTACACATTATAACGGCTCTAGATGCCACTGTTGGAATTATTATATCATGACATTCATATAAATAAACCAAGTACATCAAAGTGAGCATATAGCGGAAGCAATTATAACAAGACCATAATATGTAATTAATTAATCAAAACATAAATAATAAACGTACCTTAATGATTCTAGCCCGAACAAGAATCAAAAGCAATCTTCCGGAACCAAGAACCCTAATTAGGGTTTATAAGGATCATAAGAATTACCCCTTACCATTTTGTAATTCAATCCAAGAATCAAACAATAGTGTGTTTGATTCACGTTCTTGTACACACGTACTAATTCAAGAAAAAGTTTATGCAAGTAATAAACACAAAAACCTTTTTTTAGATCTATGAAAATCGAAAACCCTTAGGGTTTTGTTTTATGGATCGAACAAGAAAAGAAGGAGAGAAGAAAACACCAAGATGTGTGTGTACAAGTTATGAGAAAAACCTACACCTTGGGTTTGCTTATATACTACACAATACTTGGAGCTCAAGGCACAATGAAGGTGGGTTACACCCTTGGGCCGATCGGTTTGGCATCCCCTAGGGGATTCCGGAACCTTCTCTTGTTTCCATGTATTGTCTAGTAATTACTTTCCTAATCTTTGTTTAATAATTAATTAGTCATTAATCAATAATACTAATTATTACGGAGTATTTATTTGTTTTGTGTTTAATAATTAATTATAACATTTTATAAATAATTATTACATTTCCTCTTCATACGTATTGTGTGCAATCCCGTGATCTCGAGTTCGATCCTAACATACGTCTACTAAAATAATGTCCATATTCTAACACTAAGATCAAGGACCATGTAGTCCACTGGTGATGACCACTAAATGCATATAGAATAGTAGACTAATGGATTTAACCAAGATCATGCTACTGTGTTACAGATTTTGATTTTCCTTATGATCTCATATGATATTATTAAGATGAAATATTACATGTATATATATGAACTAATTTTTCCTTATAGGTAGAAAGTCTTGATTACTATGTATGATATAGTAGCATGGAAATACATCAATATTAGAACAAACCTAGCTTATCGGTATTTTTTTGCCTCTCTCTTGTTCTTTAGCTTCCCATTAACATGAGGAGAAACAAGGCTACGCACAAATATAGGAAGACAATTAAAATACGTAGTCTTTGACATAATCAAGTCATCGCTAGTGAAGAAACTCGTGTGTGATAAGGAATCCTCGATTGGTTTCAAGTAGTGCACAATGTCATTATCATTCTGGAAGGCATATTGCAAGGATACCCAAGATTCTCTTACATTGTAGTTTTTCATTAGCTATATGGGACGTTGAAAACGACATATGCATAAGCATTTTCCAATAATCCCCAGGTTGTAACGTCGGCCATATTTTAATTCACCAGGTTGAGAGATTTCTTCAAATTTCTCTTCAATTAAATCAAAAGCAAGAATTACGCTCTTCCCATTTTGATCTTCCATAAACCAGTGAAGCTTTGCATTGCATAAGATACCAGCATCATACAAGTCGTAACGCATATACTTCAATGTTCCAACATCTTTCCAGACATTTGTCTTCAAAGTTAACACTTGAAAACTCGTCGAACCATAACCAGAGATAAAGCTTGCTATAACCTTGTAATCATCAGTAGACGAATCATAACCAAAACCCCAACTTTTGTGCCATTCTAATCTATTAAAATTCTTTGGATTTGGCAGTTGTTTCACGTCTCTAGTCAACGGATTGGCTACTATAACTTGACAATGTGAAGTAGAGATGCACACTAAGCCATTGGAAGAACCAAGAAGATTACATCCATCTAAATAATTACTATAATATTTAACATTGTGACCCAGGTTATCTCGTGTAAAACAAATCCTCCTATGTCCGATTTTATTATTATTATTATTATTGAGGTCATTGTTGTAACTATGGTTCAAATGAGCTTTAATAAAACGATCACCAGATATTAAAGATTGCCATGACTTACATACGTTCTTGAATCGGATGAGAGCCTTCACATCCGACCTTAGGAGTATCTGCTCAATGATATCATCAGGAACAACCACCTCTACTACCATTGGAACCCTAGTTGGTAAACACGAATTCAAACATATATAGAGTAAGTACTACAATTATAATGAGAAACTTATTCGGAAATATATACCTTTGGATTTAAACAAATTAAAACTTGTAAAGTGATACATAAAAGGAAAAGATAACGATGACCAATATAATACATAGAAAACCTTGGTTTTATACTTTTATAAATTCTAGTTAAAACTACAAGGTGTATAATATAATGAAACAATGAATAATATTTATGTAGTGTTTTTGGTTAAAGATTTATACTAAATTCCACACCATCATTGTATTGTGGAGCGTAGATTGAAGAGATGATATTCTTAGGTAAATATCAATGGAGAATATTAGGATGTTAATGAATGATGATCTTCTTTTGTCGTATGTTTGACCATTATATTTTCACTTTTGCATCACATAATCATTTACATATATATGCTTTAAAACATCCAGTAAAAAATTAAGAATGATAGCCAAATATGAAGCATGCAATGAAGTCAATACCAAATTACCAAGCTATTACGTAGAAACTAATCTCTAACATGGTCAATATGATGTGCTAATTTTTGTATGTTGTTCTGTCTAATTAATAAACTTTAAGGATATATAATGGTTGGTGAAGCTCAAACTTTCATGAAATTCATGAGGCAAAGAAATATTTTCGCTTAACAATATACATATATACTCCATAAAATAGAATAATATATTATATTAGTGTTATGGACAAGTTGAATAAAAAAAATTCTTAAGGTAAAATAATATCTATTCGTATCACGTGAAAACATTTTGATGCACAAAAGAAAACCGACATAAATAGCGATTTATCTAAATACTAACGGAAATATACTAGATTGAAAAGCCCTCACAAATGGTGGACTTGTGCAGCTGCCTCACTTGCACATGCTAATCACCGCTAATGCAACTTATGGTAAATTGAAAGGTAGAGATAAAATGACCATTACATGTGTCAATTTTTATATGAAATAAGCACGATATGTTAGTCATCTCTATGATTGCTCAAGTATAAACACCAATAAATTTAACTAGTAATTACTTTGATAATGTCCTTATAACAGTTTTCATGTTTAAACTTAGCCTAATATACAGTTTGGAGGATTGCAAGAGAAATGGTTAGAAATAGTCTTGAAGATATTTCAGCTAAGCCGAAGTCTAAAATGCTCGTTATCGTTTGATAATTTCAACAAAGAAAACCTCATCTGTTTTCTTGGTAGAGAAGTTATAAAACATTGATAATTGGTAACCTTAATTGGTTTACATATATTCGTTTCTGTGACAACTGGCAAAATAGGGAGTTATTTTGAAAACCCGCATTACATTAAAGTTCGTTTCTAAAATTATATTTGGAATTTTACTCGTAACGAACTTATGAAAAACCAATATTTTGGTTGGTTATATCTAAAATTTTATGGAATCAATTTGGATTATCGATGTGATGAGATTTAATTTGAAATTCTCATTTGGCACTACGTTGACTCCGGCACTAGAATAACCTAACTAAAATTTTATGTCTTGAGTTTACGGACTCGACTATATATATTTATTTATGGAACGTCTCGTGAGATATTAAATGTTTTGAAACGAGTTTCGTGTTTTGGTCCGTGTAAATTACACCTAGCCACCTTACCCTAAATATAATAATACTTTTACTATTATTATTATTCTTATTATTCTATCTATATACTAAAGGGGGGGAAGTTGGTTCCCGTGCCACTATAAAAAATGGGTTTCCGAATTAAGTATGCATATATGGTAGGGGATTTCGATTTTCGGGTCCTCATAAAAAAAAATTGATATTCTTGAATCTTCCTTTTTTGTTTATACCAACCGCCTCTCACACACAGATATAGACACTGACTCAAACCTTGCAGATTACACACACATACATGCAGTCTAATTATTTTTGGTTTTTTTTTCCCTGATGATTTCATTACAGATAATTAAAGACGACGAGTTTGGGTTCCATTTTGGATTTTTTTTTGGTGCCGGAATACTTTTTTTTCGTCTATGTTCGGTTCATGTTCAATTACACTTTACTATGACAATCGAAAAGGTATGTACATCATTTTGGGTATAGCTATTGTATTTTGATTTGTTTAATATGAGTGTTTGATTACTTAAAAATTTTTTTCTCTCTTTGGTTATGATTCTTCTGTTAAAGATGCAAGACCAGGTTCTTCAGGGTTTAACTAAGCAATAATTTGATGGGTTTGACTTAAGAATATATTTGCAAGCCCGTTTAAAAAGAGGGTGGCTTTGATTTTCTGATTAAATTGTTTGAATTAGATGTTGTTAGGATTAGCACGATTAATTTCATATTTTGGATTAAGGGTTTTGATCTGTTTTTTAGTTTTTAGGGTTTGTGGTTATGGTTACATGTCGGAGAAACTGGAATTAGGGGTGTGAACGAGATGATAAAGCTTTGAGATACCGACTTGGAAAATACTGAATTGGCTTGAATTTAATTGGCTTGAGGTCGAGCTTGAGCTACTCGAGTAGGAACATGATTTATTAATCGAGTTGAGTCGAGTAAAATATGTCGACTATAGCTTGAAAGGTAGGCGCATTCGAGCCAGAGGTTTAGTAGTCGAATCGACCTCGAGGTTGGCACTGCTCGCCTCAGTTACTCCTTTAGTTGGATACGATTTCTTAGTAGTTTATTGCGTATTGATACGATGTGCAAGTGATCTTGATGCTTATAGGTGGTTAGGTTAGGATAGGAAAACTTATCATTGAGAGTGAAATACTGATTGTTATGTAGAGGAAGAAGCAACCACTTAGGGGTAGTGGCAAGAGGAACGTGGCTAAACTGTGAGAGGTCTCAAGTTTAATTCCCGCCAAACAACCTTGAAATCGCCATGCAAATGGTTTGATTATGAAAACTCTAACCATCTATAGGATCTGAAATGTTTCTTGAGTTTATCTTTTCTGTTCGAATAATGTTCTTTAATTATAATAATGTAACCTTAATTGTTTGGGTTTTGAACAATATTTTGAGATGTATACTAACCTCTGTTTTGCATTTTTTTGACTAACCGCAGAATACCCCATCCTGGACGCACTGGTGGAAGATTCTCCGTCTATATTTGAATGGTTATGATTCTCGGTGGGGTTCTTGGTGCCAATTGGTAAGTGAAATCCGCGTATCAATTTATAGAGCTTTTCTTTCCCAGGTTACGGCAGCTCTAATATCTGCAAAAAATTTTCCACAGCTGAAAACTTGAAGGGAGACCACATTCCTGTAGAGTCACCAATAAAGTAAGGTACTTTCATCATCTAAATTTGACGTCAAATAATTGTTTACTAAGCATTTTGTTATATGATACGAGTATCCGATTTGCACTTTTAACACTGATTCATTTTCCTGCTTCTTTGCGGCTTATTTTAGCGCGATCTGTCCGCCGTATCAGCAAAGCCATCAGTGAGGCATTACGTCAATTGTAAGAACTACTAAAGCTAATTAGTACTTACACAAACAGATAACGACTTTTGCTGATAACACGGCTTAATTTGTTTCAGCTGAGATGTTTTGAGTGGAATCGCAAAAGAACAAGGAAAGGGTTATTGGAATGGTAGTAATGCATTGACAACACCGACAGTAATTATGTTGTGGATGAGGTAAGATACATATATTGAAAAGAAAGAAACGTGTTATACTTAGTTTATTTACTCGACGTTTTCAAGTTTGATAGTTGAAATGTTTAGTTTGAATTGTCGTGATGTTTGTTGTATCTCAAACGTTTGAGCGGGCCAAGTTCAGAAATTTAACACCAAACTTCTTTGGGTCCTATTGCTTTTTAGACTGAAATGCAAATTAACAATAGAATAAAAGGCATTAGGTGGTTACTCGATGTTTGGAATAGCTTACTTTTTGGGCTTATCGTTATTATCTGCCCTTTTAAATTTGTGCAGCTCCATTTACATAAGCTCATTTTCAACCTGCTTAGTGAAAACAGCTCAGAATCTGCCGTAAAGAGAATGCAGACGGCAGTTAGTTTATACAATCAATACACTCCAAACCGGGTTTTTTTTTTCTCTTTAAATAAGCGTATATGTAGTAGAAAAAACTAGCTATCCCAAAAACCCTTTAACAATTACATGAACCTATTAAGGCTTACGCTCTGCAGTTGTAGTAGAAGGGGTTTCGAGCTGTTTGAATGCGGACTTTTATAATACCCACTTTATCATATTACTATAACAGTAGATCTTCTACTGTTAATATTGTTGACGTCATCTGAAATCTGTTTTCTTAATGATTTGCATTTGTAGATAATAGAGAACTAATTCATATAAGGCATGCTGATAGTTGTGGCAAGAGATGGACGTGACGATGAGAACACCACTGTGGTACTGATGATGGTAGTGACACTCAGGTATCATTTCTGACCCCCACATCATGTTATCACTGATTTTTAATGGTTTTTTTTTTTTTTTTTTTTTTTTTTTTTTTTTTTTTTTTTTTTTTTTTAGTTTTCTTTGTTTAATTGCCCGTTTCTTTAATATTGCAGGTAGTTAGTGATTTTTGAAATGCTTGAAAATGCTTAAAAGATGAAATAAATTGAAGAATCACAACTACAAACTCAAGGCAGACATAGTCTGACATTTCTAGATGGCCCAAATAGTTAAGATGCTCCAAGACGCCGTCTAGGGTTACTGACGACACTTCCAAAGATCATCAAAAGTTGATTCACAACTAAAGATTGTTAATGAACATCGTTTCACTCTGTTTGGTATACGGCTTTATAAATGCAGCTAATTTCGGCTTATCTAACGTGTGGATAAAATATATCGTGATGACCCTGTTTTTTGTCTTTCTTAGTGAAGGGTTTTCCCCGGTAAATTTACTTTTTTGTTCTGCCAACTATGCATGGTTTACCAAGTACCTGATGTCTTCGGCTACTATTATCAGGTAATTAGGTTGCAAGTTCCAGTTGATTTTAGCTTACGGATAACAGGCTATGTCTATGATATGCTTGGTTGGTGACAATTGCAATCAGAATAGTTAAATATGATAATTAAAATAGCGAAATATGATAATTGCAAGCGAAGTACCCAACTTCTTAATGGTTTCGTTTTTGTAATATACATTAGGAGATATACATGGTTCGATGTGGACGCTGTACCAAGACCACATACTGCTCATGGTTATCTGCAACAAGAATGTTCTCCTGTCATTTTTTGGTCCATGATACAGGAACTGAACGCGTGGGATCATAGAGCGCTGAAGCATTGGGTGTGGGATCTTCTGATGTGGATGGTGCAATGAGGGCATGAATCGCTCATGGTCATCTCGACCAACTATGTTCTAACGAGCTTTTGTTGGCCCGTGATACGGAAACTGAGCGTTTGGGATCTAGCAGACTCAAGGCTCATGGTGAATAACTTTCTAAAAATTTTTTACGACGTTGAATAACTTTCTGAATCAAGTGAAATGAAATATTGGGTGCTATTCATTTTTTAACCTGCAATAATGCTTTAACAGTACAGAAAAAAAATATGGTTCGCCAAAACCCGCTGCAACGCAGCGGGCTTCCCACTTGTTATTGTTATAAGTAAAGAAAGAAATTAAATGAGTAAACTACAAAATCGTCCTCGTGATGCCTGGTCTCACAAAACATACAAACACCATTTTCATCTTTATTCTTGTCTCTCTCTCCCTCATTTTAAACCATCACCACCGCCACCTTAAACCGTCGCCACCGCCACCACCGCCACTCCTACTCACAAAATAACACCACCATCTTAACCACCTCATCCCGATCTATCTTTTGGTATACATCACGCGCTTTAAAACCATCTCTAACACCACGATTTAATTAAGACCGCCACTATAACATCACTTTTTCATCATTTTCTTGTTGGGTTTTTGAAGAAATACCTTCTTGGAGCCGTTTTGAAGGTGAGTGACCACGAGTTTCAACTCGTGGGTCTCGATGTGTTATCCAAATTCGTGGGTACATGATTTTCTTTAATGGGTTTTTATTAAAACATGTATAAAACTTAGTTGGTATCCGGGTTTTGGTGTTTGGTTGTTATTTCTTGTGTGGTCGACCCCTAAGCCGAGGGCTCTACCCTCGATTTGTATTATTCCGGGTTTGATTTGATGTTGATGATGCATAATATCCGGGTTTTTGATTTTGATCTTATTTGGTTCTAGTATTTGGTGTTTGGATGGATTCTTGGTTGCAAGATTTGAGTTTGGTTGGGTTGTTTTGGAGCCGACGACTCCATGGAGTTGGATTTGTTATTGGTTCGAGCTCCTTTGAGCTAGCCGTGGCCCTAGTGGTCTCGGGTGGGACTCACGTAACGTGTGGTATATAATTTTTGACTCGGGTTGACTTGGTAACTTGACCCGAATATGGCTATTTTGAAAACCTTTTGAGATGGCGAAATATATATATTTCGGCTAAAATTTATTTTGTGGTTATTTGTATATTGTTGGTTATTATTATTATGGTTATTAATATTGTTTTGAAGTGGATGACGAGTTTTATGGTCTCGTGATTTATTGTTGGAGTTGTGTTGACGAAAAGTGGTAATGGGGACCGATTGTGAGACGGTCAATTAGAATGACGGAGATAGGTTAGTCGGGTGCCGTAGTCGGACCCTATTGTTGTAGCACGTGATTTGGGTATTGTTGGACGGAGATTGATTTTTTTTGGTTTGACTTGATTATCAGTTTATTTGAACTTGGACAATGAGCCGAGAGTGATGACTCGGACATGTGACCATCTCGTATGACTCGATAATTATTTATAATTAAACACAACTAATAAAACTCGTAATAATATTATTAATAATATAAACGTTTATATAAATATATAGACGTGAATAACGTATATATAAATATATAAGTGCGTATATTAATAATAAAACGATCACGAGTAATATTATAACAATAACGTAACGATAAATATTATGCTATGAAAGTGGTGTAATAAATGTCGGGAGCGTTATTGTAATTAAACGACTATAAATAACGATGAAATTTTAACGTTGAATAAATATTAAATAAAATAATATTTTTAATAAACGAGGAAAGCTATCGAGTTATACGGGATCGTGGTCACTTGAGTCCAAGTGGTTTATTATTTGTGACATTCGTGTTGTCACGGATATATGACGATTAATACATTCATTTTCGATAACTACGTACCTTATTTAATCGACGGGTTAAATAAGAGCTATTTAGTTGTTTAAATTGAGTATATTAATGGGCATCGTATCCTACGACGCCCATAGGTTGTGGTATATGTACGGGAATAATAAGTTACTAAATATCTCGTGGGATTACCAAATTGACGAATTTGGTGAGCTTAACGGTATAATTAGTGAAGTTATTAAACTTTGATATATACCATATAGTACTTTATGTGCAATGTGTGACCTAGGATTCGGGTATAATCCTAGAATGGTATATTAAGTAAATAAATATGGAGGATTACCAAATCGACGGATTTGATAAACTTCGATGATTTATTTAAGTAATATATTAGGCTAATATTAGACCCATAGATTGTTTTATCATCCTTTCTGTTGTGACTTCTTGGTTTGAGTTGTGTCGACCCACCACCCGTATGGATACCAAACGCAAATACACCAAACTTATACGAAATGGATTTTCGGAAATAAAACGGATTCTCGTCCGGGTTTGGGAATATATTGAAATTGAGGAAATGATTTCTGAACGAGTTGATATTGTTAGGTCGTGCCGAGTCCGTAGTTGCCGTCTTTTGAGTTATTATACATCTTACCTCTACCGATTTCTTATTGCTGATATCTGGACTTGAGGTGAGTCATAGCCCCGCTTTTTACTCTTGAACTATGTTTTCAACGATTGGGGTGAGAAACGTGCAAATCATTTTACGTGGACTATTATCGCTTTTATATTCTTTCTAAAACTTGCTATGCGTATGGACTAGGATCTATTGTCAGCTTTAGTCACACCTTTTGTGTGTACTATTCAAGGTTGGCTTATTTGGTTATTTGGTTATTTGGATTGTCAGCTTTAGTCACATATTCGTTGTGTGTACTATTCAAGGTTGGCTTATTTGGATTGTCAGCTTTAGTCACATAGTTTCGTGTGTACTATTCAAGGTTGACTTATTAGATACTATAGTGTGCACCTATAGGTTATTATTACTTCGGAGGTTATCCGAGTAATTATTGGTATTGCGGGGGTTACCCGAATACTTATGTTGTTACGGAAGGGTATCCGTGTGTTTTGGCTATTACGGAAGGGTTTCCGGGTGTTATGTTGAGAGCGGAGGGTATCCGCAGGCTTTTAGCGAATCCTTAGTCTAGCTAGCAAGCGTTTTGCGTATATGTCCACTATATTATTAGATGAATTTAAACCTATGATCTCACCAGCGAAAGCTGACTTTTAGCACGTTTTCTCAGGAAATTAAGTGATGCTCTATGGATGCTTGGATTGGAGGCTTGGCAATGGCACCTGGTTTATGGATCTATTTTTCTAAACTCTGATATTAAATTGTGGACCTATTGTTATTTTATTTTGGGCCTGACTCTGAATGAAGTTGGGATAAATGTAAACTTTAAAACCCCGTTTTGGTTGTGTTTTCTTATGTTTACTATATCTCGTTCTTTTATGTCTTGTGTTGGATACCAATCCCCGTAGCACCCCGAAAGCTTGTTGAGTCTTCCGCTGTACCAAATTTTGGGGGTGTTACAGATTGGTATCAGAGCCAAGGTTATAGAGAACTAGGTAAATAGACACCTAAACTATAACCAATTTTTATAGAAAACGATCCTCGACCATTGCCCGCCAGCCCGCCAAGCCGAAGCATCATTATTATTATTGAGGTATATTGAGATAATGATTTGGAATGAGATCTTTGGAGATGATTATTAGATTTGGGATTCTTGAGATGATTTGAGGATTTGAGATTTATTGATTTAGCGATGTGATGACCTTTAAGGAATTATATGCGTTTTGAGGAATTATATGGCTTAATTATTTTATGAATGATTTTTAGTAATGCGGTATTTGAAACTCTTTACTGAGATTATATAATTGGGATTTTATGATGATTTTTGATGCGATATTTTAAGTTCGCGCTTTAGTTGTTTTGAAACACTTACACCTACCCTACGCCGTTGTCACAAATAATAGCCTCCTTGCACGTATTGTTGTTAAGAATTGTTATTGCGAGTACGCGTCGTCCATCGTAGATCACTATGGCCCCTGATGACCCATACGTGTTGGTCATGCGTTCGGCCGCTACTTTATCGTCGCATTGTCGCCCTAAGTCGCCGACTTTATCGCCTCGTGGTTCGCCTGCTCGGAGATGACGAGTGATGGAGTACCCCTTCGACGAGGAGTACGCGGGTAAGCAGAATGATAACCCTCAAGATGAGGAAGTGAATGATGACCCTCAGGATTGGGAAGAGAATTATCCTTAGGAGGAGGATATTCCTGATGATAATGGGTCACTAGCACATTCAGTTCACTCTGCGAAACCCGATTCCCCGATACATCCGTTAGATCCGGTTTCACCTGATCATCCGTCTTCGTTTGATTCACCACCTGGTAGTCCCGTGGCGTCGGATGCACCTTCTGAGGATATCTGCTGAGCTTGCAGAGTTAGGTGAGACTGGTAGGATGTGGGCTCAGATTACTGCACAGGGCGAGAGGATCTCGCGGATGTCTGACCGACTTGAGATGATTATTGCTGAGTTTATTGCTGAGTTTGTTAGTGAGTTGAGAGTTTATTAGACAACTGTCGTGGGCAGGACGACAGCGATTAAGACATGTATGATGGAGATACATGAGCAGATAGAGAGTCTGCAGAGAGGTTCCTCACGGCTCGCGAGGGAGATCGCAAGTTGTGGCAGAGGAACACAGTGTTAGAAAAGGAGGTTGCGGACCTCAAGAGGGATAGAGATACACATAGTGTTGAGCATGGATTGTTATTGAAGAATTTGGAAGGTTTGGGATCGGAGTTGAGGAGTCTATGCCAGCATCATGGCTAGATCGATTGGATTTGTGTTCTTGTTGTGTTGCTACATAAACCAAGGAGTATTTGGTTAGGAGAGCTAGTTATTATATCTCTTATGTCATGATATTCGGATTGTACATCCGTCTTGTATGGAACGATTAGTATCTATTATGCCTGTTGGTAGTATGGAACGATGTATTGATCGCTACTTATGGACGATGGTGAGCTCGTATGATATTTTACGATTTTCGGCGTACATGGAGAATTGTGTCTTATTTGCGTGGCTGATATTGTGTTAGTATTATATTAATGGCTGTACGATGAAACCCTGTTAGAGCTACCAGAACTGGTCCTGCAACGACTACCCTTAGTCGTCGAGGACGCCGTCCTACTCGAAATGTTGAAACCCCTACTCCTGAGAACCTGCACACTACTAACCGCAACGACAGGAATCAAACTGTTGATGTTCAGGGAGACAAATGATCACGTTCCACTTAACGCACCTACTGTGGATCAAGCAATGATCAATCAACTTGTGGAGCAACGAGTTGCTGAGCCACTAGCTGAGTCAAATCATTCCAACAATTCTGCTGGAACTTCTCCACCTGTTCGTGCTAGTGGAAGTCACTACAAGGAGTTCAAGATTTGCGGACCCACTGAGTTTGGTGGAACCGAAAGAGTGGTCTACTTGGTCAGGTGGATAAAGGAGACTGAGTCAGTGTTTAACGTCAGTGGTTGCGCGGAGAATGCGAAGGTAAAGTTTGCTTCTTTTACTTTCAAGGATGAAGCTTTAACTTGGTGGAACAATTACCGTAATTCGGTTGGAAGTGATGTGGCTTATGCTACGACTTGGGAGCAATTTAAGTCCTTGCTGATTCAGACTTACTACCCAAGAAATGAGGTTAAGAAGCTGGAGATTGAGTTTTGGAATCACAAAGTGAAGAGTACTGATATAGCGACTTACAATCGTCGTTACCAGGAATTAGCCTTGTTGTGCCCCGATGTGGTTAGAACTGAGACTCAAAAGATTGAGCGGTATACCGAAGGGTTACCTGTGGCTACAAGGAACGATGTGGTTTCTGCTAAGCTTGCAAGCATTCATGAGGGCATCACAATTGTTCAACAATTAATGGATTCATTAGAATTGGAAGGAGCTGATAAGGATAAGAATGGGAAGAGAAAGAGAGACCATCACCCTAATGGTAATGATCCCCGAAACAAGCGACAAGCTGTTGCTAAGCCGTATGCTATTGGGAATGGAAATAAAAGGAACCAAAATGGTGATGCACCCAAGTGTGATCGTTGCTACAAGAATCGTACAGGACAATGTACTGTGATTTGTCAGAGTTGCTCAAGGAGAGGACATGTAGCTAGGGAGTGTAGAGCACGATCCCTTGCTATGGTTCAAGCTACTCCTGAAACTATGAGTAACACAAATGTTACTTGTTATGGATGTGGAAAGAAGGGACATTATAGGAATGAGTGTAGAGAATCGTGGAACTGAGGAAATTAAGGATCGGGTGGAGTACAATAATGGAAACCGTGGAGCTGGAGGAAACCGTGGACGTCAAGACAATGAGGACCAACGTGTGGAAGCGGGAACCGCTCATGGAAGAGTGTATGCACTCAGGAACGAGAAAGGAGAAGATCCGAACGTCGTTACTGATAGGTTCCTTCTCAATAATCGTTATGCTTCCATACTATTTGATACTGGTGCCGATAGAAGTTTGGTGTCCACTACGTTTGCACCCTTACTAGAGAAACCCCCGATGACCTTAGGAATTGAGTATGATGTAGAGTTAGCTAATGGAAACATAGAAAGGATTAAGACTATCATTCGCGGCTGCACGTTAAATTTCTTGAATCACCCTTTCAACATAGATCTTCTACCCGTCACGTTAGGAAGTTTTGATGTCATCATTGGTATGGATTGGTTGTCGAAGTATCGTGCTCACATACTTTGCGACGAGAAGATCGTGCGTGTACCGTACGGAAGGGAGATCCTAAATATATTAGGAGATCAAAAAGATTCTAGGAGCCCATCCCGATTAGCGGTCATATCTTAAATTACCGAAGCTAATGGAAAAAGGATGTTGCCTTCTGTTAGCTCAAATTTCTGAGAAAAGAGGGAAGGAGAAGAAGGAAAGGTGCAATGGAGATGTGCCTATAGTTCGTGAATTTTCGGATGTGTTCCCCGATGATTTGCCGGAAGTCCCGCCTACTAGACAAGTAGAGTTTCAGATTGAGTTGATACCTGGTGCTGCACCCGTAGCACGAGCGCCTTATCGTCTTGCACCTACTGAATTGGAAGAGTTGTTGAAGCAATTAGCGGGTTAGCCGAAAAGGGATTTATAAGACCAAGTTCTTCACCTTGGGGAGCCCCAGTCTTATTTGTGAAGAAGAAGGATGGATCGTTTCGTATGTGTATTGATGACCGAGAGCTGAACAAGTTAACGGTGAAGAATAGATACCCGTTACCGAGGATCGACGATTTGTTCGGTCAACTTCAAGGATCGAGTGTGTATTCGAAGACCGATTTGAGATCGGGATATCATCAGCTTCGAGTTCGTGAGAAAGATATTCCGAAAACGGCTTTCAGAACCCGTTATGGGCATTACGAGTTTCAAGTGATGCCGTTTGGGTTGAATAACGCACCGGCGGTATTCATGGACCTCATGAATCTGGTGTGTAAGCCTTACTTAGACAAGTTTGTGATTGTTGTTTCATCGATGACATTCTGATTTATTCGAAGAGTGAGAAGGAGCATAAGGAGCATCTAAGACTTATCTTAGAATTGCTCAGGAAGAAGAAACTGTATGCTAAATTTTCCAAAGGTGAATTTTGGATTCCGACAGTACAATTTCTGAGCCATGTGATTGATAGGCAAGGAGATCATGTAGATCCTGCTAAGATTGAAGCAATAAAAGATTGGGCTGCACCTACGACCCCACAGAAGTTCGTCAATTTTTGGGATTAGCCGGTTTTTACCGAAGATTCATTGAGGAATTTTCGAAGATAGCCAAACCGTTGACCAAATTGACTCAAAAGAGTGTTAAATACGAATGGGGAGATAAGGAAGAGGAAGCATTTCAGTTACTTAAGGAGATGTTGTGTAGTGCTCCTATCTTAGTGTTACCTGAAAGTAGTAAGGACTTTGTCGTCTATTGTGACGCTTCCCATAAAGATTTGGGAGCTGTGTTAATGCAACGAGAGAAAGTGATAACGTATGCTTCCCGACAGCTTAAGAAGCACGAGAAAAACTACACCACCCATGATTTGGAGTTAGGTGCTGTGGTTTTTGCTTTAAGGATATGGAGACATTACTTGTATGGAACCAAGTGTGTAGTGTTACTGACCACAAATGTCTGCAACACAGTTTGGACCAAAAAGAGCTTAACAAGAGACAACGACGTTGGATTGAGTTGCTAAGCGATTATGATTGCGAAATTCGCTACCATCCCGGTAAAGCAAACGTCGTTTCTGATGCTCTTAGTCGAAAGGAGAGAATCCCACCGTTACGAGTTAGGTCATTAGGAATGACTATCGTATCGCCATTACCGTCTCAAATATTAGAAGCTCAAACGGGAGCGTTGAAAGCAGAAAATCGACCTGCTGAGAAAATATTTGGGATGGCAGAAAATGAGAAGGGATTTGTTAAGCGTTCTTATGGAATATTATGTTTTAGAGAGCGAAGTGAGTACCTTTGTATGAAGGAATTCGAGAGTTGATTATGCACGAGTCGCATAAGTCAAGATACTCTATTCATCCTGGGTCTGACAAGATGTACCAGGATTTGAAAAAGTTATATTGGTGGCCAAATATGAAGGCAGATATAGCGTTGTACGCTAGTAAGTGTTTGACTTGCTCTAAGGTTAAGGTAGAACATCAAAGACCGTCGAGATTAATGACGCAGCCAGAACTCCCAGTTTGGAAATGGGAGCGGATTACAATGGACTTTATTACCAAATTACCTAAGACAGCTAGCGGTTGTGACGCTATCTGGGTAATTGTGGATCGTCTGACAAAGCCTGCTCATTTCTTAGCTATTAGTGAAGATGATAGTGTGGATAAGCTTGCGAGGTTATATGTGAAGGAAATTATTTCGCGTCATGGAGTCCCGATATCTATTATTTCGGATCGTGATAGTCGTTTTACGTCAGCTTTGTGGTGATCACTTCAAACGGCTTTGGGGACGAGGCTTGATATGAGTACTGCATATCATCCCCAAACCGATGGTCAAAGTGAGAGGACCATTCAGACGTTAGAGGATATGCTTCGTACATGCATCATAGACTTGGTAAAGGCTGGGAGAAGTATTTACCCCCTTGCGGAATTCTCCTATAATAATAGCTACCACATAAGTCTTAAGGCTGCACCATTTGAAGCTTTGTATGGCAGAAAGTGTCGTTCGTCTATTGGTCGGGCAGATGTTGGAGATAGCCAACTCAAAGGCCCTGAACTGATTTTGGAAACTACTGAGAAAGTAGCTCAGATTTGTGATCAATCGCAAGCACCCAGAGATAGGCAGAAGAGCTACGCCGATCAGAGACGTAAACCCTTAGAGTTCCAGGATGGAGACAAAGTAATGCTGAAAGTCTCGCCTTGGAAAGGTGTGATACATTTCGGCAATCGTGGTAAACTCAATCCACGCTACATTGAACCATTTCTGATCTTAGAAAGAATTGGGCCCGTGGCTTATAGGTTGGAATTACCACATGAAATGAGTAAATTTCATGATGTGTTTCATGTTAGTAGTGTGAAGAAGTGTCTTTTTGATTAGATGCCAGTTATACCGATGAAAGATATTAGTGTTGATGAGAAATTGAACTTTGTGGAAGAGCCGATTGAGATTTTTGGATCGTGAGATTAAACGACTTAAGAGAAGTCGTATCCCACTCGTCAAGGTTCGTTGGAATTCCCGACATGGACCAGAATTTACGTGGGAACGTGAGGACGAGTCCTGGAAGAGATATCCGAAGCTTTTCACTTCGTAGATGAATTTTTCCGAGTGAAACCCGAGACGGGTTTCCTTCTGAGGCTGGGAGGATGTGACAACTGGCAAAATAGGGAGTTATTTTGAAAACCCGCATTACATTAAAGTTCGTTTCTAAAATTATATTTGGAATTTTACTCGTAACGAACTTATGAAAAACCAATATTTTGGTTGGTTATATCTAAAATTTTATGGAATCAATTTGGATTATCGATGTGATGAGATTTAATTTGAAATTCTCATTTGGCACTACGTTGACTCCGGCACTAGAATAACCTAACTAAAATTTTATGTCTTGAGTTTACGGACTCGACTATATATATTTATTTATGGAACGTCTCGTGAGATATTAAATGTTTTGAAACGAGTTTCGTGTTTTGGTCCGTGTAAATTACACCTAGCCACCTTACCCTAAATATAATAATACTTTTACTATTATTATTATTCTTATTATTATTGTTATAAGTAAAGAAAGAAATTAAATGAGTAAACTACAAAATCGTCCTCGTGATGCCTGGTCTCACAAAACATACAAACACCATTTTCATCTTTATTCTTGTCTCTCTCTCTCCCTCATTTTAAACCATCACCACCGCCACCTTAAACCGTCGCCACCGCCACCACCGCCACTCCTACTCACAAAATAACACCACCATCTTAACCACCTCATCCCGATCTATCTTTTGGTATACATCACGCGCTTTAAAACCATCTCTAACACCACGATTTAATTAAGACCGCCACTATAACATCACTTTTTCATCATTTTCTTGTTGGGTTTTTGAAGAAATACCTTCTTGGAGCCGTTTTGAAGGTGAGTGACCACGAGTTTCAACTCGTGGGTCTCGATGTGTTATCCAAATTCGTGGGTACATGATTTTCTTTAATGGGTTTTTATTAAAACATGTATAAAACTTAGTTGGTATCCGGGTTTTGGTGTTTGGTTGTTATTTCTTGTGTGGTCGACCCCTAAGCCGAGGGCTCTACCCTCGATTTGTATTATTCCGGGTTTGATTTGATGTTGATGATGCATAATATCCGGGTTTTTGATTTTGATCTTATTTGGTTCTAGTATTTGGTGTTTGGATGGATTCTTGGTTGCAAGATTTGAGTTTGGTTGGGTTGTTTTGGAGCCGACGACTCCATGGAGTTGGATTTGTTATTGGTTCGAGCTCCTTTGAGCTAGCCGTGGCCCTAGTGGTCTCGGGTGGGACTCACGTAACGTGTGGTATATAATTTTTGACTCGGGTTGACTTGGTAACTTGACCCGAATATGGCTATTTTGAAAACCTTTTGAGATGGCGAAATATATATATTTCGGCTAAAATTTATTTTGTGGTTATTTGTATATTGTTGGTTATTATTATTATGGTTATTAATATTGTTTTGAAGTGGATGACGAGTTTTATGGTCTCGTGATTTATTGTTGGAGTTGTGTTGACGAAAAGTGGTAATGGGGACCGATTGTGAGACGGTCAATTAGAATGACGGAGATAGGTTAGTCGGGTGCCGTAGTCGGACCCTATTGTTGTAGCACGTGATTTGGGTATTGTTGGACGGAGATTGATTTTTTTTGGTTTGACTTGATTATCAGTTTATTTGAACTTGGACAATGAGCCGAGAGTGATGACTCGGACATGTGACCATCTCGTATGACTCGATAATTATTTATAATTAAACACAACTAATAAAACTCGTAATAATATTATTAATAATATAAACGTTTATATAAATATATAGACGTGAATAACGTATATATAAATATATAAGTGCGTATATTAATAATAAAACGATCACGAGTAATATTATAACAATAACGTAACGATAAATATTATGCTATGAAAGTGGTGTAATAAATGTCGGGAGCGTTATTGTAATTAAACGACTATAAATAACGATGAAATTTTAACGTTGAATAAATATTAAATAAAATAATATTTTTAATAAACGAGGAAAGCTATCGAGTTATACGGGATCGTGGTCACTTGAGTCCAAGTGGTTTATTATTTGTGACATTCGTGTTGTCACGGATATATGACGATTAATACATTCATTTTCGATAACTACGTACCTTATTTAATCGACGGGTTAAATAAGAGCTATTTAGTTGTTTAAATTGAGTATATTAATGGGCATCGTATCCTACGACGCCCATAGGTTGTGGTATATGTACGGGAATAATAAGTTACTAAATATCTCGTGGGATTACCAAATTGACGAATTTGGTGAGCTTAACGGTATAATTAGTGAAGTTATTAAACTTTGATATATACCATATAGTACTTTATGTGCAATGTGTGACCTAGGATTCGGGTATAATCCTAGAATGGTATATTAAGTAAATAAATATGGAGGATTACCAAATCGACGGATTTGATAAACTTCGATGATTTATTTAAGTAATATATTAGGCTAATATTAGACCCATAGATTGTTTTATCATCCTTTCTGTTGTGACTTCTTGGTTTGAGTTGTGTCGACCCACCACCCGTATGGATACCAAACGCAAATACACCAAACTTATACGAAATGGATTTTCGGAAATAAAACGGATTCTCGTCCGGGTTTGGGAATATATTGAAATTGAGGAAATGATTTCTGAACGAGTTGATATTGTTAGGTCGTGCCGAGTCCGTAGTTGCCGTCTTTTGAGTTATTATACATCTTACCTCTACCGATTTCTTATTGCTGATATCTGGACTTGAGGTGAGTCATAGCCCCGCTTTTTACTCTTGAACTATGTTTTCAACGATTGGGGTGAGAAACGTGCAAATCATTTTACGTGGACTATTATCGCTTTTATATTCTTTCTAAAACTTGCTATGCGTATGGACTAGGATCTATTGTCAGCTTTAGTCACACCTTTTGTGTGTACTATTCAAGGTTGGCTTATTTGGTTATTTGGTTATTTGGATTGTCAGCTTTAGTCACATATTCGTTGTGTGTACTATTCAAGGTTGGCTTATTTGGATTGTCAGCTTTAGTCACATAGTTTCGTGTGTACTATTCAAGGTTGACTTATTAGATACTATAGTGTGCACCTATAGGTTATTATTACTTCGGAGGTTATCCGAGTAATTATTGGTATTGCGGGGGTTACCCGAATACTTATGTTGTTACGGAAGGGTATCCGTGTGTTTTGGCTATTACGGAAGGGTTTCCGGGTGTTATGTTGAGAGCGGAGGGTATCCGCAGGCTTTTAGCGAATCCTTAGTCTAGCTAGCAAGCGTTTTGCGTATATGTCCACTATATTATTAGATGAATTTAAACCTATGATCTCACCAGCGAAAGCTGACTTTTAGCACGTTTTCTCAGGAAATTAAGTGATGCTCTATGGATGCTTGGATTGGAGGCTTGGCAATGGCACCTGGTTTATGGATCTATTTTTCTAAACTCTGATATTAAATTGTGGACCTATTGTTATTTTATTTTGGGCCTGACTCTGAATGAAGTTGGGATAAATGTAAACTTTAAAACCCCGTTTTGGTTGTGTTTTCTTATGTTTACTATATCTCGTTCTTTTATGTCTTGTGTTGGATACCAATCCCCGTAGCACCCCGAAAGCTTGTTGAGTCTTCCGCTGTACCAAATTTTGGGGGTGTTACAGATTGGTATCAGAGCCAAGGTTATAGAGAACTAGGTAAATAGACACCTAAACTATAACCAATTTTTATAGAAAACGATCCTCGACCATTGCCCGCCAGCCCGCCAAGCCGAAGCATCATTATTATTATTGAGGTATATTGAGATAATGATTTGGAATGAGATCTTTGGAGATGATTATTAGATTTGGGATTCTTGAGATGATTTGAGGATTTGAGATTTATTGATTTAGCGATGTGATGACCTTTAAGGAATTATATGCGTTTTGAGGAATTATATGGCTTAATTATTTTATGAATGATTTTTAGTAATGCGGTATTTGAAACTCTTTACTGAGATTATATAATTGGGATTTTATGATGATTTTTGATGCGATATTTTAAGTTCGCGCTTTAGTTGTTTTGAAACACTTACACCTACCCTACGCCGTTGTCACAAATAATAGCCTCCTTGCACGTATTGTTGTTAAGAATTGTTATTGCGAGTACGCGTCGTCCATCGTAGATCACTATGGCCCCTGATGACCCATACGTGTTGGTCATGCGTTCGGCCGCTACTTTATCGTCGCATTGTCGCCCTAAGTCGCCGACTTTATCGCCTCGTGGTTCGCCTGCTCGGAGATGACGAGTGATGGAGTACCCCTTCGACGAGGAGTACGCGGGTAAGCAGAATGATAACCCTCAAGATGAGGAAGTGAATGATGACCCTCAGGATTGGGAAGAGAATTATCCTTAGGAGGAGGATATTCCTGATGATAATGGGTCACTAGCACATTCAGTTCACTCTGCGAAACCCGATTCCCCGATACATCCGTTAGATCCGGTTTCACCTGATCATCCGTCTTCGTTTGATTCACCACCTGGTAGTCCCGTGGCGTCGGATGCACCTTCTGAGGATATCTGCTGAGCTTGCAGAGTTAGGTGAGACTGGTAGGATGTGGGCTCAGATTACTGCACAGGGCGAGAGGATCTCGCGGATGTCTGACCGACTTGAGATGATTATTGCTGAGTTTATTGCTGAGTTTGTTAGTGAGTTGAGAGTTTATTAGACAACTGTCGTGGGCAGGACGACAGCGATTAAGACATGTATGATGGAGATACATGAGCAGATAGAGAGTCTGCAGAGAGGTTCCTCACGGCTCGCGAGGGAGATCGCAAGTTGTGGCAGAGGAACACAGTGTTAGAAAAGGAGGTTGCGGACCTCAAGAGGGATAGAGATACACATAGTGTTGAGCATGGATTGTTATTGAAGAATTTGGAAGGTTTGGGATCGGAGTTGAGGAGTCTATGCCAGCATCATGGCTAGATCGATTGGATTTGTGTTCTTGTTGTGTTGCTACATAAACCAAGGAGTATTTGGTTAGGAGAGCTAGTTATTATATCTCTTATGTCATGATATTCGGATTGTACATCCGTCTTGTATGGAACGATTAGTATCTATTATGCCTGTTGGTAGTATGGAACGATGTATTGATCGCTACTTATGGACGATGGTGAGCTCGTATGATATTTTACGATTTTCGGCGTACATGGAGAATTGTGTCTTATTTGCGTGGCTGATATTGTGTTAGTATTATATTAATGGCTGTACGATGAAACCCTGTTAGAGCTACCAGAACTGGTCCTGCAACGACTACCCTTAGTCGTCGAGGACGCCGTCCTACTCGAAATGTTGAAACCCCTACTCCTGAGAACCTGCACACTACTAACCGCAACGACAGGAATCAAACTGTTGATGTTCAGGGAGACAAATGATCACGTTCCACTTAACGCACCTACTGTGGATCAAGCAATGATCAATCAACTTGTGGAGCAACGAGTTGCTGAGCCACTAGCTGAGTCAAATCATTCCAACAATTCTGCTGGAACTTCTCCACCTGTTCGTGCTAGTGGAAGTCACTACAAGGAGTTCAAGATTTGCGGACCCACTGAGTTTGGTGGAACCGAAAGAGTGGTCTACTTGGTCAGGTGGATAAAGGAGACTGAGTCAGTGTTTAACGTCAGTGGTTGCGCGGAGAATGCGAAGGTAAAGTTTGCTTCTTTTACTTTCAAGGATGAAGCTTTAACTTGGTGGAACAATTACCGTAATTCGGTTGGAAGTGATGTGGCTTATGCTACGACTTGGGAGCAATTTAAGTCCTTGCTGATTCAGACTTACTACCCAAGAAATGAGGTTAAGAAGCTGGAGATTGAGTTTTGGAATCACAAAGTGAAGAGTACTGATATAGCGACTTACAATCGTCGTTACCAGGAATTAGCCTTGTTGTGCCCCGATGTGGTTAGAACTGAGACTCAAAAGATTGAGCGGTATACCGAAGGGTTACCTGTGGCTACAAGGAACGATGTGGTTTCTGCTAAGCTTGCAAGCATTCATGAGGGCATCACAATTGTTCAACAATTAATGGATTCATTAGAATTGGAAGGAGCTGATAAGGATAAGAATGGGAAGAGAAAGAGAGACCATCACCCTAATGGTAATGATCCCCGAAACAAGCGACAAGCTGTTGCTAAGCCGTATGCTATTGGGAATGGAAATAAAAGGAACCAAAATGGTGATGCACCCAAGTGTGATCGTTGCTACAAGAATCGTACAGGACAATGTACTGTGATTTGTCAGAGTTGCTCAAGGAGAGGACATGTAGCTAGGGAGTGTAGAGCACGATCCCTTGCTATGGTTCAAGCTACTCCTGAAACTATGAGTAACACAAATGTTACTTGTTATGGATGTGGAAAGAAGGGACATTATAGGAATGAGTGTAGAGAATCGTGGAACTGAGGAAATTAAGGATCGGGTGGAGTACAATAATGGAAACCGTGGAGCTGGAGGAAACCGTGGACGTCAAGACAATGAGGACCAACGTGTGGAAGCGGGAACCGCTCATGGAAGAGTGTATGCACTCAGGAACGAGAAAGGAGAAGATCCGAACGTCGTTACTGATAGGTTCCTTCTCAATAATCGTTATGCTTCCATACTATTTGATACTGGTGCCGATAGAAGTTTGGTGTCCACTACGTTTGCACCCTTACTAGAGAAACCCCCGATGACCTTAGGAATTGAGTATGATGTAGAGTTAGCTAATGGAAACATAGAAAGGATTAAGACTATCATTCGCGGCTGCACGTTAAATTTCTTGAATCACCCTTTCAACATAGATCTTCTACCCGTCACGTTAGGAAGTTTTGATGTCATCATTGGTATGGATTGGTTGTCGAAGTATCGTGCTCACATACTTTGCGACGAGAAGATCGTGCGTGTACCGTACGGAAGGGAGATCCTAAATATATTAGGAGATCAAAAAGATTCTAGGAGCCCATCCCGATTAGCGGTCATATCTTAAATTACCGAAGCTAATGGAAAAAGGATGTTGCCTTCTGTTAGCTCAAATTTCTGAGAAAAGAGGGAAGGAGAAGAAGGAAAGGTGCAATGGAGATGTGCCTATAGTTCGTGAATTTTCGGATGTGTTCCCCGATGATTTGCCGGAAGTCCCGCCTACTAGACAAGTAGAGTTTCAGATTGAGTTGATACCTGGTGCTGCACCCGTAGCACGAGCGCCTTATCGTCTTGCACCTACTGAATTGGAAGAGTTGTTGAAGCAATTAGCGGGTTAGCCGAAAAGGGATTTATAAGACCAAGTTCTTCACCTTGGGGAGCCCCAGTCTTATTTGTGAAGAAGAAGGATGGATCGTTTCGTATGTGTATTGATGACCGAGAGCTGAACAAGTTAACGGTGAAGAATAGATACCCGTTACCGAGGATCGACGATTTGTTCGGTCAACTTCAAGGATCGAGTGTGTATTCGAAGACCGATTTGAGATCGGGATATCATCAGCTTCGAGTTCGTGAGAAAGATATTCCGAAAACGGCTTTCAGAACCCGTTATGGGCATTACGAGTTTCAAGTGATGCCGTTTGGGTTGAATAACGCACCGGCGGTATTCATGGACCTCATGAATCTGGTGTGTAAGCCTTACTTAGACAAGTTTGTGATTGTTGTTTCATCGATGACATTCTGATTTATTCGAAGAGTGAGAAGGAGCATAAGGAGCATCTAAGACTTATCTTAGAATTGCTCAGGAAGAAGAAACTGTATGCTAAATTTTCCAAAGGTGAATTTTGGATTCCGACAGTACAATTTCTGAGCCATGTGATTGATAGGCAAGGAGATCATGTAGATCCTGCTAAGATTGAAGCAATAAAAGATTGGGCTGCACCTACGACCCCACAGAAGTTCGTCAATTTTTGGGATTAGCCGGTTTTTACCGAAGATTCATTGAGGAATTTTCGAAGATAGCCAAACCGTTGACCAAATTGACTCAAAAGAGTGTTAAATACGAATGGGGAGATAAGGAAGAGGAAGCATTTCAGTTACTTAAGGAGATGTTGTGTAGTGCTCCTATCTTAGTGTTACCTGAAAGTAGTAAGGACTTTGTCGTCTATTGTGACGCTTCCCATAAAGATTTGGGAGCTGTGTTAATGCAACGAGAGAAAGTGATAACGTATGCTTCCCGACAGCTTAAGAAGCACGAGAAAAACTACACCACCCATGATTTGGAGTTAGGTGCTGTGGTTTTTGCTTTAAGGATATGGAGACATTACTTGTATGGAACCAAGTGTGTAGTGTTACTGACCACAAATGTCTGCAACACAGTTTGGACCAAAAAGAGCTTAACAAGAGACAACGACGTTGGATTGAGTTGCTAAGCGATTATGATTGCGAAATTCGCTACCATCCCGGTAAAGCAAACGTCGTTTCTGATGCTCTTAGTCGAAAGGAGAGAATCCCACCGTTACGAGTTAGGTCATTAGGAATGACTATCGTATCGCCATTACCGTCTCAAATATTAGAAGCTCAAACGGGAGCGTTGAAAGCAGAAAATCGACCTGCTGAGAAAATATTTGGGATGGCAGAAAATGAGAAGGGATTTGTTAAGCGTTCTTATGGAATATTATGTTTTAGAGAGCGAAGTGAGTACCTTTGTATGAAGGAATTCGAGAGTTGATTATGCACGAGTCGCATAAGTCAAGATACTCTATTCATCCTGGGTCTGACAAGATGTACCAGGATTTGAAAAAGTTATATTGGTGGCCAAATATGAAGGCAGATATAGCGTTGTACGCTAGTAAGTGTTTGACTTGCTCTAAGGTTAAGGTAGAACATCAAAGACCGTCGAGATTAATGACGCAGCCAGAACTCCCAGTTTGGAAATGGGAGCGGATTACAATGGACTTTATTACCAAATTACCTAAGACAGCTAGCGGTTGTGACGCTATCTGGGTAATTGTGGATCGTCTGACAAAGCCTGCTCATTTCTTAGCTATTAGTGAAGATGATAGTGTGGATAAGCTTGCGAGGTTATATGTGAAGGAAATTATTTCGCGTCATGGAGTCCCGATATCTATTATTTCGGATCGTGATAGTCGTTTTACGTCAGCTTTGTGGTGATCACTTCAAACGGCTTTGGGGACGAGGCTTGATATGAGTACTGCATATCATCCCCAAACCGATGGTCAAAGTGAGAGGACCATTCAGACGTTAGAGGATATGCTTCGTACATGCATCATAGACTTGGTAAAGGCTGGGAGAAGTATTTACCCCCTTGCGGAATTCTCCTATAATAATAGCTACCACATAAGTCTTAAGGCTGCACCATTTGAAGCTTTGTATGGCAGAAAGTGTCGTTCGTCTATTGGTCGGGCAGATGTTGGAGATAGCCAACTCAAAGGCCCTGAACTGATTTTGGAAACTACTGAGAAAGTAGCTCAGATTTGTGATCAATCGCAAGCACCCAGAGATAGGCAGAAGAGCTACGCCGATCAGAGACGTAAACCCTTAGAGTTCCAGGATGGAGACAAAGTAATGCTGAAAGTCTCGCCTTGGAAAGGTGTGATACATTTCGGCAATCGTGGTAAACTCAATCCACGCTACATTGAACCATTTCTGATCTTAGAAAGAATTGGGCCCGTGGCTTATAGGTTGGAATTACCACATGAAATGAGTAAATTTCATGATGTGTTTCATGTTAGTAGTGTGAAGAAGTGTCTTTTTGATTAGATGCCAGTTATACCGATGAAAGATATTAGTGTTGATGAGAAATTGAACTTTGTGGAAGAGCCGATTGAGATTTTTGGATCGTGAGATTAAACGACTTAAGAGAAGTCGTATCCCACTCGTCAAGGTTCGTTGGAATTCCCGACATGGACCAGAATTTACGTGGGAACGTGAGGACGAGTCCTGGAAGAGATATCCGAAGCTTTTCACTTCGTAGATGAATTTTTCCGAGTGAAACCCGAGACGGGTTTCCTTCTGAGGCTGGGAGGATGTGACAACTGGCAAAATAGGGAGTTATTTTGAAAACCCGCATTACATTAAAGTTCGTTTCTAAAATTATATTTGGAATTTTACTCGTAACGAACTTATGAAAAACCAATATTTTGGTTGGTTATATCTAAAATTTTATGGAATCAATTTGGATTATCGATGTGATGAGATTTAATTTGAAATTCTCATTTGGCACTACGTTGACTCCGGCACTAGAATAACCTAACTAAAATTTTATGTCTTGAGTTTACGGACTCGACTATATATATTTATTTATGGAACGTCTCGTGAGATATTAAATGTTTTGAAACGAGTTTCGTGTTTTGGTCCGTGTAAATTACACCTAGCCACCTTACCCTAAATATAATAATACTTTTACTATTATTATTATTCTTATTATTATTGTTATAAGTAAAGAAAGAAATTAAATGAGTAAACTACAAAATCGTCCTCGTGATGCCTGGTCTCACAAAACATACAAACACCATTTTCATCTTTATTCTTGTCTCTCTCTCTCCCTCATTTTAAACCATCACCACCGCCACCTTAAACCGTCGCCACCGCCACCACCGCCACTCCTACTCACAAAATAACACCACCATCTTAACCACCTCATCCCGATCTATCTTTTGGTATACATCACGCGCTTTAAAACCATCTCTAACACCACGATTTAATTAAGACCGCCACTATAACATCACTTTTTCATCATTTTCTTGTTGGGTTTTTGAAGAAATACCTTCTTGGAGCCGTTTTGAAGGTGAGTGACCACGAGTTTCAACTCGTGGGTCTCGATGTGTTATCCAAATTCGTGGGTACATGATTTTCTTTAATGGGTTTTTATTAAAACATGTATAAAACTTAGTTGGTATCCGGGTTTTGGTGTTTGGTTGTTATTTCTTGTGTGGTCGACCCCTAAGCCGAGGGCTCTACCCTCGATTTGTATTATTCCGGGTTTGATTTGATGTTGATGATGCATAATATCCGGGTTTTTGATTTTGATCTTATTTGGTTCTAGTATTTGGTGTTTGGATGGATTCTTGGTTGCAAGATTTGAGTTTGGTTGGGTTGTTTTGGAGCCGACGACTCCATGGAGTTGGATTTGTTATTGGTTCGAGCTCCTTTGAGCTAGCCGTGGCCCTAGTGGTCTCGGGTGGGACTCACGTAACGTGTGGTATATAATTTTTGACTCGGGTTGACTTGGTAACTTGACCCGAATATGGCTATTTTGAAAACCTTTTGAGATGGCGAAATATATATATTTCGGCTAAAATTTATTTTGTGGTTATTTGTATATTGTTGGTTATTATTATTATGGTTATTAATATTGTTTTGAAGTGGATGACGAGTTTTATGGTCTCGTGATTTATTGTTGGAGTTGTGTTGACGAAAAGTGGTAATGGGGACCGATTGTGAGACGGTCAATTAGAATGACGGAGATAGGTTAGTCGGGTGCCGTAGTCGGACCCTATTGTTGTAGCACGTGATTTGGGTATTGTTGGACGGAGATTGATTTTTTTTGGTTTGACTTGATTATCAGTTTATTTGAACTTGGACAATGAGCCGAGAGTGATGACTCGGACATGTGACCATCTCGTATGACTCGATAATTATTTATAATTAAACACAACTAATAAAACTCGTAATAATATTATTAATAATATAAACGTTTATATAAATATATAGACGTGAATAACGTATATATAAATATATAAGTGCGTATATTAATAATAAAACGATCACGAGTAATATTATAACAATAACGTAACGATAAATATTATGCTATGAAAGTGGTGTAATAAATGTCGGGAGCGTTATTGTAATTAAACGACTATAAATAACGATGAAATTTTAACGTTGAATAAATATTAAATAAAATAATATTTTTAATAAACGAGGAAAGCTATCGAGTTATACGGGATCGTGGTCACTTGAGTCCAAGTGGTTTATTATTTGTGACATTCGTGTTGTCACGGATATATGACGATTAATACATTCATTTTCGATAACTACGTACCTTATTTAATCGACGGGTTAAATAAGAGCTATTTAGTTGTTTAAATTGAGTATATTAATGGGCATCGTATCCTACGACGCCCATAGGTTGTGGTATATGTACGGGAATAATAAGTTACTAAATATCTCGTGGGATTACCAAATTGACGAATTTGGTGAGCTTAACGGTATAATTAGTGAAGTTATTAAACTTTGATATATACCATATAGTACTTTATGTGCAATGTGTGACCTAGGATTCGGGTATAATCCTAGAATGGTATATTAAGTAAATAAATATGGAGGATTACCAAATCGACGGATTTGATAAACTTCGATGATTTATTTAAGTAATATATTAGGCTAATATTAGACCCATAGATTGTTTTATCATCCTTTCTGTTGTGACTTCTTGGTTTGAGTTGTGTCGACCCACCACCCGTATGGATACCAAACGCAAATACACCAAACTTATACGAAATGGATTTTCGGAAATAAAACGGATTCTCGTCCGGGTTTGGGAATATATTGAAATTGAGGAAATGATTTCTGAACGAGTTGATATTGTTAGGTCGTGCCGAGTCCGTAGTTGCCGTCTTTTGAGTTATTATACATCTTACCTCTACCGATTTCTTATTGCTGATATCTGGACTTGAGGTGAGTCATAGCCCCGCTTTTTACTCTTGAACTATGTTTTCAACGATTGGGGTGAGAAACGTGCAAATCATTTTACGTGGACTATTATCGCTTTTATATTCTTTCTAAAACTTGCTATGCGTATGGACTAGGATCTATTGTCAGCTTTAGTCACACCTTTTGTGTGTACTATTCAAGGTTGGCTTATTTGGTTATTTGGTTATTTGGATTGTCAGCTTTAGTCACATATTCGTTGTGTGTACTATTCAAGGTTGGCTTATTTGGATTGTCAGCTTTAGTCACATAGTTTCGTGTGTACTATTCAAGGTTGACTTATTAGATACTGTAGTGTGCACCTATAGGTTATTATTACTTCGGAGGTTATCCGAGTAATTATTGGTATTGCGGGGGTTACCCGAATACTTATGTTGTTACGGAAGGGTATCTGTGTGTTTTGGCTATTACGGAAGGGTTTCCGGGTGTTATGTTGAGAGCGGAGGGTATCCGCAGGCTTTTAGCGAATCCTTAGTCTAGCTAGCAAGCGTTTTGCGTATATGTCCACTATATTATTAGATGAATTTAAACCTATGATCTCACCAGCGAAAGCTGACTTTTAGCACGTTTTCTCAGGAAATTAAGTGATGCTCTATGGATGCTTGGATTGGAGGCTTGGCAATGGCACCTGGTTTATGGATCTATTTTTCTAAACTCTGATATTAAATTGTGGACCTATTGTTATTTTATTTTGGGCCTGACTCTGAATGAAGTTGGGATAAATGTAAACTTTAAAACCCCGTTTTGGTTGTGTTTTCTTATGTTTACTATATCTCGTTCTTTTATGTCTTGTGTTGGATACCAATCCCCGTAGCACCCCGAAAGCTTGTTGAGTCTTCCGCTGTACCAAATTTTGGGGGTGTTACAGTTTCAACCCGTTATACATCATTTTTCTATCAATGTATGGTGACTTTGTCTTGATTTGATGTTGGTATGTTAAATCCAAAGACAACAACACTGTAATTATTTAACAAATCGTATTTTACAATGCTCCGGCTCTTATTAACCTGAATAAAAACCGCGCTCATATGAAACGATTAATCTTGCATTTAGTATTTTTGGCACATTACTAGGCTCCCACTCTTAATCTTGTTCACATTATGTGTTACTTTGTTAATTATGATTACATGATAATGGCCTATTATTTTGATTTATAAACTTGGATCAAGTTAATTAATTTTTTTAGAAGTAAAGTAGGAATGTTATATATTTTTAACCTGCGAGAAATTCAACGCCATAGTTGACACGGAAAAAGCGTCAAAGTAGATTTTGTAATAAAGTTGAAAAGTTATTTTAATAATAGAAATGAATTACAAAGACGTTTATTATTGTTTATATAATACGTGGCAACTATTTAATTAAGTAAAACGAAGTAGTTAGGAAATAAATCAGAAAGAAAAACAAACTATTGAAGTGACATTTTAACCTCACCCTCTTAATAACATGTATACACAAACTTGATTTGCAGAAGTTGTGGATGGGACAAAAGGTTAAAAACTTGAGTGCCCAACAGCTTATTGCTTGTTGGCTGAATATCTTATTTGTGCTAGATAAAGTCTTTGAGAAACTAACATGAGACAATAAGCTGAAGCCCAAATACAATTGTTGCGGCATCATATCCTAAAATGCTACATATCCAATTATATGAGTATACATTATAAAAACCCAAATAAAACAAATGTTACAATGAACTGAGCCTAACAACAACAATAATATCCAATCCCGCCGAAACGAAGTATGAAGGAGGCGAGATGTAGACAGTCACACCCTAGGAACTGCTTCCAGAAAAATCAAGTAGCCAACAGAATCAACCACTCGTCAAATCTCAAAATCCTTGGTGCACCCATGTTCATACTATACTTCACGGCTCCTCACCTTCTACAGCAAGGGACGCCGAGCCATGGCTATTTTTCCAAGTTTTTTCCTTCAACATCCTCTCAACTTCATCAAAGGTGTCGTCAACCTTTCGGTAACACACACACCAACTTAAATGGCTCATAATTCAAGTGAAGGTTGGAGTCGTGGTGTGTTTACTAATATTGTTGAACTTATGTGAACTGTTAACTTTTGAAATGTTTGATTCAAGTACGACATAGGATAGTCTTCAAGAATAGATACAGTTGCCTTTGCTCAACACTACTTTCAAACATTTAACAATATCAAATACCACTGTACCGGACATGATTATTCCAAACGGTGCCATTGTTAACGGTATATTATTTAGAAGGAACAAAGTAACAGAAAGTATCCAAATATAAGTTATCAAAATCCTTTAAACACAATTTACATGGAACCATAAAATAAATAAAATAAAATAAAATAAAAAATTCTCATGAATTTCTGAAGCAAAGGTCTTAGTTAAAGAACAAGCGAACTTCATAGAGTTAATGCCATTTTCACTCCAACGCGTTATCTAACCAGATGATCTCCTTCAATCAACTGAAAATAAAAAATAATAGATAGTGAGTAATTCATGCCCAGTCACATTATAAAGACATAGCAAGATGTAAACGAAATCCAAATGTATGATTTAAGGAAAAGCTAGTTGTACAAGGATTGTCAAACGAACATATGAACGTACTAGGTGATTTAACTTCTCATCTATAACATACCACATAAATCATTTAAAGACAAGATGACAGTCTGATTAAAAAATACTATACCCATTATAACGTGCAGAAGATCGGAATATCATATAGACTAATCAAAAACTTGATTGCCACATCTCTAGTAATTAGAATGATGTTAAATTTCTGATCAACCTATAATAATGTTCCGACTAATCTTCAGTGGTCATATAACAGGATTAACTAAATCAAGGACCATGTAGTCCGCTCGTGATGACCACTAAATGCATATAGAATAGAAGACTAATGGATTTAACCAAGATCATGCATGCTACTGTGTTACAGATTTTGATTTTCCTTATGAACTCATATGATATTATTAAGATGAAATATTGCATGTATATATATGAACTAATTTTCCCTTATAGGTATAAAGTCTTGATTACTATGTATGATATAGTAACATTGAAATACATCAATATTAGAACAAACCTTATCGGTATTTTTTGCCTCTCTCTTGTTCTTTAGCTTCCCATTAACATGAGGAGAAACAAGGCTACACACAAATATAGGAACACTATTAACATACATAGTCTTTGACATAATCAAGCCATCGCTAGTGAAGAAACTTGTGGGTGATAAGGAATCCTTGATTGGTTTCAAGTAGTGCACAACGTCATTATCATTCTGGAAGGCATATTGCAGCAAGGATACCCAAGATTCTTTTACATTGTAGTTTTTCATTACCCATATGGGACGTTGAAAACGACATATGCATAAGCATTTTCCAATAATCCCCAGGTTGTAACATGGGCCATATTTGAGTTCACCAGGTTGAGAGATTTCTTCAAATTTCTCTTCAATTAAATCAAAAGAAAGAATTATGCTCTTCCCATTTCGATCTTCCATAAACCAGTGAAGCTTCGCATTGCATAAGATACAAGCATCATACAAGTCGTAACGCATATACTTCAATGTTCCAACATCTTTCCAGACATTTGTCTTCAAAGTTAACACTTGAAAACTCGTCGAACCAGAACCAGAGATAAAGCTTGCTATAACCTTGTAATCATCAGTAGACGAATCATAAACAAAACCCCAACTTTTGTGCTGTTCTAATCTATTAAAATTCTTTGGATTTGGCAGTTGTTTCACGTCTCTAGTCAACGGATTGGCTACTATAACTTGACAATGTGAAGTAGAGATGCACACTAAGCCATTGGAAGAACCAAGAAGATTACATCCATCTAAATAATTACTATAATATTTAACATTGTGACCCAGGTTATCTCGTGTAAAACAAATCCTCCTATGTCCGATTTTATTATTATTATTATTATTGAGGTCATTGTTGTAACTATGGTTCAAATGAGCTTTAATAAAACGATCACCAGATATTAAAGATTGCCATGACTTACATACGTTCTTGAATCGGATGAGAGTCTTCACATTCGACCTTATGAGTATCTGCTCTATGATATCATCAGGAACAACCACCTCTACTACCATTGGAACCCTAGTTGGTAAACAAGAATTCAAACATATATAGAGTAAGTACTATAATAATAATGAGAAACTTATTCGGAAATATATACCTTTGGATTTAAACAAAACTTGTAAAGTGATACATAAAAGGAAAAGATAACGATGACCAATATAATACATAGAAAACCTTGGTTTTATACTTTTATAAATTCTAGTTACAATTACAAGGTGTATAATATAATGAAACAATGAATAATATTTATGTAGTGTTTTTGGTTAAAGATTTATACTAAATTCCACACCATCATTGTATTGTGGAGCGTAGATTGAAGAGATGATATTCTTAGGTAAATATCAATGGAGAATATTAGGATGTTAATGAATGATGATCTTCTTTTTCAAGATAACTAAATTGATAATCCCAGAATAAGAATCAATTGCTAGACAGGAACAAAAATACAAACGAACACGCAAATATAACTGGTTTTATGCTCTCCAATTAACAAAGAAAATAAGCTCAAAACTTTGATGATTTCATACATCTAACCACAGCTCGGTTGATGTGTTTATATAGGTTATTAGAACCTGCTTTCTAATCCTACTACAATGCGTATTCTATAAGAGAATCCTAAACCGACTATAATTGTGATTGGACCCATAAGCTTGGCGTCTGCTACCCATGGGCTCGGGTCATAGTCAGACATTAGCCCAACATTCACCCCCCTAATTTCTGACTCGAGATAGAGAGGTCTTCAACTCCGAGTAGCTCTTGCATCTCCTTGAACTTAATCCTTGCGAGAGCTTTCGTCAGAATATCTGCACGCTGCAAATCACCTCTTACAAACTCAACTTGTACTTGGCCTCTCTCAACACACTCTCGGATAAAATGATAACGTGTGTTTATATGCTTGCTTCTCCCGTGAAAGACTGGATTTTTCATAAGTGCAATAGCCGATTTGTTGTCAACAAATAAGACCACCTCTCTTTCTTCCATTCCGGTTATTTCACTCAACAATCCACGTAACCATATCCCTTGACACGCGGCTGAAGTTGCAGCCATGAACTCGGCTTCACAAGACGAAAGAGCCACCGTGTTTTGCTTTTGTGAGCACCAAGTGATAGGTGATTTCCCTAGATAAAATACGTGCCCAGTTGTGCTTCGACCATCATCTTGGTCCATAGCAAAACTACTATCACTAAACCCCACTAACTCCTTGGTTTTCTCTTGGTTGTATTGCACTCCAAAATTCAAACTACATTGGATATACCGTAGTATTTGTTTCACAGCTGCCATATGTGATTCTTTTGGTTCTTGCATGTAACGACTAACCAAACCAACCGAATAAGATAAATCAGGTCGTGTGTGTAGTAAATACCTTAGACAACCATCTCGTCGTCTATACAAAGTTGCATCAACTGGTTTTCCTTCCTTGTCCATGCTTAACTTCATTCCAGGTTCTAATGGACATTGAGTAGGATTCGCTTCATGCATTCTAGCATCTTTTAAGATCTTCTTTGCATAGCCTACTTGACTTATTGAGATACTCGAATCCTCTTGCTTTACTTCAATGCCAAGATAATAGCTCAATTTTCCCAAATCACTCATATCGAACCTTTCTTGCATTTGTTTCTTGAATTCACCAATTTCTCCATGCTTCGAACCGGTTACTAAGAGATCATCTACATAGACCGCAATAATCAAGATTGACTTGTTTTTCTTCTTCACATACACCGCTTGTTCGTGTTGGCATCGCTTGAAAGACATTTGCTTGAGTTCTCTATCAAGTTTTGTATTCCATGCCCTTGGGGCTTGTTTAAGTCCATAAAGCGCCTTTTTCAACTTGTAGATTTTCCTTTCTTCTCCTTTCTTCACGAACCCCTCCGGTTGTGTAACAAACACTTGCTCTTTTAGTTCTCCATGTAAAAAAACTGACTTTACATCCAGATGATGTAGCTCCCATGCTTCTTTAGCGGCCAATGAGATCAATAAATGCACCGTTTCAATCCGTGCTACGGGCGCAAATACCTCATCATAGTCAATTCCTTCTTTTTGAGCACAACCCTTTGCTACTAAACGAGCTTTAAACTTATTAATTGAACCATCCGGATTTCTCTTAATTTTGAACACCCACTTTAATCCAATGGGATTGACATTATCCAGAGCTTCAACTAATTCCCATGAATCATTCTTCTCGATAGACTCAATCTCTTGATTGTGACAACTGGCAAAATAGGGAGCCGTTTTATAAAACCCGCATTACATTAAAATTATAAATTTAGAATTTTTGTAAAGTTTATCGTGATGAGTTATTTTATGAACGTTGGAATGTGATTTCGATCATACGTTATTTATGGAATTGGAATTTGAATTATTGGTTTGGTTTGGTACGTTTCATGATGAATTTATTTGTGAGATCGTTATTTTTGGCACTACATTGACTCCGGCACTAGGTTAACCTAACAATTTTATATATTTTAAATGTTGGTTCGGGTATTTTATATCTTTGGAACGTATCGCGAGATTTTTGAATATTTAGAACGAGCTCGGTTTGAGTATTCGAGATATTTTTGAAAAGTTACGGGTTTGGCCTTGCGTTTTATAACTAGCCATTTGTTCCCTACACCATTATTATTATTGTTGTTATAAAAGAAAGAAAGAAATTAAAATAAAAATAAAAAGAATGTGACTACAAATTGGGTCCTTTTGTGGTTCCTGGTATTACATATCACACAAACATACACCACCCTTATATTCTCTCTCTCTCTCAACATATTCATCTTCATCCTTATTAAACCCTAGCCGCCACTTCCTTGACCGGCCACCACCGCGACACCGTCGCCTACCACCACCTAAAGCCACCTCAAAAATAACCCCCATCAATAGATCTATTAAACCCACTTGAACACGCGCTAGATTTCTTATTTATTTGGAGGTTTCATGTTCATTTCTTCTTGATAACGAAGGTAAGATGAGTCACAAGGGAGTTGTGACTCGTGCTATGTTGAAAACGTGACTCTAGAGGTCACGAGCCACATTTTCTTGGTGGGATTATGATTAATAAAGAATTATACATATGGGATTTGATATAAAACGTGCTTAAAACTAGTTTGGTATCGGGGTTTTCATGTTTTTGTGAGGGGTCGAGTCTTAACCGAGAGCAATTGCTCTCGGCTTGTATATATTCTGGGCTTATGTGCTTTCTTGTTACTATCAGTCTTGAGATGGTGACTTTATGAAGGTTTGGTTGTTTATCTTGGTGATTTGGATTCATTTTGAGATAAGGAGAATGTATTTGATTGTGATTTGTTGATGCCGACCCTTTGTGGTCCCTGTGGTTCACGGCATGGAGTGTGCTGCTACCCTTGTTGAATTTGTGTGGTTCTTTTCTTGTTAAAGTTGATGCACCTTGTCGCCAGTGGTGATTTATTTGTAGATGTTATCGTTGTTATCGTTATGGCTCTTGTTGTTGTAGTTTATATTGCCGCGACCAAAGGGTCCGTTTGGCAGCTTTGGGAGTGCTCGGATGAGCCTAAGCCGAGACCTAAAAGGTTTTGGGTTGAGTCCTTGTGACTCGTGGTCTAGCCGAGACCCAAGTGGGTCTCTCGGCACGGGTTTTGGCTTGGTAAACCAACCCGGAAAATGTGTAAACTTGAGGTTTTATTGTTGTGTTCATATTGTTACTATATTGTTGTTGTGATATTTAGTTTTCGGCCGATGTACTTAGTTGGGTCGAGACCTTTGTGGTCTCGACAACGGATTTATTTTGATGATTGGGGAGTTGTTGTCGAATGGTAATTGGAACCGGTTTTGAGACGGTGAATTAGATTGACGGAGATAGGTTAGTCGGGTGCCGTAGTCGGACCCTATTGTTGTAGCATGTGATTGGGATTGATTTGGACGGAGTTGGTTATTTATTATGATTTGGTTATTATTATTTGCGGACTTGGACTATGAGCCGAGAGTGATGACTCGGACATGTGACCAAATTCTTATGACTCGATAAATATTAAAAATCAAACGCTTATAATAAAACTCGTAATAATATTATTAGTAATATAATCGTTTATATAAGTATATAGACGTGATAAACGTATATATATATTATTATAAATGCGTATATTAATAATAAAACGATCACGAGTGAACGTTATAATAATATAACGATAATTATTATACTATGCGAATAGTGCAATAAATGTCGGAATATTATTATAAATAAATAATGTCGAGAACCACTACGTCGGGTAAGTAATAAATAAAAACATGATTTCTTTATAAATTGGGAAAACTTATCGAGTTATACGAGTTGTGGTTACTTAAGTCCAAGTGGGCTTTATTATGTGACTTTTATGTTGTTACGGATATATGACGATTAATATACCCATCTTATATAACTACGTTACTTATTTAATCGACGGGTTAAATCGAGTTTATTTAGCTATATAAAATGAGTATATTAATGGGCATCGTATCCTACGACGCCCATAGGTTGTGGTACGTGTATTAGGATGATAAATTACTATATATCTCGTGGAATTGGCTAAATTGACGAATTTGGCAAATTGGACGATATATATAGGGAATTTATTGGACTACGATATATACCATATAGTATTCTTTGTGCAATGTGATTTAGGTTGGGTATAATCTTGGAGCGATGTGTTACGTAAATAAATATGGGGGATTACCAAATCGACGGATTTGATAAGCTTCGATGATTTATTTAAATAATATATTGGGCTAATATTAGACCTATAGATTGTTATTATTTCGTTCGTTGTGGCTTCTTGGTTTGAGTTGTGTCGACCCTCCACCCGTATGGATACCAAACGTCAAACTTCAAATTAATATGGAGTTAATTCGAGAAATGGATATTTTTGGAAAGTAAAATGGAATACGTTCGGGAATGGGAATATTTGATTTTGAGGAAATGATTTCTGAACGAGTTTGATATTGTTAGGAGTGCCGAGTCTGTAGTCGCCGTTACGTGAGTTGCTTGAGATTACTTACGTATTTCTTCTATCGTTTCTTTTGAGTATTTCTGGACTTGAGGTGAGTCATAGCCCCACTTTTATTCTTGAACTTTGTTTTCAATACTTGGGGTGAGAAACGTGCAAATGTTTTATGTGGACTATTATCGCTTCGTTTATTTTAAAACTTGCTATGCTTATAGAACTAGGTAGGATTAAGCGAGGCCTAGTCCCGAACTAGGTAAGCTATTGATTTGGTTATTGAGCGAGGCCTAGTCCCGAACTAGGTAAGCTATTGATTTGGTTATTGAGCGAGGCCTAGTCCCGAACTAGGTAAGCTATTGATTTGGTTATTGAGCGAGGCCTAGTCCCGAACTAGGTAAGCTATTGATTGGTTGTTGAGCGAGGCCTAGTCCCGAACTAGGTAAGCTATTGGATTGATTTAGGAGCGAGGCCTAGACTTGAGCTAGGTAAGCTATTGATTGGATTGATTTAAGCTATAGCATGCACCTATAGGGATGATTTGATTTGGTTGGATTATTTTGGTTGGATGATTGAGCCCTAGTCTAGCTAGCAAGCGTTTTGCGTATATGTCCACTATATTGAATTAAGAATCTAAACCTATGATCTCACCAGCGAAAGCTGACTTTTAGCACGTTTTCTCAGGTTATTAAGTGATGCTCTATGGATGCTTGGGATTGGAGGCTTGGCATTTGGCACCGGTTATGGATCTATGTTTCTAAAACTCTGATAACTATTGTGGACCTATATTTATTTCTTTTGGGCCTGACTTTGGATGATTTTGGGATAAATGTAAACTTTAAAACCCGGTTTGGTTGTGTTTTTCTTATGTTTACTTTATCTCGTTCTTTCATGACTTTGAATGGATACCAATCCCCGTAGCACCCCGAAAGCTTGTTGAGTCTTCCGCTGTACCAAATTTTGGGGGTGTTACATTGATCCATAGCAAACATCCACTTGCTTGAAACTTTTGCTTCTTGGAACGTTCTTGGTTCATCATCTTCACTCAAAAGCAGATTTTGATCTTCATTAACAACTGAGGTCCTAGAACTAGACCCCATAATAAAGTCATTAAATCTAGTTGGCTTAGTTGAAACCCTTGAAGAACGCCTCACAACTGATTGAGTTTCTGTCACAGGAACAGGATCAGGGTCATTACCCGCCGGTTGATTATCATCAACATCATGCTGATTTTCAGCCTCTTGATCTTCAGCCTCTACTTCATCGGTCACACCTGGGTTAACAAATCCACAACCCGTATCAATATAACTGTGCCATTCTATGACAAACATACTTGGGTTTAGCTCGTGTGTTTCGCTTCCAGCAACATACTTCCAGCCAAGTTCCTCATTAAACTATGCATCACGACATACCACTATCTTCTTTAGTCTTGGATTGAACAATCGAAAACCTTTTGTACCTGGCTCGTTTCCGATATAAATGAGTCGTGTTGACCTGTCGTCTAACTTATGTAAATATGGCCTTGTTCCCGTTGCATAAGCCACACATCCAAATACCCTCAAACCCTCCAAGTTAGGCTTTTTTCCTTTGAAAGCCTCGTATGGAGTTTGATTAACTAGAGCTCGAGTTGAAACTCTATTAATAAAAAATGTGGCGTGTCTAACTCCTTCAGCCCACATATAATTTGGTACGTCTCGTGCTTTCAAGATGCTTCTAGTCATTCCCATAAGAGTACGGTTTCGCCTTTCCACGACTCCATTTTGTTGCGGTGTGTAGGGAGCGGTTAGATGTCTTGTTATACCCTCGTTTTCACAAAAGTTGGTAAATTCTTTTGAAGTGAATTCACCTCCTCTATCGGTCCTTAGGGTTATAATCTTCTTTCCCGACTTCTTCTCAACCAAAGCTTTGAACTTTTTGAAGTATTCAAATGCCTCTCCTTTTTCCTTCAAGGTAAAAGTCCACATAAACCGTGAGAAGTCATCAATAAGAACAAATATGTACCTGTTTCCTGCTATGGATGGTGGAGAAATTGGTCCACATAGGTCGGCATGTATTGGTTGAAGAGAATGTGTTGCCCTAAATTTTGCTGCTTTAGGAAACTCCTTCTTGGTTTGTTTTCCTACCAAGCAAGATTCACACAACTTGTTCTCTTGATGAATTATTGGCAAATTTTCAACCATGCCCTTCCTTGCCATTAATTCCATTGTCTCGAAATTAGTGTGACCCATCCTAGCATGCCATAACCAAGCATCATCTTCCATCTTTGCTTTTAGACACACCGGATTTCCAACTTGGAGCTTTATTTTGTAAAGTCTATTACTTGTTCTAGGAACCTTCATCAGAAGCTTGCCATCTGAGTCACGCATAGTAAGAAGATTACCTTTCATACGAATGTCACATCCGCCTTCGGTAGCTTGCCCAAGACTAATTATGTTGCTTTTTAGCTCGGGTAGGTAATAGAATCCAGTGATCAACCGTTGCTCACCCGTTTTCCCTTCAATGATTATCGAACCCTTCCCTTTTATCTCGATGTAGGAGTTATCACCAAACTTCACTCTGCCGGAGATATTCTCATTCAACTCCGAAAAATACTCTCGGATCCCCGTCATGTGATTACTTGCTCCATTATCCAAATACCAAGTGTCTTCCTCGTTTGGCTTAGTATTCAATTGGTTTGGGATAATCTTTTCTTCATTCAAGAAAACTACTTCTTGAACGCTTTTCATCATAAAAAGTGTCGGGTCATCATCATCTTCTGCTTTCAAAAGGTTTGCTTCATGCTTTTTTTTTGTTCACGGCGTTCGGGGCAATTAGAAGCAAAGTGACCATATTCATCACATCTGAAGCATTGAATCTTTGAAAGGTCTCGACTTTTGTTCTTCTTTTGATCCGTATTGCTCCCGGAGTTGTTTTGGTTTCCACGGTTGTGGTTATTAGCTTGACCACTACCACGAGATTTGTTTTGAGAAGAAAAGTTTTGACCTTTACCGTTGCCACCAGAGGAATTCCTTCCTCGACCTTTCTTATCATATCTTTCAGCCCTTCCGAACATCAACTTGCCTTGATCTTCAGAAGTGGTGTCAACACCCTTCATTCTTCCTTCAAAAGCTTTCAACCTTCCAATTGCTTCTTGAAAAGACATAGTATTCAAGTCAACAAATTGTTCTATTGAGGCAACAATTGCAACATACCTATCCGGAACGGATGCAAGCAGCTTCTTAACAAGTTTCTTGTCTTCATAAACTGTTCCCAAGCTATTGACTTCAGTTACAATTTTGCCCAACCTAGCCGCAAAGTCATCGACTGATTCGTTGACTTTCATCTTTAAAGATTCGAATTCCGTCTCCAAGGTTTGCAACCTTGCTTCACGAACCCGATCAACACCCACATACCTGGTCTTTAAAGCTTCCCAGATTTCTTTGGCTGTGTTGAATTGTGAAACTTGAAAGACAAGTTCTTCTGGAATCGCCTGAAAAAGTAACGCCACTGCCATGTGATCTTGCTTATCAACGACTTGTGTTCCTTCCTTTGGTTCCAGTGCATCGAGTATTCCATGGACTCGGAATACCGCTTTAACTCTTATTGCCCATATGTTATAGTTTGTGGCTGTTAACATCGGACATTGAAGAGCAGTTTTAGAATGTTCGACAGGAGGCGGTTGACTTGATTCGCCTTGCACCATCCTTCTTGTACGTCTTTTGTAAGTTACAGGTGTAGTTTGTTCGACTTCCAGCCCTAGTAAACTTGTCGATTAATCCTTGCTAAGGAACCCTTTGAATCTTTTCTTGTCGCAAGCTTGGACAGAAAAAGGCTTCAAAGTAAACCCTAACTTCTTGATGAATCGCCACTGGTATAACAGGTTAATCTGTTCGACTTTAGGCCCTAGGAAACTTTCTGTTAAGTCGACTTATTATCCCTAACTTCTTGATCGCCTTCTGGGTTATTCAATCCCTTCGAACCTTGCTCTTGACACCAATTCAAGATAACTAAATTGATAATCCCAGAATAAGAATCAATTGCTAGACAGGAACAAAAATACAAACGAACACGCAAATATAACTGGTATTATGCTCTCCAATTAACAAAGAAAATAAGCTCAAAACTTTGATGATTTCATACATCTAACCACAGTTCGGTTGATGTGTTTATATAGGTTATTAGAACCTGCTTTCTAATCCTACTACAATGCGTATTCTATAAGAGAATCCTAAACCGACTATAATTGTGATTGGACCCATAAGCTTGGCGTCTGCTACCCATGGGCTCGGGTCATAGTCAGACATTAGCCCAACACTTTTGTCTTATGTTTGACCATTATATTTTGACTTTTGCATCACATTTACATATGCTTTAAAACATTCAGTAAAAAATTAAGAATGATAGCCAAATATGAAGCATGCAGTGAACAGTGAAGTCAATACCAAATTACCAAGCTATTACGTAGAAACTAGTCTCTAACATGGTCAATATGATGTGCTAATTTTTATATGTTGTTCTGTCTAATTAATAAACTTTAAGGATATATAATAGTAGGTCAAGCTCAAACTTTCATGGAATTCATGAGGCAAATAAATATTTTGGCTTAACAATATACATATATACTCCATAAAAAAGAATATATATTATATTAGTGTTATGGACAAGTTGAATAAAAAAAATTCTTAAGGTAAAATAATATCGATTCGTATCACGTGAAAACATTTTGATGCACAAAAGAAAACCGACATAAATAGCGATTTATATAAATACTAATGGACATATAATAAATCGAAAAGCCCTCACAAATGGTGACCCTGTGCAGCTGTATCACTTGCACATGCTAACCACCGCTACTGCAACTTATGGTATATTGAAAGGTAGAGATAAAATGACCATTACATGTGTCAATTTTTATATGAAATAAGCACGATATGTTAGTCAGCTCTATGATTGCTCAAGTATAAACACCAATAAATTTAACTAGTAATTACTTTGATAATATCCTTATAACAGTTTTAATGTTTAAACTTAGCCTAATATACAGTTTGGAGGACTGCAAGAGAAATGGTTAGAAATAGTCTTGAAGATATTTCAGCTAAGCCGAAGTCTAAAATGCTCGTTATCGTTTGATAATTTCAACAAAGAAAACCTCATCTGTTTTCTTGGTAGAGAAGTTATAAAACATTGATAATTGGTAACCTTAATTGGTTTACATATATTCGTTTCAACCCGTTATACATCATTTTTCTATCAATGTATGGTGACTTTGTCTTGATTTGATGTTGGTATGTTAAATCTAAAGACAACAACACTGTAATTATTTAACAAATCGTATTTTACAATGCTCCGGCTCTTATTAACCTGAATAAAAACCGCGCTCATATGAAACGATTAATCTTGCATTTAGTATTTTTGGCACATTACTAGGCTCCCACTCTTAATCTTGTTCACATTATGTGTTACTTTGTTAATTATGATTACATGATAATGGCCTATTATTTTGATTTATAAACTTGGATCAAGTTAATTAATTTTTTTAGAAGTAAAGTAGGAATGTTATATATTTTTAGAATAGTGCTATTTAAACCTACAAAACAAGCCTAAAAACATGTCTAATGCATAAATCACTTGTACAATTTTATTATCTACTTTATCTCACTAAATTTCCACCAATCATTTTTTTGAAATCAACCAATCAAATCATTAAGTGCATTTGTAGGCTTGATTAGTAGGCACAATAATCATTTTTCATATTTTTAACCTGCGAGAAATTCAACGCCATAGTTGACACGGAAAAAGCGTCAAAGTAGATTTTGTAATAAAGTTGAAAAGTTATTTTAATAATAGAAATGAATTACAAAGACGTTTATTATTGTTTATATAATACGTGGCAACTATTTAATTAAGTAAAACGAAGTAGTTAGGAAATAAATCAGAAAGAAAAACAAACTATTGAAGTGACATTTTAACCTCACCCTCTTAATAACATGTATACACAAACTTGATTTGCAGAAGTTGTGGATGGAACAAAAGGTTAAAAACTTGAGTGCCCAACAGCTTATTGCTTGTTGGCTGAATATCTTATTTGTGCTAGATAAAGTCTTTGAGAAACTAACATGAGACAATAAGCTGAAGCCCAAATACAATTGTTGTGGCATCATATCCTAAAGTGCTACATATCCAATTCTATGAGTATACATTGTAAAAACCCCAATAAAACAAATGTTACAATGAACTGAGCCTAACAACAACAATAACATCCAATCCCGCCGAAACGAAGTATGAAGGAGGCGAGATGTAGACAGTCACACCCTAGGAACTGCTTCCAGAAAAATCAAGTAGCCAACAGAATCAACCACTCGTCAAATCTCAAAATCCTTGGTGCACCCATGTTCATACTATACTTCACGGCTCCTCACCTTCTACAGCAAGGGACGCCGAGCCATGGCTATTTTTCCAAGTTTTTTCCTTCAACATCCTCTCAACTTCATCAAAGGTGTCGTCAACCTTTCGGTAACACACACACCAACTTAAATGGCTCATAATTCAAGTGAAGGTTGGAGTCGTGGTGTGTTTACTAATATTGTTGAACTTATGTGAACTGTTAACTTTTGAAATGTTTGATTCAAGTACGAGATAGGATAGTCTTCAAGAATAGATACAGTTGCCTTTGCTCAACACTACCTTCAAACATTTAACAATATCAAATACCACTGTACCGGACATGATTATTCCAAACGGTGCCATTGTTAACGTTATATTATTTAGAAGGAACAAAGTAACAGAAAGTATCCAAATATAAGTTATCAAAATCCTTTAAACACAATTTACATGGAACCATAAAATAAATAAAATAAAATAAAATAAAAAATTCTCATGAATTTCTGAAGCAAGGTCTTAGTTAAAGAACAAGCGAACTTCATAGAGTTAATGCCATTTTCACTCCAACGCGTTATCTAACCAGATGATCTCCTTCAATCAACTGAAAATAAAAAATAATAGATAGTGAGTAATTCATGCCCAGTCACATTATAAAGACATAGCAAGATGTAAACGAAATCCAAATGTATGATTTAAGGAAAAGCTAGTTGTACAAGGATTGTCAAACGAACATATGAACGTACTAGGTGATTTAACTTCTCATCTATAACATACCACATAAATCATTTAAAGACAAGATGATAGTCTGATTAAAAAATACTATACCCATTATAACGTGCAGAAGATCGGAATATCATATAGACTAATCAAAAACTAGATTGCCACATCTCTAGTAATTAGAATGATGTTAAATTTCTGATCAACCTATAATAATGTTCCGACTAATCTTCAGTGGTCATATAACAGGATTAACTAAGATCAAGGACCATGTAGTCCGCTGGTGATGACCACTAAATGCATATAGAATAGAAGACTAATGGATTTAACCAAGATCATGCATGCTACTGTGTTACAGATTTTGATTTTCCTTATGAACTCATATGATATTATTAAGATGAAATATTGCATGTATATATATGAACTAATTTTCCCTTATAGGTATAAAGTCTTGATTACTATGTATGATATAGTAACATTGAAATACATCAATATTAGAACAAACCTTATCGGTATTTTTTGCCTCTCTCTTGTTCTTTAGCTTCCCATTAACATGAGGAGAAACAAGGCTACACACAAATATAGGAACACTATTAACATACATAGTCTTTGACATAATCAAGCCGTCGCTAGTGAAGAAACTTGTGGGTGATAAGGAATCCTTGATTGGTTTCAAGTAGTGCACAACGTCATTATCATTCTGGAAGGCATATTGCAGCAAGGATACCCAAGATTCTTTTACATTGTAGTTTTTCATTACCCATATGGGACGTTGAAAACGACATATGCATAAGCATTTTCCAATAATCCCCAGGTTGTAACATGGGCCATATTTGAGTTCACCAGGTTGAGAGATTTCTTCAAATTTCTCTTCAATTAAATCAAAGAAAGAATTATGCTCTTCCCATTTCGATCTTCCATAAACCAGTGAAGCTTCGCATTGCATAAGATACCAGCATCATACAAGTCGTAACGCATATACTTCAATGTTCCAACATCTTTCCAGACATTTGTCTTCAAAGTTAACACTTGAAAACTCGTCGAACCAGAACCAGAGATAAAGCTTGCTATAACCTTGTAATCATCAGTAGACGAATCATAAACAAAACCCCAACTTTTGTGCTGTTCTAATCTATTAAAATTCTTTGGATTTGGCAGTTGTTTCACGTCTCTAGTCAACGGATTGGCTACTATAACTTGACAATGTGAAGTAGAGATGCACACTAAGCCATTGGAAGAACCAAGAAGATTACATCCATCTAAATAATTACTATAATATTTAACATTGTGACCCAGGTTATCTCGTGTAAAACAAATCCTCCTATGTCCGATTTTATTATTATTATTATTATTGAGGTCATTGTTGTAACTATGGTTCAAATGAGCTTTAATAAAACGATCACCAGATATTAAAGATTGCCATGACTTACATACGTTCTTGAATCGGATGAGAGTCTTCACATTCGACCTTATGAGTATCTGCTCTATGATATCATCAGGAACAACCACCTCTACTACCATTGGAACCCTAGTTGGTAAACAAGAATTCAAACATATATAGAGTAAGTACTATAATAATAATGAGAAACTTATTCGGAAATATATACCTTTGGATTTAAACAAAACTTGTAAAGTGATACATAAAAGGAAAAGATAACGATGACCAATATAATACATAGAAAACCTTGGTTTTATACTTTTATAAATTCTAGTTACAATTACAAGGTGTATAATATAATGAAACAATGAATAATATTTATGTAGTGTTTTTGGTTAAAGATTTATACTAAATTCCACACCATCATTGTATTGTGGAGCGTAGATTGAAGAGATGATATTCTTAGGTAAATATCAATGGAGAATATTAGGATGTTAATGAATGATGATCTTCTTTTTCAAGATAACTAAATTGATAATCCCAGAATAAGAATCAATTGCTAGACAGGAACAAAAATACAAACGAACACGCAAATATAACTGGTTTTATGCTCTCCAATTAACAAAGAAAATAAGCTCAAAACTTTGATGATTTCATACATCTAACCACAGCTCGGTTGATGTGTTTATATAGGTTATTAGAACCTGCTTTCTAATCCTACTACAATGCGTATTCTATAAGAGAATCCTAAACCGACTATAATTGTGATTGGACCCATAAGCTTGGCGTCTGCTACCCATGGGCTCGGGTCATAGTCAGACATTAGCCCAACATTCACCCCCCTAATTTCTGACTCGAGATAGAGAGGTCTTCAACTCCGAGTAGCTCTTGCATCTCCTTGAACTTAATCCTTGCGAGAGCTTTCGTCAGAATATCTGCACGCTGCAAATCACCTCTTACAAACTCAACTTGTACTTGGCCTCTCTCAACACACTCTCGGATAAAATGATAACGTGTGTTTATATGCTTGCTTCTCCCGTGAAAGACTGGATTTTTCATAAGTGCAATAGCCGATTTGTTGTCAACAAATAAGACCACCTCTCTTTCTTCCATTCCGGTTATTTCACTCAACAATCCACGTAACCATATCCCTTGACACGCGGCTGAAGTTGCAGCCATGAACTCGGCTTCACAAGACGAAAGAGCCACCGTGTTTTGCTTTTGTGAGCACCAAGTGATAGGTGATTTCCCTAGATAAAATACGTGCCCAGTTGTGCTTCGACCATCATCTTGGTCCATAGCAAAACTACTATCACTAAACCCCACTAACTCCTTGGTTTTCTCTTGGTTGTATTGCACTCCAAAATTCAAACTACATTGGATATACCGTAGTATTTGTTTCACAGCTGCCATATGTGATTCTTTTGGTTCTTGCATGTAACGACTAACCAAACCAACCGAATAAGATAAATCAGGTCGTGTGTGTAGTAAATACCTTAGACAACCATCTCGTCGTCTATACAAAGTTGCATCAACTGGTTTTCCTTCCTTGTCCATGCTTAACTTCATTCCAGGTTCTAATGGACATTGAGTAGGATTCGCTTCATGCATTCTAGCATCTTTTAAGATCTTCTTTGCATAGCCTACTTGACTTATTGAGATACTCGAATCCTCTTGCTTTACTTCAATGCCAAGATAATAGCTCAATTTTCCCAAATCACTCATATCGAACCTTTCTTGCATTTGTTTCTTGAATTCACCAATTTCTCCATGCTTCGAACCGGTTACTAAGAGATCATCTACATAGACCGCAATAATCAAGATTGACTTGTTTTTCTTCTTCACATACACCGCTTGTTCGTGTTGGCATCGCTTGAAAGACATTTGCTTGAGTTCTCTATCAAGTTTTGTATTCCACGCCCTTGGGGCTTGTTTAAGTCCATAAAGCGCCTTTTTCAACTTGTAGATTTTCCTTTCTTCTCCTTTCTTCACGAACCCCTCCGGTTGTGTAACAAACACTTGCTCTTTTAGTTCTCCATGTAAAAAAGCTGACTTTACATCCAGATGATGTAGCTCCCATGATTCTTTTGCGGCCAATGAGATCAATAAACGCACCGTTTCAATCCGTGCTACGGGCGCAAATACCTCGTCATAGTCAATTCCTTCTTTTTGAGCACAACCCTTTGCTACTAAACGAGCTTTAAACTTATTAATTGAACCATCCGGATTTCTCTTAATTTTGAACACCCACTTTAATCCAATGGGATTGACATTATCCAGAGCTTCAACTAATTCCCATGAATCATTCTTCTCGATAGACTCAATCTCTTGATCCATAGCAAACATCCACTTGCTTGAAACTTTTGCTTCTTGGAACGTTCTTGGTTCATCATCTTCACTCAAAAGCAGATTTTGATCTTCAATAACAACTGAGGTCCTAGAACTAGACCCCATAATAAAGTCATTAAATCTAGTTGGCTTAGTTGAAACCCTTGAAGAACGCCTCACAACTGATTGAGTTTCTGTCACAAGAACAGGATCAGGGTCATTACCCGCCGGTTGATTATCATCAACATCATGCTGATTTTCAGCCTCTTGATCTTCAGCCTCTATGTTACAACCGGCAGTTTAGGGAGCCATTTTAAAAATCCGCATTTCGATATAAGTTCGTTTATAATTTTTATTTGAAATTTCTATTTCACAACGAACTTGTAAGACCTATTTTATGGAAATTTTATTTAATGACGTTATGGTATTCGTGAATTATGTTCATAATTCGTTTTTGATTATGTGATCGGTGATGTATATTTGAATTCTCACTTGGTACTACGTTGACTTTGGCACTAGGATTACCTAACGATAGTTTTATGATTCGTCTTAACGAGTCCGTTATATATTCTAATTGATTACGAGAGGTTCTCGTGTAATATGGAAGTTTTAAAATGAGTTCAGGTTCGGGCCACGTGTTTTACATTTACCCATATTGCCCGCTCAACCGTAATAATATCCTTATTATTACTATTATTATTATTATTACACTTTTTATTATTATTATTATTACAAAAAAAAAAAAAAAAAAAAAAAAGAGAAGAGTTAATATAAGGGTGCGTTTGGCCCGGTTTGTAACCACACACACAACACAACACTCACTCTTTTCATCTCTCTCCCAAACTCCCTCTTCCCCACTTCACTAACCCTAGCCGCCGTGTACTGTTCCGGCCAGCCGCCGCCACACCGCCGGCCACCACTCTAAAGCACCACCACCATCTTACTCCTCTCCTTCTCCTCTTTCTTTTGAGCTAGAACACGCGCCATAACTCCCCCATTAACACCAAATCCGAACCAAATAATCACAAATTCATCATCATTTTCTTACTATTTCTTGAAGATCTCTTCGATTTGGCTCTATTTTGGAAGGTAGGACGAGTTTTTAACTCGAGTTGTTGGTTCGAATCATGACCAAGAGTCACGGATTTCTTATTTTTTTCGAATGGTTATGATTCTTGTTACAAGAATCATGTGGGTTTCAATAAAAAAATGGTTTAGAAAGAAGTTTGGTATCCGATTTGGGTTGTGTTGGGTTCGATTGGTGATGGATTCGCGGGATTCATGGTTTGTCGAGGGTGTTGTGACCTCGAGTTGGAGCTAGCCGAGACCTTGTGGTCTCGGGGTTATTTTCTTGCGCTCGTATGGCCTACCGAGACCCTCTTAGGGATTCTCTTTGAGTGTGGTTCGAGTCTATTGACTCGATAGTAATATGGTTCGATTTTTGAGTCGCGGCTTTTAGCCGAGTACTTGTGGTTTGCCGAATTGACCATGGTGGTCGAATGGGTTCTTGGCCGACGACCCTAGTAGGTCGTGTGGTATTGTTGGCTCATTTAGAGCTAGCCGAGACCATGGAGGTCTCGGGTGGGAACCATACTAGTTGTGGTGAAGTGTTGCCTCGGGTTCGGCTTGGTAAACAGACCCGAACACTAATTTGGTTAAATGTTATTTCGTGGTAATGTGAACTAAGTGTATATTATTATTCGTTATTATTGTTATTGTTATATTGTTGTGGTATTTATGTCTCGGCCGTATACCTTTGGGTCGAATTGGATATTGGATATTGGATATTGGATATTGGTTTTGGTTTTGGTAATTGAGAAGTTGTTGTCGAGTGGTTTGTGATAAGAGGACCGGTTATGAGACGGTCGTTAGATGACGGAGATAGGTTAGTCGGGTACCGTAGTCGGACCTTATTGTTGTAGCCCGTGGTTGAAATTGAGATTGGACGGAGATTTATTATTTATGACTTTGGTTTATTATTGGACTTGGACAATGAGCCGAGAGTCATGACTCGGACATATGACCATTTCGTGTAACTCAATAAATATTAAAAGTAAAACGAGAATAATAAAACTCGTAATAATAATTATTAGTAATATGAACGTTTATACGAAAGTATATACGTGAATAACGTATATATAACTATATAAACGCGTATATTAATAATAATAATAATCACGAGTCGTATTATAAATAATACGATTAGATACATATTAGGCTACGAAAGTGGCGTAATATTATTAAACGTATTATTATTATTAAAAATTGTGTTATAAACGGGAAACTCCCGACAATTATGAAACGTTTAATAAAAAGTCATTTTGGATATATAACGAATAAACTTATTGAGTTAAGCGAAATTGTTGTCACTCGGGTCCAGGTAAGTTATTATTTGTTACATTCGTGTTGTCTCGGATATATGACGACTAATATGGACGTTTTCTATAAGTAAATAACCACTCAACCGTAAGGTTGAGCCGGGTTGTTTGATTATATGAAACGAATATATTAGTGGGCATCGTATCCTACGACGCCCATAGGTTGTAGTATATGTAAAGGGTAATAGATTGCGAGTGTATATATCGGGAAATCTGGCCAATTTGACGATATATACGAGGAATTTATTAAACTGTGATATATACTATATAGTAATTACGTGCTATGTGCTTTATATGTGCTTTAGATTGGGTGTAATCTTGGAACGGTATATTACGTAAATAAATATGAGGATTATCAAATCGACAGATTTGGTAAACTTTGACGATTTATTTAAATGATATATTGGGCTAATATTAGATCTATAGTTATTATATCTTCTACGTGTGATCTTGTTGGTTTGTTTTGAGTCGACCCACCACCCGTATGGATACCAAACGCAAATACACCAAACGAATACAAAATGGATTCTCGTCCGGGTTTGGGAATATGATATATTTGAGGAAATGATTTCTGAAAGAGTTAATATTGTTAGGTCGTGCCAAGTCCGTAGTTGCTGTTTCGTGAGTTATCATACATCTTATTGCTACCTACCTCGTCTTACTATATTTCTGGACTTGAGGTGAGTCATAGCCCCACTTTTTACTCTTGAACTATGTTTTCAACGATTGGGGTGAGAAACGTGCAAATTATTTTACGTGGACTATTATCGCTTTTATATGCTTTTTAAACTTGCTATGCGTATGGACTAGGATTTATTGTCAGCTTTAGTCGCACCTTTTGTGTGTACTATTCAAGGTTGGCTTATTTGATTATTTGTTATTGTCAGCTTTAGTCGCGCGGTTCGTGTGTACTATTCAAGGTTGACTTATGTAGATACTGTAGTATGCACCTATAGGTTATTAATACTTCGGAGGTTATCCGAGTATTTATTGGTATTGCGGGGGTTACCCGAATATCTATGATGTTACGGAAGGGTATCCGTGTGTTTTGGTTATTACGGAAGGGTTTCCGTGTGTTATGTTGAGAGCGGAGGGTATCCGCAGGCTTTTAGCGAATTCTTAGTCTAGCTAGCAAGCGTTTTGCGTATATGTCCACTATATTATTAGTTGAAGTTAAACCTATGATCTCACCAGCGAAAGCTGACTTTTAGCACGTTTTCTCAAGTAATTAAGTGTTGAGGTGCATGCTTGGATTGGAAGGCTCGGCTGTGGCACACGGTTATGGATCTATATTTTCTAAACTCTGATAATTAAATTTGGACCTACTGTTATTTATTTTGGGCCTGACTCTGAATGATGTTGGGATAAATGTAAACCTTAAAACCCCGTATTTGGTTGTGTTTTTATTATGTTTACTTTATCTCGTTCTATATTGTCTTGTGTTGGATACCAATCCCCGTAGCACCCCGAAAGCTTGTTGAGTCTTCCGCTGTATCAAATTTTGGGGGTGTTACAGATTGGTATCAGAGCCAAGGTTATAGAGAACTAGGTAAATAAACACCTAAACTATAACCGTATTTTTATAGAAAATGATCCTTGACTACCGCCCGCCAGCCCGCCAAGCCGAAGCATCTTCTATTATTTGAGGTATTATGAGATATTTGAGATGATTTGAGGTTTATGGATTTTAGTATTAAGATGGCGTTCTTGAGGATTTATATGGTCTATATGTTTTATAAACATTTTCAGAAATGCGGTGTTTGAAATTCTTTTATTAAGATTATATGGTATTATTTGATGTGAATTTTTGGTACGATTTTATGAGTTGTGATTTAAGTTGTTTTGAAACACTTACACCTACCCTACGCCGTTGTCACAGACTATGGCCTCCCATATGCCTGATGTCGTCGAGGACATCCTTACTGCACCAGTTTTACCTGCACAGATCACTATGGCATCTGATGACCCTTACCGGATGGCCATGTCTACAGCTATTGTGTCACAGGCAGCTTCTACTTCAGCACTACCTGCTGCATCTACGCAGGGACCCTCATCTTCTCTAGGGCTCCCTGGTACATCGAGGCAGCTTACTCTTCATCAGGCTTTGGCTCGTGTGGCACCACGCTTTGCCCACCGAGCTACAGCACGCATGTCGGTACGCCCTACTCTATCACCTTTACAGATTGATGCTCACTCTCTTCTGTCTGAGGCGCCGCCCACATCATTGCGTCGTCGTCCTAGATCACCTACTACATCTCCACATGGTTCACCTAGTAGGAGACGACGAGTGATGAGGTACTCTTCCGATGAGGAGGAGGAGTACGAGGGTGAGGATGAGGCTGATGACCCTGAGCGGGAGGATGACCCTCAGGATGCTGAGCATGGTGATGATGATGACCCTGAGGAGGAGGATGACCCTCAGGAGGATGAGATGCCTGATGATGATGATGATGAGTTAGCACCACCAGCTCAGGCTGAGGAGCCTGATTCACCTGTACACCCGATTGAGCCCGATTCACCTGATCATCCGTTCTTGTTTGAGTTGCCACCTGGTAGTCCCGTTGAGTTGGATGCATCGTCTGAGGTATCTGCTGAGCATGCAGAGTTAGGTGAGATTGGCAGGTTGTGGACTCAGATTACGGCTCTTGGTGAGAGGGTTACTCATATATCTGAGCGGATTGATAGAGTGACTGTTGAGTTTATCGGGCAGTTGAGGGTCGATATGGTTATGGCGGAGAGAAGGGTTACCGAGATGAGGAGAGTTTTGATGGAGGTACATGAGCATATCGATAGTATTCAGCGAGGATTTATTACTGCTCGTGAGGCCGACCGCAAGCTTTGGCAAAGGAATGCCGAGCTAGAGAAGGAGGTGGCTGACCTCAAGAGAGACCGAGACACCCATAGCGTGGAGTTAGGATCGTTATGGAGGGATCTTGATGGCTTGAGGCAGGAGTTGAGGATCCTCCGTCAGCCCCGTGGCTAGTTGCTTGAGTTATATTATCTTATTGCTTTCTTAGCCGAGGAGTGTTCGGTTAGAAAAGCTAGTTATCATATTTTGGATGTATTTTGTTTGGTATTCGTCTCTTTTGGAACGATTAGTATGTTTTGTGTTATCCGTTAGTCGGAACGATATTAGATCGCTATTGTATGGTTGATGATTATTAGTGTATGGTATTATGTGATTTTGGGTGTTATGGAAATTGAGTCCTTATTCGCTTATTATTACGTAGCGTGTCGTTGCCATTCTTTCTATGACTTGATTTCGTTGAGATGTTTTGTTGAGCATGTCAATAAGTTCTAATGGAGACTCATGAACTTGTGTGATATTACAGATCAATGGCACCCCGTCGAAACCCTGTTAGGTCTACCAGGACTGGTCCTGCTGTGACTACTCCTACTCCTGCTCGTCGAGGTCGTCGACCTACTCGAAATGTTGAAACCCCTACTCCTGACAACCTGGACACCACTAACCGTAACAACAGGAATCAAAATGTTGATGTTCAGGGAGACAATGGTCATGTTCCACTTAATGCACCTACTGTGGATCAAGCAATGATCAACCAACTCATGGAGCAAAGAGTTGCTGAACTACTCGCTGAGTCAAATCATTCCAACAATTCTGCTGGAACTTTTCCACCTGTTCGTGCTAATGGATGTCAATACAAGGAATTCAAGATTTGTGGACCCATTGAGTTTGGTGGAAATGAAGGAGTGGTTTACTTAGTTAGATGGATTGAGAAGACTGAGTCAGTGTTTAATGTCAGTGGTTGTGCGGAGAATGCGAAGGTAAAGTTTGCTTCTTTTACTTTCAAGGATGAAGCTTTGACTTGGTGGAACAACTACCGAAATGCAGTTGGGAGTGATGTAGCATATGCTATGACTTGGGAGCAATTTAAGTCCTTGTTGATTCAGACTTATTGCCCAAGGAATGAGGTCAAGAAGCTAGAGATTGAGTTTTGGAACCACAAGGTGAAAGGTAATGATATGGCGACTTACAATCGTCGTTACCAGGAGTTGGCCTTGTTGTGCCCTGACATGGTGAAAACCGAGACTCAAAAGATTGAGAGGTATACTGATGGATTGCCTGTAGCTACGAGGAATGATGTAATTTCTGCTAGGCCTGCAAACATCCATGAAGCAATCACAATTGCTCAACAACTTATGGATTCGTTGGAATTAGAAGAAGCTGATAAGGAGAATAATGGAAAGAGGAAGAGAGACCGTCACTCTAAGAGTAATGATCACCGAAGCAAGAGACAAGCTAAGGCTTATGCTATTGGGAATGGAGATAAGAAGAATCAGAACGGTGATGCACCCAAGTGTGATCGTTGCCATCAGCATCACACTGGATGGTGTAGTGTGAAATGCCAGAATTGCTCAAAGAAAGGACATACAGCTAGGGACTGTAGAGCTCGACCTCTTGCAATGGTTCAAGCTGCTCCTGAGATAAGAAACAAGGCAGATGTTACCTGCTATGGATGTGGAAAGAAGGGACACTATAGGAATGAGTGTAGAGAATCGCGGAACCGTGGCAATCAAGGCTCGGGTGGTAATGGGTACAATTACGGAAACCGTGGAGCTGGAGGAAATCGTGGACGACAAGATAATGGGGACCAACGTGTGGAAGCTGGAGCTGCTCAAGGAAGAGTGTATGCACTCGGGAACGAGAGAGGAGAAGATCCGAACGTCGTTACTGGTACGTTCCTTCTCAATAATCGTTATGCTTCCATACTGTTTGATACTGGTGCCGATAGAAGTTTTGTGTCCACTACATTTGCTCCCCTACTAGAGAAACCCCCGATGGCCTTAGGAATTGGATATGATATTGAGTTAGCTAATGGAAACCTAGAAAGGATTAATACCATCATTCGCGGTTGTACGTTAAATTTCTTGAACCACCCTTTCAGCATAGATCTTCTACCCGTCACGTTAGGAAGTTTTGATGTAATCATTGGTATGGATTGGTTGTCGAAGTATCGTGCTCACATACTTTGCGACGAGAAGATCGTGCGTATACCATACGGAAAGGAGGTCCTAAATATATTAGGAGACCGAAAGGATTCTAGGAGCCCATCCCGATTGGCAATGATTTCTTGCACTAAGTTACCGAAGCTAATGGAGAAGGGATGTTATCTTTTCTTAGCTCAAATTTCTGAGAAGGGAGAGACGAAGAAAAAGGAAAGGTGCATTGGAGATGTGCCTATAGTTCGTGATTTTCCTGATGTGTTCCCGATGATTTGCCGGGAATCCCACCAAGTAGGCAAGTGGAGTTTCAAATTGAGTTGATACCCGGTGCTGCACCTGTAGCACGAGCACCTTATCGTCTTGCACCTACCGAACTGGAAGAGTTGTCGAAACAATTGGCGGAGTTAGCCGAAAAGGGATTCATAAGACCAAGTTCTTCACCTTGGGGAGCCCCAGTCTTGTTTGTGAAGAAGAAGGATGGATCGTTTCGTATGTGTATTGACTATAGAGAGTTGAATAAGTTAACGGTGAAGAATCGATACCCGTTACCTAGGATCGATGATTTGTTCGATCAACTTCAAGGATCAAGTGTGTATTCGAAGATCGATTTGAGATCGGGATATCATCAACTTCGAGTTCGTGAGGAGGATATTCCGAAAATGGCTTTCAGAACCCGTTACGGGCATTACGAGTTTCAGGTGATGCCGTTTGGGTTGACTAACGCACCAGCAATATTCATGGATCTCATGAATCGCGTGTGTAAGCCATATTTGGATAAGTTCATGATTGTATTCATCGATGACATTCTGATTTATTCAAAGAGTGAGAAAGAGCATGAGGAGCATTTAAGACTCATTTTGGAATTGCTCAGGAAGGAGAAACTTTATGCCAAGTTTTCGAAATGTGAATTTTGGATTCCGACTGTACAATTTTTGGGTCACGTGATTGATAGACAAGGAGTCCACGTGGATCCTGCAAAAATTGAAGCAATAAAAGATTGGGCTGCACCTACAACCCCAACCGAAGTTCGTCAATTTTTGGGTTTAGCTGGCTATTACCGAAGATTCATCGAGGGATTTTCGAAGATAGCTAAACCATTGACCAAATTGACTCAAAAGAGTGTTGCGTATGAATGGGGAGATAAAGAAGAGGAAGCGTTTCAATTGCTGAAGAAAATGTTGTGTAGCGCTCCTATCTTAGCGTTACCAGAAGGTAACGAGGATTTCGTCGTCTATTGTGACGCCTCACATAAAGGTTTAGGAGCCGTGTTAATGCAACGAGAGAAGGTGATAGCTTATGCTTCCCGACAGCTCAAAAAGCATGAGAAAAACTACACTACCCATGATCTGGAGCTCGGTGCTGTGGTTTTTGCTTTAAGAATATGGAGACATTACTTGTACGGAACCAAGTGTGTCGTATTTACCGACCACAAAAGTCTACAACACATCTTGAACCAAAAAGAGCTCAACATGAGACAACGACGTTGGATCGAGTTACTAAGCGATTATGATTGTGAAATTCGCTACCATCCTGGTAAAGCAAACGTTGTTGCTGATGCTCTTAGTCGAAAGGAAAGAGTACCACCATTACGAGTTAGGTCATTGGGAATGACTATCGTATCGCCATTACCATCTCAAATACTCGAAGCTCAAACGGAAGCATTGAAAGCAGAAAATAAATCTGCCGAGAACATATTTGGGATGGCTGATAATGAGAAAGGATTTGTTAAGCGTTCGGATGGATTATTATGTTTTGGAGATCGGATTTGGGTACCGATATATGGAGAAATTCGAGAATTGAATATGCATGAGTCGCATAAGTCAAAGTACTCCATTCACCCTGGTTCCGATAAAATGTACCAAGACCTTAAGAAGTTCTATTGGTGGCCAAATATGAAGGCAAGTATAGCATCGTACGTTAGTAAGTGCTTGACATGCGCCAAGGTTAAGGCTGAACACCAGAGACCGTCAGGACTGCTAACGCAACCAGAACTTCCAGTCTGGAAATGGGAGCGGATTACTATGGACTTCATTACCAAATTACCGAGGACGGCTAGCGGTTGTGACGCTATCTGGGTAATTGTGGACCGTCTGACAAAGTCTGCTCATTTCTTAGCTATTAGTGAAGATGATAGTGTGGATAAGCTTGCAAGGTTATATGTGAGGGAAATTATTTCGCGTCATGGAGTCCCGATATCTATTATTTCGGATCGTGATAGTCATTTTACGTCAGCTTTGTGGCGATCACTACAAACGGCTTTGGGGACGAGGCTTGATATGAGTACTGCATATCATCCCCAAACCGATGGTCAAAGTGAGAGGACCATTCAGACGCTAGAGGATATGCTTCGTGCATGCATCATAGACTTTGGCAAAGGCTGGGAGAAATATTTACCCCTTGCGGAATTCTCCTATAATAACAGCTACCACACAAGTCTTAAGGCTGCACCATTCGAAGCTTTGTATGGCAGAAAGTGTCGTTCGCCTATTGGTTGGGCAGAAGTTGGAGATAGTCAACTTACAGGCCCTGAGCTTATTTTTGAAACTACCGAGAAAGTAACTCAGATTCGTGATCGGTTGCAAGCCGCCAGAGATAGGCAGAAGAGCTACGCCGATCAGAGACGTAAACCTTTAGAATTCCAAGTTGGAGACAAAGTGATGCTGAAAGTCTCGCCTTGGAAAGGTGTAATACGTTTCGGGAAACGTGGTAAACTCAACCCGCGCTACATTGGACCATTCTTGATCTTAGAAAGAATTGGGCCCGTGGCTTATAGGTTGGAATTACCGTCTGAACTGAGCAAAGTTCATGACGTGTTTCAAGTGAGTAATTTGAAGAAATGTCTTTCTGATGAAATGCCCGTCATTCCAATGAGGGACATTCGTGTTGATGAGAAACTGAATTTCGTGGAGGAACCGATCGAGATTTTAGATCGTGAAGTTAAACGACTCAAGAGAAGTCGCATTCCGCTCGTCAAGGTTCGTTGGAACTCCCGACATGGACCAGAATTTACGTGGAAACGTGAGGACGAGTTCAGGAAGAGATATCCGAAGCTTTTCACTTCGTAGATGGACATTTTTCCGAGTGAAACCCGGGACGGGTTTCCTTCTGAGACGGGGAGGATGTGACAACCGGCAGTTTAGGGAGCCATTTTAAAAATCCGCATTTCGATATAAGTTCGTTTATAATTTTTATTTGAAATTTCTATTTCACAACGAACTTGTAAGACCTATTTTATGGAAATTTTATTTAATGACGTTATGGTATTCGTGAATTATGTTCATAATTCGTTTTTGATTATGTGATCGGTGATGTATATTTGAATTCTCACTTGGTACTACGTTGACTTTGGCACTAGGATTACCTAACGATAGTTTTATGATTCGTCTTAACGAGTCCGTTATATATTCTAATTGATTACGAGAGGTTCTCGTGTAATATGGAAGTTTTAAAATGAGTTCGGGTTCGGGCCACGTGTTTTACATTTACCCATATTGCCCGCTCAACCGTAATAATATCCTTATTATTACTATTATTATTATTATTACACTTTTTATTATTATTATTATTACAAAAAAAAAGAAAAAAAAAAGAGAAGAGTTAATATAAGGGTGCGTTTGGCCCGGTTTGTAACCACACACACAACACAACACTCACTCTTTTCATCTCTCTCCCAAACTCCCTCTTCCCCACTTCACTAACCCTAGCCGCCGTGTACTGTTCCGGCCAGCCGCCGCCACACCGCCGGCCATCACTCTAAACCACCACCACCATCTTACTCCTCTCCTTCTCCTCTTTCTTTTGAGCTAGAACACGCGCCATAACTCCCCCATTAACACCAAATCCGAACCAAATAATCACAAATTCATCATCATTTTCTTACTATTTCTTGAAGATCTCTTCGATTTGGCTCTATTTTGGAAGGTAGGACGAGTTTTTAACTCGAGTTGTTGGTTCGAATCGTGACCAAGAGTCACGGATTTCTTATTTTTTTCGAATGGTTATGATTCTTGTTACAAGAATCATGTGGGTTTCAATAAAAAAATGGTTTAGAAAGAAGTTTGGTATCCGATTTGGGTTGTGTTGGGTTCGATTGGTGATGGATTCGCGGGATTCATGGTTTGTCGAGGGTGTTGTGACCTCGAGTTGGAGCTAGCCGAGACCTTGTGGTCTCGGGGTTATTTTCTTGCGCTCGTATGGCCTACCGAGACCCTCTTAGGGATTCTCTTTGAGTGTGGTTCGAGTCTATTGACTCGATAGTAATATGGTTCGACTTTTGAGTCGCGGCTTTTAGCCGAGTACTTGTGGTTTGCCGAATTGACCATGGTGGTCGAATGGGTTCTTGGCCGACGACCCTAGTAGGTCGTGTGGTATTGTTGGCTCATTTAGAGCTAGCCGAGACCATGGAGGTCTCGGGTGGGAACCATACTAGTTGTGGTGAAGTGTTGCCTCGGGTTCGGCTTGGTAAACCGACCCGAACACTAATTTGGTTAAATGTTATTTCGTGGTAATGTGAACTAAGTGTATATTATTATTCGTTATTATTGTTATTGTTATATTGTTGTGGTATTTATGTCTCGGCCGTATACCTTTGGGTCGAATTGGATATTGGATATTGGATATTGGATATTGGTTTTGGTTTTGGTAATTGAGAAGTTGTTGTCGAGTGGTTTGTGATAAGAGGACCGGTTATGAGACGGTCGTTAGATGACGGAGATAGGTTAGTCGGGTACCGTAGTCGGACCTTATTGTTGTAGCCCGTGGTTGAAATTGAGATTGGACGGAGATTTATTATTTATGACTTTGGTTTATTATTGGACTTGGACAATGAGCCGAGAGTCATGACTCGGACATATGACCATTTCGTGTAACTCAATAAATATTAAAAGTAAAACGAGAATAATAAAACTCGTAATAATAATTATTAGTAATATGAACGTTTATACGAAAGTATATACGTGAATAACGTATATATAACTATATAAACGCGTATATTAATAATAATAATAATCACGAGTCGTATTATAAATAATACGATTAGATACATATTAGGCTACGAAAGTGGCGTAATATTATTAAACGTATTATTATTATTAAAAATTGTGTTATAAACGGGAAACTCCCGACAATTATGAAACGTTTAATAAAAAGTCATTTTGGATATATAACGAATAAACTTATTGAGTTAAGCGAAATTGTTGTCACTCGGGTCCAGGTAAGTTATTATTTGTTACATTCGTGTTGTCTCGGATATATGACGACTAATATGGACGTTTTCTATAAGTAAATAACCACTCAACCGTAAGGTTGAGCCGGGTTGTTTGATTATATGAAACGAATATATTAGTGGGCATCGTATCCTACGACGCCCATAGGTTGTAGTATATGTAAAGGGTAATAGATTGCGAGTGTATATATCGGGAAATCTGGCCAATTTGACGATATATACGAGGAATTTATTAAACTGTGATATATACTATATAGTAATTACGTGCTATGTGCTTTATATGTGCTTTAGATTGGGTGTAATCTTGGAACGGTATATTACGTAAATAAATATGAGGATTATCAAATCGACAGATTTGGTAAACTTTGACGATTTATTTAAATGATATATTGGGCTAATATTAGATCTATAGTTATTATATCTTCTACGTGTGATCTTGTTGGTTTGTTTTGAGTCGACCCACCACCCGTATGGATACCAAACGCAAATACACCAAACTAATACAAAATGGATTTCGGAAATAAAACGGATTCTCGTCCGGGTTTGGGAATATGATATATTTGAGGAAATGATTTCTGAAAGAGTTAATATTGTTAGGTCGTGCCAAGTCCGTAGTTGCTGTTTCGTGAGTTATCATACATCTTATTGCTACCTACCTCGTCTTACTATATTTCTGGACTTGAGGTGAGTCATAGCCCCACTTTTTACTCTTGAACTATGTTTTCAACGATTGGGGTGAGAAACGTGCAAATTATTTTACGTGGACTATTATCGCTTTTATATGCTTTCTAAACTTGCTATGCGTATGGACTAGGATTTATTGTCAGCTTTAGTTGCACCTTTTGTGTGTACTATTCAAGGTTGGCTTATTTGATTATTTGTTATTGTCAGCTTTAGTCGCGCAGTTCGTGTGTACTATTCAAGGTTGACTTATGTAGATACTGTAGTGTGCACCTATAGGTTATTAATACTTCGGAGGTTATCCGAGTATTTATTGGTATTGCGGGGGTTACCCGAATATCTATGATGTTACGGAAGGGTATCCGTGTGTTTTGGTTATTACGGAAGGGTTTCCGTGTGTTATGTTGAGAGCGGAGGGTATCCGCAGGCTTTTAGCGAATTCTTAGTCTAGCTAGCAAGCGTTTTGCGTATATGTCCACTATATTATTAGTTGAAGTTAAACCTATGATCTCACCAGCGAAAGCTGACTTTTAGCACGTTTTCTCAGGTAATTAAGTGTTGAGGTGCATGCTTGGATTGGAAGGCTCGGCTGTGGCACACGGTTATGGATCTATATTTTCTAAACTCTGATAATTAAATTTGGACCTACTGTTATTTATTTTGGGCCTGACTCTGAATGATGTTGGGATAAATGTAAACCTTAAAACCCCGTATTTGGTTGTGTTTTTATTATGTTTACTTTATCTCGTTCTATATTGTCTTGTGTTGGATACCAATCCCCGTAGCACCCCGAAAGCTTGTTGAGTCTTCCGCTGTATCAAATTTTGGGGGTGTTGCACTCTACTTCATCGGTCACACATGGGTTAACAAATCCACAACCCGTATCAATATAACTGTGCCATTCTATGACAAACATACCTGGGTTTAGCTCGTGTGTTTCGCTTCCAGCAACATACTTCCAGCCAAGTTCCTCATTAAACTCTGCATCACGACATACCACTATCTTTTTTAGTCTTGGATTGAACAATCGAAAACCTTTTGTACCTGGCTCGTTTCCGATATAAATGAGTCGTGTTGACCTGTCGTCTAACTTATGTAAATATGGCCTTGTTCCCGTTGCATAAGCCACACATCCAAATACCCTCAAACCCTCCAAGTTAGGCTTTTTTCCTTTGAAAGCCTCGTATGGAGTTTGATTAACTAGAGCTCGAGTTGAAACTCTATTAATAAAAAATGTGGCGTGTCTAACTCCTTCAGCCCACATATAATTTGGTACGTCTCGTGCTTTCAAGATGCTTCTAGTCATTCCCATAAGAGTACGGTTTCGCCTTTCCACGACTCCATTTTGTTGCGGTGTGTAGGGAGCGGTTAGATGTCTTGTTATACCCTCGTTTTCACAAAAGTTGGTAAATTCTTTTGAAGTGAATTCACCTCCTCTATCGGTCCTTAGGGTTATAATCTTCTTTCCCGACTTCTTCTCAACCAAAGCTTTGAACTTTTTGAAGTATTCAAATGCCTCTCCTTTTTCCTTCAAGGTAAAAGTCCACATAAACCGTGAGAAGTCATCAATAAGAACAAATATGTACCTGTTTCCTGCTATGGATGGTGGAGAAATTGGTCCACATAGGTCGGCATGTATTAGTTGAAGAGAATGTGTTGCCCTAAATTTTGCTGCTTTAGGAAACGCCTTCTTGGTTTGTTTTCCTACCAAGCAAGATTCACACAACTTGTTCTCTTGATGAATTATTGGCAAATTTTCAACCATGCCCTTCCTTGCCATTAATTCCATTGTCTCGAAATTAGTGTGACCCATCCTAGCATGCCATAACCAAGCATCATCTTCCATCTTTGCTTTTAGACACACCGGATTTCCAACTTGGAGCTTTATTTTGTAAAGTCTATTACTTGTTCTAGGAACCTTCATCAGAAGCTTGCCATCTGAGTCACGCATAGTAAGAAGATTACCTTTCATACGAATGTCACATCCGCCTTCGGTAGCTTGCCCAAGACTAATTATGTTGCTTTTTAGCTCGGGTAGGTAATAGAATCCAGTGATCAACCGTTGCTCACCCGTTTTCCCTTCAATGATTATCGAACCCTTCCCTTTTATCTCGATGTAGGAGTTATCACCAAACTTCACTCTGCCGGAGATATTCTCATTCAACTCCGAAAAATACTCTCGGATCCCCGTCATGTGATTACTTGCTCCATTATCCAAATACCAAGTGTCTTCCTCGTTTGGCTTAGTATTCAATTGGTTTGGGATAATCTTTTCTTCATTCAAGAAAACTACTTCTTGAACGCTTTTCATCATAAAAAGTGTCGGGTCATCATCATCTTCTGCTTTCAAAAGGTTTGCTTCATGCTTTTTTTTTGTTCACGGCGTTCAGGGCAATTAGAAGCAAAGTGACCATATTCATCACATCTGAAGCATTGAATCTTTGAAAGGTCTCGACTTTTGTTCTTCTTTTGATCCGTATTGCTCCCGGAGTTGTTTTGGTTTCCACGGTTGTGGTTATTAGCTTGACCACTACCACGAGATTTGTTTTGAGAAGAAAAGTTTTGACCTTTACCGTTGCCACCAGAGGAATTCCTTCCTCGACCTTTCTTATCATATCTTTCAGCCCTTCCGAACATCAACTTGCCTTGATCTTCAGAAGTGGTGTCAACACCCTTCATTCTTCCTTCAAAAGCTTTCAACCTTCCAATTGTTTCTTGAAAAGACATAGTATTCAAGTCAGCAAATTGTTCTATTGAGGCAACAATTGCAACATACCTATCCGGAACGGATGCAAGCAGCTTCTTAACAAGTTTCTTGTCTTCATAAACTGTTCCCAAGCTATTGACTTCAGTTACAATTTTGCCCAACCTAGCCGCAAAGTCATCGACTGATTCGTTGACTTTCATCTTTAAAGATTCGAATTCCGTCTCCAAGGTTTGCAACCTTGCTTCACGAACCCGATCAACACCCACATACCTGGTCTTTAAAGCTTCCCAGATTTCTTTGGCTGTGTTGAATTGTGAAACTTGAAAGACAAGTTCTTCTGGAATCGCCTGAAAAAGTAACGCCACTGCCATGTGATCTTGCTTATCAACGACTTGTGTTCCTTCCTTTGGTTCCAGTGCATCGAGTATTCCATGGACTCGGAATACCGCTTTAACTCTTATTGCCCATATGTTATAGTTTGTGGCTGTTAACATCGGACATTGAAGAGCAGTTTTAGAATGTTCGACAGGAGGCGGTTGACTTGATTCGCCTTGCACCATCCTTCTTGTACGTCTTTTGTAAGTTACAGGTGTAGTTTGTTCGACTTCCAGCCCTAGTAAACTTGTCGATTAATCCTTGCTAAGGAACCCTTTGAATCTTTTCTTGTCGCAAGCTTGGACAGAAAAAGGCTTCAAAGTAAACCCTAACTTCTTGATGAATCGCCACTGGTATAACAGGTTAATCTGTTCGACTTTAGGCCCTAGGAAACTTTCTGTTAAGTCGACTTATTATCCCTAACTTCTTGATCGCCTTCTGGGTTATTCAATCCCTTCGAACCTTGCTCTTGATACCAATTCAAGATAACTAAATTGATAATCCCAGAATAAGAATCAATTGCTAGACAGGAACAAAAATACAAACGAACACGCAAATATAACTGGTATTATGCTCTCCAATTAACAAAGAAAATAAGCTCAAAACTTTGATGATTTCATACATCTAACCACAGCTCGGTTGATGTGTTTATATAGGTTATTAGAACCTGCTTTCTAATCCTACTACAATGCGTATTCTATAAGAGAATCCTAAACCGACTATAATTGTGATTGGACCCATAAGCTTGGCGTCTGCTACCCATGGGCTCGGGTCATAGTCAGACATTAGCCCAACACTTTTGTCTTATGTTTGACCATTATATTTTGACTTTTGCATCACATTTACATATGCTTTAAAACATTCAGTAAAAAATTAAGAATGATAGCCAAATATGAAGCATGCAGTGAACAGTGAAGTCAATACCAAATTACCAAGCTATTACGTAGAAACTAGTCTCTAACATGGTCAATATGATGTGCTAATTTTTATATGTTGTTCTGTCTAATTAATAAACTTTAAGGATATATAATAGTAGGTCAAGCTCAAACTTTCATGGAATTCATGAGGCAAATAAATATTTTGGCTTAACAATATACATATATACTCCATAAAAAAGAATATATATTATATTAGTGTTATGGACAAGTTGAATAAAAAAAATTCTTAAGGTAAAATAATATCGATTCGTATCACGTGAAAACATTTTGATGCACAAAAGAAAACCGACATAAATAGCGATTTATATAAATACTAATGGACATATAATAAATCGAAAAGCCCTCACAAATGGTGACCCTGTGCAGCTGTATCACTTGCATATGCTAACCACCGCTACTGCAACTTATGGTATATTGAAAGGTAGAGATAAAATGACCATTACATGTGTCAATTTTTATATGAAATAAGCACGATATGTTAGTCAGCTCTATGATTGCTCAAGTATAAACACCAATAAATTTAACTAGTAATTACTTTGATAATATCCTTATAACAGTTTTAATGTTTAAACTTAGCCTAATATACAGTTTGGAGGACTGCAAGAGAAATGGTTAGAAATAGTCTTGAAGATATTTCAGCTAAGCCGAAGTCTAAAATGCTCGTTATCGTTTGATAATTTCAACAAAGAAAACCTCATCTGTTTTCTTGGTAGAGAAGTTATAAAACATTGATAATTGGTAACCTTAATTGGTTTACATATATTCGTTTCAACCCGTTATACATCATTTTTCTATCAATGTATGGTGACTTTGTCTTGATTTGATGTTGGTATGTTAAATCTAAAGACAACAACACTGTAATTATTTAACAAATCGTATTTTACAATGCTCCGGCTCTTATTAACCTGAATAAAAACCGCGCTCATATGAAACGATTAATCTTGCATTTAGTATTTTTGGCACATTACTAGGCTCCCACTCTTAATCTTGTTCACATTATGTGTTACTTTGTTAATTATGATTACATGATAATGGCCTATTATTTTGATTTATAAACTTGGATCAAGTTAATTAATTTTTTTAGAAGTAAAGTAGGAATGTTATATATTTTTAGAATAGTGCTATTTAAACCTACAACACAAGCCTAAAAACATGACTAATGCATAAATCACTTGTACAATTTTATTATCTACTTTCTCTCTCTAAATTTCCACCAATTATTTTTTGAAATCAACCAATCAAATCATTAAGTGCATTTGTAGGCTTGATTAGTAGGCACAATAATCATTTTTCATATTTTTAACCTGCGAGAAATTCAACGCCATAGTTGACACGGAAAAAGCGTCAAAGTAGATTTTGTAATAAAGTTGAAAAGTTATTTTAATAATAGAAATGAATTACAAAGACATTTATTATTGTTTACGGAGTATATAATACGTGGCAACTATTTAATTAAGTAAAACGAAGTAGTTAGGAAATAAATCAGAAAGAAAAACAAACTATTGAAGTGACATTTTAACCTCACCCTCTTAATAACATGTATACACAAACTTGATTTGCAGAAGTTGTGGATGGAACAAAAGGTTAAAAACTTGAGTGCCCAACAGCTTATTGCTTGTTGGCTGAATATCTTATTTGTGCTAGATAAAGTCTTTGAGAAACTAACATGAGACAATAAGCTGAAGCCCAAATACAATTGTTGTGGCATCATATCCTAAAGTGCTACATATCCAATTATATGAGTATACATTGTAAAAACCCCAATAAAACAAATGTTACAATGAACTGAGCCTAACAACAACCATAACATCCAATCCCGCCGAAATGAAGTATGAAGGAGGCGAGATGTAGACAGTCACACCCTAGGAACTGCTTCCAGAAAAATCAAGTAGCCAACAGAATCAACCACTCGTCAAATCTCAAAATCCTTGGTGCACCCATGTTCATACTATACTTCACGGCTCCTCACCTTCTACAGCAAGGGACGCCGAGCCATGGCTATTTTTCCAAGTTTTTTCCTTCAACATCCTCTCAACTTCATCAAAGGTGTCGTCAACCTTTCGGTAACACACACACCAACTTAAATGGCTCATAATTCAAGTGAAGGTTGGAGTCGTGGTGTGTTTACTAATATTGTTGAACTTATGTGAACTGTTAACTTTTGAAATGTTTGATTCAAGTACGAGATAGGATAGTCTTCAAGAATAGATACAGTTGCCTTTGCTCAACACTACTTTCAAACATTTAACAATATCAAATACCACTGTACCGGACATGATTATTACAAACGGTGCCATTGTTAACGGTATATTATTTAGAAGGAACAAAGTAACAGAAAGTATCCAAATATAAGTTATCAAAATCCTTTAAACACAATTTACATGGAACCATAAAATAAATAAAATAAAAAATTCTCATGAATTTCTGAAGCAAGGTCTTAGTTAAAGAACAAGCGAACTTCATAGAGTTAATGCCATTTTCACTCCAATGCGTTATCTAACCAGATGATCTCCTTCAATCAACTGAAAATAAAAAAGAATTGATAGTGAGTAATTCATGCTCAGTCACATTATAAAGACGTAGCAAGATGTAAACGAAAGCCAAATGTATGATTTAAGGAAAAGCAAGATGTACAAGGATTCTCAAACGAACATATAAACGTAAGGTGATTTAACTTCTCACCTATAACATACCACATAAATCATTTCAAGACAAGATGATAGTCTGATTAAAAATACTATGCCCATTATAATGTGCAGAATATCAGAATATCATATAGACTAATCAAAAGCTTGATTGCCACATCTCTAGTACGGATGATATGAAATTTTTGATCAACCTATGATAATGTTCCGACTATCTTCAGTGGTCATACAACATGATTAAATGAGATCAAGGTACCATGTAGTCCACTGGTGATGACCACTAAATACATATAGATCATGGTACTGTGTTACAGATTTTGATTTTCCTTTATAATCTCCTATGATATTATTAAGATGAAATATTACATGTATATATATAAAACTGATTTATCCTTATAGGTGGTAAGTATGGATTAGCATTTATCATAAGAAAAGAAAGATGTATGGCTATACATGATATAGTAACATGAAAATACATCAATATTAGAACCAACCTTATCGGTATTTTTTGCCTCTCTTTTGTTATTTTGCTTCCCATTAACATGAGTAGAAACAAGGCTACGCACAAATATAGGAACACAATTAAAATTATACATAGTCTTTGACATAATCAAGTCATCAGTAGTGAAGAAACTTGTGTGTGATAATGAATCCTTGATTGGTCTCAAGTAGTGTATGACATCATTATCATTCTGGAGAGCATCTTGCAAGGATACCCAAGATTCTCTTACGTTGTAGTTTTTCATTACCCATATGGGACGATGGTCATGAAGATCCCATATGCATAAGCATTCTTCAATAATCCCCAGATTGAACCATGAGTGATATTTGAATTCACCAGGTTCAGAGATTTCTTCAAATTTCTCTTCAAATAAATCAAAAGAAATAATTACGCCCTTCCGATTTTGATCTTCCATAAACCAGTGAAGCTTCGCATTGCATAAGATACCTGCAGCAGCATAAAGGTTGTAACGTATATACTTCAATGTTTCAACATCTTTCCAGACATTTGTCTTCAAAGTTAACACTTGAAAACTCGTCGAACAAGAACCAGAGCCAAAGCCTGCTATAACCTTGTAATCATCGGTAGACGAATCATAACCAAAACCCCAACATGCTGACCATCCCAATCTATCAAAATTTTTTGGATTCGGCAGTGTTTTCATGTCTCTAGTCAATGGATTGGCTACTATAAGTTGACCATGTGAAGGAGAGATGCATACTAAGCCATTGGAAGAACCAACAAGATTGCGTTCATAGGGAATGTAAAACCGTTTAACATTGTGACCCAGGTTATCTTGTGACAAACCAATCCTCCTATGTCCGATTTTATTATTTTTGCGGTCATTGTTGTAACTATGGTTCAAATGAGCTTTAATAAAACGATCACCAGATATTAAAGATTGCCATGACTTACATACGCTCTTGAATCGGATGAGAGCCTTCACATCCGACCTTAGGAGTATCTGCTCAATGATATCATCAGGAACAACAACCGCTACTGCCATTGGAACCCTAGTCGGCAAACAATAATTCGAATATATATAAAAGGAAAAGATAACGATGACCAATATAAAAATAAAATAAAATAAAAATAAAAAAACCACCTTGGTTTAATACTTGTATTAATTCTGGTACCAAATTAGGTGTATATTGAATTATGAATTTATTCATGCGTCTTTGGTAAATATTGATAAAGTTTAAGGTTTCATGCAATCCATAAGGCAAAGAAATATGAGATATTTACTCCTTAAAATATCTAATAATTAGTCTTATACTTATTTTCCCAAATTTTTGCAAAAAATATACTCTCTATATTGGAATTTTGAAAGAAAGGAAGGTTTATGATTAAAAAAGAATGGCAACTCTTTTTAACATCCATGAGATTTTTGTCAGGATCTTTCAAAGATATAAAAATGGTAACAAATCTTATGTGAAAGCTATATAAAGTCACGTACATACGAAGTATATTTTTTGCGAGATATGAAAAAAATCGTTATCATAAGCAATAATATATATTGTAAGTATATTTTCTTATTATCCCTAGAAAATGTCTATATTACGTCTAATAAAGACATGAGTACATGGCCTTCTATACATTGGGCTATATTTATACACCCTTAGAGTGAACGGTTTAATGGCGTCGGTGTTGGTTGTTAGCTGTAAAACAGTTAGGGTTAAGATAATCAATAAGGTACCGGATATTCACTTGAAATCGTGGTATCACTTTCCAATAGAAACTATTCGACCCTATGCCTGGGTTACATGAATATGGGATAAGACCAAGTGATGTTCTTGTTTTAGGCACAAACCAAGAACCAGATGCGTATAGAAGTGTTTAGGGTTTTGTGTTTAGAGTTGTATTTTTCGTATCCATGCAGAATGATGTGATTTCTATTTATATTAGAGAATACTCAAACCCTAGCCCATGGTATTATGTATAATTAACGGCCCATTAATTATAACATAATAATTTCCATAATAATAGGGATCAGTGGTTAAAACCTAGCAGCAGAATTGCTGATGCTATCAGCAGATTCTCACTAGCAGCAGAATGCTATAAACAGCAGAATCAGCTAGCAGCAGAATCAGCTGTCAGCAGAATCCTAGCAGCAGATTCACAACACTAGCAGCAGAGTCTGCTAGCAGTACTTAGATCAATACATAACCACTCTTGAGTCAGGGGATTCAGTGACCAAATGGGTGTATACTCCATACCTCCAAACCCATTACCAGGTGTAAATTGATCTCTCAAGTGCACTAAATTTTCCAACAATCCTCCCCAAATTTAGTTCACTTCCTTTGCATGAAAAAACAAACACAAACCAAAACAAGTGCATAAATGAAAATATCCTGAGGATTGAATTTCCACATTAGTACATATACTTTCAAATATTCGAGAATCAGGGTGTTCTAAAAATTGAACCCTTCAACCCATTTGAATACCTGATGATAAATACACACAAGTTTTCAAACACTAAAATACTCCTGACACTATACAAGCCATGTGTCCATATCCAATTCATAAATGTTGTAAAAGCTAAAAGTCCAAAGCTTCCTGAAGCGGCAAAACTTCAACATTTACATAGGTGGTTCATCTTTAATTCATGCTCCTGCTTAGCACTTTTTCAAAGAAAATTAACCATTAAGAAGTGAAGACTTCATCCTCCTTTCAGCAGGTAACAAGCACAACCTTGGGATGTTTGTGTTACATGTGCTTCAGTCCACTAAATGATCAGCTTTCCACATTGAACTCAGCTTCCAAGTTTCCTTAGAAGGGAGTTGGGTATCCTTGCATTCAGTGACTAAGTTGGACTTAAACCCATCCCTGTAGCAGACTTCAAAACTAAGTCTCTAGCCAAACCCTTCGTCAAGTGATCAGCTAAGTTTTGTTGAGATTTAACAAACACTATAGATACCACCCCATTCATGATAAGCTCACGAATCATGCTATGCCTAACACCTAAGTGTCTAGACTTCCCATTGTACATCTGGCTATAAGCCTTTGCCAATGTAGCAGCACCATCACAACGGATAGAAATAGGTGCTATAGGTTTAGACCACAATGGAATCTCAAGAAGCAAGTTTTTCAACCATTCAGCTTCTTTGCCAGCAGCAGCTAAAGCCACAAATTCAGATTCCATGGTTGAACTGGTAATGCAAGTTTGTTTCTTGGATGCCCGAGAAATTGCACCTCCACCAAGTAGGAATACCCAGCCACTTGTAGACGAATTGTCTTCAGTGTTACTGATCCAACTTGCATCAGTATATCCTTCTAATACTGAAGGATAACCAGTATATGAGAGACTATAATCCATAGTTCTCTTCAAATACTTAAAGACCCTCTGAATTGCTTGCCAATGATGAGCACTAGGATTACTAGTATACCTGCTCAATTTACCCACAGCAAAAGCAATATCAGGTCTTGTACAAGTCATGGCATACATCAAGCAGCCAATCACCCTAGAATACTCAAGTTGAGATACAGCTTTGCCAGTATTAGGCATTAGCTTCTCACTTGTATCCATAGGAGTACTCACTTGAGTACAATCAAAGTAATTAAATTTCTTTAACACCTTCTCAATGTAATGAGACTGGGATATAGAAATTTTGTTACTTTCATGTTTAATCCTTATGCCAAGGATAACATCTGCCTCCCCCATATCCTTCATGGAGAACTTTGATGACAAAAATTCTTTTGTAAGATCAACTTGATTTTGGTCAGTGCCAAAGATCAACATGTCATCAACATATAGACAAATGATGACTCCTTTACCAGATTCACCAAATTTGCTATATACACATTTGTCAGCTTGATTAAGTAAATAACCACTAGACAAAACCACTTCATCAAACTTTTGATGCCATTGCTTAGGTGCCTGTTTTAGTCCATAAAGAGACTTAATCAGTTTACACACCTTGTTTTCATTGCCAGGCATGATGAAGCCCTGAGGTTGGTTCATGTAAACCTCCTCATCTAAATCACCATTCAAGAAAGCTGTCTTCACATCCATCTGATGAATAATCAGATTGTGAATTGATGCCAAAGCAATTAGCAATCTTATGGTACTGATACGTGCCACTAGAGCATAAGTATCAAAGTAGTCTATTCCTGACTTTTGTTTAAAGCCTTGAATAACTAATCTTGCCTTGAACTTTTCAACAGTTCCATCTACCTTCATTTTCTTTTTGAAAATCCATTTGCTACCTAAAGGTTTGCAACCAGGTGGTAGATCAGTCAACACATAAGTGTTATTGCCCATGATGGAGTCCATCTCATCATTAATTGCTTCTTTCCAGAAAGCAACATCCTGGGACTTCATTGCTTCTTCAAATGTTTTGGGATCATCCTCCACAATGAAGCAATAGGAGTATTGGTCAGAGACCTCACTCCTTGTACCTTCAATTAAGTATAATTGAAACTCAGGTCCAAATGACTTTGAAGTCCTCACCCTATTGCTCCTTCTGAGCTCAGGTTCAGGTTGTTGTTCCACAACCTCAGCAGGAACCTCATCAGCAGGAACCTCATCAGTAGGAACCTCTGAAACACCATTGTCATTGGTTCCATTTGGAATCCTTTGACTTGGTCTAGGGATAGATGAGAATCTGTTCTCATCAAAGGGTGCATCCCTTGATTTAATTATTGAGTTAATTGAAACAGATTTATTAGGTTCTATAACATAAAACCTATATGCCTTGAAATGCTCAGCATATCCAACAAAGATGCATTCAATGCCTCTTTCACCCAAAGTTTTCTGCTTTGGATCAGGGAGTCTTACAACAGCCCTACAACCCCATATCCTCAGATAATTAAGGTTAGGTTTCTTTTTAGTCCAAAGTTCATAAGGGGTAATTTTGTTCCTTTTGTTGGGAACACTATTTAATAAATAGCAAGCTGTTAACATAGCTTTACCCCAGAATCCTTGACTCAGCCCTGAATAGGACAACATGGAATTAACCATCTCCTTCAGCACCCTGTTTTTCCTTTCAGAAATACCATTTTGATGAGGAGTATAAGGGGCAGTCGTTTCATGGATTATACCAACAGACTGAAAATACAGCGTATCCATGTACTCACCTCCCCTATCAGTCCTTAATCTTTTGATCAGGGAACTTTGTTGCAATTCAACTTCAGTTTTAAATAATTTAAATTTATCTAATGCTTCATCTTTAGAATGTAATAAATAAACATGACAAAACCTAGAAGCATCATCAATAAAAGTCACAAAGTATTTCTTATTCCCCAAAGAAGGAGTAGCATGTAAATCACAAAGGTCACTGTGAATTAACTCCAAAACTTTAGTTTCACGTTTTACTCCTTGAAAAGGTTTCTTAGTTATCTTGTTCAATATACAAGTTTTACACTTTTCAGTGTTCACATCAAAGGCTGGAATTAACCCATCCTTAGACATATCTTGCATTCTTTTAAAATGTACATGGCCAAGTCTTGCATGCCAAAGGTTTGAATCATAAAGTTTAGATGTAGATATAAAAGCAGAATCAATATTATCATGAACATTATTAAGTCTGAACATTTGATTACATAAATAACCAAAACCAATAAACACACCATTTTTAGACAAAACAAACTTATCAGATTCAATAACCTGTTTATAACCACAATTATTTAAAACACTACTAGAAACCAAATTCTTTCTAATATCAGGAACATGTAAAACATTAAATAAAGAAACAATCTTTCCAGAACTAAACTTCAAATCAACACATCCTTTTCCATGCACCAGGGCAGTTGACTCATTTCCCATGTGAAGAATAGAACCATCACTCATTGACTTGTAGGTCTTGAACCAGCTTCTATCTTTACACACATGAATTGTAGCTCCAGAGTCAACCCACCAAGCAACATCATCATCCTGCACAAAGTAAATATCAGATATATATGTAACATAATAAGTCTTAAAAGACTTATTAAACACATTCTGACCTTTCAGAGAATTGGTGTTACCATTCCCTCCACTTGTGCCTGATCCATTGGATTTGTTTCCAACTTTACCACCCTTGCAATCTTTCCTGAAGTGTCCAGGTTTCCCACACTTCCAACAAGTCACCTTGGGTTTCTTGTTAAGATCAGATTTGGTGTTATCTTGATGCTTACGCTTGCCCTTGTTGTCATTGTACTTGGTGGAGTTGTTATGCTCCACCATATTGACAACTGATGGACCAGTAGCAGTGCTACTCTTTGGCTTGTCAATGTCTTGAGCTTTGAGTGAATCCTCAATGCGCAAGTGACTGCCCAACTCAACAAGAGTTAACTCCTCCTTCTTATGCTTAAGCATATGCTTGAATTCTTTCCAAGAAGGAGGAAGTTTATCGATGATACAAGAGACTAAATAGCCTCATCCATGTTCATCTTGTGTTGTGTGAATCGACCAAGTATACCAAGAAGTTCATTGTATTGTTCCATGACAGGTCTAGAATCAACCATTTTGTAATTGTTAAAATTACTTACAAGGAACTTCTTACTTGATGCATCCTCAGCCATATACTTGGCTTCCAAGGAATCCCATAGTTCTTGTGAAGTTTCAACATTCTGATAAATATCAAATAAAGTATCAGACATACCATTGAGAATTAAACCTCTGCAAACATAATCATCATTCTCCCATTTGCTTCTTGCTCTCATCTGCTCCATAGTAGCAGCTTCTCCAAAATCTTCTGGAATCTCAGTAGTAAGAACATATACCACGTTCATACTGGTCAGCAAAAATTGCATCTTCTTCTGCCATCTTCTGAAATCCACACCTTCAAACTTTTCCAACTTGGAAAAGTTAGCAGCTATTTGTCTCATAGCAGCAGCCATTGATTATCACTAATAGTTTCTATTGATTGTTGGTTGTTAGCTGTAAAACAGTTACCCAGATTAGGGTTAAGATAATCAATAAGGTACCGGATATTCACTTGAAATCGTGGTATCACTTTCCAATAGAAACTATTCGACCCTATGCCTGGGTTACACGAATATCTCTATGGGATAAGACCAGTGATGTTCTTGTTTTAGGCACAAACTAAGAACCAGATGCGTATAGAAGTGTTTAGGGTTTTGTGTTTAGAGTTGTATTTTTCGTATCCATGCAGAATGATGTGATCTCTATTTATATTAGAGAATACTCAAACCCTAGCCCATGGTATTATGTATAATTAACGGCCCATTAATTATAACATAATAATTTCCATAATAATAGGGATCAGTGGTTAAAACCTAGCAGCAGAATTGCTGATGCTATCAGCAGATTCTCACTAGCAGCAGAATGCTATAAACAGCAGAATCAGCTAGCAGCAAAATCAGCTGTCAGCATAATCCTAGCAGCAGATTCACAACACTAGCAGCAGAGTCTGCTAGCAGTACTTAGATCAATACATAACCACTCTTGAGTCAGGGGATTCAGTGACCAAATGGGTGTATACTCCATACCTTCAAACCCATTACCAGGTGTAAATTGATCCCTCAAGTGCACTAAATTTTCCAACAGTCGGAGCCGTGCCACTCCAACGTGGAGCACACAATGGCGACGCCAATTGTGTGTTACCAATCACCGCCCCCACTAAGCGCCAATTCCGGCATTAAAGAACTCATGAAGCGCCAATTGCATTTGTTAAAAAAATGTTTTTTAATTGGTTTTTGTCTTTTTATTGGGTTTGGTGGGTCTTAAAATGAATGAATGGCTTGAGCCATAGTGTGTTAGTATTTTGGTGTGTGGATGTGAAAAGTTAAATGCTGAGATATGATGGTGAAATAGCTCAAGTCATGACACCTGACGCTCTTAATAAACAAGTAACGCTGTTGGTTTGGCCTAAATTAACTTCTAAGGCTCTAACTCTCTTAAGACATATTCAATTTAGAAGAAAAACATAAATTTGAGATTTTGGTTCATCTCCAACAAAATGATCATTGAAAGGATATAGAAATATTAACTACTTGTGTAGATAACATTTTCAGGTAGTAATTTTATTTTTAAATCAAATTTATTGTTGCAAAAAAGTATGATACTTGAAGTATAAGTTTGATAACTTGTAAGCTTGAAATTTTGATATCTAAATTTTTAAAAGTATTATGATGATCGAATTATGTGACCATATGAAGATACAAAAACACAGCAAACTATGCGCTCATCAACACCAAATGGGATTCAGTCACTTCTAAGTGGTCGTTTTTTATACTTAAGAGAATATATATCATGCATTTTAATTATTAATAAGTTTCTAAATTGTAATCGGAACTGAAATAAGACTACAAATTAACATCAAATTTTATTTTATTTTATTTTTTATTTTTTACTAATTGTTGTAAATGATAATAATATAAATATTCAAAAGTTTAACATAAACGAGACAACATGGCCCGTGCGATGCACGGGCTTTGTTCATCCTAGAAAATCATCGGTTTTGCGAGAGTTATGTGTATTTAGTTATTATGCTTAGTTTTGATAGGGGATACTCGACTCAGTAAATGAAGTTCATTTAGCTAATTTTTTCTAAATAAAATTGTTTAAAGAAGAAGGTATTAATTACATGAGTGACTCTTATCATCGTAACTCAAAACTTGTAATCAAGTATTAAAAAGCTTGTATGTTTCTAGAAATTTGTCTCAATATTAGTTCTATTTATATTTTCTAATGGTATTGGAGTCTTATTGAATTTAAGCATGGTACAATGGTCTATTATAAAAAAATATTGCTTAATCAATGAATAAGCATATAAATAATTTCCCAAAATAAATCCACGGTTGCATTTTTCTTCATTACTTTCATTTGATTTTTTTCTTTTTCCCTCTGCAATTCAAATCAACAGGCATACCTATTTTAAAAGTGTTCACAAAATTAAGGAAAGCTAATTAGATTACCAAAGTATATGTATAATTGAAATATTCTTTCATGGTTCTCGGTTTTGCAAGTTGTAAAGATATTTAGAGCTTTATTAAATTAAAAGATTTGCATATTTTTCTTTTATAAAAAAAGCACATTGCAAAAAATTATTAGGTTTTCTTTTGTATAAAACTATTAAACACCACTAATTGTTATGTCTTGATTGTTAGACTTAAAGTTTTGCAATACAAAATCATTTTTGCTCACTGAAACTAATAAACAATTTTTATTGTAATTGTATGCTTCCAAAATATAGATCAAATAATGAGAATACATAATTATGCCCAGAGTATATATAATTGATTTTTTTTTTTTTTTTTTTTTTTTTTTTTTTTTTTTTTTTTTTTTAATGTTTCTAAGTTGTATATAGATGAATAGTTTGAGTATTTGATCATGTGATTCTTTTGTCCATTTATAATGTAACATGAAATAATAATATAAAGATATGTGAAGTTTGGACTATATGAATAACTTCCGCATCGTAAGAAAATTACTTGACAATACTCATAGTGAGTTTTATTTTGCCTTTTGAAGAAGGATGAATAACCACTTTGATTTTGTTGATGTGAGCGTGATTCTTGGTATTAAGGTTGTATCCTCAATATTTGAGCCACTGATAATCTTTGCTTGAACAACACATTCTCCTAGATGCGTGATAATGAGCCACGCCCCATTACACAAACGTTGGGATGGGTTCACATCTCATAAGAGCATTATCGGTTGGTGTTCTTTTAGATTTAGGACATGAATTGGCATGTTTCATAAGTCTTAAGGAATTTGAGAACTCGAACGCATATAATTGATCTTGCTCAAGGTTATCAATTGACTCTTTTCATATTTCATCCATACCTTTGTAGGTGATAAATTCATCTTCCTTCAACTCATCAAAGATATAAGTAGGTATTTGATTGTGGAATGATATGTGTTATTTTTACTATCACATGACAAATTCAATTATAAAAGAAAGTGAATAGATGGTGACAAAGCTTTATTGCATTTATTTGGGAATAAGTCATTTGCACATGTTTTATTAATTTGCTGAATGTGATGGATCTACAAATAGTCAAATAACTATGTAAAAACTCTACTACTTTGTGAAATCAAGCGAACAAATTATTATCTACAAATATTTATTTATTGCATGCTGGTTGATGTGTTTATGTATTTTTTTGAATGCAAATGAAGGAGCAAAAGATTAAATGATAGTGACTTGAAAAGTATTTGGTAATTATTGGTGCAATTAGTATTTTATTTGTTAAGTACATGCATAAATGCTCTCATTTAGACCAAGGACATGAATTATATAAACGATTTATAACTACATAACAATTAAAGAAAGGAATCAAACTGATTCTAGCATTCGCACATTTTCATCATATAGATTATGTGAAAAAAACACATAAACAAAAACTTGAGAGGCAGTGGAAATTAATCAAATGAACTCAATAAAAATTATTAGTTTTCTGGGAATTGGTGATATAAAGAAGATATATAGAATATAAGAAGGGTGATGGTTTGAGTTCTTTATTATAGTCTTCATAAAGACACATGCACTTGAATTCTACATACTTTCAATTCCAAGTCATTATTTATAATGAAACACACAAATTACAATGTAAAGATAATATAAGATTGTTAAGCTACAACACCATGGATAGATGAAATTTAGCAAGCTTAATAATTAAGATAAAGATCATAGTAGCTGCTAGCAACTGATATTGCTGCTCATCGTGCATCTTAAAATTGTTGCTCATTCCCTGCATAAAATGGCGATTTTTCGATTAAGAAAAGAGATAAACTTCATCCAATTGATGAAAAATTATAAAAATCACATGGGCAGAAATCTGTTAATGATCTGAAAATCCGATATCACCATTATCCCGTACTGGAGATGTTCTCTGCTGAAGAGGTGCTGCCTATAATCAAAAAACTAATTAGGAAGAATCCTAACACAGTAACATACTTAAACTGAAATTAACCATAGTTATCTTGATTATGTCTCACCATCAAATCTATCTCGAATTTTTCTTCCTTTCGACTTTCACTCTCTGGACTACCTGATTTTCGACACAAAGAAACAAAAAACCACACAATAAGCACTCAACAAAGTCCACAATTTTTATTACATTTATGAGACCAATTTTACATTGCCATACATTTCTTCCCATCCACAGTCGCCATCTAGATAAACCTTTTATTGATTTCTGCATTCAAAATAACAAAACTAAATTCAATAAACAACAACAATGCCTCATCACATAATGATTCTTGTTTGTTTATGATAATTGACGATAAATTATATAATGAAGTCCATAAAACAAATATTTTGACATACAAACCAGTTTTGAAACACAAAGCTCGTTTGCCTTTTCCGTAACTCAAGCAGCGATGTTCTTCAAATCCACATCCACATTTGTCAATATATCCATACCTACAATTTCATCATATTCAAAAACAAAACTTATACATGCATGCAAAAAAGAAGATAATTGCCATTCATTGAGAATATATGCATTTCCTTTTTTACTTTCTTAGTGGGAAACTTATCAATTAAACTTTCAATCACTTCTCGTCCTCTTGTGATGAAGGAATAAAAGCGTGGGTGGCTCATATCACCCACAAGGTTTATTTATATAGCTCCAACCATATTTAATACTGAGAAGATGGAAGGAGTCAAATTCTTGGGCTGCTTAGGAAGATGGACTCCAAGCAGTTATTTTTTTAAGTGTATTAAAGTTATGCCTTCATCAATAGCTTAATCAATGGGCCATAAAGAAGGCCTCCATGAATGAATTTTCTATACTTTCGTTTTTATTATTTTAAAGTTATGCAATTGAAAGATATTAAAAGCTTTCAAATTAAGCTCCCTATTACCGAGCTTGTGTAGCTTATCTTGTATAATGAAGTTTCTTAGCTAAAGACATAAATGCTCACATTCAATAGGAGAAACTCAATTTTTATATATATATAGATAGATATAGATGATAATCATTCTTTTAAGTCAATGTAACATAAATTTTCATTATTATTACAACACATATCTTTATTGTTATAGTAATATTCATATGTTCAGAGACGGAGCCAGTGGGGGGCTGGCGGGTGCTCGACCACCTCTAACTGGCCGACTAGTCCACCTTGTATACAGGTTTTATAGAACCTACCTTTGATTCTTTGAAATATGCAGGAACCACCGAACCACCTTAGACTTGAAGAGACGCGATCCCCTACAAAGGGGTGTAAATCTACAAAGTCTAAAAAGGAATCTCGTCCATCCAATTAGTCAAATATTTGACCAAAATCAATCCAACCGCTCTCATTCAAAAAAAAAAAAAAAAAAAAAAAAAAAAAAAAAAAAAAAAACGCGACTTTCCTAAAAAAGGTTAAAACGGTAATTAACCCCACTTCTATCTTCCCTCAAAACCGCTCACTCTCACTCACAATTTCACGCACAATATCATTTTCCGATCTAAATTTGGGGAAAATCTCTCAAAAATCGCGTATAAATTTGGGGAAAAATTAGGGTTTCATTTTCCGATCAAAATGAAGAATCCAACTGGTAAGGAATAGATTAAATTGAAAAAATTAGGGTTTCATTCATGTTTTAATTATTTTTTAACTGCATGCGTTATTTTTAGAAAAAAAATTAAAAAATGTATTTGCTTTTAAAAAATATGCATTTTATTATTATTTTTAATTTTAGATTTTGAAAAAAGTAGGGTTTCATTTAGATTTTTTAGAATATAAAATGTATGCATAAAGAATTAGGATTATTTTATCAGTTTATTTATTTATTTATTTATTTTGATAATATGATTTTGATTTATTATTTTTTTTTATTTAGAATCTGGAAGAGAAAAGAGCCCAACATTGTCAGAAAAGAGATCGAAACGATTCCAAGACCGGCCAGCTTTGACAGGTTTTTAAAAGTTTTTGGTTCATCAATTATTTTGCCGATTATCGATTGCCGATTATCATTAGTTAGAAATGAGGTTCAGCAGTTAAAATAGATGAAAAAAGTGTTTGTAACTTGATAGAAATATGGTTCATCAGTAGAATAATTGTTAAAATAGATTACAATGAGGTTCATCAGTGATTAGAATAGTTATCTGGTTAAATTAGACATTGTGGATAAATTTTGTTAGAAATAGATTAAGAATAAGGTTCAGCAATTAAAATAGATGAAAAAAGTGTTTATAACTTGTTAGAAATATAGTTCATCAATAGAATAATTGTTAAAATAGATTACAATGAGGTTCATCAGTGATTAGAATAGTTATCTCGTTAGATTAGACGTTGTGGATAAATTTTGTTAGAAATAGATTAAGAATAAGGTTCAGCAGTTAAAATTGATGAAAAAAGTGTTTATAACTTGTTAGAAATATGGTTCATCAGTAGAATAATTGTTAAAATAGATTACAATGAAGTTCATCAGTTATTAGAATAGTTATCTGGTTAGATTAGAAGTTGAGGATAAATTTTGTTAGAAATAGATTAAGAATAAGGTTCAGCATTTAAAATAAATAAAAAAAGTGATTATAACTTGTTAAAAATATATTAAGAATATGGTTCATCAATAGAATAACTTGTTAGAAATAGATTAAAAAAAGGTTCATCAGTAGAATAACTTGTTAGAATATATTAAAAAGAGGTTCATCAGTGATTACTTGTTAGAATATATTAAAAAGAGGTTCATCAGTGATTACTTGTTATCATTGTATAATTAGTACTAACTTGTTAGGATAAATTGAAAAGAGCTTCATCAGTTGTTATTTAGAATAAGGTTCAGCAGTTAAAAATTATATGAAAAAAAATTTTATAGTTATTTTTCATTGAAAGATTGTTCATCAGTTGTTTTTTTTATTGTATAGGAAAGAAGCCTATGACGTTAACAATCTATTCTCCAAGTGATGACGACTTTGTTGAACACGCGTTTACTAATAAAAGAACTCGGGGTTCATTGAAAGCTGATCAACCACTTCCTAAAAGAATACGGGGTTCATCAAATCCTGAAATTGCTGCTAAATCTTCCAAACCTTCAAAACCTTCCAAACCTTCAAAACCATCAGGTTCATCAAAAACTAATAAACCTGTTCTCTCTGAAGACCTTAAGCCTAGATTAAGTCTTCGACAAATTCTCCCACCTAACCTACAAAATTTTCCAAATGTTCTAATAAAAAATTTTCCCGGTCCATTATATGAAACAATTAAGAAAATAACAACGGACCAAAAAGAGGCAATATCAAGAATGGGTTTTAAATCATTGTTAGACTTTGAAATTAATGTCATGCCAAGTCGTTTAGGGTATTGGTTGCTTGAGAGGTTTGATGCTGAATCTTGAAATCTAACCGTTTTTGGTGATACTATACACATAACACCTGAGTTAATCCACCATACCTTCGGATTCCCAATGGGTCAGTATGCAGTTGATGTGCGTGATGTTGTTAAGGAAAGATCAAATGAAGCATACATAGAATGGAAAAAACAATTCAAAGGTGTTCCTAAACTTTATGCAAATAAGGATTTGATGCCGGTAATTAAGAATCAAATTAGGAAAAATGATAGTGGAGACATATTTTTGAAGAACATAATATCATTGTTTTGTACTATTTTGTCTTATGTGGGAACGATGGGGACTTTGAATATTGGAGTCATCCCTTCTCTTACTGATATGGATCTTGTGAAACAATTGGACTGGTGCGAGTATGTGCTACATAATTTGAAGGACGAAAGGAAAAATTGGAGACCGGGAACAAGATTCTATGGTCCAATCTTACTATTGGAGGTAATTACTATATTCTTTATGTTCATCAGTTAATTTATAGGTTCATTAATTAGGTTATAGGTTCATCTGTTAGATTATAGGTTCATCAGTTAGTTTATCAGGTTCATCAGTTACATTTTTCTTAATTTAAGATTTACACTTAAAATTGCAGGTTATATTTGCCAATTCGCTGCTGATGAAACCAAAATACCTAGCGTTTAATTACTGGAAAACAGAAAATTTGGAAGAATTGGAAGAGATGATGTTTGGTAAAATAAAGAAAGGAAGAGCTCCTAAAGCTGAAAAAGTGGAGAAAAAAGAAGAACCGGAAGAAGATCAAGAAGAAGAAAAAAATGATGAGGAAAATAAAGAAGAAGAAGATCAAGAGGATGATGATGCAGAGGAAGATGATGATGATGATGCAGAGGAAGCTGCAGAAAATAATAATGATGATGATTCAGAGAACGATGATGAACAGCAGATAGAGAATGCTGGAGCCGAAATTCAATTGGAGGAAGAACCGAGGGGTAATGATGAAGACAAGATTGAAGTCTCATATAAAGCTGGACCACATTGGAGTAGAGCTCATATGAAGGATCACTCTCCTTTCAAGCGTGGACTACTCATGATTGAAGGTATGATGTATTATTTTATTTGGTTCATCACTTACTGTCTCGTATAATGTGTTTTTTTACACATTGTGTCTAAATTCAGATGCTAATATTGTGCCGATAAAAGATAGCGATGAGCCAGAAAAAAAAAAGAAGATTAGAAGAAAGAAACAAAAAACAAACGCTGATGAACCTTCTAATATAGGTATACATTTTACTATATGTTCATCAGTACTTTTTTGTATGTGTCATCTTAAAAAAATGACATTTTTTTTCCAGATGTCATTCAAGGGAACAATTCAGAAAGGGAAGGTTCGATGCCTATAGAAGGTACACAAATTATAATCTGATGAACCTTATATTATATTCTTATTTTAAACATTTACCTAAAATAAGTTGTATCTAAAATTAGTGGCTGATGGACCAATCCTTCTAATGCTGGAAGACAAACCACAAGAAGCAGAGGGGGGAAATGATCAAGAAGGTATGTATATAGACTATATTTATATTATATTATTGTTTTATAAGTAAATTTTTGTTATAAGTAAAAATTTGATGAACCTCAAAAATTTGTTGAAAATATTGATGAACTTGAATATGTAAAATCTGATGAACTTGAACATTTGATGAACTTGAAAAAAAAATAACTTTTATAATCTGATGAACCTGTTATAACTTATGAAAAATGGTGTAAAACATGTAGGAAGAAAACAGAAAGTAAAAAGGAGTTCACTATCTCCTAAAAACCGCTATTCGATGAACATGTGCAAAAACATTGTTGGATGCAAAAGGAAAAGAACATCAAAATCTCCAAAGACAGATGACGTTGGTGAGCAAGTGCCTAATGTTCATATAGATGATATTGAGGAGCATCAATGGGTTGATCAACAGGGTAAAATTCTATTATGTTTCATAACTTACATATTATCTGCAAAAATTTTGTGTATATTTGAATTTCTTATAATTGGTTCATCAATTAGAAGATGATGATATTCAAATGATCGGAACAAATGAGGATATTCAAACGACCGGAAGTGATGAAAACACTGAAGTTGCTGAACCAATTACCGGAACCGATCAAACACCTGAAAATGGAAATGATGAACCTTCATCCTCAAGTATTAAGCTCACCCAACAACAGTTATCCGCAATGATTTTAGAATTTCAAGGGGAGTATTCCCAATTCAAATCAGCTGAGGTAAAATATATATAAACTTTAAAATGTTATTTGATTATAGGTTCTTCAAATATAGGTTCATCAGTTAATATAGGTTCATCAGTTTTAAGTTAATATAGGTTCAAAGACTTAACTGATTATATTAATGACAGGAATTCAGTCACTCACTGAGGAACATGTTATGCTTATTTCAAGAGATGAAAATTAATATTGATGACATGCTAAGGGCTGGATTGGAGATGTACCCCATAAATGAATCGTTGTTGGAAGTCCGAGACTGGATGAACAGTTTGGTAAACAGGACAACTTTTGAGAGCTCACAAACTGAAGATGAGAGCTCAATGCTGATGATAACGATGGGTGATGATAAGGATGCCTCCGAGGCAAAGGAAGCATCTAAACAAACTGATGAACCTCAAACAAAGGATGGCTCCGACGCTAAGGTTGCATCTAAGCAAACTGATGAACCTCAAATGAATCATGGCTCCGAGTTAACAGATGAACCTCAGACGGACAAACAAGCTGAGTTAACGTTAACTCAAATGTTCATGGATCCTGCCTTTTTGAAAGAATATGAAAAGATTGAACGTCAGGTAATAACCTTATTGATGAACTTATAACTGATTTGTTTTATGAACTTATTGATGAACTTATAATTTATTGATGAACTTGTTAATTAACTTACTGATGAACATATAAAACAGTTGCATAGGCCAGAATTCCCGATATTCAATACGGAGCAATTTGAGAATAAGTCTTTGCCTTTGGTTTTGTATGAAGAAAAGAAAGACTTGGAGCAGTTATTGGATGAGTTGCTCAAAAAGACACCGTTCTTGCACACATCCTCAGAAAGGTTGAGCAAGACTAGTGATGACAATCTTTGGAGAAGAATTCAAGCAGAAGCTTTAGAATTGAAAAAAACATCACAAAAACATAAGAACTCTTCCCCACAAAATAAAGAATCGCCAAAGATGATAACACCGATATCATATGCTCCCCCATCAGCAGAAGAAAAATTAAAATGTGAAGTACTACATGAAGGTTTTTCCACGCCTCTAAAAGCCACGCCACTTAATTCTTTCAACACGATTGCTCGAAAGCTTAAAGTTCCTCAAACGGAAAAGAATATCAAAGAAGGTGAAGAAGGTCAAGAAGACTTGGAAAATATAAGAGAAAAAAGAAAAACAAAGCCTACTGAATCTCTAAAATCTCCGTATTTACAAAGAGTCGTTGTGATGAAGAACAAAGTACAAGACAATGAACGAAAGGTGGCTGAAACAATATTCGCTGCAAGAGGAGATCTCGAGTAAGTAATATATATTAGGTTCATCAATTTAAAAATAATATTTCTATAATAAGTAGCTTCTTTATTTTTCTAAAATATTACCTTAAAATGAAATTGCAGTGATGTGTTATTTCATTCATACTTTGTTGACGGTCAAAGAATCCACTTTGAGAGCTTCAAAGAAGGGAATGAAATTAGTTCAGGAGTAATTGATATGTGGGCGTATATACATAACATGGCAGAAGAGAAAAGGAACGTAGGATCATTAAAGAAGCTATATGCCCACACATCAATGATTGTAAGTTACAAAAATCTTTATCAATTATGATTCAATATTTGAAATCATGTACATATGCAAAAATCTTGACTTATATTGATGAACCTCAGACAAAAGAAATGGCCAATCTGTCTCACAACTCGAGAGCACTCACACAAAAGTTTGATGAAAACATGAAGAATCTTTTGTTTTTGTCTGTTTATGGATCTATCAGAGACATTGACCTGGTAAGCACTTCTATTTTACTAATTTGTTTTAAGATAAATAACTGATGAACCTTAAAAAAACTGATGAACCTTAATAAAACTGATGAACCTATAGTTAATTGTAAATAATTGATGAACCTCTATCTTTAACAGGCGCTTTTCCCGATGATGCTCGGTGACGATCACTACTACGTCGTCTGTTTCAACTTGAAAGAACCTCAAATCCATATTCTTGACAACATGCATCACAATCAATTAGTCAAGGATAGATATCAGAAAAAGCTGGTTAATTTGGTAAGAATGTTAGGTATATTAAATGTATGTTCATCAACATAGTTAAATTGAATCTCATTGTTTTTAATTTATTATTACAGAGATTTCAATTTATAAAGTTCTTGAAAGACAATGGGCATCCAAATTATCAAGCACTGAACAACTACAAAGTGGATCGTATCAAATTGGCATGGGAAACCAAAAACAATTTCATTGATTGTGGAATTTTTGCCATGAGACACATGGAAACTTATTCAGGGAAAAAAGACTTTGATGCTGGGTTTGTAAAAGAAGGTGCTGAACAAGACAAACAGCTTAAAGACTTGAGAAAGAAGTACATGTCAAAGATTCTGTTGTCCGACTACAATGAAAACAGACATGTAGTGGAGAGCGAGGTAGAAGAATATCATCGTTTACCTCTGAAGGAAAAGCGAACGCTCCAGCAGATGTCAAAAAAGAATATTGCAGAACGTGCCAGCGATTATTTCAAACGGGAAGCTAGTGCTCTTCTTCGACAGACCTAAAAACAATTTGATCTAATAGTTTGTTATGGTTAAAATTTTGGCAGTAGTAACCTAATCTAATTAGGGAATGTTCTAGTATAAATACTACTTTTTGGTTGGTTGTTATGGACAAGTTATTTTAGTTTAATAGAACTATCATTTTGTTATGTTAAATAAAATTGATGAACCTGAATTTACTTCTTGTTTGTTGATGAACCTTAATTTATTGATGAACCTGATTTTTTTTTTAAATTTGATTTAACTTTTGATGAACTTTAATATGTAAAAAATGATAAACCTCTAAAATTTGATGAAAATCTTTTAAATGAAATAACAGTTGATGAACCTGAATTTATTGATGAACCTGAAAAAAATTGTTAAATTAGATTTACTTTTGATGAACTTTAATATGTAAATTTTGATGAACTTTAATATGTAAAAAATGATAAACCTCTAAAATTTGTAGAAAGAAGAACTTTTTTTTAGAAACTTTGATAATTATAATGACACTGTTATAATTTAAAATTGATGAACCTCTAAAATTTGAAGAACTTTTATCTCTAACTTTATAAGTAAAACTGATGAACTTTATAATAGAAAAAAATTTATAAGTAAAACATCACATTTATTTGTATAATAGAAAAATCAAAGTTACTTTGATCACTCTTATCAAACTAACACCACATTTATTAAGTAACTACACAAGCAGTCTTCTCAGCCAACTTCGCGTTCCTAGCAGCAGTCTTCTCAGCCAAATTCGCCTTCCTAGCAGCAGTTTTCTCAGCCAACTTCGCATTCTTGGCAGCCAATCTCGCCTTCTGCTTCATCTCCTTCGCAACAGCCTTTTCACTAGCTTTCTTAGCAGCAATTTGAGCTTTTATGGCATTGCATTTCGCCTGGTTATGATCGTTCATACTAGATTTGCAGGTTGTACAGTTCTTCTTTCTACGCTTCCCACTAGCAATAAGTGAACGTTCAACACTGCTCTTAATCCTCTTTCGTGAACCCTTAGTACTAACCTGTTTTGGACCAAAAAACAAAAATGATCAAAAAATATGTTGAACAATTGGTAAACAACTGATGAACCTATAAAAACTGAAAAACTATGATAACTGATGGGCCAAGGATAACACATATAATAACTGATGAACCTATAAAAACTGATGAACCTATAAAAACCGAAAAAACTATGATAACTGATGGGCCTACAATAACGCAGAACAAAAAACTGATGAACCTATATTAAATGATGAACTTATATTAAATGATGAACCTATATTTGATAAACCTATGATAATTCCTAAATTATGATAACATAAATCTGATGAACCTATAATAACTGATGAACCTATAGCAACTGATGAACCTATAATAACTATAAATATAATTAAACTGCAAAAATTTAACATGTTCATCAACTAACCTAGATAACAAAAAAGAGAATAAATAGTCTAACCTGCTTTGGAACATTCACAATAATCTCATCCGGTTGCGACACACCAAGAATAGAAGCAATCCTATCCCGTTTAGTAGTCTTTGGAGGTATAGGAACATCAGCATCTGCCTTCGCCATTAAGTGAACCTGATGATCTCTAAACTTTTGCAGTAGCTCGGGATCATTAGCATAACGATTCACACAATACTCGACTGATCTGAATATCTCACGCAAGATCATATCAGGACTGTCACCAGTGGCTTGAATGACTGATGGAGGTGGTAATGAATCTTTTGACCAACGCCTAAGCACATACTTCTTGGGAAAGTTTTTAACATTTGAAAACCGAATCACATAAAAGATATGACGACATAACAGTCCATATGACTCAAAACGTTTGCACGTACACTGATAAAACTCTTCAGCTGGTTTACACAAAACCTGAATAAAAAGGTAGTACATACATTATCTGAGTACAAAAAAACATGATAAAAGGCAATGATGAACCTCATTCTTATCTACAATGACTGATGAACCTCATTCTAATATACAATGACTGATGAACCTGATGAACCTGATTCTGATATACAATGACTAATGAACATCATTATTATCTACATGCATTATCTAATCTACAATGACTGATGAACCTAATTCTAATCTACAATGACTGATGAACCTCATTATTATCTACATACATTATCTGATTACAAAAAACATGATAAAAAGCAACGATGAACCTCATTATAATCTACAATGACTGATGAACCTCATTCTGATCTACAATGACTGATGAACCTCATTATTATCTACATGCATTATCTAATCTACAATGACTGATGAACCTAATTCTAATCTACAATGACTGATGAACCTCATTATTATCTACATACATTATCTGATTACAAAAAACATGATAAAAAGCAACGATGAACCTCATTATAATCTACAATGACTGATGAACCTCATTCTGATCTACAATGACTGATGAAACTCATTCTGATCTACAATGACTGATGAACCTCATTCTTATAAAATTAAAAAAAATAATGAAACAAAACTGTATGTATAAAAAGATGTTACCTCATAAAAAACATCATACTGTGGTTTCCCTTTCACTATACGATGTCGCCTAGAAATCTGCTCATCTTTACCAGTATCTTTTATAACAAATTTTTTGCCAGAATTAACATCCGAAACACTAACCGACATACAAGAAATCACAGAAGCATAAATCTCATTTTGAACATCAAAGAAAATGGACCGAGTGTATAATTCTGATGCCTCCTTCTCTAATTGAAGTTCTGTGTGCATATCTGGAATAGTATACCGACTGTCATGATCATTTTTACGTTGAGCAAAACTTTGACAACCCACCACACTCTCAAAATGATTATAAAATTCCCATAAAGTCAAATCAATACTCGTCAAGCGACCGTACGCATTGTTTTCACTCTCAGACCTAGAAGAAGTACGCATCAAACCCGACATCAACTCATCCCTGTAATAGGCTGGAATCCATTTATACCTCAAATCATACATATCAGAAAGCCATTTGTGACTCTTCAAATCGAAATCAACTAATAATTTCTCCCACAAAGCTTCAAACTCATCAGGCTCTATTCTATCAGTCCAAACAATATCCGATATTCTTCGTTTAAAAGTTTCATCTTTAGCTAGATCAGGACCAACCTACAAAAATCAAGATGAACCTTATTGTATAAATGATGAACATTATTATATAAAAAAACTAACTGATGAACATTATTATATAAATGATGAACATTATTCTATCAGTCGAAAACAATATCCCATAAAATGATGAACATTATACTGTAAAACTATCTGATGAACCTTTAAATTATAAGTAACTAATAAACAAAAATAATTAAAAAAAATACATTGATGAACATACCTTTGAAGTCAACTTCTGCATGATATGCCACATGCATAATCTATGACGAGATAACGGGAAAATTGTCTCTATAGCAACTTTCATTGATGCGTCTTGATCAGTAACAATAACCTTTGGTGCTCGCACGAAGGCTCTTTGAAAACATTCAAGAAACCAAATGTAAGATTCTTTAGTCTCCGACGACAGCAACGCAGCTCCATATGTAACACAATTATTATGATTGTCGATCCCAGTAAATGGTACAAAAACCATTTTGTACCTATCAAAAATAAATGATAAACATTATTATAAAACCGATGAACCGTTATAATATAATTGATGAACCATTTCAATTCAATACCTTTCAACAACATCAGTTTATACAATCAAACACAGCAGCTTTATAATACTGATGAACTTATTTACACCAACTTTAAAAAATTTTGTTTAAAAAATACTGATGAACCATTTAAATTCAACAACATCAGCTTATAACAATCAAAATACAGCAACTTTAAAAAAATTAAATGTTTCTAGCTTGAAATGTTTCCCCAGAAATGGTCGCTGGTGACTCTGCGTAGGCTTTGAAACTCATTAATAATCTCAAAACACACATAAACTGCCAGAACAAGATGATGTGCAACGTGAATTAATTTTTATACCGTTGACCATCATCTTGTTGCAGCAAAGTTTTTGTGTGTTTGAGCTTATCAATGAGTTTCAAAAAGCTACTCACACTCACCCAACGACCACTCCGGGGAAACAATTCAAGCTAGAAACATGACCTATTACACTCATTTCATCAGAATTTAAAAGATATGAAAGAGATAAAGAGATAGGATATGTGGGGTAGAGGAAAAAATATAGAATAGTTGGGATGGAGGATTTTCTGATAAAGAGATGGGATATGTGGGGTAGAGAGATAAGAAAAGTGGATTTTCTGATAAATAGATAAGATACGTGGGGTACAATCAGATATGTGGGGTACAACTATCTATCTTATCTTAAAATACAGATGAACCTATTAATTAAAAGATGTTCATCAGTTGAAAAATAAAAAACATATATAAAATGAACTTACTTATTAGTCCTGAATGTAGCATCAAATGACATAACATCGCCAAAAGCATAATAATTCCTTTTTGCGTACTCATCGGCCCAAAAAAGATTCGTCAACGCGTTATTCTCACCAGTTTGATACTCAAATGAAAAATTAGGATGAAAATCCTTCTTGTTCAATAACATCTCAACTAACATCTGAGCATCATTCTTACCAATGAAATCAAGCACATCTCTCCTATAGTTTTTACAATCAACCGAACTAACCCCAATAAAATCGTAGTCCCCATAAATCTGCCTAAGTAAATGAAAGCCCTTCACTGGACCAAGATTCACTTGAGATGCTTGATATAGAAAAACTTGCTGAGTATAAGAAACATCATGAGACGAAACCAGAAAACACTATCTTCCTGACTAACTAGGCTATGGTTATGACCCTCAACAAATTCATAACACCAATATCCGTTTCCTTCAACATACCTCACACGTAAAACAGCCTTACAATCAGTACGCTTAGACGGATGTTTCCTATGTTTTCTCTTTGATCCAACTTTCTTTGGGGCAGGATTTATACCTTCTTTACTACAAACAAAATATTGCAGATCAGGATTATTGTCCTTATTCTTCGTAGATTTATAATGTTGACCTAAACGAATCTCAAAACCAGCTCTTTTTGCATAATCTTTGTAATACTCATAAGCCTGCTCCAGAGAATGATACATGATACCATAAGCCGGCTTCTCACCATCAGGAATATCAGGAATCCATAACTTCTCACCCCCCTCCTCAGAAACAATACCAACAGAATATGGAACAACTTCATAATCATCATCTGAAAAAAAATATATACAATGAATGACTGATGAACCAAAAACACTTTATCACTGATGAACCTCATTATTATATATTATTACAATCAATAATTGATGAACCAAGACAAATAAAATTGATAACATTTTATAACTGATGAACCTCATTTTAATCCATTCTAAAAAGTTATTCTAATGAATCCGCAGCCTCTAATTAAACCACGATAAATAGCAATTACTGATGAACCTCATTTTAATCCGTTCTAAAAAGTTATTGTAATGAATCCACAGCCTCTAATTAAACCACAATAACTAGGAATTACTGATGAACCTCATTTTAATACGTTCTAAAAAATTATTCTAATGAATCCGCAACCTATAATTAAACCATCATAACTAGCAATCACTGATGAACCTCATTTTAATCCGTTCTAAAAAATTATTCTAATGAATCCGCAACCTCTAATTAAACCACAATAACTAGGAATTACTGATGAACCTCATTTTAATACGTTCTAAAAAATTATTCTAATGAATCCGCAACCTATAATTAAACCATCATAACTAGCAATCACTGATGAACCTCATTTTAATCCGTTCTAAAAAATTATTCTAATGAATCCACAACTTCTAATTAAACCACAATAACTACGAATTACTGATGAACCTAATTTTAATCCATTCTAAAAAATTATTCTAATGAATCCGCAACCTATAATTAAACCATCATAACAAGCAATCACTGATGAAACTCATTTTAATCTGTTCTAACAACTTATTCTAATGAATCCGAACCTCTAATTAATCCAGAATAACGAGAAATAACTAATGAACCTCATTCTAATATGCTCTGATGAATCCACATCATACTAAGCAAACAATGCAGGCATAATCTCTTCAAAAAACTAATTGATGAACATAATAAAAAATAACTGACTGATGAATATATAACAAAAAATGAAATTACCTTGATTAAAAACATGAGAATCACTCTCAGCCATCAGAAACTGATTTAACAATCAAAAATCCTCAAATTTGAACGGTTAAAACCCTAATTTTCTTCCAATAGACCAATTGAATACTCAAAACCCCCAATTGTCTTCCAATTAACCAATTGAATGATTAAAACCCTAATTCTATTGCAATTAAGCAATCCAACGGCTAATTCGAAGCCGATATGAACAATTAACACGATTTGAAGAAATATTAACGATTCAAATAAAGGAATATGAATTGAGAACAAAAAAGCCCTAATTTTGCAAAATATGAACAAATGAAAGAATAAAAAAATGTAAAATTGAATGAATGAATGAATTGAATCAAAATCATTGTGTAAATTCGTTTATATATAGCCGGAAAATTGAAAGAATCAAAGAAGAGAGATCGTAAAAAGGAAAGATTATCAGATAATAGAAAGAAGAAAGAGGGAAAGAGAGAAAAAAGCGAGAGGGAGTAAATTTACAATACTGCCCTTGAGTCTAAAAGGGATGGGGGACGCGTGGCATCTCCAGAAAACTTTTTAGACTTTTAAAAATTTATCCCCTTTGCAAGGGATCCGGGGTCTAGACTTGAATAAAAGAAGGATGTAATTATAAGAATGATTTCTGACATCTTTGAAATATGCGTTGATTAAAATATTTCTATTGTAGGGTTTATGTTCAATTTTTTCCTCAATAAATACATGATTTAAAAGGAATAAAAATTACAGATATGATTTATTCTTTTCGATCCTAGCGGAAACATAATTTTATTTCAAGAAGTTATACATCTTTTAAAAAGGCATTGACTTGACACTACCGAAATCTTCCTTTCTCTAATCCTTTGTGATATATCGTATCTAACTAGACCCGACGCATTAAACGGTTTGCCCATTGAGCTAATAATTTTACCGCCTCAAATAAATGAAGAAAAAAAAATGCTAGATTTGCTTGTAGGTCCATCATTAATTGAACCCGTATGTTGAATGTTTCAAGTTTTAATCTAGCTTCTAAACTAAAAAAAATTCTCTGAACTGTCGGGAAAAAAAATTGATCCCCCCTTAATACAAATTTCTGGTTCCGTCCCTGCATATGTTAGACATATATATTTATATAATCAACATCAAATTATGTAATGAGAATAATACATTTCTTATATAAGAATATAAGAAATAAGATGATGCAATGTTTACAAACATTTTGACTTTTTTTGACTAGCAATAGTAGCACTAATGTTACGAGCCGAATCCTAGCAGCCCCAATCCAAAAGAAACTTCGACGCGGAAACGTAGCTAGATTGATCTAGAAGACCACACCTAAAAATATCTAAGATACTTTGCTTAATATATCCTAGAATAATCTAGAATTTACTCATATAGAAATAAGCCAAAGTATCTAGGATATTAGTAGGAAGAATCTAGAATAAGCTAGGTAATAACTTATGTAAAAATCTAAGATATTTGTATTGGAAGGTTTTAGAACCAAACAAGCCCTTAGTATAAATAAGGGCTTATCCCCCATTTGTAATCACCCATTTTGTAATCAAAATTCCCAAGTGCAATATAAATCAAGTTCTTTCTAGTAAACCAGCAAGTGTTCACCACTCATATCTTCCATACTTTTTGGCTTACTTAGACATTGAAGTCGAGTCGCTAAGTGCCACACGGACGCTGTGAATTAGTCTCGTGACACTATCTTTAGGATTTAAGAGTGTTTCAAGTTAGTATGAGAGCATAGATAAAATGAATTAGATTTCTTAAGCGTAGTCTCAAAAATCACATAATCGCATAAAACAAAATCTACCTATCATAAAATAAACATTTCTAAAGAATGCCAACATTGATCCTCATCAAAATCAACTACATATGTGATACCTTATTTAAGTCTTAACTACATTCTTATTTAGGGCGATCAAATCAGGTAGAGTTTCACTACAATGTATTATACGATCGGAAAACACGTATTATCTTTCACGTATATCTCAAATTTTTTGTTTGTAGAGTTTGAAAATGACACTTCCATAGTTCCATCAATACCCTTTCAACTTCGTAAAAGAAATCTACCTTCATGTTTTGTTCTGATTACATCTAACTGGTTTAGATCACTCATTAATCATCATCATCCTCAGTCATCTTCCTTTATGCAAACTTCATCCTTTTCCAAACAAATTGCCCGAAACTTTTGTCCCATGCCATAAAAGTCTTCCTGAATGTTTGCCCCCCTCCCCCCCCCCCCCCACGCAAAAATCTGCACATCCCTCTGTTCCCTTTCAAAAGAAGCCTTCCAGCCTTCTTCAAAGGCCCATTCTTTTTCAAAGTCCTAGTGGGTTCAACCTTCAACCAATACAATAAACACAAAACAATTTGTTAACTCATTTTTTAATTATCACCTACATGCTTTTATATAAACAACTCACATGAGAAACAATCGCATTGATCGTAGCTACTGCATTGTCAATGTCCTTCTTTGCACAAAAAAAAAAATTAGTTTCCAAAAGACATAAATCTCAAGCACAATAAGCTATCATATGAACAAATAAGCTAGGGTAAAATAAGCTAAACATCCGATTGAATTAAATCAATTTCAGTTAGGGTTTCAAATTGTATTAATTAATTAGTGATTAGGAGGAGGAATTTAGTTACCATCTACTTGTCGAAGAGTCACTCGACCGGCATCTATAAATCGTGGCCTTAAAAAGTATGGAACAAAATTATAGTACTGTTCCATGTCCATTATTATGATTTATGAAACGTACTATTTAGGAGTTAACAAGTGATTTGTGAAAAAGTGAGGTTTGTTTGGTTTGGTTTTTATATGATGAAATGAAAAATTGGGCGGTAGGACATTTCTTTACATTTTAGTCCCTCCACTTTCTCACCAGTTACATTATGCAACTATTGACTTTTTCTTTTATAGTCAACAATAAATTGCGTGACGGTAGGTGGGTTATACATCTGAAAAAATATACGTACTAACCACTGAATAATAACAAGAACATTTTTTTTTAATTATAGATCGGACAAAAATTTATACAACTCAGATCATCTAACGAAGAAATACTACAAAACAACAACAACTAGACCAACAAGGTGGTAACGGAGGAGGAGGCCATCGGTAGTGTAGTGATTATAAAATCTATCTAATATCTAGGTGGGAGAGAGAGTGAGAGATAGAAAAACAAAACATATGCGGCTTTTTTTAACACACAAACTCAAACTTTGTACTTTTGTAGGTATATGTGACAACTGGCAAATTAGGGAGCCATTTTGAAAACCCGCATTACTTTAAAATTTATAATTTTGGAATATTTAAAAAGTTTATTGTGACAAGATTTTGTGAACGTTGGAATGTGATTTTTAAATCGTACGTTATTTATGGAATTTGATTATTAATTAATGGTTTGGTTTGGATCATTCGTGTTGATTTATTTTTGAGATGATTATGTGGCACTACATTGACTCAGGCACTAGGATAACCTAACATTTTTTTAATTATTTTAAATATTGTTTTGGATATTTATATTTTTGGAACGTATCGCGAGATTTTTGATTATTTGGAATGAGTTCGGTTTGAGAGAGTTGATTTGTTATAAAAGGTTTCGGGTTTGGTCCGTGTATTTTACACCGAGTTACTTAACCCACTCTACCCTTAATAATAATAATATTATTATTATTATTATTAATAAAAATCATTTTTTTATATGAGTAAATACAAAATCGTCCTTTTGGAACCTGGAAAAGCAAACACAACACACCAACACCCTCATCACCTTCACATCTCTCTCTCTTTTTAATACAACACCACCGCCGCCCCTAAAACCCCCATTAACGCCGCCACCACCATCCCCCTAAACAAAATAACACCACCATCATCACCACCTAATCCCGATCTATCTATTGGTATAAACCACGCGCTTTAAAACCTTCATTTACACCACGTACGAATTACTACCACCACCTTAACACCATTTTTCTTATATTTTCTTGTTGGGTTTTTAAAGAAATCAAGTTTGGAGCCTTTTTGAAGGTGAGTGGCCACGAATTTCATGTCGTGTGCCTCGATTCATGGTTAAATCAGTGTCCACATGGGTTGTTTTTGATGGGTTTCGAAATAAAATTGATGGGAAATGATATTTTTTGTCATAAAAATCCGTTTGGTATCTTGGGTGTGGATTTTGACTCGAGTTGGTGCTCGATTTGCGATTTGGGTCGCGTTTGGTTTTGGTTTTTGCCTCGATTGGAGCTTGACCGAGACCTATAGTCTCGGTGTGACCATTTTCTTGGCTCGTTGGGAGTCTAAGAGGACTCTTGGTCCGATATGGTTTGATTCTTGGTTGTATTTGGTAACCAAATTGATGTTATGGTTGTCTTGGTGTGCCGCGACCCTATAGGGTCCGTTTGGTAGTTTTGGTACGGCTCGAGTGAGCTATGTCGTGGCCTTGTGGCCTTGGTATTGAGTCCAAGTGACTCGTGGTTCTAGCCAAGACCCAAGTGGGTCGTTTGGCTCGAGTTTGGCAGGTAAACCAAACCATATGATATGCATCTTTGATTTTTCTTGTTGTTGATTTTATTGTTGTTATTATTATTATTGTGGCATACTTTTGGACCGAAGCATTGGATTGGGTCGAGACCCTTTGTGGACTCGACATGGTATACTTTTGATTGATTACGAAGTTGTGTTGACGAGTATGGATTTGGGGACCGATTGTGAGACGGTCAATTAGATGACGGAGATAGGTTAGTCGGGTGCTGTAGTCGGACCCTAATGTTGTAGCACCTGGATTTGGAATTGATTTGGATGGAGTTGGTTATTTATTATGACTTGGTTATTATTTTTGGACTTGGACTATGAGCCGAGAGTGATGACTCAGATATGTGACCAAATTCTTATGACTCGATAAATATTAAAATTCAAACATTAATAATAATACTCATAATAATATTATTGATAATATAATCGTTTATATACGTATATAGACGTGATAAACGTATGTATATATATATATAAATGCGTATATTAATAATAAAACGACCACGAGTAAACGTTATAATAATATAACGATTATTACACTATGCGAATAATGCAATAAATGTCGGGGGTATTATTATAATTAAATAACTATAAATAATGTCGAGAGCTAATACGTTGGGTAAGTAATAATTAAAAACATGACTTTTTATAAATTTAGAAAAACTTATCGAGTTATACGAGTTGTGGTTACTTCCAAGTGGGCTTTATTATGTGACTTTTGTGTTGTCACGGATATATGACGATTAATATGTCCATTTTCTATAACTACGTAACTTATTTAATCGACGGGTTAAATTGAGTTCATTAGCTATATAAAATGAGTATATTAATGGGCCTCGTATCCTACGACGCCCATAGGTTGTGGTACGTGTATTAGGATAATAAATTACTATATATCTCGTGGAATTGGCTAAATTGACGAATTTGGCAAATTGGACGATATATATAGGGAATTTATTGGACTACGATATATACCATATAGTATTCTTTGTGCTATGTGATTTAGGTTGGGTATAATCTTGAAGCGATATATTACGTAAATAAATATGGGGGATTACCAAATCGACGGATTTGGTAAACTTCGATGATTTATTTAAATAATATATTGGGCTAATATTAGACCTATAGATTGTTTATTATTCTTTTTATTGTGGCTTCTTGGTTTGTATTGTGTCGACCCTCCACCCATATGGATACCAAACGTCAAATTTCAAATTAATGTGAAGATAATTCGAGAAATGGATGGAAAGTTAAATGGAATACGTTCGGGATTAGGAATATTTGATTTTTGAGGAAATGATTCTGAACGGGTTTGATATTGTTAGGAAGTGCCGAGTCTGTAGTTGCCGTTACTTGAGTTTGCTTACGTCTTTCAGCTATCGATTTCTTTTGCGGATTTCTGGACTTGAGGTGAGTCATAGCCCCACTTTTTACTCTTGAACTATGTTTTCAATACTTGGGGTGAGAAACGTGCAAATGTTTTATGTGGACTATTATCGCTTTGTTTATTTAAAACTTGCTATGCTTATAGAACTAGGTAGGATTGAGCGAGGCCTAGTCCCGAACTAGGTAAGCTATTTATTTGGTTATAGAGCGAGGCCTAGTCCCGAACTAGGTAAGTTATTGATTTGGTTATAGAGCGAGGCCTAGTCCCGAACTAGGTAAGCTATTGATTGGTTGTTGAGCGAGGCCTAGTCTCGAACTAGGTAAGCTATTGGATTGATTATAGAGCGAGGCCTAGACATGAGCAAGGTAAGCTATTGATTGGATTGATTTGATCTATAGCGTGAACCTATAGGTTTGATTTGATTTGGTTGGTTTGTTTTGGTTGGATGATTGAGGCCTAGTCTAGCTAGCAAGCGTTTTGCGTGTATGTCCACTATATTGAATCATGAACTTAAACCTATGATCTCACCAGCGAAAGCTGACTTTTAGTGCGTTTTCTCAGGTAATTAGGTGATGCCCTTGGATGCTTGGATTGGAGGCTTGACAATGGCACCTGGTTTATGGATCTATTTTCTGAAACTCTGATAAATAATTGTGGACCTACGTTTATTTCTTTTGGGCCTTACTTTGGATAATTCTTGGGATAAATGTAAACTTTAAAACCCGTTTTGGTTTTGTTTTTCTTATGTTTACTTTATCTCGTTCTTTCATGACTTTGAATGGATACCAATCCCCGTAGCACCCCGAAAGCTTGTTGAGTCTTCCGCTGTACCAAATTTTGGGGGTGTTACAGATTGGTATCAGAGCCAAGGTTATAGAGAACTAGGTAAATAGACTCCTAAACTATAACCAATTTTATAGAAAACGATCCTCGACCATTGCCCACCAGCCCGCCAAGCCAAAGCATCATTGTTATTATTGAGGTATATTGAGATGATTATTAGATATGGGATTCTTGAGATGATTTGAGGATTTGAGATTTATTGATTTAGTGATATGATGGCGTTTTGAGGAATTATATGGCGTTTTGAGGAATTATATGGCTTAATTGTTTATGAATGATATTAGTAATGCGGTATTTTAAATCTTTCTTGATATATATATGATTTGATATTATATGATGATTTTGATATGGTATTTTGAGTTCGCGGTTTAGTTGTTTTGAAACACTTACACCTACCCTACGCCGTTGTCACAGACTATGGCCTCCCGTACGTTTGACGTTGTTGAGGATATTCTTACTACACCTATACGCCCAACATTGATCACCATGGCTCCTGATGATCCTTACAGGGTTGCCATGCATTCAGCTATTGTGTCACCGACAGCTTCTACTTCTGCACCGCCTGATGCACCTACGTAGGGACCCTCATCTTCTCTAGGGCTCCCTGGTACTTCGATGCAGCTTACTCTTCATCGGGCTTTGGCTCGTGTGGCTCCACGTTTTGCCCACCGAGCTACGGCACGTATGTCGGTACGCTCTACTTCACCACCTTTACATTTGTGTTGACATAAATAATGCCTAAAAACATTATTAAGTCTTTATCTATATCTCTATGTTTTGATCATTACAAAATATAACCTCAAAGAATTAAAACTTATGAAATAAACAAGTATTTGGTGATTAATATTTCTCTTTACATCCAAATCACTTAAGGTATGAATAAACAAAGTGTTTAGTGCAATGTATGATCAAAGGGGTATTTAATTAACTAATACAAAGTTTATTTAATTATATAATCTTATTATATATTTTTGAAAAGCACTTTTGGTAATAAGGAAAAATGTTTTAATCATACAAAATATATGATTTCAAATATTTAACCAAAATCAGTTAGTTTTTCACCAAATAAACTTTCCCCACTAAAAGACAAGTTTTCTGGCCGTTACAGTTGGGCGGCCCCCTTAATTATAAAGGGCGGTCCCCTTAATTTTAAGGGGGCCGGCCATGCTTTAAGGGGGCCGGCCACGCTCCTCTGTCAGAACTTGTTGCCTATAAATACCACCTTAAATCTGGATTTTTTCCCCACCTTTTGCACTTCAGAACTTTCTGTTCTAGATCTCTATTTCCTATCTTTAAATCCTTTGATCATACATTCTAAAATCTTTGTTTCAAAGTGATCCATACATAATCCATTCAAGTGCAAGAGAAGAATACTTCTTTCTCTCAAGACAAGAAGTATTACAACTAGTTGTGATCTCCACATCTAAGTTGTTTGTGCATCGTCATTGATTACTATTTCATAGTGTGATTAGTTGTGAATATTTGTTAGTGAATAGTTGTGTAGATATTAGAAGTTGATTAGTTGTGAAATAGGTTAGTTGTGAAGATTGGTGTGTAGAAGATTGGCGTGTAGATAGGTGTGAAGAAGATTGGCGTGTAGATAGGTGTGAAGAAGATTGGCGTGTATATTGGTGTGAAGATTGGTGTGAAGATTGGTGTGTAAATTGGTGTGTATATTGGTGTGTAAGGTTTTCTCCGCCATAAGGGAGCTTGTTGATATAGTGAAGAAAACTCTCGAGTTAGGTGCTCGGGGAGTGGAGTAGGGCAAGGAAGGTGCCTTGTAGCCGAACCACTATAAATCGCTTGTCTCTCGGTTTGATCTTTCCATCCTTTACTTATTTCATTACTTACATAATTATTGCTTCATAGTAGATATATACTTAGTGTTATTCATATTGTGTATAACTAGATTTCATATATCATCGAATCTATATTTTATAAATCAACGAAAACTTTTAAACAATTTGTTTTATAAAATTAAAAAAAAAAAAAGACGTAAAACTATTCAACCCCCCCTTCTATTTTTCCACAATTGGTATCAAGAGCCACGTCTAGCAAGAATTTTAAAATATATTGTATTTTAAAACTTGTAACGATCTATGGAATCTTTAAAATATTTAGAAGGGCAATCTATGCAAAGACCACCACTATTTGAAAGTGATGGATTTTTATATTGGAAAAATAGATTCGAAACGTATGTGAAATCAAAAGATCTTGATCTTTGGCATATTATTACTTTTGGTGATTTTCCTCCTATTCAATATAATGTTGAAACCAAAATGGATGAAATTGTAGCTTTTGAAAAACAAAATGATGATTTGAAAAAGAAACTAGCAAAAAATAATGAGGCTAAAATGGTTATTTATAATGCATTACCACGCAAAGAATATGAAAGAATTTTTATGTGTAAAACCGCAAAAGAAATTTGGGATTCTTTACTAATCACTCACCAAGGTAATAGCCAAGTCAAAGAAAATAAAATAGATCTTCTTGTACAACAATATGAACAATTTACGATTCCGGAAGAGGAATCAATTGATAATGCTTTTGCTAAGTTTAACACTATCATCACAAGTTTAAAAGCACTTGATGAGACATTTTCTAGTAAAAATTGTGTTAGGAAATTTCTTAGGGCATTGCATCCAAAATGGCGAGCTAAGGTCACGGCAATTGAAGAATCAAAGAACTTGATGACGTTATCACTAGATGAACTAATTGGCAATTTGAAGGTTCATGAAGAAATCATAAGAAGAGATTCGGAAACGGTCAAGGTCAAGAAAGAACAAATTAAATCCATTGCTCTAAAAGCCAAAAAGGAATCTAGTGATGATGATGATTCAAGTGACGAAAGTGAAGACGAAGAATATGCAATGGCCGTAAGAGAATTTAAGAAATTCTTCAAGAGACGAGGAAGATTCACTAGGTCATCACATGACGATAGAAAATCGTTTCAAAGAAATAGAAGTGATAATTACGTAAAAAGAAAGTGCTTTAGATGTGGAAGTCCAAATCATCTCGTTGGAGAATGTTTAAAGCCGCCGGGGTATGAAAATCAAAGCGCATTTGTTAGTGGAACATGGAGTGATAGTGATAAAGAAGAAGTGGAAAAACCAAAAGAAGAAAAGTGTTTTGTGGCAAATGCAACCGACGAAATATGCCTTGGAATTGACTTGGAACCTAACGAATGGATCAAGGATAGTGGATGTTCGAGGCACATGACGGGGAATCGCAAGCTATTCTCTACATACAAGGCATACAATGGAGGTAACGTTATTTTCGGTAGTGACTTGCGTGGAAAAATTATTGGCAAAGGTACGATTTCTCAAGACTCACTTACTATTGAAAATGTTGAACATGTTAATAATTTAACATATAACTTACTTAGTGTAGGCCAAATATGCGATAATAAATGTAAAGTTATCTTTTCTGAAAAAGATAGCGAAATAGTTAAGAATGGAAAAATTATAGGTAGAGGTATTAGGAAAGGAGGTGTATATGTTATGAAACTAGGAAACAAACCTGAAGATAGGATATGCCTAACGACTCTAGACGAAAATTCCACTTTGTGGCATAGGAGATTAGGACATGCTAACATGCAACAAATACAATCTTTGGCCTCTAAGGAATTAGTTAGAAACTTGCCTAATCTAAAATATGACAAACATTTTTGTGATGCATGTAAAGTTGGAAAACAAGCTCATGCTAGCCACAAAGCTAAGAATACAGTATCCACTACTAGGTGCCTAGAATTATTACATATGGATCTTTTTGGTCCATCCGCTGTGCGGAGCTATGGAGGAAACACGTATACCTTAGTAATAGTAGATAACTACTCACGATACACGTGGACTAGGTTTTTAAGTGACAAAACCCAAGCATTTGAAAATTTTGAAATATTTAGCAAAATGATTCAAAATAAGTTAGGATGCTCAATAGTTGCCATTAGGACGGATCATGGAAGGGAATTTGATAACGAAGTACAATTCGGAAAATATTGTGAGTTAAATGGAATATCTCATAATTTCTCCGCTCCTCGTACTCCTCAATCAAATGGGGTAGTAGAAAGAAAAAATAGGTCACTACAAGAAATGAGTAGAACTATGTTAAATGAACAATCCATTCCACAAAAGTTTTGGTGTCACGCCGTAGATACATCGACTTATATTCTAAATAGAGTATCAATTAGAAGAATTCTAGGAAAAACTCCTTATGAGTTATTAAGAAATAGAAAACCTAACTTAAGCTACTTTAGGGTATTTGGAAGTAAATGCTATATTTTAAACACTAAGGACTACCTCACTAAGTTTGATCCAAAATCATATGAAGGAATATTTTTAGGATACTCACAAAATAGTAAAGCATATATAATACTTAACAAACACTCCATGAAGGTAGAGGAATCACTAAATGTAACATTTGATGAAACACCACCACCTCCTAAAACGCTACCTTTAGAAGATGATAATTTAGTCGAAGAAGAAGCTATTGAGGTTAGTAAAATAAAACCCATAAGAAATGACAATGAAGAAACTCACTTAGAAAATAACGAAATCGTTAATATTAAAGAATCTAGATCACATCCTTTAGATAATATAATAGCACATCTTAACCAAAGAACCCTTAGGTCACAAGCCCAAGATAAAAACAACTTCTTTTGTTTCCTCTCAGCAATAGAACCTAAGAATATTAGTGAGGCTTTAAAGGATGAAAGTTGGATTATAGCTATGCAAGAAGAATTAAATCAATTTAAGGCAAATGATGTTTGGGAACTAGTCCCAAATCCAAAGGATAAGACCATCATAGGAACCAAATGGGTATATAGAAATAAGTTAGACGAGAATGGAATAGTTACTAGGAATAAAGCTAGGTTAGTTGCCCAAGGTTATAATCAACAAGAAGGAATTGATTATGATGAAACTTATGCCCCCGTAGCTAGACTAGAATCAATTAGGATATTACTTGCCTATGCTTGCGCTCTGGATTTTAAGTTATTCCAAATGGATGTGAAAAGTGCATTCCTTAACGGTTTTATCAATGAGGAGGTATATGTGGCACAACCTCCAGGATTCATTGACTTCGCAAAACCTGATTATGTTTATAAGTTAAAGAAAGCTTTGTATGGACTCAAACAAGCTCCCAAAGCTTGGTATGATCGATTAAAAGCTTTTCTTATTAAACATGATTATTCCATGGGAATGGTAGATAACACTCTTTTCACTAAAAGGAAAGACCCTAATCTCATCATTGTTCAAATATATGTTGATGACATTATATTTGGATCGACTTGTCAAGACATGTGTGATGAATTTGCCAAAATCATGCATGATGAGTTTGAGATGAGTATGATGGGTGAACTTAACTTCTTCCTAGGATTACAAATAAAACAATTAGAAGATGGAATATTCTTTAACCAATCTAAGTACATTAAGGAAATGCTTAAGAAATTTGGCCTAGAAGACTCAAAACCCATAAAAACACCCATGTCTACGGAGGTAAAGCTCACAAAAGACGATGAAGGTGAGTCCGTAGATAACTCCAAGTATAGAGGAATGATAGGTAGTTTACTATACTTGACGGCAAGTAGACCCGATATCATGTTTAGTGTCTGCCTTTGTGCCCGTTTTCAAGAGGATCCCAAAACCTCTCACCTAGAAGCGGTTAAGCGTATCTTCCGATACATTAAAGGCACTATACACTTAGGATTATGGTATCCTAAGGAATCCGGCATAGAAACCATTGTCTATGCGGATTCGGATCATGCGGGAGACTACGTAGATAGAAAGAGCACTAGCGGAATTTGCACGTTTATGGGATGTTGTCTAACGTCTTGGTTTTCGAAGAAGCAAACCGCTCTTGCTATTTCTACCACCGAAGCCGAATATGTAAGCGCCGGAAAGGCATGTCAACAAGCACTATGGATGAAACAAGCTCTCATAGACTATGGCATTAGGTTAGAAAATATCCCCATTATGTGCGATAACAAAGGTGCGATAGATTTAAGTAAAAATCCGGTGCAACACTCTAGGACTAAACACATAGAAATACGTCATCATTTTCTTAGGGATAATGTACAAAAAGGAAACATATCTATAGAAAAGGTTGCATCGGAAGATAACATTGCGGATATATTCACAAAACCCCTTAAGCGTGAATTATTCAACCACTTGCGTTTAGGATTAGGAATGATGGAACAAGTTGACTAAATTATATTGAAATATTTCAAATTAATACTTGCATGAAATTTATTTTTCTTCCATTTCATCTTTTCTGAGTCTAGGAATCTATTTCGCACAAAACTAAAGATTGAGAAAATTTATTTTCATTGCATAAATTATTTTTTAAATCTCAATCAATTTTCTCTAAAAATTATTCTCACAATCTAGGAACCCCATGAAAACCATTTTCCTTACATTGTTGACTAATTCTAAAAACATTATATTTCAAAATCATGCATAAACTCTCACAAAAAATTGACAAGGTATATAATCTAATATATGTCTTTGACATTCATGATCGAGTAAAAATTGAATCAAGGAGATCATTTGGATTGTTTCTTAGGATCGTTATTTTTTTTTCTCTTCTAGGTGTCGAAACAATCACAACTCCACATTTGTTGCATATAGACACTCACTAGGACAAATTCACTAGTAATGGTGTCATCTTGATCCATCATTAGTCTTTCACTCACTAATTGCCCTTGTCTTTATCTCAAGATAGGTATCTTAGGAAGCTTAAGTGTGCTTGCATTTACTTACCTCCTATTGCTTATTATGTGTTGATTATTTGCTCTAGTGCCTATGTGTTTTTGCATGACATCTAATGTTAGATTAGATGCTATATTGCCTAAAGGAATTGAACTTGCTTGAATCCAAGTCCAAAAACACAACCTTTCTGCAAATTTTCTGCCAAAAATCCAATTCTGGCAATCTGGAAATCACCAGATGGGCGGCCCCCTTAATTATGTAAGGCGGCCCCCTTAATTTTAAGGGGACCGCCCCCTAATTAAGGGGACCGGCCATCTGATGGTCGGGTTTACAGAATCTTTTCTGCTTTTTAGCCCATCTCAACCTACATTTCCCATTTTTCACCAACACATTTTGTCCTAATCCTCCAAACAAACTTTATCCATCCTTAAACACACAAATCTTACACTATAAATATCCCCAATCCTCAAAGCTCTCCATTCATCCCATCATGAACTCTCCAAACAAACCAAAATCAAAAGCCTCAAGGCTAGCAAGGATGACGGAAAAACCCGTTTGGCGACGAAAAAGTCCTCGAAACAAATCCATCATCACAAATGTAGTTGGAAATCATTCCTCCCCACCAACCTCTTATTTCCCAAACTTTGCATCAAACCAACAAAGGCATTCATTTGATCCACTTTACAAACCATACAACATTGGCCAAACATCTTCCTTCAAACCAAATTACACCTCTCAACCTCCAACAACTTATAGCGATCCATGCAAGTTTGATGAACCATCAAACTACAATTCCAACTACTCAAACCCAACTCATCCATACCAAACCTATGATCCCCTCCCCTCCACATTGCCACGGAAAAACAAAAGTTCCGTGATGAAATAAACCAAATCCATGATCTTAGTGATCTCCTTGCTATGCATATTGCACAACGCAACAAAGGGCTACCTCCATCATCACCCTATGCAAATTGCCTTCCCCGCTCTCTTAACTTGGATCAAGTTACAAATCACACTCACTTTTGCCCTTGTTGCATATTCCTTCAAAAACAAATCCTCTACTTGAGTGAAGATATTTCTTGGATTGAATATCTTCTCACTCGTGATCATCCAATACCACCCTTAACACGATACAACATCGTGAGATCTACCTCTTCCGCTCCATACAACACCCCTTATCCACCTCAATCAAACATCTAAGCTCCATGCTTTTGTTTTCCTTCAAGCAAATAAAACAAATCAACCATGGGTTGCAAGCAAGTCCAAGTGCTCTCTTAGGCAATATAGGACTATATCTTTTATTTTGTTTTATTGTAATCAATATGCTACAAGCATATTGAATATTATCATGCTAGTTATTTCTATCATGCTTGAATGAATATATTTTTATTTGCATAATTGTTGTTTTTGCATATATATGTGTGTTGTTTTCTTCAAAATATTTTTGTAGCCAAGATTCCATTTGCTCGTTTCCTTTGTGCTCTCAAACAAGGGGGAGCATACATCAAGGGGGAGTTCTCTACCCGTTTAAACTTCTTTCACGAAGATTATTCGGCCTAACCTTTTTGATTTTACAAAAAGGGGGAGAAGAGAAATGGTAAACTCCATAATACTTGTCTAATAACAAGTTTTAAATCTTTTGAGTTTAAGGTTTTGTAATAATCAAAAAGGGGGAGATTGTTGACATAAATAATGCCTAAAAACATTATTAAGTCTTTATCTATATCTCTATGTTTTGATCATTACAAAATATAACCTCAAAGAATTAAAACTTATGAAATAAACAAGTATTTAGTGATTAATATTTCTCTTTACATCCAAATCACTTAAGGTATGAATAAACAAAGTGTTTAGTGCAATGTATGATCAAAGGGGTATTTAATTAACTAATACAAAGTTTATTTAATTATATAATCTTATTATATATTTTTGAAAAACACTTTTGGTAATAAGGAAAAATGTTTTAATCATACTAAATATATGATTTCAAATATTTAACCAAAATCAGTTAGTTTTTCACCAAATAAACTTTCCCCACTAAAAGACAAGTTTTCTGGCCGTTACAGTTGGGCGGCCCCCTTAATTATAAAGGGCGGTCCCCTTAATTTTAAGGGGGCCGGCCATGCTTTAAGGGGGCCGGCCACGCTCCTCTGTCAGAACTTGTTGCCTATAAATACCACCTTAAATCTGGATTTTTTCCCCACCTTTTGCACTTCAGAACTTTCTGTTCTAGATCTCCATTTCCTATCTTTAAATCCTTTGATCATACATTCTAAAATCTTTGTTTCAAAGTGATCCATACATAATCCATTCAAGTGCAAGAGAAGAATACTTCTTTCTCTCAAGATAAGAAGTATTACAACTAGTTGTGATCTCCACATCTAAGTTGTTTGTGCATCATCATTGATTACTATTTCATAGTGTGATTAGTTGTAAATATTTGTTAGTGAATAGTTGTGTAGATATTAGAAGTTGATTAGTTGTGAAATAGGTTAGTTGTGAAGATTGGTGTGTAGAATAAGGTGTGTAGAAGATTGGCGTGTAGATAGGTGTGAAGAAGATTGGCGTGTAGATAGGTGTGAAGAAGATTGGCGTGTATATTGGTGTGAAGATTGGTGTGAAGATTGGTGTGTAAATTGGTGTGTAAATTGGTGTGTATATTGGTGTGTAAGGTTTTCTCCGCCATAAGGGAGCTTGTTGATATAGTGAAGAAAACTCTCGAGTTAGGTGCTCGGGGAGTGGAGTAGGGCAAGGAAGGTGCCTTGTAGCCGAACCACTATAAATCGCTTGTCTCTCGGTTTGATCTTTCCATCCTTTACTTATTTCATTACTTACATAATTATTGCTTCATAGTAGATATATACTTAGTGTTGTTCATATTGTGTATAACTAGATTTCATATATCATCGAATCTATATTTTATAAATCAACGAAAACTTTTAAACAATTTGTTTTATAAAATTAAAAAAAAAAAAGACGTAAAACTATTCAACCCCCCCTTCTAGTTTTCCACAATTTGGATGCTCACACTCTCCTGTCAGATGCCCCACCTGCATCATTGCATCATCGTCCTAGATCACCTACCACATCTCCACATGGTTCACCTGTTAGGAGACGACGATTGATGACGTACTCTTCCACTGAGGAGGAGGAGGAGTACGAGGGTGAGGATGAGGTTGATGACCCTCAGGGGGCTGAGCAGGGTGATGATGACCCTGAGGAGGAGGATGACCCTCAGGAGGCTGAGCAGGGTGATGATGACCCTGAGGAGGAGGATGACCCTCAGGAGGAGGAGATGCCTGATGATGATGGTTTGTTTGTGCCGCCAGCTCAGGCTGAGGAGCCTGATTCACCTATACATCTGATAGAGCCTGTTTCACCTGATCATCCATTTTTGTTTGAGGTGCCACCTGGTAGTCCCTTTGAGTCGGATGCACCTTCTGAGGTTTCTGCTGAGCATGCAGAGTTAGGTGAGACTGGTAGGATGTGGGCTCAGATTACTGATCTTGGTGAGAGAGTTACACGTATGTCTGAGCGGATTGATAGGGTGACTGTTGAGTTCATTGGAGAGTTGAGGATTGATATGGTTACGGCTGAGAGGAGAGTTACTGAGATGAGGAGAGGTTTGATGGAGATTCACGAGCATATTGAGGGTTTACAGCGAGGTTTTATCACAGCTCGAGAGGCCGACCGCAAGTTATGGCCGAGGACTGCCGAGCTAGAGAAGGAGGTGGCTGACCTCAAGAGAGACAGAGACACCCATAGCGTGGAGTTAGGATCACTATGGAAAGAGCTTGATGGCTTGAGGCAGGAGTTGAGGAACCTCCGCCAGCAGCGTGGCTAGATGTTTGGGTTATGTTGTCTTGTTGCTTTCTACACCGAGGAGTGTTCGGTTAGAAAAGCTAGTTATCATATTTTGATGTATTTTCTGTTCAGTATTCGTCTCGTTTGGAACGATTATTATCTTTTGTGTTTTTCGGTAGTTGGAACGATGTTGGATCTCTATTGTATGGTTGATGGTTATTATTATATGGTATTATGTTGTTTTTGGATATTGTGGAAATTGAGTCCCTATTCGCCATATTGATGTCTTGTGGTGTATTGTTGATATTCTTTCTATGACTTGGCTTCGTTGATTTAATTCTTGTTGAGCATATGATAAGATCTATCGGAGACTCATGAACCTTGTATGATGTTTCAGATCAATGGCCCCACGACGAAACCCTGTTAGAGCTACCAGAACTGGTCCTGCAACGACTACCCCTGGTCGCCGAGGATGCCGTCCTACTTGAAATGTTGAAACCCCTACTCCTGATAACCTGGACACTACGAACCGCAACTACAGGAATCAAAATGTTGATGTTCAGGGAGACAATGATCATGTTCCACTTAATGCACCTACTGTGGATCAAGAAATGATCAATCAACTTGCGGAGCAACGAGTTGCTGAGCTACTAGTTGAGTCAAATCATTCCAACAATTCTGCTGGAACATTTCCACCTGTTCGTGCTAATGGATGTAACTACAAGGAGTTTAAAATTTGTAGACCCATTGAGTTTGGCAGAACTGAAGGAGTGGTCTACTTGGTCAGGTGGATAGAGAAGATTGAGTCAGTGTTTAATGTCAGTGGTTGTGCGGAGAATGCGAAGGTAAAGTTTGCTTCTTTTACTTTCAAGGATGAAGCTTTAACTTGGTGGAACAATTACCGTAATTCGGTTGGGAGTGATGTGGCTTATGCTATGACTTGGGAACAATTTAAGTCTTTGCTGATTCAGACTTACTGCCCAAGGAATGAGGTTAAGAAGCTGGAAATTGAGTTCTGGAATCATAAGGTGAAAGGTACCGATATGGCAACTTACAATCGCCGTTATCGAGAGTTAGCCTTACTTTGCTCCGATATGGTTAGGACTGAGACACAAAGGATTGAGAGGTATACCGATGGATTGCCGGTAGCTACAAAGAACGATGTGATTTCTGCTAAGCCTGCAAACATTCATGAGGCTATCACTATCGCTCAACAATTGATGGACTCGTTGGTATTGGAAGAAGCTGAGAAAGACAAGAATGGAAAGAGGAAGAGGGATAATCATTCTAAGGGTAATGATCATCGAAACAAGCGACAAACAACTACTAAAGCTTATGCTATGGGAGATGGAGACAAGAAGAACTACAATGGAGATGCACCCTAGTGTAACCGATGTCATAGGAATCATTCTGGACGATGTAATGTGATGTGCAAGAATTGCTCTAAGATGGGACATATAGCTAAGGATTGTAGAGCTCGACCACTTGCTATGGTTCAAGCTACTCCTGAAACTATGAGTAAGGCAAATGTCACTTGTTATGGATGTGGAAATAAGGGACATTATAGGAATGAGTGTAGGGAATCGTGGAACCGAGAAAATCAAGGATCGGGTGGTAATGGGTACAATAATGGAAACTGTGGAGCTGGAGGAAACCGTGGACGACAAGATAATGGGGACCAACGTGTGGAAGCTGGAGCTGCTCATGGGAGAGTGTATGCACTTGGGAACGAGAGAGGAGAAGATCCGAACGTCGTTACTGGTACGTTCCTTCTCAATAATCGTTATGCTTCCATACTATTTGATACTGGTACCGATAAGAGTTTTGTGTCCACTAAGTTTGCACCCTTACTAGAGAAACCCCCGATGGCCTTAGGAATTGGTTATGATGTAGAGTTAGCTAATGGAGACATAGAAAGGATTAGGACTATCATTCGCGGTTGCACGTTAAACTTTCTGAATCGTCCTTTCAACATAGATCTTCTACCCGTCACATTAGGAAGTTTTGATGTCATTATTGGTATGGATTGGTTGTCAAAGTATCGTGCTCATATACTTTGCGATGAGAAGATCGTACGTGTGCCTTACGGCAATGAGATTCTGAATATACCAGGAGATCGAAAGGAATTGAGAGGCCCATCTAGATTAGCGGTTATATCTTGCAGTAAATTACCGAAGCTAATGGAAAAAGGATGTTACCTTTTCTTAGCTCAAATCTCAGAGAAAGGAGGAAAGGAGAAGAAGGAAAGATGCATTGGAGATGTGCCTATAGTTCGTGATTTTCTGGATGTATTTCCCGATAATTTGCCGGGAATCCCACCTACTAGACAAGTAGAGTTTCAGATAGAGTTGATACCTGGTGCTGCACTCGTGGCACGAGCGCCTTATTGTCTTGCACCTACTGAACTGGAAGAGTTATCGAAACAATTAGCGGAGTTAGCCGAAAAGGGATTTATAAGACCAAGTTCTTCGCCTTGGGGAGCCCCGGTCTTATTCGTGAAGAAGAAGGATGGATCGTTTCGTATGTTTATTGATTATCGAGAGTTGAACAAGTTAACGGTGAAGCATAGATACCTGTTACCGAGGATCGACGATTTGTTCGATCAGCTTCAAGGATCGAGTGTGTATTCAAAGATCGATTTGAGATCGGGATATCATCAACTTCGAGTTTGCGAGGAAGATATTCTGAAAACGGCTTTCAGAACCCGTTACGGGCATTACGAGTTTCAGGTGATGCCGTTTGGGTTGACTAACGCACCGGCGGTATTCATGGATCTCATGAATCGGGTGTGTAAGCCTTACTTAGATAAGTTCGTGATTGTGTTCATCGATGACATTCTAATTTATTCGAAGAGTGAGAAGGAGCATGAGGAGCATCTGAGGCTTATCTTAGAATTGCTCAGGAAGGAGAAACTGTATGCCAAGTTTTCTAAATGTGAATTTTGGATTCCGACGGTACAATTTCTGGGTCATGTGATTGATAGGCAAGGAGTTCACGTAGATCCTGCTAAGATTGAAGCAATTAAAGATTGGGCCGCACCAACGACCCCGACTGAAGTTTGTAAATTTTTGGGTTTAGCCGGTTATTACCGAAGATTCATTGAGGGATTTTCGAAGATAGCAAAACCGTTGACCAAATTGACTCAAAAGAGTGTTAAATACGAATGGGGAGATAAGGAAGAGGAAGCATTTCAATTACTTAAGGAGATGTTGTGTAGTGCTCCTATCTTAGCGTTACCTGAGGGTAATGAGGACTTTGTCGTTTATTGTGACGCTTCGCATAAAGGTTTGGGAGCTGTGTTAATGCAACGAGAGGAGGTAATAGCTTATGCTTCCCGACAGCTCAAGAAGCACGAGAAGAACTATACTACCCATGATTTGGAGTTAGGTGCTGTGGTTTTTGCTTTAAGGATATGGAGACATTATCTGTATGGTACCAAATGTGTTGTATTCACAGATCACAAAAGTCTACAACACATTTTGAATCAAAAAGAGCTCAACATGAGACAATGACGTTGGATTGAGTTGCTAAGCGATTATAATTGTGAAATTCGTTACCATCCTGGTAAAGCAAACGTTGTTGATGATGCTCTTAGCCGAAAGGAGAGAATACCACCATTACGAGTTAAGTCATTAGGAATGACTATCGTATCGCCGTTACCGTCTCAAATATTAGAAGCTCAAACGGAAGCATTGAAAGCAGAAAATCGACCTGCTGAGAACATATTCGGGATGGCAGAAAATGAGAAGGTATTTGTTAAGCGTTCTGATGGAGTATTATGTTTTGGAGAGCGAAGTTGGGTACCATTGTATGGAGGGATTCGAGAGTTGATTATGCATGAGTCGCATAAGTCAAGATACTCTATTCATCCTGGGTCTGATAAGATGTACCAGGTTTTGAAGAAGTTATATTGGTGGCCGAATATGAAGGCAGATATAGCATTGTGTGTCAGTAAGTGCTTGACATGCTCTAAGGTTAAGGCTGAACATCAAAGACCATCAGGATTATTGACGCAGCCAGAACTCCCAGTTTGGAAGTGGGAGCGGATCACGATGGACTTTATTACCAAATTACCAAAGACAGCTAGCGGTTGTGACGCTATCTGGGTAATTGTGGATCGATTGACTAAGTCTGCTCATTTCCTGGCGATTAGTGAAGATGATAGTGTTGATAAACTTGCGAGGTTGTATATGAAGGAGATCGTTTCTCGTCATAGAGTTCCGATATCGATCATTTCTGATCACGACAGCCGCTTTACGTCAGCGTTGTGGCGACCACTTCAAACTGCTTTGGGGACGAGACTTGATATGAGTACTGCATATCACCCCCAAACCGATGGTCAAAGTGAGAGAACTATCCAAACTTTGGAGGATATGCTTCGTGCATGCATAATAGACTTTGGTAAAGGCTGGGAGAAGTATCTACCCCTAGCGGAGTTTTCTTACAATAATAGCTACCACTCAAGTCTAAAGCTGCACCATTTGAAGCTTTATATGGTCGTAAATGTCGTTCGCCGATTGGTTGGGCTGAAGTTGGAGATAGCCAACTCACAGGCCCTGAACTTATTTTGGAGACCACTGAGAAAGTAACACAAATTCTAGATCGATTACAAGCAGCTAGAGATAGACAGAAAAGTTACGCCGATCAGAGACGTAAACCCCTAGAGTTCCAGGTTGGAGACAAATTGATGTTGAAGGTCTAGCCTTGGAAGGGTGTGATACGTTTTGGGAAACGTGGGAAACTTAACCCCCGCTACATTGGACCATTTCTCAATTTGGAAAGAATTGGTCCCATGGCTTATCGGTTGGAATTACCACCAGAACTGAGTAAAGTTCATGATGTGTTTCATGTTAGCAATTTGAAGAAATGTCTTTCAGATGAAATGCCAGTTATACCAATTAAGGATATTCGTGCGGATGAAAGTTTAAATTTTGTAGAGGAACCGATTGAGAAATTGGATAGAGAGATTAAACGACTTAAGAGAAGTCGTATTCCGCTCAACAAAGTTCGTTGGAATTCGCGTCATGGACCGAAATTCACGTGGGAATGTGAGGATGAGTTTTGAAAGAGATATCCGAAGCTTTTTACTTCGTAGATGGTTTGTTCCGAGTGAAACCTGGGACGGGTTTCTTCTGAGGCTGGGAGGATGTGACAACTGGCAAATTAGGGAGCCATTTTGAAAACCCGCATTACTTTAAAATTTATAATTTTGGAATATTTAAAAAGTTTATTGTGACGAGATTTTGTGAATGTTGGAATGTGATTTTTAAATCGTACGTTATTTATGGAATTTGATTATTAATTAATGGTTTGGTTTGGATCATTCATGATGATTTATTTTTGAGATGATTATGTGGCACTACATTGACTCCGGCACTAGGATAACCTAACAATTTTTAATTATTTTAAATATTTGTTCGGATATTTATATTTTTGAAACGTATCGCGAGATTTTTGATTATTTGGAATGAGTTCGGTTCGAGAGAGTTGACTTGTTATAAAAGGTTTTAGGTTTGGTCCGTGTATTTTACACCGAGTTACTTAACCCACTCTACCCTTAATAATAATATTATTATTATTAATAATAAAAATCATTTTTTTTATATGAGTAAATACAAAATCGTCATTTTGGAACCTGGAAAAGCAAACACAACACACCAACACCCTCATCACCTTCACATCTCTCTCTCTCTCTTTAATACAACACCACCGCCGCCCCTAAAACCCCCATTAACGCCGCCACCACCATCCCCCTAAAGAAAATAACACCACCATCATCACCACCTCATCCCGATCTATCTATTGGTATAAACCACGCGCTCTAAAACCTTCATTTACACCACGTACGAATTACTACCACCACCTTAACACCATTTTTCTTATATTTTCTTGTTGGGTTTTTAAAGAAATCAAGTTTGGAGCCTTTTTGAAGGTGAGTGGCCACGAATTTCATATCGTGTGCCTCGATTCATGGTTAAATCCGTGTCCACACGGGTTGTTTTAGATGGGTTTCGAAATAAAATTGATGGGAAATGATATTTTTTGTCATAAAAATCCGTTTGGTATCTTGCGTGTGGATTTTGACTCGAGTTGGTGCTCGATTTGCGATTTGGGTCGCGTTTGGTTTTGGTTTTTGGCTCGATTGGAGCTTGACCGAAACCTATGGTCTCGGTGTGACCATTTTCTTGGCTCGTTGGGAGTCTAAGAGGACTCTTGGTCCGATATGGTTTGATTGTTGGTTGTATTTGGTAACCAAATTGATGTTATGGTTGTCTTTGTGTGCCGCGACCCTCTAGGGTCCATTTGGCAGTTTTGGTACGGCTCGAGTGAGCTATGTCGTGGCCTTGTGGCCTTGGTATTGAGTCCTTGTGACTCGTGGTTCTAGACGAGACCCAAGTGGGTCGTTTGGCTCGGGTTTGGCGTGGTAAACCAAACCATATGATATGCATCTTTGATTTTTCTTGTTGTTGATTTTATTGTTGTTATTATTATTGTGGTATACTTTTGGACCGAAGCATTGGATTGGGTCGAGACCCTTTGTGGACTCGACATGGTATACTTTTGATTGATTATGAAGTTGTGTTGACGAGTATGGATTTGGGGACCGATTGTGAGACGGTCAATTAGATGACGGAGATAGGTTAGTCGGGTGCCGTAGTCGGACCCTAATATTGTAGCACGTGGATTTGGGATTGATTTGGACGGAGTTGGTTATTTATTATGACTTGGTTATTATTTTTGGACTTGGACTATGAGCCGAGAGTGATGACTCGGACATGTGACCAAATTCTTATGACTCGATAAATATTAAAATTCAAACATTAATAATAATACTCGTAATAATATTATTGATAATATAATCGTTTATATACGTATATAGACATGATAAACGTATGTGTGTGTATATATATATATATATATATATATATATATATATATATATATATATATATATATATATATATATATATATATATACATATATATATATATATATATAAATGCGTATATTAATAATAAAACGATCACGAGTAAACGTTATAATAATATAACGATAATTATTATACTATGCGAATAGTGCAATAAATGTCGGGGGTATTATTATAATTAAATAACTATAAATAATGTCGAGAGCTAATACGTTGGGTAAGTAATAATTAAAAACATGACTTTTTATAAATTTAGAAAAACTTATCGAGCTATACGAGTTTTGGTTACTTAAGTCCAAGTGGGCTTTATTATGTGACTTTTGTGTTGTCACGGATATATGACGATTAATATGTCCATTTTCTATAACTACATAACTTATTTAATCGATGGGTTAAATTGAGTTTATTAGCTATATAAAATGAGTATATTAATGGGCCTCGTATCCTACGACGCTCATAGGTTGTGGTACGTGTATTAGAATAATAAATTACTATATATCTCGTGGAATTGGCTAAATTGATGAATTTGGCAAATTGGAAGATATATATAGGGAATTTATTGGACTACGATATATACCATATAGTATTCTTTGTGCTATGTGATTTAGGTTGGGTATAATCTTGGAGCGATATATTACGTAAATAAATATGGGGGATTACCAAATCGACGGATTTGATAAACTTCGATGATTTATTTAAATAATATATTGGGCTAATATTAGACCTATAGATTGTTTATTATTCTTTTTATTGTGGCTTCTTGGTTTGTATTGTGTCGACCCTCCACCCATATGGATACCAAACGTCAAATTTCAAATTAATGTGAAGATAATTCGAGAAATGGATGGAAAGTTAAATGGAATACGTTCGGGATTGGGAATATTTGATTTTTGAGGAAATGATTCTGAACGGGTTTGATATTGTTAGGATGTGCCGAGTCTGTGGTTGCCGTTACTTGAGTTTGCTTACGTCTTTCATCTATCGATTTCTTTTGCGGATTTCTGGACTTGAGGTGAGTTATAGCCCCACTTTTTACTCTTGAACTATGTTTTCAATACTTGGGGTGAGAAACGTGCAAATGTTTTATGTGGACTATTATCGCTTTGTTTATTTAAAACTTGCTATGCTTATAGAACTAGGTAGGATTGAGCGAGGCCTAGTCCCGAACTAGGTAAGCTATTGATTTGGTTATAAAGCGAGGCCTAGTCCTGAACTAGGTAAGCTATTGATTTGGTTATAGAGCGAGGCCTAGTCCCGAACTAAGTAAGCTATTGATTGGTTGTTGAGCGAGGCCTAGTCCCGAACTAGGTAAGCTATTGGATTGATTATAGAGCGAGGCCTAGACATGAGCTAGGTAAGCTATTGATTGGATTGATTTGAGCTATAGTGTGCACCTATAGGTTTGATTTGATTTGGTTGGTTTGTTTTGGTTGGATGATTGAGGCCTAGTCTAGCTAGCAAGCGTTTTGCGGATGTGTCCACTATATTGAATCATGAACTTAAACCTATGATCTCACCAGCAAAAGCTGACTTTTAGCGCGTTTTCTCAGGTAATTAGGTGATGCCCTTGGATGCTTGGATTGGAGGCTTGGCAATGACACCTGGTTTATTGATCTATTTTCTGAAACTATGATAGATAATTGTGGACCTACGTTTATTTCTTTTGGGCCTTACTTTGGATAATTCTTGGGATAAATGTAAACTTTAAAACCCGTTTTGGTTGTGTTTTTCTTATGTTTACTTTATCCCGGTCTTTCATGACTTTGAATGGATACCAATCCCCGTAACACCCCGAAAGCTTGTTGAGTCTTTCGCTGTACCAAATTTTGAGGGTGTTACAGTTTATCTTCTTACCCTCCTAGGTGGGCTTTCTGGGCCCAATAAACCTAAAGATACTTCTAACAAAAATATCTTCAACAGGGACTACATATATGACACATCACTAATGCTTACTAGGCACATTAATGATGACATGGAGCATCATATGATGAGGTAGAAATGGTGACTATGCACAACATTCGGCTACATTTTCTAACCAAATAAATAAAAAAAAAAAGTTTAATATATATTTTTTTATAAAAGAATATTAAAGTTTGATATATATTTTTTGAAAAAAATGAAATAAATAATCTTTCAAAATGTACAATTAACCTACCAAATAACTTTAAAAGCTACACTTTCAAGTTTGTAAAAACATAGATTTAATAATAATAATAATAATAATAATAATAATAATAATAATAATAATAATAATAATAGTTACCCTGCCTATTTACGGTTTTTTAAATAACAAACTTTATTTATCACATATCTACCTTTAAAAAACATATAATGGTTGCATGACTAAAAAAAAAACGTGCACAAATAAAAAAAACGGAAACAAAACCTTTCCAAAAAAATTAGATAACAAATTGGCTCCATTGCAATGCGCGAGAGCCTATCTTCTTGTTGTCTATATGTAAGTAAAAAAAATGCCACCTTAATGTCATGTGTCAATTGATAACTCATCTCTAGACATAAGCATGATTAGGGGTATCAATTGAGTCGTATTCAGGTTGATCTAACCTATTTAGGCTCGCGGGTTAGCGTGTTAGTGTAACCTCTACCAAAATACGATCCGTTTATTAATCGTGTTAAGAAACTCAACTCTAACCCATACTTGCATAACCCGTTTAACCCGTTTATGACTTGTTTAAGTAAGTAGGTCAAAGCGGTGAATAAGACTCGTTGTCTGTCGATTTAACTAGTTTAAATCCAAAAATAATACAACGGTCTAAACAATGATAAAAATGAATAGTTATTCATAAATTTCATTTATTTGTCATTTTTCAGTTGTTCTTTAGTTAAATTTTTTACTTTTGCTATTATATCGTAAACCTTTGAGTTTACTTATGTGTCTATTTTGTGACTGCTTTACCCTTGCCTATATTTAAACATTCTATTAATAGTGAAGAGTAAAATAATTATTGCAGTCACAAAAATACATACATGTTATAAAATACTCGTAATGAACAAGAATAAGAGAGGAAGAGAGAATTATTATTAGGTCATCATCAAGGTTACAAGTGGATTATATATATAGGGTAGATGAATGCATCTCAAACCCTAAAACTCACTAGAGATAAATGTGAATATACATAAGCCAATTAATATTTACAACATTACAAAAGTTAAAATTCAATAATTTGGATATATAATAGGAAAGAAAATTGGTCACACAACACTAAAAAAAAAGTTAAAAGTTTGTTATATTTTCAACAATTTAGTTACATTGCACCATGTTTTGTATCAGTTTTTAAGTAGGGTTGTAAACGAGCAGAGACGAGCTCGAGCTTGGCTTGTTCGAACCTTATATGCGAAGCTCGAGCTCGGTTCGCAAGTTATTTTCAAGGCTCGAGTTTGGCTCGGGTTCAACTTGTTTACAAGGTTAGTTTAGTTTTTCAGTTTTCTAGTTTGATGTTTGAATCTTGAGCTCGCTTATCAAACGAGTCTTATGTTAAGCTCGAGCTTGAATCAAGCTTTTACTAACTCGATATTCATGTGTGGAACATAATCCTTGAGGTTTTTCAACTTGTGTGCAAAATCATTAGACTTGTGGATATCACTTAGTGTGAACATTGTCCAAGACTCTAGTCCGTTGTAGCTTTTCATTACCCAAACGTGATATCGAATTTGTGAAGAATAAATTATACATAAACATTCATCGGCAATCCCAAGTTGACAAAAGTCACTGGAATCATGAAAATGATTATAACATGTGTCTCGGGTTGTGCGATTTCTCTAAATTTCTCTTTAACTAAATCAAAAGAAATAATTACTTTCTTGTTAAACCAATATTCGGCTATGGGCCTAATGCATATGCTACTATCTATAATAAGAACAAGCAAAGTTCATACGGTTTATACTTGATTTCATCGTAACTCGAACATCATCAAACTCTGAAACTCGTTCAAGTAGCCGAAGGATCTCTCTCCGTCAACTAAAAATTTGGAATAGAAAGTGAGTAAAAGTAGTTACAGTTGAAAGACACAACAAGATGTAAACAAAAGCCAAATGTTATTATTTAACCTTATCGTGATTTTGTGCCTCTCCCGTTCTGTTTAGTTTCACATTAACATTATTGGAGATAGGAGATACAAGGCTATGCACAAATATTGGGGCACAAGTAACATTCCAATTCATTGACACGATCAAGTCATCGCCAGTGAAGAAACTCATGCGTGATAACGAATGTGGTCTCAAGTAGTGTACAACATCATTGTCTACCTCGAGCCGAGATGACAACAATATCCAAGATTGTATTACATTGTAGTTTTTCATTACCCATATGGGATCGTCCAAATAACATATGCATTATAATCCCCAGGTAGCAAGATTCGTTACATTCAAATTCATCAGGCTGAGTGATTTCTTCAGATTTTCCTTCAGATAAATCAAAACAAAGAATTACGCCCTTCCCATTTTGATCTTTCATAAACCTGTGAGGCTTCCCATTGCATAAGATATGTTCCAACATCTTTCGAGACATTTGTCTTCAAAGTTAACATTTGAAAACACGTCGAACCAGAACCAGAGCTAAAGCCTGATATAACCTTGTAATCATCGGCAGACGAATCATAACCAATTAAACCCCAAAATGCTGACCATCCCAATCTATCAAAAGTTTTTGGATTTGGCAGTTTTTTCACGTCTCTGGTCAACGGATTGGCTACTATAACTTGACCATGTGAAGGAGAGATGCATACTAAGCCATTGGAAGATCCAAAAATATTGCATTCATGGCTAATAGAATGCCATTTAACATAGTGACCCTAGTTATCAGTCATAACAATCCTCCTATGACTGTTTTTATTATTATTGCGGTCATTGTTGTAACTATGGTTCAAATGAGCTATAATAAAATTATCGCCGGATATTAAAGATTGCCATGACTTACATACGTTCTTGAATCGGATGAGAGCCTACACATCCGACCTTAGGAGTATCTGCTCTATGATTTCATCAGGAACAACAAACTCTACTGCCATTGGAACCCTAGTCGGCAAACAAGAATTCATATATAGAGGGGAGTCGACTTATAATGATAACGAGAAAATTATTTGGATATATATAGTTATGGATTTTAACCAAAATTTGTAAAGTGATATAAAAGGAAAAGATAGCCATGACCAAAACAAAACTTAAAAGAAAAAAAAAAAAAAAAAAAAAAAAAAAAAAAAAAAAAGACACATTGGTTTAATACTTGAATTTATTCTAGTACCAAATTAGGTGTATAATGAACTAGTTATAATACCCGCGCACGCGCAGGGTTTTTTCTAATATTATCAATAATGTGTATTTATTTAATAAAAAAACAAATAGTTTAATTTCTGTTCACTGTTTTACCTATCCAATGCATATTAAGTGTGCATATTATCCAATGCATTTCTTGCTAATTTGAAGTCGTACTAACTGAACTTGGGTGGTTACTAAATTAACACACTTAAGGACAATAGATAAGATTAACATAATGCAAGTTTTTAGATATTGTTGTGAGTATTCAGATTCATTGTATGGGAATTTATTTTACATAAACTATAATGATAATTTAACTACTTTCTGCTCACAAACTACTTTCTGCTCACAATCCTTTTGGAAAATGTTGTGTATAATCCAGTAGTCTAATTTGAAGTAGTAGTTTTAGCATACATGGATAAAGAAGTTTGGCACATAGGAAGCTCTAACCTATTCATAAACAGGAAACATACCCATTCAGGATAGTTAACATATAACTGCATATAGAGTTATAAAGAATTTGGAGATTATATCAAATGTTATAGACACGAATTATAACTAAAAGGTAAAAAGCCATGCATGGTTACTCGAAAAAAAGGTTAAACTCTGCTTCATATACTAACTGCTGTAACACTACCGCCGGCCATGCTCTTTTTTGCTCTAATGATGGTGATACTCCTTCCGTCGCCTATAAACATTAATTAATTTCATTTTGCTGCTTGGAATTTGAAAGTTCTCACTATACACCTCGTCTTTATCTTAACAATGTACCTGCTTTGGCTTCAAAGTTGTATACTTTCCACTACCATTCGCTGCCACAGTAACGACTGGAGTCACTCCCCCTAAATGCAACTATATTTAGTTTCTTTTAGATAGCTGCTCGGGCCATAGTCTTTGAATCCAGTTTTGCCTTAAGCTGGAGCCTCGGTCTCTAAGCTACTTATGCTATGTTGCTTTCCTAATTTTCCTTTTACCATTATATAAGCATCATGTTGGCAAAGCTAGCTCTATCCCAGAACCTCTATTTAGGCTCTTATCACCATTGACTACTACGGTTGATGATGTGTTTTTCTGCTTTGAGGCATCAAGTGCAGCTGGATTGCATTTCAATTTTCATTACTTACTGCAACTATCATATAAATTCTTTAACATGTGCATATCGGCATATCATATGAATGATATATGTTTTCTTCAAAGAGCCCATATTATAGTGTACAATTATAAATTAAATCAGATGAACTTTATAAAAATGACAGGTAAAAACTATTGCGTTTGTTATTGCTGTATATGTAAACTATCTATCGTGCAACGAAATTCCACAAGTCGAATAAGTCGTTGGGTACCTTAGATAGTATTCTAACTAATGACACATTAGCATTTGTATTGTAAAATTGATCACCCTGATATGAGCATGATGGAAATCAGCCACAGCTCCACCCTTTTCCAAATTAGCTAAAAAACACTAAACTCATATCAAACATTGACAAATTTTCATTTGTCAACATACCTATATAACTTAACTTTATATATAATAAATTCTTTGAATATACATGCCTAAGGCACTGTGATAAATTGCATACCCAGACAACAGTTGAAGGAACTTGTCCTAAATTTGTGTGAAGTAAAGCTTTATCAGTTTATCTAAGAAGCTTGAAATATGTGGACAACTCTAGGTTACTAATGTAACTATATATCAAAAAATGAGAATAAAGTGAAATTATGTCGACGCCTCCATTATTTAGTCGCAACAATGTTGCTGGATAAATAACGAATGTCTTACATACCATTCCCCTATCAGATTGTTCACAATTATCCACACCGTACTTGGCATAGATTTAGCTTCAAAATCAAAAATCCATATAAAATATTGTAAGGTATTCAATATAATATTATATAGATTACAGTAACATATCAATCCATATGATATCTCCTCCAAAATTTAATAATGGTGGCATCAAATCCATAGTAATTAACTAATTACACTAACATTTGAACTACCAATGAACTTGAGAAGGAAACCATGATCACCGATGATTTTGGTTGCTCAAATATTTTGGATTAGAGTTTAAATTTTTGCGTATAAAAATTCGCCAACATGGATTCTTCAACAGGAATTTTGGTATATAAATACTGGAATAAAATAAGGGTCGTCACTTTACGATTCTCAGAAGGAATTTTGATTCTTCAATGGATTCAATATGAGTGGCCGTTGTTGTTTTTCTATTTTACAATTAGGTCAAAATATAAACGACTATCACTCAGGTACATGTGTATTTAACCCTTTATTTCTCAATCTCAACTAAAAAACGAAAATCATCCAATTTTGACATAATTAGGAAATACATAGCCCTAATGGGTTCTTCTCTTCATAGTTTCTATTGGGATTCTCATTTAGCCTTATCTAAATCAACTTCGACAAAACGTCTTCAGTTTCAAGTACTGACATATGGGCAGTCTTTTGTTTTTTTCCTTGTCTTTTATATGTCTGTTCTTTGTTGCCTTACCATATTTGCTTAAAGCTTATTGATAAAAGTTGGAATCCGGACCTATAATTAAAATAGCCTTTTTAAAATGGTCAAAATTTGCAACCTACATGCAGTAATCAAGAATAAAAACATCTATTACAAATCATTTGAAGACTATCTGAAGCAAAATCCATTAAATATAAGACACACCAATAGCCAATAAAGAAAATATAGAATAAAATAGGTTACCTGATCTTCAACAAATAGTCATGGACGCTTACACGAATCTCCTTGACAGAAATTATTGAAGGAGTTGGCACTGCTTAAACCCGTGCAGGAGCTACCTGGAGACATTTGAGGACTTTGTGGGGCCTCATATGCTAGTCGGTCCTGTTCCCATAATGCTATGATATAATCATATGTGCTAATTCCCTATCATCATTTAAAAAGGTTTAATTATTAGTTTTTCAGCTCATGGTATTCATAGATAGTAAAAGAAACAAAGAAAAAGAAATTAAAGACATGATCTATACTTATTAGAAATAAACAGTTTTAATATTTGAGTAATTAAGAAAGTTTTAGTTTTTATATATAGAACTAAGATTAAAATACGGATTGTGGTAAAGTGCCATCTGGTGTTAGGAAAGTTAAGAAGAAGCAAGTGAAGGACGAACTGGATTGTATTAAACAGGTTGAGAAGAAAAAGAGACGGTTAGAGAAAGCCCTTGTGGCATCAGCAACCATTATCTCTGAACTTGAGAAGAAGAACCAAAAGAAGAAAGAAGAGCAACAAAGGTTGGATGAAGAGTGTGTTGCAATAGCTGAAGCTGTTGCTCTGCAAGTCCTAATTGGTAAAGAATCACACAAATCATGTGTTCTAAATGCATATATGGGTTGTGTTTCTGATGGATGTGGAGGATCTAAATACCAGTGGAATGGACACGGGTTGAGTGATGACAGGTATGTTCAGCACCGTATGTTGTGGAGAGAGATTGGGAAGCTGCTGAGGATATTTCTTCGATCCAAATTGCTGATGATGGTTTCAATGCCTTAGTTTCTAACAGAATGCTCAGAGGTTGAATCAAGTGTTACGTGTGATCCGATGATGGCTTATTTTGTTTGTATTCACGGTGAAATCATTCTCTAAAATGTTGTGTTCGAGTGTTTGGGGCGCTATCTCTTACCCTCAATTTGTTATTTTGATGACTTGTGTAACGACAAGTTTTACTATCTCACATATGTCTCCAACAAACCTTGAACCGACAACCTCGTTGTTGATGGGCCACTCACATACCGATGGGCTAACAAAAGACTGATAGGAAAAGGACTAAATTTGAGAGTTTCAAGAACATGTGTGATGCTACATTTGGAGTTGTGGACAATAACTTTCAGGATCGGGCACATAATCAACTGTGTACATCTCATAATCTTATGAACAAACCACTGATCACATAAAAAAAGAAGATGTGAGTGTGACATTACCTGCACTACGTACTCTTGTTCCACACCTTTGCGCTGCAGCTTCTTGGTGTGTCGTCACTTCCCATCTTGTGATCTCCTCTTCTGCTGCAGTAATACATATATCATTAGCCCTTTAACCTGCACCACGGGAAAGTAATTAAATATTTAAATTAACAATTGCAAACCTACAACCGTTGACACGAAATAGTAAGAGATGTTATCATCTTCTTGCATGCTTCGTTCTTACAAATCAAGGTTCCAATTCTTTTGATAAATGAAAATATTTTTAAACACCAAAAAACACTTATATGTTCAGATAAAATTCATTAATGACACTGATTCAAATATAAGCTAGGTTAACAGAACATATTATGCTCTAAATATAAGAACTCTAATTTCGTGTTTTTTGGTCCTGCAATAGATATCAATATATAAAAGAAGGTTTCACAGAATCCAACAAATGAACACAATACATTATTAAAGTTTTACACTTAACCCGCGATGGTGTGTAAGTTGCAAGACCATACACCAAGAAGCAAGTAATCTATAATCATAATTAGTAAGAACAAAAATGCACGAGTTTCACAGGTAGATATACCTTTCTACTACGAAGACTGCATCGTGGACCCTCAACCACTATGTCACTAACATCTTTCTCGAAGAAAAAAATAGCTATGGATTATTAGGTAATGCAGTGGTATATGGGTGATATACAAAACCACTCATAACAATTTAAAGGAACCAATGGCATCAATTTGTATCAACAAAAAAAAATCACTTCCTTGAATACCTTTACGCATCTTTAACTGATCATACTATTTATCAGTCATTATCGGTTTACCAGATACATACGCCATTGCAGTTTCTAAAAACTTCTGTTCGTCAAAGCCTGTAATATATATAGCACAACACAAAGAGGTTATATACATAAAACATTGAAGTATTTGCATAGTTTTATAAGTGACATGAAAAACAATTACAGGGAATCCATACTTACACTATAAGAAACAGGAGAACAGGCGACGAACGTAATCCCGTCGACACAATGTCGACAGGACGGTGCAGAAAACGACAAAAATTCCGATTGACCGAAGCCAAGTGCGTTGAGTTTTTGGGGTTAACATGATCCCGTCGACATGTCGACGGGGCCATATTGGTCAAAATTTCCAACCTCAATAATTATCAAAACTTTGGCGCGAACTTATCCCGCCTTTATAATCCCGTCGACATGTCGACGGGATAATACTAAAAATGAATTATTACGTAATTAACGTTTGATTAGCGTTAATTACGTGTTTGGTTTAACGGTACCGTCGACATGTCGACGAGATTATAAAGTAAAAAATAATAATACTAAATTAGTGGTGGCGGGATTTTTCCCGCGTGTTTTGTCCCGTCGACATGGGTTGTTTCGTTTGATCTGTTCTTTTGGTTGTCGAGTTGTTTAGTTTGAGTTGTTTCGTTTGGTTGTCGAGTTGTTTAGTTTAGTTGTCGAGTTGTTTAGTTTGAGTCTGTATGAAAATGCATGTGGTTGAGAACTCTTGCTTGTTTTAAATAAACAGTTTACCTTCATGTTTGATAATTGTGATATTGTTCATTCAGTTCTATTATTTGTGCATACGAATTTAAAATATAAAGGACGTTCAACATCAGTTACCACAACAACAACAACATTTTATTATTTTTTTTTTTTGAACATTACAACAACATTTTATTAAACAACAACAATAACATCAACAGCAAACAACATCAATTACCACAACAACAACAACATTTTATTAAACAACAACAATAACATCAACAACAACAGCAAACAACATCAACAACAACAACAATAACAACGATAACAGCAACAGCAACAGCAACAGCAGCAACAACAACAACAGTACTACATATGAAATTTATCCATGTCACCTAAAAGATCACTTAGTATTGCATCCGATTGACATGCGTGGTCATGGTTGTCGGGATACGTTGCCATTTCAAGTTTTGCCTCCAGCATCCATATTTTTTAGAGTAGCAACTGATTTTGTGCCTCAAACATGTTTATAAGTGACATGAAAAACAATTACAGGGAATCCATACTTAATTAGCATTACGACACAGCTTCCTTCCCACATCAGTTCGTCTTTGAGGTTATCGAATTCCACATTTGACATGATAGCTTAGAATGACTGCACGGGTTACATATGACATTAACCACTAATGAAAAAAGTTGTGAAAATAAATTAAATATGGTGTGGATGGTTACTTGTAACTCTTGAAGAAGTTGTTCCATTTTTTCAGTTGTCTTCTTTTCTTGTTTATCTAAGCTGCAATAAAGTTTATAACTTTTCATATGTAACATGGAAAAAAGATTTAAAAAAATCAAATAATTAAGAATAAAATTAAAAATTAAAAATTCTATGTAGTCAAATCATTACAAAATTTAGAATATTTGAATAAAATTTACAATATGTAGTCAAGAATATTGTACATCATATTATCTTTACAAAATACCAATTAAAAGAACAACAAATAGATAAAGCAAATAATCAAACTGAGTAACTAAAAGAGGCATTGAACAAAGATTAAAAAGACACTCATACCTTAAATTGACCTTGTCCAGCTGTTGTATGCAAGATAGTCAATCCCTGAATGTCACCAAGAAGCTCCTTTATCAATTGTGCACTTAAACTAAAAGCCCTGATATCAATTTCAAACAAAATTAAAAAATTAAATATTAAAAATCATACCTTTAGGCAAGTAAGCGAGTTCTTGTTCTTACATTAATAACTTATAACAATTATATTCATAATCACTGCAATAACAACTATGTTGTAACAAATATTGTTCAATTTAACTTAGAACCGTCCAATTATTGGTTTAGGTTTCGATTTGGAATAATGAGTTGAATGAAAAATTATTTGATTTTTTTAGTTTTTAGTTTTGACCTTTAACTTTTGTTGATTGCCCCACGTTTTTAAAGTTTTAGTTTTTTATATTTTTGACACATATATCTTTTAGCTTAAATTTTTCATAAGAATGAATTTGTAAATATTTTTGCTAAATAAGAAAGTATTTAGGTTTTTTTTATTAAACAAATATTTTAGAAAAATTAATAATAATGTAATAATACTAATTATAGTATGATTTGATTTTTTTGAAATGAAAAAGTCCCCACTAGGAATTTTGTTTTATTATGAAAAAGATTATGAATTATATTTATGCGTCTTTGGTAAATATTGTTAAAGTGTAATGTTTCATGCAATCCATAAAGCAAAGAAATATGAGATATTTACTCCTTAAAATATGTAATAATTAGGTGGAGAGTTTTTTTACGTAACAAATTTTACTCATATACGAAAGGGACTCATCCTTTCAATCTATCTAAAATGAAATCAATGATTGAGATTAAAAGTATTTTAATAATTTACCTATTCTTTTATAATTTAAATATCTTTAATCATTAGACAAAACAAATTATACTATTACGACTAGTATTTAATTATCTGTCTATATCTATAGACGGACACTTTGATATACTTCCGACAAACTTTTTGTTTTTCATAATTTTTCATTTTTTTTAATGTTTTTCGTCTTTTTTCCTTTCTTTTTTCTTCGTATATGAAAATAGCATGAGCAATCACATGTGATTAAACACTAATTTAAATATTCTAATAATACCACATATGATATTAGTGTTAAATTATAAATGGTATTACATGTGTGACATATCATATGTGATTTAACATTAATATCACACGTGATATTATTAGAATATTCAAATTAGTGTTTAATCACATGTATTTTTTCATGCAAATTTTAGTAACGGAAAAAAAACTTCATAAAAAAGTGAAAAACACGATTTTTTTTTTGGTCGAAAGCATATCAAAATGTCTATTTATAGAAAGATAATTAATTTAATGCTCATCGTAATAATATTTTTTTTCGCTTAACGATTAATTGTTTGAAATATATTAATATTTGGAAAAAAAAGAAAAAAAAATGAAGGTGGATTTTTAAATTTTTTGGAATTAATCTCATCCATTAGATTAAATAAATATGGATGGTGTCCTTTAATATTTAAATAAAGTTTGGTATGTAAATGATTTTTAATCAATAATTAGTCTTATAATTATTTTCACAAATCTTGCAAAAATATGCTATTCATATTGTAATTTTGAAATAAAGGAAGATTTACGATATATTAAAAGAATGGTAACTCTTTTTTACATCTATGAGATTTTGTCAGGATCTTTCAAAGATATAAAAATGGTAACAAATCTTATGTGAAAGCTATATAAAGTCACGTACATATGGTAGAGAAATTCAACTTACATTATTACATTGAATTATCATCATAGCTTCAGGAATACATATTACTCTATGGGGAGTACACCCGCGCTCGGCATTGACCTGGGAACAACTTACTCGTGTGTAGCTGTTTGGAAGAATGACCGGATTGAAATTGTACCGAATGATCAAGGCAATAGAACAACACCATCTTGTGTTGCTTTCACTCGTGCAGATCGTCTCATTGGCGATGCAGCCAAGAATCAACAAGCAATGAATTCTAGAAACACCATCATTGGTCAGGCTTTTTTTTTTTTTTTTTTTTTTCTAATTAAAATATGATCTTTGTAAAACATTATATATATATATATATATATATATATATATATATATATATATATATATATATATATATATATATATATATATATATATATATATATATCCTCATAGGGAAGAGATCTAGTGAGAAGAGAATTTATGCTATCATGTATCGTTATATATTGATGAATTTAACCTAAACTCTTTCATATGTGTGCATGATGCATGAGTCTGAAAACTAAAAGTTGAGTCTAGGATATATTCTACTTGATCCTTATCTGCATATTCCATATTAACTATCTGTTAATACTTATATTTTCAGATGCTAAAAGGTTAATTGGGAGGAATTACAGTGATTCCAAAGTGCAAGACGACATGAAATTGTGGCCTTTCAAGGTGATACAAGGGCCTTGCGACGCACCAAAGGTTGTTGTCACCTACAAAGGTCAAGAGCAGGAATTTACGGCTGAAGAAATTTCATCCATGATTCTTGGCAAGATGAAAGAAACCGCTGAGGCATACCTAGGAGAAGATGTGAAAGAAGCTGTCGTAACAGTCCCTGCTTATTTTAATGATTCACAACGTCAAGCTACCAAGGATGCAGGGACTATTGCTGGCTTAAATGTCATCCGCATGATCAATGAACCTACTGCAGCCGCAATAACTTATGGTCTAGATAGTAAGAAGTCTCTCAAGCTGAATGTTGTCGTCTTTGATTTGGGTGGTGGTACTTTTGATGTTTCTCTGATGTCCATTGAGGGAGCGGGTCCTAACAAGTTTGAGGTGATAGCTGTTTCGGGTAATACTCGTTTAGGAGGTGAGGATTTTGATAATCGCATGGTGGATCACTGTGTTCGCGACTTCAAAAGAAGATTTGACAAGGATGTGAAAGGGAACCAAAGAGCATTAGGGAGGTTGATCAGAGCAGCTTGTGAGAAAGCAAAAAGGATTCTCTCATCCGCTACTGAGACGTCGATCGAATTGGATTGCTTGCATGAGGGGATTGACTTTTCAATAAAATTCACTCGAGCTAAATTCGAAGATCTTAACATGAGCTTGTTCAATAGTTGCATTGAGACTTTAGACAAGTGTTTAAAGGATGCAAGTATGGATAAATTACGCGTAGATGAGATTGTTCTAGTAGGTGGCTCAACTAGGATACCAATGGTCCAGCGTATGTTGCAAGAATATTTTAATGGGAAGGAGCTTTGTAAGAGTGTCAATCCTGATGAGGCTGTTGCATATGGTGCAGCGGTTCTGGCTGCAAAGTTAAGTGGAAAAAACAGTGTTCGTGATTTGTTGCTCGTTGACGTCACTCCCTTGTCACTTGGTGTAGAAGTACTTGGAGAATTATTTGAAGCTATGATCCCACGTAACACTCCAATACCTACAAAGACATATAAAACTTTTTGTCCAGCTCGTGACTACCAATCTGTGGCATTTTTCCAGGTGTATCAGGGTGAAAGAAAAAGATCTAGGGATAACCATTTGTTGGGGAACTTTACAATTTCTGGAATTCCTCCTGCCCCCTCCCGGTATTCGGAAATCGAGACTTGCTTTGACATAGATGCAAATGGTATCCTCACAGTCACAGCGAAGTTATTATCGACTGGTAAGATGGAAAAACTCACCATTACTAACAAAAATGGAAGACTCTCCACGTTAGAGATTGAAAATATGGTAAAAGATTCCGAAAAGTACAAAGACGAGGACGAAGAATTCAGGAAGAGAGTGTTGGTTGTATAGCTGCAAAACAGTTCCAGATTAGGGTTAAGATAATCAATGAAGGTACCGGATATTCACTTGAAATCGTGGTATCACTTTCCAATAGAAACTATTCGACCCTATGCCTGGGTTACACGAATATCTCTATGGGATAAGACCAAGTGAAGTTCTTGTTTTAGGCACAAATCAAGAACCAGATGCATATTTAGTGTTTAGGGTTTGTATATATCGTATCCATGCAGAATGATGTGATCTCTATATATAATAGAGAATACTCAAAACCCTAGCCCATGGTATTATGTATAATTAACGGCCCATTAATTATATCATAATAATTTCCATAATTATAGGATCAGTGGTTATCAGTGGAAACATTATCACTAGCAGTGGTAATGTTAACACTAGCAGTGGTAACAACAACCCTTGCAGTGGTAACAATCACCCTTGCAGTGGTAACGTTAACACATCAGTGGAAACACACTAGCAACTGAATCAACTAGCAGCAGATTCACAACTTAACCACTATTGAGTCAGGGGATTCAGTGACCAAATGGGTGTATACTCCATACCTCCAAACCCATTACCAGGTGTGAATTGATCCCTCAAGTGCACTAAATTTTCCAACAATCCTCCCCAAATTTAGTTCACTACCTTTGCATGAAAAATCAAACACAAACCAAAACAAGTGCATAAATGAAAATATCCTGAGGATTGAATTTCCACATTAGTACATATACTTTCAAATATTCGAGAATCAGGGTGTTCTAAGAATTGAACCCTTCAACCCATTTGAATACCTGATGATAAATACACACAAGTTTTCAAACACTAAAATACTCCTGACACTATACAAGCCATGTGTCCATATCCAATTCATAAATGTTGTAAAAGCTAAAAGTCCAAAGCTTCCTGAAGCGGCAAAACTTCAACATTTACATAGGTGGTTCATCTTTAATTCATGCTCCTGCTTAGCACTTTTTCAAAGAAAATTAACCATTAAGAAGTGAAGACTTCATCCTCCTTTCAGCAGGTAACAAGCACAACCTTGGGATGTTTGTGATACATGTGCTTCAGTCCACCAAATGATCAGCTTTCCACATTGAACTCAGCTTCCAAGTTTCCTTAGAAGGGAGTTGGGTATCCTTGCATTCAGTGACTAAGTTGGACTTAAACCCATCCCTTTAGCAGACTTCAAAACCAAGTCTCTAGCCAAACCCTTCGTCAAGTGATCAGCTAAGTTTTGTTGAGATTTAACAAACACTATAGATACCACCCCATTCATGATAAGCTCACGAATCATGCTATGCCTGACACCTAAGTGTCTAGACTTCCCATTGTACATCTGGCTATAAGCCTTTGCCAATGTAGCAGCACTATCACAACGAATAGAAATAGGTGCTATAGGTTTAGACCACAATGGAATCTCAAGAAGCAAGTTTTTCAACCATTCAGCTTCTTTGCCAGCAGCAGCTAAAGCCACAAATTCAGATTCCATGGTTGAACTGGTAATGCAAGTTTGTTTCTTGGATGCCCAAGAAATTGCACCTCCACCAAGTAGGAATACCCAGCCACTTGTAGACGAATTGTCTTCAGTGTTACTGATCCAACTTGCATCAGTATATCCTTCTAACACTGAAGGATAACCAGTATATGAGAGACTATAATCCATAGTTCTCTTCAAATACTTAAAGACCCTCTGAATTGCTTGCCAATGATGAGCACTAGGATTACTAGTATACCTGCTCAGTTTACCCACAGCAAAAGCAATATCAGGTCTTGTACAAGTCATTGCATACATCAAGCAGCCAATCACCCTAGAATACTCAAGTTGAGATACAGCTTTGCCAGTATTAGGCATTAGCTTCTCACTTGTATCCATAGGAGTACTCACTGGAGTACAATCAAAGTAATTAAATTTCTTTAGCACCTTCTCAATGTAATGAGACTGAGATATAGAAATTTTGTTACTTTCATGTTTAATCCTTATGCCAAGGATAACATCTGCCTCCCCCATATCCTTCATGGAGAACTTTGATGACAAAAATTCTTTTGTAAGATCAACTTGATTTTGGTCAGTGGCAAAGATCAACATGTCATCAACATATAGACAAATGATGACTCCTTTACCAGATTCATCAAATTTGCTATATACACATTTGTCAGCTTGATTAAGTAAATAACCACTAGACAAAACCACTTCATCAAACTTTTGATGCCATTGCTTAGGTGCCTGTTTTAGTCCATAAAGAGACTTAATCAGTTTACACACCTTGTTTTCATTGCCAGGCATGATGAAGCCCTGAGGTTGGTTCATGTAAACCTCCTCATCTAAATCACCATTCAAGAAAGATGTCTTCACATCCATCTGATGAATAATCAGATTGTGAATTGATGCCAAAGCAATTAGCAATCTTATGGTACTGATACGTGCCACTGGAGCATAAGTATCAAAGTAGTATATTCCTGACTTTTGTTTAAAGCCTTGAATAACTAATCTTGCCTTGAACTTTTCAACAGTTCCATCTACCTTCATTTTCTTTTTGAAAATCCATTTGCTACCTAAAGGTTTGCAACCAGGTGGTAGATCAGTCAACACATAAGTGTTATTGCCCATGATGGAGTCCATCTCATCATTAATTGCTTCTTTCCAGAAAGCAACATCCTGGGACTTCATTGCTTCTTCAAATGTTTTGGGATCATCCTCCACAATGAAGCAATAGGAGTATTGGTCAGAGACCTCACTCCTTGTACCTTCAATTAAGTATAATTGAAACTCAGGTCCAAATGACTTTGGAGTCCTCACCCTATTGCTCCTTCTGAGCTCAGGTTCAGGTTGTTGTTCCACAACCTCAGCAGGAACCTCATCAGCAGGAACCTCATCAGCAGGAACCTCTGAAACACCATTGTCTTTGGTTCCATTTGGAATCCTTTGACTTGGTCTAGGGATAGATGAGAATCTGTTCTCATCAAAGATTGCATCCCTTGATTCAATTATTGAGTTAATTGAAACAGACTCATTAGGTTCTATAACATAAAACCTATATGCCTTGGAATGCTCAGCATATCCAACAAAGATGCATTCAATGCCTCTTTCACCCAAAGTTTTCTGCTTTGGATCAGGGAGTCTTACAACAGCCCTACAACCCCATATCCTAAGATAATTAAGGTTAGGTTTCTTTTTAGTCCAAAGTTCATAAGGGGTAACTTTGTTCCTTTTGTTGGGAACTCTATTTAATAAATAGCAAGCTGTTAACATAGCTTCACCCCAGAATCCTTGACTCAGCCCTGAATAGGACAACATGAAATTAACCATCTCCTTCAACACCCTGTTTTTCCTTTCAGAAATACCATTTTGCTGAGGAGTATAAGGGGCAGTCGTTTCATGGATTATACCAACAGACTGAAAATACAGAGTATCCATGTACTCACCTCCCCTATCAGTCCTTAATCTTTTGATCAGGGAACTTTGTTGCAATTCAACTTCAGTTTTAAATACTTTAAATTTATCTAATGCTTCATCTTTAGAATGTAATAAATAAACATGACAAAACCTAGAAGCATCATCAATAAAAGTCACAAAGTATTTCTTATTCCCCAAAGAGGGAGTTGCATGTAAATCACAAAGGTCACTGTGAATTAACTCCAAAACTTTAGTTTCACGTTTTACTCCTTGAAAAGGTTTCTTAGTTATCTTGTTCAACATACAAGTTTTACACTTTTCAATGTTCACATCAAAGGCTGGAATTAACCCATCCTTAGACATATCTTGCATTCTTTTAAAATGTACATGGCCAAGTCTTGCATGCCAAAGGTTTGAATCATAAAGTTTAGATGTAGTTATAAAAGCAGAATCAATATTATCATGAACAATATTAAGTCTGAACATTTGATTACATAAATAACCAAAACCAATAAACACACCATTTTTAGACAAAACAAACTTATCAGATTCAATAACCTGTTTATAACCACAATTATTTAAAACACTACTAGAAACCAAATTCTTTCTAATATCAGGAACATGTAAAACATTAAATAAAGAAACAATCTTTCCAGAACTAAACTTCAACTCAACACATCCTTTTCCATGCACCAGGGCAGTTGACTCATTTCCCATGTGAAGAATAGAACCATCATTCATTGACTTGTAGGTCTTGAACCAGCTTCTATCTTTACACACATGAATTGTAGCTCCAGAGTCAACCCACCAAGCAACATCATCATCCTGCACAAAGTAAATATCAGATATGTATGTAACATAATAAATCTTAAAAGACTTATTAAACACATTCTGACCTTTCAGAGAATTGGTGTTACCATTCCCTCCACTTGTGCCTGATCCATTGGATTTGTTTCCAACTTTACCACCCTTGCAATCTTTCCTGAAGTGTCCAGGTTTCCCACACTTTCAACAAGTCACCTTAGGTTTCTTGTTAAGATCAGATTTGGTGTTATCTTGATGCTTACGCTTGCCCTTGTTGTCATTGTACTTGGTGGAGTTGTTATGCTCTACCATATTGACAACTGATGGACCAGTAGCAGTGCTACTCTTTGGCTTGTCAATGTCTTGAGCTTTGAGTGAATCCTCAATGCGCAAGTGACTGCCCAACTCAACAAGAGTTAACTCCTCCTTCTTATGCTTAAGCATATGTTTGAATTCTTTCCAAGAAGGATGTAGTTTATCGATGATACAAGAGACTGAAATAGCCTCATCCATGTTCATCTTGTGTTGTGTGAATCGACCAAGTATACTAAGAAGTTCATTGTATTGTTCCATGACAGGTCTAGAATCAACCATTTTGTAATTGTTAAAATTACTTACAAGGAACTTCTTACTTGATGCATACTCAGCCATATATTTGGCTTCCAAGGAATCCCATAGTTCTTGAGAAGTTTCAACATTCTGATAAATATCAAAAAGAGAATCAGACATACCATTGAGAATTAAACCTCTGCATATGTAGTCATCATTCTCCCACTTGCTCCTTGCCCTCATCTGATCCATAGTAGCATCATCTCCATGATCTTCTGGAATCTCAGTCGTGAGAACATACACCACATTCATACTTGACAACAAGAAGTGCATCTTCTTTTGCCATCTTCTGAAATCAACACCTTCAAACTTTTCCAACTTGGAAAAGTTAGCAGCCATTTGTCTCATAGCAGCAGCCATTGATTATCACTAATAGTTTCTATTGATTGTTGGTTGTATAGCTGCAAAACAGTTCCAGATTAGGGTTAAGATAATCAATGAAGGTACCGGATATTCACTTGAAATCGTGGTATCACTTTCCAATAGAAACTATTCGACCCTATGCCTGGGTTACACGAATATCTCTATGGGATAAGACCAAGTGAAGTTCTTGTTTTAGGCACAAATCAAGAACCAGATGCGTATTTAGTGTTTAGGGTTTGTATATATCGTATCCATGCAGAATGATGTGATCTCTATATATAATAGAGAATACTCAAAACCCTATCCCATGGTATTATGTATAATTAACGGCCCATTAATTATATCATAATAATTTCCATAATTATAGGATTAGTGGTTATCAGTGGAAACATTATCACTAGCAGTGGTAATGTTAACACTAGCAGTGGTAACAACAACCCTTGCAGTGGTAACAATCACCCTTGCAGTGGTAACGTTAACACATCAGTGGAAACACACTAGCAGCTGAATCAACTAGCAGATTCACAACTTAACCACTATTGAGTCAGGGGATTCAGTGACCAAATGGGTGTATACTCCATACCTCCAAACCCATTACCAGGTGTGAATTGATCCCTCAAATGCACTAAATTTTCCAACAGAGAGCGTATACTACATACCAGGCAACACAGGGTTTCACATCAGAGGATTACTTAAATTGCATGAACAATAAGCACATGCGCCCAAAGAGCTTGAAGAACAAGTTAACCAACTGGTGCAGACGCTTAATTAGTTAAGTTTGAACATTAGTAACATATATCCCATATGTGAGTTTTTGTTTTATCAACATGCTTTTTCATGTGTTGTTACATTTGTACTTTTTTTACATCTTCGGAAACTGGTCGAGTATATGTTGTGTGCATGCAGTGATGTCTTTTTTTTTTGGCTGGGGAGAGGTTATGAATATGTTATCAACAGCAACAACAGAACCAACAATTTAAGAAATTAAGCAACATACAACTAGCTAATCAGATGCAAAATCAGCAGACCACTTCTATGCCATTAAAACCATCAGTTTAATAAAAGATTTCGGTGGTGTTTAGATAAGGGGACAATTAGTATGTTGAATAAAGTAACGGTTGATGATTTTACCATAAAGGACTTTAACGGTCTTGAACTTTAAGGATGTGACACAAACAAGAATAGAAATTATCCGTACATAGAAGTTTACAACAAGAACCAGCCAAGTGCACGGTTTTATGGAAGTTAGATTAACGTATCTGACTATTCTTTGAAGGGTGATTACGAAATTTGTCACTTTTTAAAATTTTCCGCTATATGATATTACATTATTCAGAATACTCAGCTATACAGTCAAGTGATGGAATTGTCCAGAAATTTCAGAGACCTGCTTTAATCACATAATACTACAGCCATTTGCATTCTCATCACTCAAAGTCTCGTACCATCGGTTACCACAACTCCCATATCCACTGCCATATGGTCCACCACATCCACCGCCATATGGTCCATATCCACCGCCATATGGTCCACCATATCCACCGCCATATGGTCCATATCCACCACCATATAGTCCATATCCACCAAATCCATCACCATATGATCCATATCCACCAGCAACAGATCTGCTATCACCGACATCTCCAGCCGCCACTTGCTTTTTCCCCTCAATGGAATCATGGACATTGTTAGTGGCCTTTTCGTCCGCTCCCCTTTGCTTCATCCACATAAACTTCCCACAACGGAACACCAGCTCCTTTTGGTCCTCTGCTCCCTTTACCTTTTTCCACAGAAAGTCATCACCCAACCTAAACTCCAGCTTCTCAGGCCTCTTTGAAGCTTTGGGTTCTTTCGCCTATAAAAAAATTGATAGGATCACAATTACAACAGGTATTACTTGACCGAACCAAAAGCCAAAACAGTTAAAACATAAATTGCCCATTGAAACAACTCCAAAGCACCAATAATCATTATACAGTATCAAACCAGAAAGTATTCAAACAAAATTGAAAATCTCCTGAATGTTTTTTTAGGGATTAGAATGGAAAAAACCTCACCTTAGACACAATGCTGTTGATCATAATCCTTGCAAGATTGATATTCCTCCGAGTACCACTTATTTGAATGTGTATCACGTTTGTTGTCCCGTCAGATGAAGGCTGAGATCCATCAAGCTGAATGTGTTTAAAGTGTTAGCATTAGCACTATGTTGTGTGTTCAAATATCAAAGATGAGTGTAAATAAAACAGCATACGACTCTCATTCGTTCAAATATCAAAGAAAAGTAATAGATCACAAACCTCCAACCAAGTTAAAGTCTCTGCTTCAATTTCTACAAGAGTTTTCTTGCAAAACAAATGAGCAGCCTGTAGGTTTATACATAGACACAAGCAACAAGACTTCAGTAAAAGTACCAATTGACAAATTGTTTTTGATTCATTAGTTAGTAACATAACGCATTAAGAAAATAATACAGTAATAAATTAATTTTTTTTAGTTTAAATAGGTTTACTACCTTCTGTGAAGGAATTACCAATGCTTCTTGAGAGATAAATGTCGACATCAAAGGTACTGGAACACATCGGCCATCATAAATCTGCACAGAACGGAGCCACAGTTAGATGAAATTAGTCAAATCGTACATTAAGGGGTGTGGATATCAAAATAGGAATATAGATTGACCTCTTTAATCGCCTCTTCAATGAGCTGTTTCGCTAGCCTAATTTGTGCAACAGCGCGTGCCGACAGTTCAATATGTGCATGATGATAATTCAGTGTTAAATCAGTGAGAATTGCTATTGAAGCCGCTGATTGTATATGAATGTTCCATAACCTTGCATCTTGGTTTACGGAAATCCTGGTGACCTATGAATAGAGGGAAATGCATAATACCAATGATCAAATGCATAGTTGACATGTAGAAAGATTTTTAGTACTTAACATCCACTGAAACTAACGTACATCTTTCGTACGGATTATGTGTAATTCCCTTGCCACTCCTTGAACCTGATATGGACTCGCTTCATCTGCAAAATCAGATAATAATGGTTATGTTCCTGTCCAAACACTTAGTTTTAGGTTCTACATGAATAATTTTTATCCATGTCTATATCCACCTCAATGTCAAGTTACCCCTATAACATGCTTGATCTGTTCAAATATATAATATGTGTACAGATCAGGATCAGAAGAGTTTTGTTCAACCCAGCCAATCAGAGAGTACTCATTTTGGAAGATATTTTGGCTAAACCGTGATCCTATCTATAACTTAAAAACTTCTCACAAATTAGTTTAAGTGTTTATGAACTCCTTATATGGCTATAACATTTTGTTACACAGATTTTTTTATTTTTTATTTTTTAGGAATGGCAGTTTCATAAAAAACTAGCATGGTTTAGCCATATAAACACCTAAACTTAGCTCCAACCACTGCACATTCTCAGACATTATAAACTGTATCTGAATTTCCAGTCATCCCACAGTACATGTAACTCTCAAAACTCAGCTTTACCACATAACATCCAGGTCAGCTAATACCTTAGTAAATGCAGAATCGGTATCCTTCCACCAAGAACCGGTAAACGACCTATCTCTACCACACAAACGAGTCTAACACACAACAAGAAGCAGTCACTACTCTGGTACCATGCTTATGATGTAAATCAGACAAAATTTGTTTCTAAAAAGTATATGTTCTGAAGTCTAGATGTTACATGGCAATCATTATTAACTTGCCAAGGGTTAGTGAGTTCAATGACTCAAATAACACTGATGTAATGTATCATATAGTCTGCCTATGCGATTCTACTAAGAGGGAAACCATTTATCCCATTTTTCAGCATTAGCATGTTATATCTTATGGAATATCATCCATATAGAAAGTATGACTTGACATTAAAAATGAAAGTATTACACTATTGTTTCTGTCCTGGCATCGTTATTCAGCTATCAAGTGAGAAACAACTAGCAGTGACTTATGTGTTACGACTTACGAGCGAAGAAGTAATTTGTGTTCAAAAATCAAAGTCAACAGCTTCAAGTGTAAATGATGAAAGGATAAAAACAGAGTAAAAACAGAGTAGGTCTTACAACTTAAATTCGTAACGCACTATCTCAAATCCATCATCCCTACCACACGAACGTCTAACAGACAACACATATCGATCAGTACTCTACTATTATATACTCAGACCCCCAAATTTACAATTAAAGGAAAACAAAAACAAAACCTTTAGCGAGAACATATTTGTACACTGAATTTATAATCAACTAATGCGCTCACTTTATTAATACTATCCACATGGCATAACGTAATTATTCGTACAAGCTCTATAATCTCTATGTCATTTAAACCTAAACTTTAACTGGACAATAGATTAAAGTGCAGAAACCAGTTACAAAATGAGCAGAAGACAAAATGATTAAATAAACCTTCCTATTCGTCCAATGACTCGATTTCCGACTAATGTGCCGTGAATATTACAAACTTCCTCAATCTACTTATGCTATCCACGTGGATCAACGCAATTATTCATACAATCTCTATGTCATTTTAAACATCAAAAACTAAATTAAAATATCCGAGTAAAACGTCATAATAGGACAATAGATTAAAGCACAATAAACAGTTATACATTGAGCAGAAGGCAAACTGATTCAATTCTATCACTCAGTCACCGATTAATCCACGTTTTACAACACTGATTTATACTATCGATGTGGCTTAACTCAGTTATTCATACAAGCTGCACACCCTAAAAGCAAAATTTTCGAACAGTACAATAACACAATTCATACATCTAGCGTTTGAATTCAAATTCACTCGCAAAATAAAAGTATAAAACCTAAACTGATAATAAAACACGAAGCGGTAACCGTACCTCCAATTCGTTTGTGATATTGCGGACCGTTATTCAGAAAGGCTCGGAAAACCAGTCCTCTTCGAGCAGCGGCTTCTCGTTCTTCCTGAGTAAGATCTCTAATTGCGTGTTCTCTTATCCATCTATCACCTCCCTCTGAGCAAAATAATTCAGTTCCATCACTATTACTAACAGAATTCATAAATCTAAGGTTCGATTTCGAAATCACACAAACGAAAACATAAACTGATCATAAACAGTTATAAATTGAGCGACTATGGCAAAACGAGTCACACACAATTCATACATCTACGATCCGAATTCAATTAATCTCGAAATCACACAAACTAAAACCTAAATTGATTGTAAACAGTTATAAATTGAGCAAGTAACACAAAGCGATTCGCACGATTTATTCACCTAAATTGATCATAATCTCGAAAATAACCTAAATGATGATAAAACACGAAGCAGTGATGACGCGTAACCGTACCGATTAGTTTGTGATATAAAGTGCAAAATGAAACGAAGCGGTAAACTAATCGGATCTGTAAGTACGCGGACCTCTTCTTCGAGCAGCTGCGTCTCGTTGTTCCTGCGTAATTCCTCGATTTACGCGTCTCTCGGCCATTTCAAAATTTTGAAAATGATTACTGGTTGTGTGAAGTGTGTGTTTGTTTTGTGTTTTTATAAGGGGTTTTTTCTGGCGGGAAAGTTGTTATAGTTTTTTTACATTTTAGTCCTTGTAGTTTTTCAAGTTTGACTCGATCCGTGCATTTTGATGACGTGGCGTTGACCAGTCAATGTCTCATGATATATTTTTGATAGCTGGTGATGGATTCGGGTTTTAAAAAGACCCGGTGCACAATTTTTTGAACCGGTGCAGTTAAGAAAAATGGGAGTGTTTTTACGAAAATTAGAAAGATAATTCTACAGGGTCGCGTGACATATCCTTTTAGTGAGTTAGGCTGTGTTTGATTTTTTTTTTTTTTTTTTTTTTTTTGCCTCTTAACAGGCTCTGAATGGCCAAAATATCTGAATCGGTCAGACATTTGGTCGTCCAGACCGTTTTTTTTTTTTTTTTTTTTTTTTTTTTTTTTCTTTTTCGTTCAGACGCGTTCAGATGCAGTAAGATTTTAATGGTTTAGACTTGAGAGGGGTGTCTGAATGCGTCTTGTTGCCTCTTGCTGACACAAATAAAAACCAAAAAAAAAATAGTACGAGCAAGCAAATGTGCGGTTCAAACATGAGTTTTTTTTCCCGTTCAGATGCGGTCAGATTCAGACATTTACGCATCAGATTCAGATTCAGATGTGCGGTTCAGATTCAGACCCTCTTAACAAACAAACACCACCTTAGTTCCATCATTATGTACATGTTGTGTGAAAAAATTGTGGTTTATAAAAGTATAAATAAACGAAAACAATTGTATAAGAGGAGGAATAATAATAGAGGTGGGTGATGGTTATGCGATGGTGGAGGTTGCATAATTGTGGCCAAATTTTTTACAGCCAGTAGTGGTGGTTATTTTTATGTGATGAAAAAAAGGTTTGGTAACTGAAGTGAGTGTTTGGTCATATATATGTGGGCTTACTTTTACAATGGGCTTTTAAAACTTAGTATAAGGCTGTGTTTTTTTTATTTTTGCCTCTTAACAGCTTTTGAATGGGCACTATGTCTGAATCGGTCAGACATTTTGCCGTTCAGACCGTTTGTTTTTTTTCCGATCAGACGCGTTCAGATGCAGTAAGATCTTAATGGTTTAGACTTGAGAGGGGTGTCTGAATGTGTCTTGTTGCCTCTTGCTAAAAAAAAATAATAAATAAAAAAAATAATAATAAAATTAGTACGAGCAAGCAAATGTGCGGTTCAAACATGAGTTTTTTTTTTCCGTTCAGATGCGGTCAGATTCAGATATTTACGCATCAGATTCAGATTCAGATGAGCGGTTCATATTCAGATTTAGACCCTCTTAACAAACAAACACCACCTAAGTATCGTTATTTCACTATTTGAACGAGAAATTGATAAGAGGAGATAAAAATAGATAATTAACTCAAGTATATTTAACTTGTCCTTTTTTCATTATATACCTGAATTTTTGATATTTTACTTTTATATGTATTATGACCATTTTACCTTTACTTTTAAAGAATAAGGATTAAATGGTTATTGAATGGTCAAAAAATACACACAAATGTCAAAATATCAAAATTTGGGTATGTAATAAGTTAATAACAACAAATTTTTTTACACAAAGGTCAAAATATCAAAGTTTGGGTTAAAAAAAAAAAAAAAAAAAAAAAAAAAAAAAAAAAGCTACACAACAAGGCTTGTTTCTTTTTTTTTCTTTTTTTTTTTCTGGATTAAGTGGGTGGGCCCTTTTATGTTAATGAGTCTTAATGTGGATTAGCATCCTTTGATTTATTTACCCATATAGACCATTTAACAGGAAAAAAAAAAACATATTATATGTGTGGCACCATCACTATCTCCCCATTAAGACTCATTAACAAAACAAAAAAAAAGAAAATGATTGTGAGACCTAATTTGTGTGCCTAAATTCATGCCTAAACATATGTGGCATGATCCTAATGGTTTGTGAAAAGTGGTTCCCCTGGCTGCAGTCATCAGGATGATGCCACATAAGCTTAGGCATGAATTGAGACATATCTTTTAGTCATCCCAATCACTATTCAAAAAAGAAACACCTCACAAAAGGTAGCCAATTAGTTACATTTTCTTATAATTATTCTAGATTAAAATTAGCTACTTTGCACCAAGTTTTGTGTAAGGAGCCAAGATCGAGCTTGGCTCATTTTGAGCCTTATTTATAAAGCTCTAGCTTGGTTCGCAAGTTATTTTTATGGTTCGAGCTCGGCTCGTGCTCAACTCGTTTACAAAGTACATTTAGCTTTTTAATTTTCTATAACCGAAAATGTAACAACGATATGATGTACATATGATTATGATATATTTACATTTGTTATATAAGTAAAAGCTCATGTAAGTTTGTAACCTAAATTGAGCTCGATGTCTGAAGCTCGAGCTCCTTTATCAAATGAGCCTTATGTTAACCTCGAGCTCAAATTGAGCTTTTAGCAAACTAGGCTCATTTACACATCTATTTTTAAGGGGGTATGATTACATAAAAACGTTACTAATTTAATGTTCTATTCAAATTTAGTTTTAAACCCCAAAAGAATTGTATAATGAAGTAATGAATAACGTTACATCATTTTTCTTGTCTTCAACTATAGTTTAACAATGATACTCTTGTACCTCATTAAAGGAAATGAGGGGGTGGGATCCTTACTTGAGTCAAGTTGGTTGATTTTCAATCATTGGATTAAAATCAATGGTCGAAATTAAAAGTTTCTCTTTTAATCTCGATCATTGATTTTAAATCAATGGTTGAAAATCAACAAACTTGACTCAAGTTGATGGATAACTTGAGAGGATTCTAGTCCGAAACTAGGATGCTGAAGGTTTGACCAATATATGTTTAACTTTTTATCACAGTCACATTTGTTTTACTAATCTTTGTTCATTCAAAAAACATAGACTTAATTAAATAAATGGTCCTTGTGGTTTATCGGGTATTACGGATTTGGTCCCTAAACTTTTTTGTTTGCAGATATCGTCCTTGTGGTTTTGACCCGTTAGGGTTTGGTCCCTTGACCACATTTTCTGTTACTTTGACCATCAAGGATAGTTGAAATGACAATAATACCCTCGTATGTTTAACCATACGGTCCCTGTGGTTTGTCTCGTATTACGTATTTAGTCCCCAAGGTTTTTTTTTCAATTTTTTTTAGAATTTTTGAAAGAAGTTTTTTAAACCTTTTTTGGCAGATTTTTTGAATACTTTTTGACGGAGTTTTTTTAATAAAATATTTTGAAAAAAAAATTTACAAGATTTTTGTCAAATTCCTTGGCAGAATTTTTTACAAGATTTTTTTTTAAAAGAAATTATAAAAATTTTGACGGAATTTTTTTTTCTGCGAAAAATATTCAAAAATTTTAAAAATTATTATATAAATATCAAAACTCTTTTTGTCAAAAAAATTTAAAAAAAACATATGTCAAATATATATATTTTGTTTAACTAAGAAAGCTCACAAAAAAAAAACAATTAAGCAAATTGACATTTTCGAAACCTTTTTGTCAAAAGAAAAAAAAAATAGGCAATTAAAAAGTGTTCATAAAAGTTCAAAAAAATATGTCAAAAAAGTTTTAAAAAAATTATGACAAAGATTTTGTTGACAGATTTTTTTTTTATTTTTTATTTTTTAAATTGACCCGGTTTTATACGGTTTTCATATGTTTTAATCTGTTTTATACGTTTTTATATGTTTTCATTTATATGAAAACGAATGAAAACATATAAAACGTAAGAAAAATAGATGAAACCCTATGAAAACGAATGAAAATCTATAAAAACGGATGAAACCCTATGAGAACGAATGAAAATCTATAAAAACGGATGAAAACAGATAAAAACGAATGAAAACGTAACAAAATGTATGAAAACATATAAAACGTAAGAAAAATGGATGAAACCCTATGAAAACGAATGAAAATCTATAAAAACGGATGAAAACAGATAAAAACGAATGAAAACGTAACAAAATGTATAAAAACAGATGAAAACGTATAAGAATGAACGAAAGCTTATAAAATGGATGAAAACGTATAAAACGGATAAAGATAGATAAAAGTGTATGAAAGCGTAATAAAAATGGGCGAGAACGTATGAAAACGGATGAAAACGTATAAAGACAAACGAAAACATATAAAAATGAACAAAAAAGTATGAAAACGTAAGAAAAATGGATGAAAACGTATATAAACTAACGAAAACTTATAAAAACTGATAGAAACGTATGAATGTTTTTGAATATTTTTTAATTAAGAAAATATTACTAATATTAATAGTTAAAGATTAAAAATAATAATAAAAAAAAATCTTAGGGACTATATTTGTTATACCTCACAAACTAAAGGGACCATACTAGTAAAGGGTATTTATGTCATTTTAGCCCTTTAAACTTTCACTTAACGGTCAAAGTAACAAAAAAGATGGTCAAGCGACCAAATCCGTAACGGGTCAAAACCACATGGGCGATATCTGCAAAAAAAAAAGTTTAAGGACCAAATCCGTAATATCTGACAAACCACAGGGACCATTTACGTAATTAACTCTAAAACATAAGTTGAGCGCATATACAAATGTTGTGACATCATTCTTAAAGTTAAATATAGGGTTAATTCAATTGTTAAGTAATGAACATTTCAAAATTTTCAATATTAAGTAATTTACTTTTAAAAATATTATGTTAGGTAATGAAACTTTAATTTTTATTCAGTGTTAGGTAATATTGGCTATTTTTGCAACCGGTTACCATTGTACACGTCACTATATTTAAATGCATGTTTAATGGGGTAAAATGACAAAAATACCCTCATCTTCAACCCTTTTAATATTTTAATAAACACACTTTTTACACATTAAACTATCATCGTGATGCGAACTGCTTTTATGTTATTTTTTCAAGTGAGAATCAAGTGTTAATGTTTTTCCTTCTTCCATTAGCTCCCACTGCGTGTCCTTCATCAAAAGTAGTATGGTTCCCAGAATTATCAACACCATCAACTTGTTGTTCTTCTTGTTGATTATCCGCATCCAATACCACCATCAAAAAACCATCTTCTATCTTCTTCCTTTTGCTCTCTCTAATATATTCCCAACAAATACCACCATCTCCCGCCACCCATACCAACATCACCCACGCCACCACCACAACAACCCTCCACACCACTGTATCAACTTTAGTGGGTTTAGTGAAATTAATGTTGGTGAGTTTTGAGTTTGATAAAAGAAAAAATGGTGTTTAATGATAAGGGCACTGGGAGTGGGTGAGTGAAGGTGCGGGGCGGGCTCCCTCACTCACGGGAACACCGCCGCCTTGAGTGAGTGAAGGGTGAGTGAGGCTACCGTGAGTGAAATACTCACGCACGGGAAGAAAAAAATTTTGGAACCTTGGACCATAAATATGACCGTTGGGAGTGAGTGAAGTGTGAGTGAATGGTGAGTGAAGTGGCGCCTCTAAAAATATGAGTGAGTGAGGGAAAGAGTGGGAATGATGTGGCGCATTTCGATTGGTTGGGAGTGAGTGAAGGGAGGGAGGGTGAGTGAACCACTCCCTCCCCCTAAGAAAGATGTGTTTTGGGGGGTTTTGATTTCGCCTATGTCTTCTAATGAAAGTGGCCGCCTAGCCGACGACCACCACCAGATCTGCATCACCAACACCACAATATGATGTTTTGATTGGTGAAAAAAATGGTTTTTTGAATTAGTTTTGTGTACTCCGTATATGTTATGTTTGAATTGGAGATATTAGTCTCTTTCTTTTTTCTTTCTTTTTTTTTTTTTTTCAGTTTTTTCTGTTATTTTGGTGGTGGTGAATGGTGAGGGTCTTGGACCAGTGAAGGTTGAAAAAAAAAATGGCTTTGGGAAGAAAGAGGGAAAAGGAGATATAAGTGTTTTATCTGACGTCACATGTGGGTCCCATAAGCTTAGACGGACATATTATTTAACATTGAAGGTTGCAATAAGTTTTATTATCTAACTTAGTATTTTCGAAAGTAAATTACTTAACATTGAAAATTTTGAAAAGTTCGTTACCTAACAGTAGAATTAAATTTTAAATATACAACAAACTATTTACCTTCTTTAGAGGACACGGTATGGCTGTGTTATAGGCAAAATCCGGCCCTCTATATGACTTGGCGCCACTGCACGCCACTCTGTGCCATAGGGTATTGCGCCAACACACATATTTTAACTTAGCCTAAAACGCATATTTTCATGCATTCAATTACACAAAATCAAGGTCACCATATTAAAATGGGCATATGACAACTGCCAACCCCCGACGAGCGTTGGTCATGATACTTCCACAGACCAAAAGCAACGAGTGTTTAGCGTAATGAAAACATTTGAAGCATTTCAAATAGTTAAAACGACGTATTATAAATTATAGAATAGAATTAATCTATCAAACATAAATTACTGAAATATATCATAATAGAAGTCACAAGTAACCATCAAGAAATAAATCACTCCAGCATCATTTCAAACTCTGGCACTTGATCAGGTAAGCAGAGGATCTCCCTTAGTCAACTACTCAACTGAAAAATCAAAGTGGGTAGTCAGCAAAAATAGTTACAGCAAAATGTGAACAGAAGTCAAATGTATGATTCTAACAAGTTTTTTGGGTACCAGCGTGTTGCACCGGGATGGTTTTCGCTAGTGTTAATATTCATGTAAGTTTCTCTTTATAAACATAAGAATTGTAAATAGAACTCACGACTTTGGGTATAATAATTATATGGTTTCAACTACCACACAAGAATACACAGTACAAAACTAGAAAGGATAAATTTTGACAAGTAAAATTTTTGGTAATTAATATTAAGGGAAAAAAATATATTTACATAAATTTAAATACATAATAAAGATTAGAGTAAGTTAAAGGCAGTGGCGGAGCCAGCCGAGAAACCAAGGTAGTTCCTTGATTTGGTCAAGGCGAAACTTTAACTAGTCAACCAACAAGCCGGGCAATTTTCAGGTCGGGTCGGGTCGGGTCCGTTTACATAATATTGTTGGTTTTGGAGATAAGTCACAAACAACACTCATGATTTCTTACCGCATATATACTTAAAACCTGTTTTGTGTATTGGTGATGTGGGATTCACCAAAAATTTCAACTAAGTAAGAAAAGATTACAAAAATATTAAAAGCAATGTTATAAAACGTAAGACGTATTCTCAACTCTCAATATATTATATTGCTCTTACCACATATATAACATGACAACAAAATATAGATATACACCATAGCTTTATACATAATCACTCATAAGCGAAACATACGAAACAGATAGTCTAGACTCTAGATGAAAAATTATCTTTATAAATGAAAGTTAGCAAACCATTGAAAAGTTAGAAAAGTTAAATACAGTATGTAATGTGATGAAAACTCGAAAAGCAACTTTTTTCTTTTTCTTTTGTACTTCACTCACTGTTCCCATTAGAATACCTGTGCAATTTGTGTTTTGTAAAAGGGTGTTAAATGATACTTATTCAAAGCTGAGGGGTTAAATAGAACTTCAAATAACATAAAGTAAAATAACATATACATTAAATTCGAGTCTTCTTCTTCACCTGGAAACATAGACCTCCATTAAAATAACATGAGATTTGCTTTCTCTTTTCCTTCTTCAATCGCTTTTTTTTTTTTCTTTCTTTCTTCTTAGTTTTGGAACTAAGGTGGTTCCTGACCAAATTCTAAGGTAGGTCCTATTTTTTTAATACATTACTTCTAAAGGCTCTCGATTCCTAAGGTGGTTCCTGGGAACCACCTTGTTCTACATAGATCCGCCTCTGGTTAAAGGGGCTAATATTGTATAAAGTAATGTGGTTTTCTCTTCAATCAAGCTAATGTCACAAGTTCAACAAGGATTATATTGCACTTGAGATCAATGAATAATACTTTGTAATCAGAAGAATATTATTAAGTATTTAAGTAGGATGGAAAAATGCGGAATAGCACCAAGAGTTGAACTTTAATATGTTGCATTCATGATGGCAGTAAGTATAAACTTGAGTAATATTATGTAGAAGTGTGCTCCGCTTGTTAGAGGGTCTTTACAGGGATATTTATGGGACCATGTTGTCAGGGACGGAGCCAGAAAGAAATATGACCGGGTGCACAATTTTTTTTTTAACCGTAATATAATAGAGTTAAAAAGTTAATGAAAACGAAGATTTCATTAAAACGATAAATAAATGAACATATTACCTTCTAATTAGTGATTATACTATCTCCATAGCAAAAAAAAAAACACTTACGCGTACCCTCATTTTAAATATTAATAAGTTCTTCTTTCTCTAGAACACAAGTTAAAGTGCCGTTAAAATAATCATCACTCATCCGACTACGCAAATCAATTTTTATGAGCTTCATTTTAGAAAACATCTTTCAACCGTAGCAGTAGCAATAGAAAAGACTAAAACCAACTTCATTTAAGCACTACTTTTCATATATATTGTAAATACGACAACAATAAAAATGCCCCATGGCAACACAATTGGGGTACTATTCATATTCTAATATATTGTTGACTATCACTTAAACTTGTTATCCCTATTTGTTTTAATAGAAATTGCATAGTTATTCAATTATTCTTAGTGCCCTAAGCCCTTATTGATGATGATAGACTATACGAAACCAACAAATTAGTCAAGATTTCACATAACCAATCAAAACATGAAAACTCTAAAAGACATAATAAACAAATGAAATATATATGTTACGACTTATGAACCTTTTTCATCTTTGTGGTGTTGGTTCAATTTTGAATTTTGTAAATTGTTAGGATGATGAATAAACTTGTTCCATTAAAAAAAAAACCATTTTATGGGCTTTTGTGCTTTAATTTATTAAACTTGTTTCATCTTTGGACTTTTACAAATTTTATATTTATTTTTTATTTCTAAGTATACGAACTAAATAATACTAGAGACACATTTTAATGCACCGGGTGCATTTAAAATACATTTAAGAAAAATCGATAAGTTTTTCAAAAATTAACACTATATCGAAAAAATCCATGGGGTGCACGTGCACCCGCGGGCACCCCCTTGGCTCCGTCCCTGCATGTTGTATCTTGTGCTGGTATTATTGGTATTAAACATCGGCATAACGTGGTACGTGATGTACTTGTTGATGCTTTGTTATATAAAAGAACTTTTTTAACAAGAAGCATGCACAGCGAGTAGGAGAGAACGCACCTTATAATTCTTCTTGCTATTATGAACTTCATTATTACGCTTTCTTTCATAAACATGGGGAGATACAAGGCTTCGCACAAATAGAGGGGATTGAAAGTAATTCCAATGATCTTTATATGTGATGTCATTATCGTAGAAACTCGTGTGTGGAATGTAGTCCTTGAGGTTTTTTAAATAGTGTGCAACATCATTATTTTGGAGGGTCAACAATACCCAAGATTGTAGTACATTGTAGTTTTTCATCATCCAAATGGAAGCTTTGAGATTCTTAAGATTGTATATTATGCATAGACATTCATCAATATTTCCAAGATAGTAACAGCTGCTTGTGTATCTTGTGTCATTGGGGTGGGGGATTTCCTTAAATACCTCTTTAGATAAATCAAAAGATACAATAACTGACTTGTTATTTTGATCCTTCATAAACCAGTGAAGAGCCCCATTGCATAACGTACCTGCACTGCGTTCGTAATGCATCTCACATGTATACTTCTGCTTTCCAAGAACTTTCCATACGTTTGATTTTAAACTTAACACTTGAAAACATGTTTGATTGTTACCATTCACGTACACTAATACAACCTTATAATCATCAGTGGAAGAATCATAACCAAAACCCCAACATAAAATTTTTCTTCTAAATTGAGGCCTTTGCAGTTTTTTCACCTCTCTAGTAGAGGGATTAGCTACAAACATATCATATTTGGAATTAGAGATGCATACAAGGCCATTAGATGAACCAAGAAGATCAGAATAGCTGTTGCTATAGCACGCGTTAACTCTATAGCAAGTAGTCATGGACATAAGGATCCTTCTATGTCCAAATTTAGTATTGTCACGATCACTGTTGTAACTATGGTTTATATGAGCAGTAACGAAACGACTACTAGAGATTAAAGAATGCCAGAATTTACACACTCTCTTGCATCGGATGAGATCCTTTACACCCAATGTTATCAATATCTTCTCAAGAACATCTGGAACAAGCTCGGCCATATGAAAGTTGAAACCCTAGCAGACTCGTTAAACCAGAATATAACAATGCCTGTAAAACAAAAATTCATTCTTGTAGATTTACGGATAACCAAAGTTTGGAAACTACCCAAGTGTTCCAAGCCCAACTACAAGACAATAGTCCAAGCCCAAACACGAATGTTGTCTGTTGTTCCATTATATACTCCTATCATATTAGTATTTGCTAAACATTTATTATCAAGATACTTCAATAAGCAACTAGCAGTTTTAATTTATCTAAAAGCTCCAAATCAAAATGCTAATTGAAATAACATTTACTAGCAACTAGCGTTCGCACTTAATAATAACAACCATACAACTATGTTACCAAACGCTTTATCAAAACAAACGGGCATTGCTGTCGACTAGTGCTTACTGCTCTTGCTAAGTGCTAGTGTTATTACTACAAATCAGAATGCTTTGGAATTGATATTTCTGTTAATATAAGTTTATCTATGTGCAAACTTTATACAAAGATATATTTTTTTATTAAAATTAGCAAAATTGAATCTCGTAACTCATCATAAAACACACCTATAAATCTTTTCCTAAGATCATGTTTACCATTATATACGGAGCGTATGACGTGATACTCTTTAATCATATGCTGATCTCTAATTCCTAGTGTTAAACAATATGAGACAAATTTCAAGTACAAGATATGATATTTCCGATCAATGTTTGGTACAAAGAGTCGATCTCTAGTGTAACTACACATTTTAAAACATTGTTAACAGTATAATAGTTATATCAAAGTAACATAAATGATAAAGATCCGTTGAACATAAATGACTGAAATCCATCAAAACAAAAGTCATGTGTAACCATCAAGATAGATAATCATGGATCTTTAAAGCAGGGTCTTATTATAGGAAAAGCAAGGCTTCATGCATTCTAAAGTCATCTTGGCTTCAACATCATCATCAAACTCTGGCACTCGCTGAGGTAACCGAAGGATCTCCGTTGATCAACTGAAAAAACATATCAGTAGTGAGTAAAATAGGTACAACTGAGAGACAATTAACATATTTTAAACGAAAGGCAAATATATGACCACAATCGGCAGAAAATCAGAACATCATATGGACTGATGAGATATAAATTGAGCTTCATTGTCACATGTTTGACTAGGATTATATTGAACTTCGGTATAGTGAAAATTATTATGTATGTCTTGTCAAAGAACTTTTTAACTATATATGAAAATAGTTGTTCAAGAACTTTCACATTTATGATCAAGTAATAATCTGTAAGGATAAAGCATGAACCATAAACATTGGTTTATGTTTATCGTCTAGTTATACTATGTGTTAAAAGAAAGGATCATATAAATAACAGCAGAACTTGAACCCACCTTATTGTTCGTGTTGCTATTATGAGCATCATTCTTTCTCTTTTGCCTTCCAGTAAAATCGGGAGATACAAGGCTTTGTACAAATATAGGGAAACCAATAAAACGACATACAGCCTACATTTGATGTTCTCATCAATCATACACGTGTGTGGAATATTGGAAAATTTAGTGCACTTGAGGGATCAATTCACACTTGGTAATGGGTTTGGAGGTATGGAGTATACACCCATTTGGTCACTGAATCCCCTGACTCAATAGTGGTTATGTTGTGAATCTGCTGCTAGGATTCTGCTGCTAGCTAATCCTGCTGATAGGATTCTGCTGCTGATAGCATTCTGCTGCTAGTGAGAATCTGCTGATAGCATCAGTAATTCTGCTGCTACGTTTTAACCACTGATCCCTATTATTATGGAAATTATTATGTTATAATTAATGGGCCGTTAATTATACATAATACCATGGGCTAGGGTTTGATTATTCTCTATTATAAATAGAGGTCACATCATTCTGCATGTAAATAGATAATACGAAACCCTAAACACTTCAATACGCATCTGGTTCTTGGTTTGTGCCTAAAGCAAGAACATCACTTGGTCTTATCCCATAGAGATATTCGTGTAACCCAGGCATAGGGTCGAATAGTTTCTATTGATTGTTGGTTGTTATTTGTAAAACAGTTCCCATCATTATGCTTGCAGGCATGCCTTGCCTGAAACATTGTCCAAGAGTGTTGTACATTGTAGTTTTTCATTACCCAAATGCGAGAGTGAGGATAGAAACATAAATATATGCATAAACATTCATCGATAATCCCCAGATAGCATAAACATAAATATATGTTTAACTTTTTATCACCGTCACAATTGTATTACTAATTTTTATTCATTCATAAAACATAAGTTGAGCGCAAATACGAATATTGTGGCATCATCCTTAAATATACAGCAAACTATTTACCTTAGTAAGAGGATACGGTATGGTTGCGTTATAGTAAAAAATCCAGCCCTATTTATGACTTGGCGCCAGTACACGCCACTCTGTGCCATAGGGTATTGCGCCAACTCACATATTTTAACTTAGCCAAAAATGCATATTTTCAAGCAGTCTATTACACAAATTAAATCAAGGTCGCCATTAAAATGGGCATATGACAACTGCCAACCCCGACAAGCCTTGGTCATGATACTTCCAAAGACCAAAAGCAACGAGTCTTTAGCGTGATGAAATATATCATAACAGAAGTCACAAGTAAACCATCAAGAAATAAATAACTATGGATCTCTAAAGAAGGCTAATTAAATAACGACTAAAGCTCATACAGTTTGATGCCATCTTTGGCATGAATCACTCCAACATCATTATCAAACTCTGGTACACGGTAAGGTAACCGGAGGATCTCTCTTAGTCAACTGAAAAATCAAAACGAGTAATCAGCAAAAATAGTTACAGTTAAAAGACGCAACAAAATGTGAACAGAAGCCAAATGTATGATTATAACAAGTTTTTCGGGTGCCCTCGCGTTGCGCCGGGATGATTTTCGTAAGTGTTAATATTCATGTAAGTTTCTCTTTATAAACATAAGACTTGTAAGTAGAACTCGCGACTTTGGGTATAATAATAAATAATGATATGGTTTCAATTACCACACAAGAATACAAAGTACAAAACTGGAAAGATAAATTTTGATAAGTAAAATTTTTGGTAATTAATATTAGTGAAAAAAAATTATATTTACATAAGTTTAAATAAAAAATAAAGATTAGAGAAAGTTAAAGGGCTAATTAATTGTAAACTACTGTTCAATCAATTAAGCTTCAATGTCACAAGTTCAACAAGGATTATATCCCACTCAAGATCAACGAATAATACTTTGTAATCAGAAGAATATTATTATTAAGTAGGATGGAAAAATGAGTAATACCACCATGAGTTGAACTTTAATATGTTGCAATCTTGATGACAGTAAGTCAGTAAGTAGAAACTTGAGTAATATTATGTAGATCAGTATGCTTTGTTATATAAAAGAACATTTTAAACATGCCGCATGCATAGCAAGAAAGCACCTTATATTTCTTCTTGCTATTATGATCTTCATTCTTACGCTTTCTTTCATAAACATGGGGAGATACAAGGCTTTGCACAAATATAGGGGAATGAAAGTTTCCCCAATATTGTGTAAATCTGAAGTCAGTATCACAAAAACTTGTGTGTGGAATGTAATCATTGAGGTTTTTTAAATAGTGTGAACCATCATTATTTTGCCGGGTTATCAATACCCAAGACTGTAATACATTGTAGTTTTTCATCATCCAAATGGAAGGAATTATAAGATGCATAGGATTGTCTATTATGCATAGACATTCATCAATATTTCCAAGATAGCAACAGCTTCTTGTGTATCTTGTGTCTTTGGGGTGGGGGATTTCCTTAAATACCTCTTTGGATAAATCAAAAGATACAATCACTGACTTGTTATTTTGATCATTCATAAACCAGTGAAGAGCCCCATTGCATAACGCACCTGCACTGTGTATGTTATGCATTTCACATGTATACTTCTGCTTTCCAAGAACTTTCCATACGTTTGATTTTAAAGTTAACACTTGAAAGCATGTTTGATTGTTACCGTTCACATACGCTAATACAACCTTATAATCATCAGTGGAAGAATCATAACCAAAACCCCAACATGAAAATTTTCTTCTAAATTGGGGCCTTTGCAGTTTTTTCACTTCTCTAGTAGAGGGATTGGCTACAAAAATATCATATTTGGAATTAGAGATGCATACAAGGCCATTAGATGAACCAAGAAGATCAGAATGGCTGTAAATATAGCACCCGTTAACTCTATAGCAAGTAGTCGTCATGGACATAAGGATCCTTCTATGTCCAAATTCAGTATTGTTACGATCACTGTTGTAACTATGGTTCATATGAGCAGTAACGAAACGACTGTTAAAAGTTACGTATAAATATTAATTAGTAAATGTCTAGTATCGAACCCGAGACCTCGGGATTGCACACTTTACAAACAAGAATAATGTAAATAAATATATATATGTTAAATGTATCGTATATATATATTTATAAACACTTAAGGGACTAAATAATCATTAATATTAAACGTAAGTATTAATTATTATTAAGGGATAAGAGAACGAGGACTAGAGTGTAACTTGGGAGTCAAGAAGGATCTAGAAACACCCCAAGGGTGCCTAGGCCGGTCGAAGCCCACACCATGGGTCGATCCACCCTTGCTTGTGCTCCAAGGAATCACCTAGTATATATACAAGGCCAAGGATTAGGGTTTCACATCTCTTGTGCACACACACAAAACCCTAAAGTTTTCTTCTCCTTGTTTCTTCTCTTGGTCGATCGATCCTCACTCCCATAAGGGTTTTAGGATCGAAATTTTCATAAGCAAATTAAGTGTTTTGTTTACTTGCATCAAACCTTTATTCGTTGGTAGTTTGTGTGTACAAGAACGAGGTAATTACTTACTTTAGTAATTATCAAGAGATCGATAAACAAAACGGTAAGGGGTTTATCATTGATCTAATTGTACAAGAATCAAGGTTTATTTGAAGTGCATCGGGTATGTTTTCTATTTATGTTTTAGTTAATCTTTATACGTGTTATTACTTGATCCTAGCTTCCGCAATATGTGTACTTTGATTGTCAAACTCTAACAGTGGCATCACGAGCCATGGATAACATGTAATTGATTACTAAAACGTAATAAAAATCGGATCTTTAATTGTTTTAGATACATGTTTTTCTAGGGTTTTCTTTAAATTTTTTTTAAAAATTTTTGTAACCCTAACCCTAATTTTAAGGGGGGGGTCGATTTCCACTATAAAACCCTAATTAGGGTTTGTGGTTTTCTTGATTATATAATAATCATATAGAAACCCTAGGTCTAAACCGGTTTTTGTGAACATACTTGTGACCTATGTGCTAATTGTTAGGTTAATCCGTGACGAAACATGCATGTTAGTCATGGATCTTGTTTGTTTATTTATGTCACATGTTTTAAATAGACCTAAAATTGGGGAAGACTCCATATATATTAAAATCAATTTATATGCTATGTGGTGTGTATATTATCTTTGGCCTACGCAATTGATTCGTCAATGTATGTGGCTCCACTTCCATTAAGAAGGGAAGGCCTTAGGTGATTACATGCATAATTATACCTAGAATTGATTTTATTAGGATCTTTTAATATGGTTTGCATGTGGCTAATTGTTTCAGGTTTTATTATTAGTTGTTTATTTTCTTTAAATTACTTGTTTTATTGTTTTCTTAATTGTTTGACTTGATGTAAGCAATAAAAAGGGTGATTTTCATAAAAGAAAATAATATGGACTAATAATTTTGAAACCCTAAAGTGATAAAGTAAGAATCTTGCAAGGTCTTATTGACAATCGTGGTCCGATTCGCACGGTAATCAGCTCCCAGTCGAGACTAGCAAAATTCAAACTTTATTACTATTTTGAGATTGAATCCATAAACTTTTGCTTGAATGATGTTTTGTGCAAATATGTTTTTAAAATTAAGTCTTTTAAGATGATATTCATAACCGTGATTTGAAGGCTTAGAAAAGAGCCTTAGAGTCTGCCTTGGTTATCACAATCTTGAATATGTCTTAAACGAATTACTTTTAAAATCATATGTTGTAGAAAGTCATCTTAGGGTTTTGGCATAAACCTCAAGTAAAACTTTGTGTATTAATTTCACGAATTGGATATAAAAAGTTTTTATGAAAACTTATGTTATAAAGATGAGTGCATGCATCTTTGTACATATTTTGATTGACATATCAAAAATAAATACCCTTTATAATTTAAGTTACATGCCATCTACCTATAAGAAACACTTGGAATTTTAATTTAGTAAACGTGAGACCTAGGCTAAATTACTATAACAAGGTAAAATTCTTTTAACGCGTGAGACCATAATTGTAATTTTACAGTTTCTAAGGTAGACGACTTAATTAAGTTGTGCGTGAGACCTAGAACTTAAGGCATGAGATGGGATGAAACATGCTTACAAGGCAAATTGATGAATCAATTTGATGTAATTCCCATAATGATCTAGGAATTGGAAATCTTGTTTGCCAATTATTGTTCGACAGATTACTATCTTTTGTACTTTCACCACTAGCAGATCAACTGATGTGGTGGAACTATGTAAAGTTAGATCCTAGGTTTTCAAGAAAATTTTGGTGGTTATATGAATATAACTAATGGGTATTTTATTTTCTTGAAGATATTTATTATCGAAAATACTAATGTTTGAACTTTTATCTGTAGATATGGCTCAACCCGATACCCCATCTGTGATTTCTGCTTTCAAGAGTCATCTTGAGAGAGAGAAACTGACTGGAAAGAATTTCAATGATTGGTACCGCTCACTTAGAATTGTCTTGAGGTCGACCGGTAAAATGGACTATTTGACCGAAGAATGCCCAGCTGAGCCTGCTGCTTCTGAACCAGAAGCAGTCAAGGCGGCATGGAGGGTGGAACATGCTAAGTTTAATGAGGTTGCTTGTTTAATGCTCACTAGCATGAGTGCTCAATTGCAAAAGAAGTTTGAGTACTTTTTCCCAAAAGATATGCTTGATGTTCTTAGGCAATCTTATGAGAAACCACCAGCAGTTGAATTGTATGATGAATTGGACAAGCTACATAACTGCAAGCATGGTGATGGTAAACCAGTTGAAGATTATGTGACTGAGATGAAGGAATCTTTTGATCAGCTTCACAGAATTGGATTTGGTTACCCTGACAATGTGCAAGTGCACTTGATCAACAGGTCCCTTAACAAGGACTTTGCTGGTTTTGTGCAGAACTTCAATATGCACTGCTCGGGGAAGACAGTATCTGAATTACTCGCATTGCTTATTGAGTATGAGAAAAGTCTACCAGCCAAGGTCAAGAATCCTACCCCGCAAGTGTTGGCAATTCATGGTGGGAGAATCCAGAAGAAATCGCATGTGAACAAAGGCAAAGGGAAGGTTAACAAAGGCAAGCAGGTCATGGCCTATCAACCTGAACCCAAGATGAAGCAACATCAGCCTAAGCAGAAAAAGGTGAATCCACCAAACAAGAAGGATCAGGCATGTCACCATTGTCATGAAAAGGGCCATTGGAAGCGCAATTGTCCTCTCTATATTCATGACTTGCGACTCAAGAAGCAGGGGAATGAAGCTGGTAACCCCAGTTCATCAGGTGCGTTCTTTATGATTGAATTATTCACTCTTACTCCTAAATTGAATTCATGGGTATATGATACGGGATGTGGCATTCATATTTGCAATACCTTGCAGGGGTTTAGAGTTGAGAGAAAGCTGGCCTATGGACAACAATTCTTGCACGTTGGTAACGGAGCGCATGCAGGAGTTGAAGCTATAGGAGTTTATGATTTAGTGTTGCCTTCGGGCTTAGTACTATCTTTAAATAATTGTCATTATGCACCGTCAATTGTTAGAGGTGTAATTTCATTTTCATGTTTGTTGAACCTTGGTTTTGAGCATACTATTTCTAGCAATGGAATTTCGGTTTCTTTAAATGGTGTTTTTTATTTTAATGCTATTGCTGTGAATGGTGTCTTTGAAATTGATATGAATGATAATGATAAAGCTTTTGTTAAAAATAATTCAATGTATAGCATCAACAATAAGAGAATCAAGAAAGGTCTGGATTCATCTTATCTTTGGCATTGTCGACTTGCTCACATTGGCAAAGATCGCATGAAAAAGCTGCAACATGATGGGCTTTTAGAAAAGATCAATGATGAATCATTTGATAAATGCGAATCTTGCATTGCTGGGAAAATGACTAAGAAACCCTTTAAAAATAGGATTGAAAGGGCGAATGATCTACTTGGTCTTATTCACACAGATGTGTGTGGACCACTTAGACATGTGTCAAGCAGAGGTGCTAGCTACTTCTTAACATTTACGGATGACTACAGCCGTTATGGTTATGTTTATTTACTTAAACATAAACATGAGGTGTTTGAGACATTCAAAGTGTTTAAAGCAGAAGTAGAGTTGCAACTAGGAAAGAAGATTAAAGCTCTTCGATCCGATAGAGGTGGTGAATACCTGAGTCAAGAGTTTATAGATTACTTAGCAAAGGAGGGAATTGTCCAGCACCTTACTTCTCCATATACTCCACAACAAAATGGTGTATCTGAAAGAAGGAATCGTACATTGCAAGATATGATACGATCTATGTTTAATCTAACAACTCTTCCTTACTCGTTTTGGGATTATGCCTTGGAATCTGCAGTTCGCATTTTAAATATGGTTCCAACAAAGAAGGTTGATAAGACTCCATATGAAGTATGGACTGGGAAAGTTCCTAACTTGTCTTATCTAAAGGTCTGGGGTTGTGAGGCGTATGTTAAACGTGACTCAGCAGACAAACTCCAACAAAGATCTGTAAAGTGCATCTTCGTAGGTTACCCTAAGGAAACTATGGGTTACTACTTTTATTACCCAGCTGAAAACAAGGTTTTTGTTGCAAGGTATGGAGACTTCTTAGAAAAGGAGCTCATATCTCAAGAATTCAGTGGGAGAGTATATGATCTGGAAGACGATCATGAAGATGTGACACCTTCTGAAAACACTAGCCAACTTCCTGAAGAACCTGAAAGTTTAGGTCCTCCACCAGAAGTTGAAGTGATTCCCGTTCGCAGATCTTCAAGATCTGTGAAGGCTCCTACACGTCTATGTTTAAACATGGAGTGTGATGACAACTTGATAGGGGATCTTGATGAACCTACAAGTTATAAAGCTGCTATGAATAGTCCAGAAAAGGAAAAATGGCAGGGAGCTATGAATGGGGAAATGCAATCCATGAAAGATAATGAAGTCTGGGAAGAAGTAGACCTACCTCCGGGTGCCAAGCTAGTTGGGAGTAAATGGCTCTACAAGAAGAAGACTGATATGGATGGCATTGTACACACCTATAAGGCCCGTTTGGTAGCTAAAGGCTATACTCAAACTTTAGGTGTTGACTATGAGGAGACCTTTTCTCCTGTAGCTGACATAAGGGCAATTAGGATTCTTATAGCCATAGCCGCTTACTATGACTATGAGATTTGGCAAATGGATGTCAAAACCGCCTTCTTAAATGGTCGCCTAGATGAAGACATCTATATGGCGCAGCCTGAGGGGTTTGTAAATCCAGAATTCCCAGATCGTGTATGCAAGCTTAAGAGATCCATTTATGGATTAAAGCAAGCATCACGACAATGGAATAAAAGATTTGATAGTGAAATTAAGAAGTATGGATTCACTCAAAATCTTGATGAGCCATGTGTATATCACAAAGCTAGTGGGAGTAATGTAATTTTCCTTATATTATATGTCGATGACATATTGATCATGGGGAATGACATTCCAAGTTTACAAAAGGTTAAGGAATATCTTGGAAGTTGTTTTTCTATGAAAGATCTAGGGGAAGCTGCATTTATTCTGGGAATCAAGATATATAGAGATAGATCTCAGCGATTAATTGGATTAAGCCAAAGTGCTTACATTGATAAAATATTGAAGAGATTCAGTATGCAAAATTCCAAGAAAGGATATTTGCCGATGCAAGAGCAACATGGCTTGAGCAACAAAGTTTGTGCTTCAACACCCGAAGAGGTGCAACGCATGAAGAGAGTCCCTTATGCTTCGGCTGTGGGATCTATAATGTATGCGGTAAAAAGCACAAGGCCTGATGTTGCGTTTGCTCAGAATTTAACCAGTCGATATCAGCAGAACCCAGGTGAAAAACACTGGACTGCTGTTAAGAATATTCTTAAGTACCTTAGGGCTACTAAAGAGATGTTCTTAGTATATGGGGGTACTCCATCTGCAGAGCTTGATGTAACAGGTTACTGCGATGCTTCTTGGAAAGGTGATAAAGATGATACGAAGTCTCAGACGGGTTATGTCTTTGTCATTAATGGAGGAGCTGTTGATTGGAGGAGCAAAAAGCAGAGTGTACTGGCGATGTCTGCTACAGAAAGTGAGTATATAGCTGCTTCAGAAGCTGCAATGGAAGCTGTTTGGATTAGGAAGTTTGTTTCAGGGCTTGGGGTTATGCCTTCGATTCAGCGACCTATAAAAATGTATTGTGACAACTCAGCCGCAATTACATTTGCCAATGAACCTGGAATCATGAGAGGCACCAGACATTTCCCGATTAAGCACCACTATGTCAGAGAACAAGTTGAGATAGGTGAAATCGAAATGCTCAAAGTTCACACAGATGAAAACTTAGCTGATCAATTTACAAAGCCTTTACCTGGCACCAAGCTTTACAAGCATGCTGAAGGAATAGGACTTAAATTAGCTGATAGTTTCATGCCCATTTATGATTAGTATTTGGATAAAGGATGTAATGTACAATTATTAATATTTACTGAAATAAAATATTGGTTATGTTTATTTATTCATTGTCTTATTAATAATATATCCTATATTTGCATGTTTAAGATCCGTGAATAATTTATTATTCTAAATAGTCCGTTGTCGATTAATGATATGGGAATATCATTAAACTAAGACAATTTTGAGTATTGGTTTAGGATATACTTGAAAGTATATTGATGCGTAGTCATACCAATTTCACATGATATTCAATGAATTGAGTATTGGACTTATCCCAACAATATGATTTAAATTTATTGTGAGAATCATATTTAATAGTTATCCTCAGACTTGAGATACCAGATAAGTGTCATGGATGTAGTGCATTTTGTGGAGCAATCTACCGCTTACCGTAATTGGAAGTCATAAGGGTTGTTTTCAGAATGTTGCAAAGTTCATGGGTTATTCTTGTAGTCAAGAGAGAATTCGCTCCTTCTGATTTGTTCAGAAGTTTAATACTGCTGGGCCCCTCGTAGGGTTGACAAAATGTTTGCGTGGCCACGCCCAAAGTCTATCTGGAATACGTTCAGATGTTTTGGTAATTTTGTTCAATCATAAAGAGACGAGAAACAGAATTTAATAAAGAACCTCACATCTTTATTAATGTAGTATTAGAGGCGAAAGGATAATAATAATGATGAATCATTAAAGGTTTTCCAGGAAACCTAGCTCAGGTCGAACTAGGGGCATTGGAGTGTTGCAAGACGCTAACCATTGTCATTTTACTATTAATAGATATACGAGTGGGAGCTGTTAAAAGTTACGTATAAATATTAATTAGTAAATGTCTAGTATCGAACCCGAGACCTCGGGATTGCACACTTTACAAACAAGAATAATGTAAATAAATATATATATGTTAAATGTATCGTATATATATATTTATAAACACTTAAGGGACTAAATAATCATTAATATTAAACGTAAGTATTAATTATTATTAAGGGATAAAAGAACGAGGACTAGAGTGTAACTTGGGAGTCAAGAAGGATCTAGAAACACCCCAAGGGTGCCTAGGCCGGTCGAAGCCCACACCATGGGTCGATCCACCCTTGCTTGTGCTCCAAGGAATCACCTAGTATATATACAAGGCCAAGGATTAGGGTTTCACATCTCTTGTGCACACACACAAAACCCTAAAGTTTTCTTCTCCTTGTTTCTTCTCTTGGTCGATCGATCCTCACTCCCATAAGGGTTTTAGGATCGAAATTTTCATAAGCAAATTAAGTGTTTTGTTTACTTGCATCAAACCTTTATTCGTTGGTAGTTTGTGTGTACAAGAACGAGGTAATTACTTACTTTAGTAATTATCAAGAGATCGATAAACAAAACGGTAAGGGGTTTATCATTGATCTAATTGTACAAGAATCAAGGTTTATTTGAAGTGCATCGGGTATGTTTTCTATTTATGTTTTAGTTAATCTTTATACGTGTTATTACTTGATCCTAGCTTCCGCAATATGTGTACTTTGATTGTCAAACTCTAACAACGACTACTAGATATTAAAGAATGCCAGAACTTACACACTCTCTTGCATCGGATGAGATCCTTTACTTCCAAAGTTATCAATATCTTCTCAAGAACATCTGGAACAAGCTCGGCCATATGAAAGTTGAAACCCTAGCTGATTCGTTAAACCAGAATTTAACAATGCCTGTAAAACAAAAATTCTTTCTTGTAGATTTAAGGATAACAAAAGTTTGGAAACTACCCAACAAGTGTTCCAAGCCCAACTACAAGACAATAGTCCAAGCCCAAACACGAATGTTGTCTGTTGTTCCATTATATACTCCTATCATATTAGTATTTGCTAAACATTTATTATCAAGATACTTCAATAAGCAACTAGCAGTTTTAATTTATCTAAAAGCTCCAAATCAAAATGCTAATTGAAATAACATTTACTAGCAACTAGCGTTCGCACTTAATAATAACAACCATACAGCTATGTTACCAAACGCTTTATCAAAACAAACGGGCATTGCTGTCGACTAGTGCTTACTGCTCTTGCTAAGTGCTAGTGTTATTACTACAAATCAGAATGCTTTGGAATTGATATTTCTGTTAATATAAGTTTATCTATGTGCAAACTTTATACAAAGATATATTTTTTATTAAAATTAGCAAAATTGAATCTCGTAACTCATCATAAAACACACCTATAAATCTTTTCCTAAGATCATGTTTACCATTATACGGAGCGTATGACGTGATACTCTTTAATCATATGCTGATCTCTAATTCCTAGTGTTAAACAATATGAGACAAATTTCAAGTACAAGATATGATATTTCCGATCAATGTTTGGTACAAAGAGTCGATCTCTAGTGTACTACACATTTTAAAACATTGTTAACAGTATAATAGTTATATCAAAGTAACATAAATGATAAAGATCCGTTGAACATAAATGACTGAAATCCATCAAAACAAAAGTCATGTGTAACCATCAAGATAGATAATCATGGATCTTTAAAGCAGGGTCTTATTATAGGAAAAGCAAGGCTTCATGCATTCTAAAGTCATCTTGGCTTCAACATCATCATCAAACTCTGGCACTCGCTGAGGTAACCGAAGGATCTCCCTTGATCAACTGAAAAAACATATCAGTAGTGAGTAAAATAGGTACAACTGAGAGACAATTAACATATTTTAAACGAAAGGCAAATATATGACCACAATCGGCAGAAAATCAGAACATCATATGGACTGATGAGATATAAATTGAGCTTCATTGTCACATGTTTGACTAGGATTATATTGAACTTCGGTATAGTGAAAATTATTATGTATGTCTTGTCAAAGAACTTTTTAACTATATATGAAAATAGTTGTTCAAGAACTTTCACATTTATGATCAAGTAATAATCTGTAAGGATAAAGCATGAACCATAAACATTGGTTTATGTTTATCGTCTAGTTATACTATGTGTTAAAAGAAAGGATCATATAAATAACAGCAGAACTTGAACCCACCTTATTGTTCGTGTTGCTATTATGAGCATCATTCTTTCTCTTTTGCCTTCCAGTAAAATCGGGAGATACAAGGCTTTGTACAAATATAGGGAAACCAATAAAACGACATACAGCCTACATTTGATGTTCTCATCAATCATACACGTGTGTGGAACGTAATTCTTGAGGTTTTTCAAGTAGTGTTCACCATCATTATGCTTGCAGGCATGCCTTGACTGAAACATTGTCCAAGAGTGTTGCACATTGTAGTTTTTCATTACCCAAATGCGAGAGTGAGGATAGAAACATAAATATATGCATAAACATTCATCGATAATCCCCAGATAGCATAAACATAAATATATGTTTAACTTTTTATCACCGTCACAATTGTATTACTAATTTTTATTCATTCATAAAACATAAGTTGAGCGCAAATACGAATATTGTTGCATCATCCTTAAATATACAGCAAACTATTTACCTTCCTAAGAGGACACGGTATGGTTGCGTTATAGTAAAAAATCCAGCCCTATATATGACTTGGCGCCAGTACACGCTACTCTGTGCCATAGGGTATTGCGCCAACTCACATATTTTAACTTAGCCAAAAATGCATATTTTCAAGCAGTCTATTACACAAATTAAATCAAGGTCGCCATTAAAATGGCATATGACAACTGCCAACCCCGACAAGCCTTGGTCATGATACTTCCAAAGACCAAAAGCAACGAGTCTTTAGCGTGATGAAATATATCATAACAGAAGTCACAAGTAAACCATCAAGAAATAAATAACTATGGATCTCTAAAGAAGGCTAATTAAATAACGACTAAAGCTCATACAGTTTGATGCCATCTTTGGCATGAATCACTCCAACATCATTATCAAACTCTGGTACACGGTAAGGTAACCGGAGGATCTCTCTTAGTCAACTGAAAAATCAAAACGAGTAATCAGCAAAAATAGTTACAGTTAAAAGACGCAACAAAATGTGAACAGAAGCCAAATGTATGATTATAACAAGTTTTTCGGGTGCCCTCGCGTTGCGCCAGGATGATTTTCGTAAGTGTTAATATTCACTTTGGGTATAATAATAAATAATGATATGGTTTTAATTACCACACAAGAATACAAAGTACAAAACTGGAAAGGATAAATTTTGATAAGTAAAATTTTTGTTAATTAATATTAGTGAAAAAAAAAATTATGTTTACATAAGTTTAAATAAAAAATAAAGATTAGAGAAAGTTAAAGGGCTAATTAATTGTAAACTACTGTTCAATCAATTAAGCTTCAATGTCACAAGTTCAACAAGGATTATATCGCCCTCAAGATCAACGAATAATACTTTGTAATCAGAAGAATATTATTATTAAGTAGGATGGAAAAATGCGGAATACCACCAAGAGTTGAACTTTAATATGTTGCAATCTTGATGACAGTAAGTCAGTAAGTAGAAACTTGAGTAATATTATGTAGATCAGTATGCTTTGTTATATAAAAGAACATTTTAAACATGCCGCATGCATAGCGAGAACGCACCTTATATTTCTTCTTGCTATTATGATCTTCATTCTTACGCTTTCTTTCATAAACATGGGGAGATACAAGGCTTTGCACAAATATAGGGGAATGAAAGTTTCTCCAATTTTGTGTAATTCTGAAGTCATTATCACAGAAACTTGTGTGTGGAATGTAATCCTTGAGGTAGTGTGCACCATCATTATTTTTCCGGGTTAAGAATACCCAAGACTGTGGTACATTGTAGTTTTTCATCATCCAAATGTTAGTTTTATGATCCATAAGATTAATGTATATTATGCATAGACATTCATCAATATTTCCAAGATAGTAACAGCTTCTTGCTGTGTATCTTGTGTAATTGGGGTGGGGGATTTCCTTAAATACCTCTTTGGATAAATCAAAAGATACAATCACTGACTTGTTATTTTGGTCCTTCATAAACCAGTGAAGAGCCCCATTGCATAACGCACCTGCACTGCGTATGTTATGCATCTCACATGTATACTTCTGCTTTCCAAGAACTTTCCATACGTTTGATTTTAAACTTAACACTTGAAAACATGTTTGATTGTTACCATTCACGTACACTAATACAACCTTATAATCATCAGTGGAAGAATCATAACCAAAACCCCAACATAAAATTTTTCTTCTATTATCATCAAATTGGGGCCTTTGCACTTTTTTCACCTCTCTAGTAGAGGGATTAGCTACAAAAAAATCATTGGAATTATTGATGCATACAAGGCCATTAGATGAACCAAGAAGATCAGAATAGCTGTAGCTATCGTACGGGTTAGCTGTATCGCAAGTAGTCATGGACATAAAGATCCTTCTCTGTCCAAATTCAGTATTGTCACGATCACTGTTGTAACTACGGTTCATATGAGCAGTAACGAAACCACTACTAGAGATTAAAGAATGCCAGAACTTACACACGCTCTTGCATCGGATGAGATCCTTTACACCCAATGTTATCAATATCTTCTCAAGAACATCAGGAACAAGCTCAGCCATATGAAAGTTAAAACCCTAGCAGACTCGTTAAACCATATAACAATGCCTGTAGAACAAAAATTCTTTCTTGTAGATTTAAGGATAACAAAATTTTGGAAACTACCCAACAAGTGTTCCAAGCCCAACTACAAGAACAATAGTCCAAGCCCAAACACGAATGTTGTCAGTTGTCCCATTATATATCCTTCTTAAATATATTGATCTTATTACGGTGGCGGCGGACACAAACATCTGTTATAGGATATATGCACTTTCATTGTCAAGTTTTTAATTACGGTGTGCAATGTTAAAGAGGATATCCACATACCGTCTGACTTAGATATGTCCGTGGCCTGCCTGTGTTTTATTATCACACCTTCTGTAAGCACACCTCTTAAACAAAGAAATCCCATGCGAGTATATAAATGAGCAACTATATATCTTATATTTCCTAAAAGAGCACATGTGTACATCAATAAAAAAAATAAGCATTCAGATCGGCTACGTAGGTAATACCAAAGATCTTACACTTTATGACTCGTCACTTTTCAAGAAGTGATTCCGAACCGCAACTGTGCCCCAACAACAATAGTCGTCAAAAATAAAAATAAAAGTCGAACCGGTCCCAGCAACGTTAGCAATCGAAAGAGCGTATTAAGGGTATGTTTGGCAGCGAGCATTTTGAAGCAAGTAGCAACTAATGTTTAGCGTTTTGTACATAATGCTTGTTTGGCAACAAGCAACTAGCAGTCCTAATTTTTTTAAACACTCCAAATCAAAATGCTACTTTAAGTAACATTTACTAGCAATTAGTGTTTGCACTTAATAATTACAACCATACGCTTTATCAAAACAAACAGTTTTTGCTTTCTACTAGTGCTTAATGCTAAGTGCTAGTGTTATTTTCGCCAAACATACCCTAAATATGGAATCCAATTCATAGTAGCTGACATTCCTCACATTTGTGACTTGTACACTAAATGATTCGATCATGATAGTAATAACTATACATCAAACTACTATACCTTTCATTACTACAAATCAGAATGCTTTGGAATTGATATTGCTGTTAGTTTAAGTTTATGTTAGTTTAAGTTTATCTGTGTACAAACTTTTTATAAAGATATATAATTTTAATTAAAATTAGCAAAAATAAATCTTTTAACTCGGCATAAAACACACCTATAAATCTTTCCAGTGATCTAGTTACCATTATACGGGGTCGTATGACGTGATACTCTTTAATCATATGCTGATCTCTAATTCCTAGTGTTAAACAATATGAGCCAAATTTCAAGTTCAAGACATGATATTTCCGATCAATGTTTGGTACAAAGAGTCGATCTCCAGTGTAACTACAGTCTACACATTTTAAAATATTGTTAACAGTATAATAGTTGGATCAAAGTAACATAAATGATAAAGATCCGTTTAACATAAATGACTGAAATCGATCAACAAAAGTCAAGTGTAACCATCAAGACATAAATAATCATGGCTCTTTAAACCAGGGTCTTATTATAGAAAAAGCAAGGCTTCATGCATTCTAAAGTCATCTTCGCTTTAACATCATCATCAAACTCTGGCACTCGTTGAGGTAACCGAAGGATCTCCCTTGATCAACTGAAAAATCATATCAATAGTGAGTAAACTGTACAACTGAAAGACAACATATTTTGAACGAAGGAAAACATATGTCCACAATCGGCAGAAGATCAGAACATCATATGGACTAATGAGATATCAATCAAGCTTCAATATCACTCGTTTGACTTCGATTATATTGAACTTCAGTAGAGTGAAAATTATTACGCATGTCTTGTCAAAGAGCTTTTTTACTACATATGAAAATAGTTGTTTAAGAACTCTCACATTCATGATCAAGCAATAATCTGTAAGGATAAAGCATGAACCATAAACATTGGTCTGTGTTTATCGTCTAGTTATACTATGTGTTGAAAGAAAGGATCATAAAATAACAGCAGAACTTGAACCCACCTTATACTTGGTGTTGCTATAATGCTATTGTGAGCATCATTCTTTCTCTTTTGTCTTCCAGTAAAATGGGGAGATACAAGACTTTGTACAAATATGGGGTAACCAATAAAATCGACATCCAGTCTACATTTGATGTTCTCATCAAACATACACGTGTGTGGAACGTAATCCTTGAGGTTTATCAAGTAGTGTTCAACATCATTATGCTTGCGGGCATGCCTTGACGGAAACATTGTCCAGGAGTGTATATTGTACTTTTTCATTACCCAAATGGGAGAGTGAAGATCGAAAATATAATATATGCATAAACATTCATCGATAATCCCCAGATTGCTATCTTTAGTGGCTTCATAACTTGGGTCATTGGGTAGAGGGATTTCTGTTATTTCATCTGTAATACTTTCTTGCTATTTCGATCCTTCGTTAACCAGTGAAGAGCCCCATTGCATAACTTACCAATGCCGATGACACATTTATGATCTAGCTTTCCAATATCTTTCCAAACATTTGATTTTAAAGTTAGCACTTGAAAACATATTTGATTGTTAACTATCATGTATCCGACTACAACCATGTAATCATCGGCTGAAGAATCATAACCAAAACCCCAACACAAGTCTGGTATCATCGTTAAAGTATCAAATGGTAGCGACCATTTTTGTATTTTTTTTCACTTCTCTAGTAGAGGGATTGGCTACAATAATTTCACTTGCGGTAACCTTAACGCATACGAGGCCATTAGCAGAACCAAGAAGACTATAGCCAGTGCATGACATAAGGATCCTTCTATGTCCAAATTCATAATTCATACGATCATTGTTGTAACCATGGTTCATATGAGCAGTAACGAAACGACTACTAGAGATTAAAGAATGCCAGAATTTACACACGCTCTTGCATCGGATGAGATCCTTCACATCCAATGTTATCAATATCTTCTCAAGAACATCAAGAACAAGCTCCGCCATTTAAAAGTTGAAACCCTAAGAGCCGGCTTCAAAACCAGAATAAAATAATACAGATTTTCACAATAATACATTAAATACTCAATCTTATATATAATATAAACTTAGGTTGTCTTATAAATGCAAAATACCCCTAATAAATGTTTCAAGAGTTGATTATTCCAAATATGCCCTTCAAGTGTGATTTCAACAAATGTAGTTTGTACGGTACAATATGTTTTGCATGAGAAATCGTGCACAAAAGTTTGTATGGTACAACATGTTTCAAGCATCTCTAAACCTCAAAGAATACAAACCAAAAGTATCATAAATGCATAAATTAAACACACCAATTAGTGGTTAGTCTTTTTACCTTCCCGTCCATGAGTTACAAATATTCTATCAACTATATAATGTGTCAAAAACCACACACAACAAACCACAACTTCCTTCACACCGCGTGCACATTAGGCTACAACTTATAAGGGTGGTAAAGTAAGCATCATATCGTCTTACTTATTAATCATATTGATTTATATTATTTTATGTAAATTTCACGTGTGTTTTGTGTGTGTAACAATGTAGGACATAAAGATTGTGCTTAGGAGGTTTGGTAGTAACATCATCTTCTCTAATGGTTTAAGAGATTCTACACATCGTTGTCTTATCAATTAAGTGGAACATGCACGGACATTTTTACTTTGATTAACTGTATTTAAGTTACTAACGATCAAATATATCTAATTGTTTTTTGTAGCATGTCAAGAAGCATTAAAGAAAGAGATCGAGAAGTTACAAAAATTGTATCAACAACAAAACATGCAAAAGGCCAATGAACAACAACGACAAAGAAAACAACAAGAAGAAGAAGAACAACGTCACGACCACTGGTGGGATAAATACTTAGCATTCATATTAATAGTACGTTACAAATTAGACATGCAATATTTTACTTCATGTAATACCGATGAACGGGCTAATACTATTGATTCGTTAGCAAGTAAGTTTATTAAAAATAATGTGACGAGCATTCAATTTTTAGTCAATAATTATTACTACACTTTGTTGCTGCATTTTAGTATTTTTGCTCTTAATGTAGTTTTTTGTCTTGCGGTGTGTTAATGCCATTTTCTTAATTAAACGTCGTGGAATATTGCGTGACTTGATATTTGATATAATTGTGAAAATTATGTCGATGTTACATATTGAAAATGGTAGTATATAATAAAAATATAATAAAATTATCTTCACACTATCATCCTAACAATGAGAATCTTCTAAATCAAAGAAGTTTATAAAGGAGAAGAAAATTGTATTTCAAATGTTATCCTACACCTATCACGAGGTAAGCATTATTCATTTGAGTTTGAGATCATGTGATTCATGTCGTCATACTGTAAATACTTAGAGTGAGTTACTAATGAATGCTCCAAATTCGATATTATAGTTTATGGAAAAATGTTGTAATAATGCATTAATTAAAAATAATAATTTATGTAACTTACTCATATTAAATATTACATATGAAAAGGCTCATTTAAATATAACATTTTGCAAAAAACCTCTTCACATTAAAGAAAGAGATGGAGAAGTCACAAAAATTGTTTCAAGAACAAAACATGCAAAATGCTAATGAACAACAACGACAAAGAGAACAACAACAAGAACAACGCCACGGCCACCGGTGTCAATATAGATGAATACTTAGCATTCATATTAATAGTACGTTACATATTCAACATGCAATATTTTACTATACGAATTATAATTTATTATATGAATTATAATTTATACTCTAGAATATACTAATTACTTTCATGTTTTATGTTTTTATAGTTTTGTTAAAAAGGAAATTTGTTTTATAGTTCTCTTTTAATAAAGTAATTTATTGAACAACGAACTCCGTCTTTCATAAAAAATGAGAGTTTTAAAAATGGACCAAAAATTAGTCCCGAACAGTAAGAAAAAACAATTAGATCCAACCTGTGTGCATCGCATGGGTCCTGAGGCAGTTCAAACCTGTGTGAATCGCACGGGGATGAATATAAAAGGTCTCCAACATTAATGTCATCGCTTCATATTTAAAACAATTTATGTAACTTATACATATTAAAAAATTACATGTGAAGAGACTCTTTTCAATATAACTTCTTGAAAAAAAAATCTCTTCACATATACTCTTTTAATGTCAATAAATTATTTTAAATGTGTGTCATGCCTAGAAATGTGATACCATCACAACTTAGATATATAATGACGAAAATAATTGCCGAAGATTACGCTATAAAAACAAATACAGCCCATGTGCAACTCAATAAAGTATTTTAAATACGTATAAAGCTTAGCAAATGTGTGACACCATGAAAATTTAAATCTAAAATGACAAAAATAAATGCCGAATATTACGCTATAAAAACTTCTATACAGCCCATGTGCATCGCATGTATTTTAAATCTATGAAAACTTCTATACAACCCATGTGCATCGCACGGGAATTGTTGACTATCATAAGAAATAGTTATAACTTAGCCCGATGTAATAATATTAGTTAGTTCAACGATATAGTCAATACCAAAATAAATAGACAAAAAATATTACGTAAAAAAATACATCTTAAAAGATTACATGTCAATAAACTATTTTAAATATGTATCATGCTTACAAAATGTATCCTACCATGAAAACTTATATATATAATGACAAAAATACGTCCTGAGTATAAAATGACAAAAATAAATGACGGATATTAGACTTTGAAAACTTCTATACATCCCATGTGTATCGCACGGGCTTTCATGACTATTCATATTTGCAAGTGTATTCAAATAATGAAATGACATGATCCCGCAATGAATACATGATGAAAATTAGTGAACATTACATTATGAACACTTAGATACAGCCCGTGTGCAACGCACGGGTCTGGTTGCCTAGTATATAATATATTTACGTAAAATATTCCATCATATCTTTACATTTAATTTTGTAAATATAAAAGAAGTATAACAGGTGTAAAATAAGAAATTCAAAAATTCTATATATGACAGAAAATATCCTTTAATTTTTAGTTTGGACCATATTTGATAAATTTGACTTAGGATCAAATTAGAAGAAACCTGATAAGAAATAATTATAACTTCATATTAGAGATGCATCGATTTGACTTAGATGCATCATTAATCTTTTAGATGGATCATAATATATTTTTTAACAAAAAATTATATGTATATACATATATTAGATGCATTTCTTCAAGTTAGAAGAATCTTATGTATTTTTCGTTCTCTGCGGGTCAAATTTGTTGTTAGTACTACTTTGCATCTTTTTCACTTCAAAATCACTTTCGAAGCTAATTGGGATGCATATAAATGAGTAGAGATGCATCTAATTCAAGTCGTTGCATCTCAAATATGTGATTATGGTTATTTCTCATTCTTCTCATTTCAAGTTTTCTTCTCACTGGATCCTTACCCTGATAAATTTTTACTAATCAACGGAAGGTTATAAATAACGTGAGGCGTGACATGGCGTCATGGCCAAGCCTCAAGCCATAGCGTGAGGCGTGACGTTTTTAAGGCGTGAATAAAGGCGAAAAAAATTATTTATAAATTTATAGATTTATATACATAAGCAATAAAGTATGTAATCTTCTTCAAATACTAGTAAATCCCTAAATGCAAAATACCAGTAAATCCCAAATACCATGCCCAAATTCCAGTTATTAGTAAATCCTCTAGACGCCTAAAAAAAGTGCCACGCCATACCCCTTATTGCACATCATCTCATGCCAAGCCTTAAGACGACGTCTTTGTCTATTGCGTGGCGTGGAGGTGACGCCTCGCGCCTTTGCGGCGGCAAGGCGCGCCTTTTAGAACCATGAATCAACGTGTGTTTGAATTCAGTGGTTGAGCTACACACATATAGACAGATAGGCAAAAGATCAATATAGAACTCATATTTGTCATAGAACTAATGAACCAATCCTAGGCATTCATTTAAAAAAAAAAAAAAAAAAAAAAAAAAAAAAAAAAAAAAAAAGAAAAAGAAAAAAAAAAACTTTCACTTTAAAAAAAATAATAAATATCTCGCAAACCGTTAATCGTTACGCGAAAAAAATCATACCATCGCGACGAGAATTAAATTATCTTTCTATAGATATGCATTGTTATATACTTTCGACGAACTTTTTTTTTCAAAATTTTCGCCAAGAAAAATCACAAGTGATTTGTAAAAATCACATGTGATTCGTTAAAATCAAATTATATGTGATTTTTACTAATCACATGTGATTTGTAAAAATCACATGTTGTGACAACTGGCAAATTAGGGAGTTATTTTGAAAACCCGCATTACATTAAAGTTCGTTTGTAAATTTATATTTGGAATTTTATTCGTAACGAACTTATAAAAACCAATATTTTGGTTGATTATATCTAAAATTTTTATGGAATCGAGTTTGGTTATCGATGTGATGAGATTTAATTTGAAATTCTCATTTGGCACTACGTTGACTCCGGCACTAGGATAACCTAACAAGTTGAAAATTTCGAATAACGGTCGCGTCTATATATAAGACGGGCGTATTTATAACTCAATTTCGTGGAAAAACTATTTTAAAGAGGATGACGTATATATAAACGCGTGTTGAGGAATTTTGAAAATGAGTTTGAGCTCGGGAGGAGCGTGTCGGGCTACTTTGAAAGGTTTACGAAAATGGTCCTTGTGTTATTGACTAGCCACCCCCTCCCATTAATAATAATAATTATTTTTTTTTGTTTTGTTAAATACTAAATCGTCCTTGTGGTCTCTCCTGGAAAACATACAAGCAAACACAACCTCACCAAAAATTTCACTCTCTCTCTCCCCTCTAAATACCCTAGCCGCCGCCCCTATTTCCGGCTGCCACCACCACACCGCCACCTCCACGACCAAACTACCACCACCACATTAACCATCTCGTTGAGATCTATCCGTTGGTATAACCCACGCGCCGTATAAAGACCTCTAACACCACGAAATCACCACCACCGCCATCTAAACACCACCTTTTCGTCTTTTTCATGTTGGGTTTTTGAAGAAATATATTTTTAGAGTTGTTTTGAAGGTGAGTGGCCATGATTTCCACATCGTGTGTCTCGAAGTGATATTGGATCCGTGTCCTCATGGATTATTTTCAATGGGTTCTATAAAATTATTATGGGAAATAATGTTTTGATAAAGAAAGGAGTTTGGTATCCGGGTTTGGTGTCTACCTTTTGAGGTCGAAGTGAAACCGAGAGCTATGGCTCTCGGCTTGATGATTATCTTGAGCCCATGTGGTTTTCTTGGTGGTTTTAGTCTCGTGGTCATTTTAGCGAGAGTAGTAGTTTACTTGGAATATGGTCCGTTTGGCTCGATATGTCTCGGATTGGAATAAGCCGTGACCCAAGGGGGTCCATTTGGTTGGTTTTGAGGCTCGATGTGAGCTAGCCGAGACCCACTAAGGGTCTCTTGGTTTGGTTTTGGTTCGACAGTGGTGAGCCAAGACCCACAAGGGTTTGGCAACAACCATTGGTTGATAATCTTGACTTTTTTTTTATTATTGTTGCTGCTCTTGTTGTTACTGTTGTTTATTATTGTGGTTTGTTTGGTGTCGAGGATGAATAGAAGAGCCGAGACTCTCATGGTCTCGGCAATGGAATTACTATTTTGTGGTGTTGTTGACGAAAAGTGGTAATGGAGACCGATTGTGAGACGGTCAAATTAGATGACGGAGATAGGTTAGTCGGGTGCCGTAGTCGGACCCTGTTGTTGTAGCACGTGATCTGGGTATTGTTTGGACGGAGATGGGTTACTTGATTTTGACTTGGTTATATTTTTACTTTGGACTTGGACAAATGAGCCGAGAGTGATGACTCGTACATGTGGCCATTTCGTATGACTCAATAATTATTTATAATTAAACACAACTAATAAAACTCGTAATAATATTATTAATAATATAAACGTTTATATAAATATATAAACGTGAAAACGTATATATATTTATACAAGTGCGTATATTAATAATAAAACGATCACGAGTAATATTATAATAATAACGCGACTATAAATATTATGCTATGAAAGTAGCGTAATAATATTGCGAGCGCTATTATAATTAAACGACTATAATTAACGACGAAATCTTTAACGTTGAATAAATACTAAATCAAATAATATCTTTTTAATAAACGAGGAAAACTATCGAGTTATACGGGATCGTGGTCACTTGAGTCCAAGTGGTTTATTAATTGTGACGTTCGTGTTGTCACGAACTACTAGAATATTGAACAACAGCGATGCAAATTAGCGACCAAATTAATCCGTCATAGAAAAATGGTTCACAGTGACGGATTTGCGACAGATTAACTACAAAATTTACTTTGATAAAATTTGATACTTCCCTCTAAATATTTTTGTTTGTCCCGCCCAAGTATTTCACCAAAAAATTCATTCTCCCTCCATTTCCATTATCCCTCCATTTGGTATTCCTCATTGTTCACTTTATTCACCTACACTTATACTTTGATCTCATTTTATATTTACCCCATCTAGTATCCATCACCAACCACAAACCATTCAAATTAAACTATGGATCCTCATCCTCCCAAGTCACGGACCAGGATTCCAAGTCATTCACCACCAATTTCAAGTCCACTAGTACACAAATCAGGTATTTTAATGTTTTATATCGTCAATTCCATAACTAATTTGAGGTGTACATGGGTCAATTTCTTGTTTTGGTTATTTTCGAATTTAGGGTTTATGTGAACCCAAATCTGTATTAACCTTATAAAATTTGATCTGCTACAACTGATGCTTGTTACATGTATATTTCGTGTATTAATTTCTCTTTCCATGCTTAATTCGGAATATTACGTGTGTTTGTTATAGGACTTGTGATAAATTATTTGGTTATGATAAAAAAGTAAATAGTTTGCAAAGTTCTAGAAAATGGCCTTGTAACCAAAAGGGAAAATGGTGAAACTTGATTTGGGGCTGTTTGCATCACTTAAGGGCTGCTATGTCACTTAAGGTTGGGAATTTGGAGCTTTTGAGAATGGTTGTGCTTGGTTCAAAGGTTGAATAGTTCTTATTATTATATAAATTTATGATTGTTAATTAGTTTAGGGACTGCTATAGTCAATTACGAGCTCTTTTATGTGTATCTATTTATGCTTTTTATAATTCAATTAAAAGTTGTGCTATATGCATGTCATGGTTGAACTTGATTTAGTCAGTTAAGGGTACATGTTAATAGTTTTTGTTTATAAGTGCAGTTTTTTTTCTTTCTTGAATATATTCATAAAGTTTAAATGATGTATTTCTGATTGCTAACTATTTTCCCATTATACTATAGCCAACATGCGTACTTTGGATGAGAAAAGTACTAGTGGCTCTAAAAAAGGCCTGTCTGTAAGTGTATGTAGCAATAGTTCAACAGGAGGATGTAGCATTAGTTCACTAGTTCGGGGTGCTGATGTACAAGATGATAGGCTACTAGATTCAGACATATGGTCCTTCCTACAGTGGGTGGTGATTTGGGTTATTGATACTGAGTATGTGTACACACTTATGCATTGTAATATCAAAAGAATTATGAATTTTATACTAAATTGTTTCCATTCTGTTGGTTTGTTGACAATCCAGGTTTCACTCCTTCCATATCCTCTATGTTGAAGAACTCATTTCATGGTCCTTGGAATACTTGGACGGATGGTTGATCAACATTCCAGCGATGTATTGTGGACTCGTTTCCAGGTTTTAATTTACTACATCGAATAACTTAAAATAATAAATGAATTAGAAATGCTTAAGTGTAAATGATATTAACTTGAAAAGTGTTACATGGGCAAAATGTTTATCGATGGGACCCTTGCAACAATGAAGAGGTTCATGGTGTGTGGCATGGATGGGTAAGAAATAATTTTCGCTACTTCATGAGTGATGTTCGTAAGTATGCCAAGATAGAGTATACGAAGGTCAAAGGGGAAGCTTTTGATGGAGAAAATTACTCTGTCCTTGCACCGTATGGCCTAGCCTGGATAACGTAAAAGATTTTGTAAGTGCTTTTCCTATTCCTTCTATGTCGTAGGGTTAAAACCAAAAAGTATTTGTTGTTTTCTCGATGTTTTCTCACGTTTTTGATAAAACCCTCTCGTAACAAAACGAAAGATTTTGTCAATAAATACAAGTACGTCTTGTTCATTAACATAATCATTGGAAGGGTTTGATTAAAATATTAACGGACCTCAATGGTGAGAGAAATCAAGAAAGGCGTCACAAATGAGGAACACGAAATGGATGGATCAGTAGCTAGGGATGAGCGCAGTACCATTTTGGTACCGTACTGGCACCGTTTTTGGTTTACCGTAGTTTTTCCAACTTAAATTCAAAGTTTCGTTCTCGGAACCGTATCTTAAACCGGTACCGGTTCCGGTACAATGGTACTAAAACGGGTAGAGAACCATCTAACCTTTAAAATAATTATTATGTCATCGAATGGTCTAACCTTTATTCGTAGTGCAAAGACGATTAATTTGGCCATATAACCTGTGTTCGATTATAAAGTACAACATAAAATGAAATAAAAGTAAATACATGTTTTCCAACATCTATTGTTTATTTCATGTTACTGATCATTCATTATTTTATTTGATTGCTCTAGTTGAGGTATAAAAGTGTTGCTAGTTGACGTATAAAGACTATATACAATAAAAACACAAAAATTTAATAAATAATGGACCATAATTCTAGTTGAGGTATGCATTGTCAAGGCCTCTTTTTTGAATCAGCTGAAACTGTTCCATGTATGATTAAGCCAACTATCCCATTTTTATGTATAGCATTATACTAGCCAACTTTCCATTGTGATATCTTGTCTTATATATGAGTTTGAACTATCAGTTTACTTGTTACAGTACAGCATAGATATAGATCTGTATTTTACCATTAAGATTATCCGGAACCCGCGCAAGAGGTTTTTTCCCTGAGTTTACCTATTTACAGATATCTTTACAGCCCGCAAAACCAACAGCTTATCATAAATATTAAAGAAAATTTGTGATTGTGGGAGTGTTTTGAAGTATGTTACATATGGTTAGTTGTTACAGGAGTCAAGAGGTTTTGGGAGGCTTTATTTTTTGTACTTTTTTTTGTTTAAACGTTCCAATATGAAAAATAAAATTTTCTTGTTTATGGTATTTCTTATCAACTCCTAAATATGATATTTGCTGCATGAAAAGGAAACAGGTGGCCTGGTTAGTTTTCAAGTTCTTTTGAAGATAGACATTCACAAAAGTGTGTACATTAACCTGAAGGCGTAAAAGCTAGGGGTGTGTCTCTTTATCTTATTGGAATTAAATGCAATGTTTTGATTAGTTCTTATTGCTAGGCTGTTGTTGGTTACCTTTACTGTTGTTTGGTTATTTGATTTGTTTGATTACGCTGTTTGGTTGTTCATATGGCTGCTGTTTGGTTGTCTTAGTTAGGTTGTTTTCATATCATTGTAAATAATTCTTATATATTTATCTGCAATAGAATGCATACAAGGATAATTTTTTTTGGGAAAGCATGGCCCGAATAAGACTAATCATCCGGCAGGTGATATGGATCTTTGGAATGAGTGTACCGGAGGGAAAATAAAGGGGAGAACATTTGGTACTAGTTCGTTATCCTCGGATTCCCATTACGTGGTGACAGGTATGCCTTCCACTCGATCATCCTGCAATCCTCATCCTCATTGTCAGGGTTCAACATCCATGAGTGAGGTTTGTAACCTTTAATAGTTGTTAAAGTAAACAAGTTGGTTTAGGCAGAAAACAAGTCATATTGAGTAAATGGGTTGGTTTAGCTTGCTTGTATGTTTATGATATTTAATTTTTAAAATGCAGCTAATTCCGTTGGAAGTAAAGATGGAGCTACAAAAACAAGAGCATTTTACTTGTGAAAGCGCTCAACGGAAGGAATTCGAGGATTGTGAAGCAGTAATAAATAACAACGAAAGGAGGATTAGAGTGAAAGGCAATATAACATTAGAGAGTTCCAAAAGATTATGCTTGGAAGATTTATCACATCCCCTTCTACCTAGTAAGCCTTAAGTCTTTGTACTAGGATATCAGATATTAACATTGTAGACATTTTGTTATCTTGAAGTTGTAATTCAAATGTTGGTTTGATATTTTACGAATTTTAGTATGAATTTGAATGAATGTATATGCAAATCTTGGATTATCATGTAAATTATTCTCCTATCTACACAACAATTTGTAACTAGTTATTTTGGTAAATGTGTCATTATATTTACTGTTCTGAATCACATTTAGCAACAGAAAGTTTGTTGCTAAGCTGTCACTTAATGGTCGAATCAAATTTAATTTAGGTAACTTTAAAAAGGCTCTAGTGAGGGGCTGGAGACTGAAAATCCATCACCGAAACTCTAAAACTTCTGTCACAAACTTGTTACAAAAAATTTGCGAGGCCCTTTTTTGAGATGGAATATATCCGTCACAATTCAATCGCTGAAGGGCTTTAGTGACAAAATAGCGATGCAAGCTTTCGTTGTTAATGCCTAATTTTCTAGTAGTGGAATATATGACGATTAATACATTCACTTTCGATAACTACGTAATTTATTTAATCGACGGGTTAAATAAGAGCTATTTAGTTATTTAAATTGAGTATATTAATGGGCATCGTATCCTACGACGCCCATAGGTTGTGGTATATGTACGGGAATAATAAGTTACTAAGTATCTCGTGAGATTGCCAAATTGACGAATTTGGTAAGCTTAACGGTATATTTAGTGAAGTTATTAAGCTTTGATATATACCCTATAGTACCTTATGTGCAATGTGTGACCTAGGATTCGGGTATAATCTTAGAATGGTATATTAAGTAAATAAATATGGGAGATTACCAAATCGACGGATTCGATAAGCTTCGATGATTTATTTAAATGATATATTGGGCTAATATTAGACCTATAGATTGTTTTATCATCCTTTTTGTCGTGACTTCTTGGTTTGAGTTGTGTCGACCCACCACCCATATGGATACCAAACGCAAACACACCAAACTAATACGAAATGGATTTTCGGAAATAAAACGGATTCTCGTCCGGGTTTGGGAATATATTGAAATTGAGGAAATGATTTCTGAACGAGTTGATATTGTTAGGTCATGCCGAGTCCGTAGTTTCCGTCTTTTGACTTATTATACGTCTTACCTCTACCGATTTCTTATTGCTGATTTCTGGACTTGAGGTGAGTCATAGCCCCACTTTTTACTCTTGAACTATGTTTTCAACGATTGGGGTGAGAAACGTGCAAATTATTTTACGTGGACTATTATCGCTTTTATATTCTTTCTAAAACTTGCTATGCGTATGGACTAGGATCTATTGTCAGCTTTAGTCACACATGTCATGTGTACTATTCAAGGTTGGCTTATTTGGTTATTTGCGGATTGTCAGCTTTAGTCGCATATATGTTGTGTGTACTATTCAAGGTTGGCTTATTTGGTTATTTGGAATTGTCAGCTTTAGTCACATATATGTTGTGTGTACTATTCAAGGTTGGCTTATTTGGTTATTTGGAATTGTCAGCTTTAGTCACATTTATGTTGTGTGTACTATTCAAGGTTGACTTATTTAGATACTATAGTGTGCACCTATAGGTTATTAATACTTCGGAGGTTATCCGAGTATTTATTGGTATTGCGGGGGTTACCCGAATATCTATGTTAGTACGGAGGGTATCCGTGTGTTATGTTGGAGCGGAGGGTATCCGCAGGCTTTTAGCGAATCCTTAGTCTAGCTAGCAAGCGTTTTGCGTATATGTCCACTATATTATTAGATGAATTTAAACCTATGATCTCACCAGCGAAAGCTGACTTTTAACACGTTTTCTCAGGAAATTAAGTGATGCTCTATGGATGCTTGGATTGGAGGCTTGGCAATGGCACCTGGTTTATGGATCTATTTTTCTAAACTCTGATATTAAGTTGTGGACCTACGTTTCTTTCTTTTGGGCCTGACTCTGAATGATGTTGGGATAAATGTAAACTTTAAAACCCCGTTTTGGTTGTGTTTTTATTATGTTTACTTTATCTCGTTCTATTATGTCTTGTGTTGGATACCAATCCCCGTAACACCCCGAAAGCTTGTTGGGTCTTCCGCTGTACCAAATTTTGGGGGTGTTACACATGTGTTTCGTAAGAATCATATGTGATTTGTAAAAATCAAATCATATGTGATTTTTAGGAATCATATGTGATTTTTCTGGGCGGAAATTTAAAAAAAAGTTCGTCGAAAAAAAAAGTTCGTCAAAAGTATATAACAATGCATATCTATAGAAAGATAAATTAATTCTCGTCACGATGATGTAGCTTGAAGATTTACCGTTTGCAAGATATGTTGTTTTAAAAAAAAGGTGAAAAATGATTTTTTATTAATCTAGATAAAAAAAATGGATGGCAATAATTGATTCATTGGTTCTATGTCAAATATGAGTTCTTTACTGATCTCACCTCCATTTGTGAGAGGACCAACACGTGTTATAGGAAGGCCAAATTTCAAAATATATATATTTACCATATGAAAATAATAAAATTATACTGAGTGACAAATTTATAAGGGGGTAACCATTCCTTGTCTTCTTGTAGCTCCGCCTTTGTTTGAATCTGAGCTTTAGATCAATACTCCGTATATATTTAGGTAATACGAGTTTTCTGAAGAAAAAAAAAAGGGAAAAAAATTCAGGTTATATCTTGAAAAATATCTATACTATGGATAAAAGACATAAAGTACCTAAATTCAGTGTATGTACTTCCTTTTTTGTTATTAAATGGTGATGTATAAGATAATCCATAAGAATGTACAAATCGGTGGTGTCTTAAGGGTAAAGTTATTAAAGTTTAGGGCTTTTAAGTTTTCAAATTTTTAGGACTTCAATTTTTATTTTTTATTTTTTATTTTTTTGGTAAAAGCTAAACTATATCAAAACTCATAGCAACATATAACAAGTTACATAAGCAACACATTTGAGATGATGGACATGCCCAATACATCCTTAAAGCTATATCAGTTGCACCAAGGAGAAACTATTGTCTTGACTACATTTCCATTCAAATTTATTTACAAACCATTGATCATTAGTGTGAAACTCCAACCTCGCACTAAATAACCAAGGAGTAAATTACATGAAGGCATCATCAATAGCAATATAAAACTCCAGTTTTCAATGGGTTCAGATCAGTTCGATGTTATTACAATCAATGTTGTAACTATGATTTATGTGAGCCTTAACTTACACACACTCTTGTATTGGATAAGATCCTTCACATCCAATGTAATCAACATCTTCTCATTTCTCAAGAACATCAGGAACAAGATTAGCCATTTAAAGTTGAAACCCTTATAGGGTCGTAAAACCATAATATAATTCTTTTACTACTAGAAAAATACCCGTACAAATTAACGGTGTATAGCGGCAAATAATTATACTTGTGAAATCGAGATCGGGAGTAGGATTGGGAGTGGGATAAAGCTGTTATATAAACAAACAAAAGTAGTGCACAATATGTGTTATATAAATGAACATGAACTAAAGCATTGAAACAACAAACTTATGACGATAAATGAAAGATCACAATGTACTAACCTCAACATCAACATCAACATCTTTTTTTATTATACATTTCCAGTAACTTAAGTATAAATTACCACAAGAGTAATAATATAAATTACCACAAGATGTAATAGGAAGTTTATGGTGTTTATCTATACACCTTATAATACAAAAATGGTCAATGTGGAATGTTGAGTTTTCAACATGGTCAATAAACCTTCTATTGATGGAAACTACAAACCAAATAGGCAACAAGTGAAAGTCCATACGTTTTTCACTACAGCAAAGGAAAGTACACCACGATACATCCTTTATACAGCTTTTATTATACAGCTTTTTTAAGCTTTAACCTGCTATTGAATAAACCTGTTATTGATGGAAACTGCCAACCACGATACAGCCTTTACACAGGTTTTATAAACTTTTATAATGGCGGGAAAATTCAAAACATAAACCCTACAATATTGCCTATATAAACAATCCCCAACATGTTCATTAGCATATTGAAAGATATCTTCAAACGTATTTCACTACAGCAAAGGGAAACAATGTTAGCGTCTTTGATCATTAACGTTTTTCTCATGATCATTAGCGTATTTCAAAGGAACGTAGATGATGATGTTGAGGTTAGTAATCTAATTCTTTTTATTCAGAACGTATATGATGACGATTAGCGTTTTTTTCATTTTTCTCATGTTCATTATCTTAAACTTTCCATGCTTGTTTGGTTGTTTTTATACCAACTTCATCCTCCTCCTATCCTTGCTCCACACCCGAGTCCCTTTTTCAATCCTAATTTGATAAATTGGAATTGGGATGATGTGATAGTCATATCAAGCGATGATGAAGATGATGAAGAAGAACCAATAGCATCATCAACCATTGCGAGTCAAGTTTTCGTGCCCGGTCGGAAAAGAGTTTATTGCTTGGTTGATGAAAGTGAGACCGATAAAGAATAGAATTGTGATTTAGGCCTTTTCTTAAAACAACTTGTTTTATACCGTTTACAAACTATGAATGAATTAGTGAATTACTCTTGCTTTGTTACTTATTAATGAGACATTCTTATTGGAATCAGTTGCCAAGTTTCTTCAATCTTTTAGTTTCTTTTATATTCCTAGGTTTCTTTCGACAACATGTGATTGCTTTTATGGCGATGGGTTTATGTAATTTTGAACAATTGGTCCTATGGTCTATTGATGTTTGGTTCTAATTGTTGTGTTAGTGGGTGAGTTTGGGTCTATTTTGTAATGTCTCACCCAGGTGTATGTATCTTCCAACATCTTTCTCAACTACCAAAAATTATGTTGAATTCATTTAACATACGTTCTGAATATCGACACAATCTATTTGTGGAATGTTGTTCCTATACTAATCACGATACAGCCTTTACATATCTTTCTCAAACACCATTTTAGCTGTCGTATGTTATTGCTGTGACTCATAAACTGAATATCGACACAATCTATTTGTGGAATGTTATTCCTATACTAATCCATAATATCGACCCAATCTTGACATTATAATAGAATAAATATCTATTTGTGGAACATATCTTTTGCTTGTAATAAAAGCCATAAGGACTGCTGATGAAAAATGTTTTCATTATAAATAGTAAACAATGTTTGTGAATGATTCATTAGAAAGGGTTTCAATCTAATACGAGTTGAAAATTCGTCATTAGGATTTTCATTATGAGTTCACATGAAGAAACTGTCACACAATCAAGATGTCAACATGCTTTGTCTTGAATTTGCAACACATTTAACGGTATATCAACTTTGTGAACTTGTTTAGTTTCATGTTTGCTTTACTAATTTTATTTCAATTCGAATGTTTGCTTTTCTGATTTTTATACTATGTGTTGTTTAATCATGGTACTGTTTTATAGACAAATTCGGAAAGAAACTTAGACTCTCATACTATTGATGTTCATGTTGATGTTGAACAAGTTGCCGGAGCTACAACGGCTCAAATGGATCGCATATGGGTGGACTTGGTTCGTAAAGAGATCAAGACATTGTTCGACATAGTCGATGCGGCAAAATATAGAATAGAAAGTGACACCAGTACTGTTGAAGATTTGATGAAGCTTCTACTACAAAAGATGAAGGATACTGCTACTTGGATTGAACAGCTTGAACCATTGTTTACCCAGTAACTTTGGTCATTTTTTCGACTATGTTTACGTTCTTTTCGAAAGACTTATGTTATTAAGATATGACTTTACGTTGTGATTTTTATTGCACTTTTCCCTATTTCATGCATGGTAATCAATTGAACTTTTCAAAAAACTTATGTTATCAATTGAACTTTTCCCTATTTCATGCATGGATTCTGTTAGTATACTATTGGTGTGGCTGCAAATCTGATTATTTCAATTTGGATGAAGGTTTTTGTCCTTAACTACTCCTTGAAATTGTCATGTTGGGAATGCATTTTAAGGTCGCTTGTGTTCCTTTGTGTTTAGGTTTTTATTTTTCTGTAGGTTCGCTTGTGTTCCTTTGTGCCCATTCTTTTTATTTTCTTGATAAAGATTTGGGTGCCTTTTTCTTGTAATTTTGTTCTTGGTTCCTTAATATATTCCTGGCTTTTTAAAAAATAAAAATAAAAGTATCGTGTAGTTGTCATTTAGTAAAATAGTTTCCTATTTCATGCATGGTTATCAAGTTTGTATTTAGTACATGTATGAAAACTTATATGTCATCTTTTAGTCAACTTAAATCTTAAAGATTTGCTCAACATAATAGGCTATTCCATGCAAGTGGATAATGTATACAATAGGATATGAATAGATATGCACAAAACATGTATTCTCATACAAGTAATATATCGAAACTAATTTCGTCAATTATTTGCTATTAACTAATTCATTTACTTTTGTCAAATATGTTCTCTATATATAATTAACACTCGCAAGCATAAAGACTACATAAGTTACCACATATACATAAAACAAGCAAGCATAATAATCGATAACGAAAATGAACTCAATGTGTCGATCATAATGAATCACGAAAATTAAATATTTTAAATAGTTTTGCACTCATGGACTAATGAATTTATCCGAAGAAAAAAAAACAAATGTTCGAAACACTTAAATAAAAGTCGACATAAGCCATATTGATGGTTTCAACTATATAAAGATCGAAATGACAACAAAGAGATATATAGAATAGTAGAGAGCCATTATCATTCATATAAGATGTAGATCGCCAAACCAAATCCCACGTCTGAAAGTATTCAAAAATATCTAAATGTATGCAATTACAAAAGCAGGTCGCCAAAGTAATGAAAAAAAAAAGGCAAGGTGTGGAAGCGGTTGATCGAACTATGCAAGATATTACCGGGGTCAAACTTCCATTCGGCGGCAAGATAATGGTTTTAAGAGGGGATTTTAGATAGGTTTTACCGGTCGTTAGACATGGAACACGAGCCCAGATTGTAGATTCGAGTCTACGGATGTCACCTCTTTGGTCCATAATTAAAAAAATGCGGTTAACCATAAACATGAGGGCACGGACAAACCCAAGGTTTTCAAACTTCCTATTACGAGTTGGTGACGGGGTTGAAGAAGTCATCGATGAAGACTATGTACGCATACATGATGATATGACTGTCCCTTACACTGAAGAGGCTGCATCAAAGGACGCATTAATCGATGAAGTGTTTCCTTCCTTCACCGCCAACGCTCATTCATCTACTGATATAGTTTCAAGAGCAATTTTATCCACTAAAAATGAGCATGTTGACAGCATTAATGATATGTTGATTGAAAGATTTCCTGGCAAAGAGAAGGTTTACTATAGTTTTGATGAAGCAGAAGACGACACCCAAAACTTCTATCCTTTGGAATTCTTAAACTCGCTCAACATGAGCGGGTTGCCCCCTCATTGCTTGCGTTTGAAAATAGGATGCCCGATTATTCTTTTAAGGAATCTCGATCCGGCAAATGGATTATGTAATGGCACGAGGTTGATATGTAAACGTTTTGACCCTAATGTCATAAATGTTGAGATAGCTATCGGGCAACACGCTGGAGTTAGAGTGCTCTTGCCAAGAATTCCTCTTGCTCCATCTGAAGAAGACATGTTCCCTTTCAAACTAAAGAGAACACAATTCCCTATTCGCCTTAGCTTTGCGATGACTATTAATAAAGCTCAAGGCCAAACAATTCCAAATGTGGGTGTATATTTTACCGACTCTGTTTTCTCGCATGGCCAGCTTTATGTGGCATTGTCCAGAGGGATATCCCGTAGAACAACAAAGGTATTGGTTAAACCGGTCAAAGAATTCCATCAAGCAGGAATCTACACCTCAAATGTCGTGTATCAAGAAGTTTTACGCGACGAGTAACGTGTGTTGTTAGTTTTTATCTCATAACTGATGTAATGTTTTACTTTCAGTTTCATTAAATGTTTTTATATGTTGTTTGATAGATGCTAAGAATTGTTTCTACACTTTAGTTATCGTGTTGTACAACCGTTTGCAATTACATTCTAATCGTTTCACGTTCCATTTTGAACGCTACAAAAAACACTCACCACAATATCACATATCGTTAATTATCTGCCGCTAGGAACCGTTGCTATGCACGGGTATGGGTATTCGCCTAGTATATTAGATATCAGAATAATTTTGTGGAAACAATTACATACAGTATAAAAAAAGAATCGCGTGTTTAAAAAATTAAAAATTGTGTGATTGAGAAAAAAAATCCATTCAAATATTAGTAAACCATGTTGCTGTGCTTAAATATTAAAAATTGTGTCTTAGTAAAAAGTTTTTAATTCCATTAAAAAGTTTTCATTCAAATTATAAACCATGTACCTTTTTTTTTTTAAGTTTACATTGTTTGTCTAAGTTGTTATTTTAGAAATTGCCATTGAAGATTAAAGTTTGAGAAGCATTCGGGGTATTAACAGAAAAATCACTTTATTCATTTTTAGACCTTTTTAAAATTTCAAGATAAAGTACAAACCAATGTTTTAAAAACCGGGTTCAAAATCGGCCCGGTTGAGTTACCGGGCATCGGGTCAACTTGATTTTCAATTTATTATTTTTTTTTACCGGATCAACTGGTTTGACCGCCGGTTCAACCCTGGTTTTTATTAAAAAGTTTGAAAAAACGAAACCCGGCGGGGTTTCGAGAACTGGGTTGACCCGGGTCACTCAAAACCCGGCGGGTCTAACCGATTAAACCGGTTTTAGAAACCCGGGTTTTTTTATCCATTTTTCTAGCCGAAAGCGGTTGAACCGGTTAACCTGACTTGTCGACCCGGGTTTCAAAATACTTGTACAAACACTTTATAAATAAGAGATAACGTAGTCAAAGATTTAAGGATATAAAAATGATTGTCATCTTGGAAAAACTTAAATGGAGCCCAACTACATGACACTAAAGCCCAACACCAAACACTTCAATTGCTAGTTTGCTACATTCGTTACTTCATGTTCATAGTTCATATAAGTATGCTTTGAAATTCAACTTATTATTACACCTTGTTTATGTACAAATCTCAAAGTCTCAAAACAAAGAAAGTATTTTCACATTAAACCAACAATGTATCTTAAAATTTTCATATATGTAAACACACACTATACATCTTTTTTCAAGCAAATCTGTGACTAAAAATCAAATCAGCCATTAAAATCGGCTACGTGGGCAAACCCGAAGATCATACACTATAAACTTTACGACTCGTCACCCTTTTCAACCCGAAGATCATACACTATAAACTTTACGACTCGTCACCCTTTTCAAGAAGTGATTCTGAGCCACAACTACTTCCCCAAGCTTTCTCCTTCCATATCCTCTCGACTTCATCAAAAGTCAACCCTTTAGTCTCGGGTATAAACACAAATACAAACCCAAACGCGCCCACAGCAATACCAGCCAAAATCATAAAAGTTGAACCGGTCCCAACAGCATCAGCAATCGAAAGAAAACTTTGAGCTACTATTAAATTTGATATCCAGTTCACAGTAGCTGACATTCCTGAACAGATACCTCTATATGATTCGGGATATATTTCTGAGTTAACGGTCCATGGAACCGGCCCCATACCCGGTGCAAAGAATGCAATGTAAAGGGTTAGTCCAAGAACAGCGAGCCAGCCCACGTTAGTGAAACCTGATGATTCAAGGAAGAATGAAACTGAAAGGAGGATCAAGGATAGGATGACACCGAATAAACTGCTTAGTGCTAACTTCCGGCGGCCGAAATGGTCGATGAGGTAGATTCCAACTACTGAACCGGCTGCGTTCATTAATGCTACTATGAGGGATAGGAGAAGGGCTAATTGGTTTGAACTGAAACCGGCCATTTGAACTATGGTTGGACTGTAGTACATTACAGTGTTGATCCCTGTGAATTGTTGAAATGCCTGCAAATTTACGAGTGTTTTTTAGAATTATAAAATGGAAATTTTATATACCGATCAATGCATTGGTACAATGGGTCGAGAAAAAGTTGAAAGTTGTCTAAAATGTATTTTAAGTAAACTAAACTACTATTGAAATAGGATGGCCGAACCACTAAACTTTCAACCCAACCCGTGACATCCCGTAACAATGTACCGGTACAGCCCTGTGATGCATACCTGAAGGCCGGCTCCAGCAAAAAATGCGAGTCTTATTTCTTTGATTCTGAAAACATCCAAGTAACTGATGGCAATCTTACGGTGTTTTTCTTCCTCCAAGGCATTGGAAAGCTGGTCAAGTTCCTCTTCTAACCGATATGGATCATAAATTTTTGACAACACAACAATGGCCTCGGATTTGCTCTTCTGCATAACATAACAGACACACCGTTACATATTGAAGAATAAAAAAGAGAGGAAGATGTAATTGTTTTTAATTATACCTTCATGTAAAGCCAACGTGGAGACTCGGGTAACAACAACATTAAGAAAAATTGAACAATAGCCGGGACCGCAGCTACTCCAAGCATCCAACGCCATGTCCCGGGAACCTGTTCAGGAGTATTTGAGGAATCAGAACAAAAAGCTTGATATTTATTCCTAACAAAATGTAAACCAAATCATAGGAAAAGGATATGCAGTGAAAAGTTATGAAGTCATGTTATAATCTCATATGATCAGATAAAAAATCAACCCATTTTAACCCACATTAGAAAAACTACCCGTTTTGACCGATTACTTTGGACCCATTTTTACAATTGTCTCATGGTAAACCAAGTATGATAAAGCAAAGAGAGTCTAACCTCAGTAAAAGCGAGGTTCACGAGATAAGAAAGAAACTGTCCACCAGTGATCATAAGCACATTGGTGCCTACAAGACCACCACGTATTTCAGATGGGGCTGCTTCTGCAATATACATTGGAGCAGTAACAGATGCTACACCAACACCCAACCCAACCAATAGCCGACCAAGTATAAGTATATATGGGTCCGGGGCACCAGCCATGACTAGGGAACCAATTGCAAAAACTACATCCGCAAGAAGAGTGGCTCTTTTACGCCCATATGCGTCATTTATCCACCCAGCAGCAGCAGCTCCTATCATTGCTCCCACTAAAGCCATGCTAACAATCGTCTCCTGTATATACAAGTATTAGAATTGTTACAAGTGTATTCAAAATATAACAAAGTTAATATGCAAAGAACGCCCGGCTACGAGTACAATTTTAAATGCCAGAAAGACATCGAAAAAGTATCTCCAAACACAACTTAAATCACATTTTCATTTTCAAAACACATCCAAACACCATCTAAATCATACTGGGTTAATACTTGACAAAAGGGTTTGTGGTCATTATATTAGCTTTGTACCTGTAAGAAACTACTTTTTTCGACTGCCTCAAAATCATCACGGATGTACAGAAGTGCACCAGATATGACCCCTGAAACAAACGCTTCACCATCAGAAATCGAGCATGATTCTTATTTAAGTATAACGATTTATCTATATGAGGGCAAATATTGGTGATTTAAATACGTCCGTGGACCAGGGGAGCATAGGACACCATGTTGACTCGACGGATAACATTTAAATGAATTAATACCGTGATAGAATACATTAGTAACCAGATAATTAACCAAATAAAGACCTCATTAATCATATTAACAGCCAACATAACACGAACCCAAACCATAACTCGTCCCCACTAAGGCACATAAAGTTTTTTTCCAAATTAGTTACAAATTTACAATTTTCCTTTCTAACTACAACTGTTTTATGTATTAACCTAATAACAAAATTCTTTTTTTCTTTGTTTTTTTGGGGGGCAATACTAAATTCTCTTCGACACCTTTATAAGTTAAAACTAAAAAGTACAATATGAAGCGAACGACCACATCTCTTAGCCCGCATGTATCCATTCATTCGCTAGTCCATTTAACCTCAAAGCAAAAAAAGTTAACACTTGTGTTCTCGCCAGATACGACAATAACATCAAAATCAATTATTACCATTCAAATCCACCACCAAAACTGACATTTCTTAACATTTACTAATGGTTGATTACCCACTTTGGGAAAAGGAATGCAAAGGAATGAGTGAGGTGGGTAATCAATACCTTACCCCCAATTTACTCTATAATGGTTGATTACCCACTTTGGGGTAATCAATCCCTTTGCACCCCTTTACCAAGCACCATATATTAAGAAATGTGGGCCCTTTCGAATACCTTACCCATTCCCCACCCCCCTTTAACCTCCCACCAAGCACCTCGTTAAGTAATTCAAAAACAATAAAAACAATCACGTTACATTTGTGACTACAAAACATGTCCCAATGTTACATACTTTCATTAATAACTTAACAACAAAAATACCATAGCATTAGCATACCATCCTATGTTTCTTATTATCCTACAAATAAAATAACATTAACCTCAAACATAACAATTCAATCCACCACAATCAGTGGTAGAGAATTTTAGACAAAAAAACTCTTTAGCGTGTAATAAACTGTCTAATTTTCCTATTGTGTGTACTCAACCTCCATGTGTTGCACGTCAGCATCACCTGCTAGTCTCGTCATTTAATACACACAATAGGAAGATTAACAAGTTCAGTTATCACACGCTATTCTTTAGCGTGTATCAAACTGTCTAATCTTCTTATTGTTGGCACGTCAACGTCACATCTGGTCATTTAATAAGGAAAAGGAAAAGTTTGATACACGCTACAAAAAGTGTCAAGGTAAATACATTTTCAGCTAATTATCCCACATCGATATTCACACAAAACAAGCCACACATATAAATAAGAATACAATACCTGTATCATAGCCAAAAAGAAGACCACCAATACCAGCAACAACAGTCAATCCCAAGACATAACCATTACTAAAATAAGTAATCTTCTTGTCCACGTCAGCATCTATATACCCCGAACTCCCCGGAAACGATTCAATCGTCATCAAATTTCACTCAAAAGAAACCCCAAATTTATAAAAATTTATAAAAATAATTAAATTAAAAAAAAATACCCTTTTCAATTCAGTGAAAACTAAACAATACCCACTTGATGGATTTTCGAAATTCACAATATTGGAAATGATTTTATTAACCTTTCTAATAATGGAAAGTGATGAAATTTTGAGAAAACCCAAATTTTTAACAAGAATTAAATTTTAAAAAAAATACCCTTTTCAATTGAGTATTAAACAAACAATACCCACTTGACAGATTTTCGAAATTCACAATATTGGAAATGATTTTTTAAATCTTTCTAATAATGGAAGGTGATGAAATTTTGAGAAATTGTGCTATGAGACTAGTCTTCTTCTTCACTGATATTTAAAGGTGTTTGTGGAGGGGAGTTGACTAAAGTGACATGCGGGTGAGTCACGGTAATGTGTTTTTTTGTTTGGTTGTTTAAGGTTGGACTCAATCTCATGCCCAATTTATTTGGGAAAGAGATTTTAGCATTTTTTATTTTGATTCGCATATTTTACTTAGACAAGTAGATAAAGCATATTTAATATTTATACATTATAATGCATTTGAAACTATTCTATAATTAAAAAGTTTTAAAATTAAGATTTTTTTCTTGTGGAAATATTTTAAAATTAATTTGTTAGGAAGCAAGTTGGTTAGGAAGTTTGTTACGAAGCGGTTGGTTGTTCAAAATAAAATTATTTTGCTTAACCATCTCTAATATCTCTACTTATAAAGAATGAAGACAACTAAACGTGTAACAAAATAACTCAAATATAAACACACGGTACCTGCCGCCGCATTGCACGAGTACCATTCTAGTTTTAGATAATGTATAATTATGTAATGCATAAAATTAAATGTGTCAATCGAAAATAAAAATGTGCAAATCAATTTTCAGTTTTATTTAGGCAGCTCGTTTAGGAAATATCTTAAAAAATGAAAGTTAATAAAGGATATTTTGGGGATTTACTTTTTATGGTTAGTTATGGTTGGTTTGATAACCCAAAAAAACGTCTTTTCGAGGTTGTGGTTTCGTGGTGTTGTGTTGTACGTAGTTGACGAGATTGAGAGACAAATATCGGGTGAATATGAGATTCTAACTTGAGCCGTATCTATAGGAGATGCGGAACTAATATCAAGTTTGGTATCTAAACCCATTGTACTTATGTTGAAGCATCTATCTCTAATGTTATTCTTTTTTGTTTTACAGTTTTGTATATGGAGTAATTTGTTAAATGCGAATAATGTTTGATGAAGTATGTGCATTCGAATGAAAGCTCATATGGAACTGAATTTCAAATTCCAACCAAACACCAGATTTGTTATTTTATATATGTTAAAGCAACTGTCTTCCAAGGCACAATTATTTGCCATAATTCGTAAATTTTTCATTTTTCAGGTTATTGAAAAGAACGAGTCTTTTTAACTGAGATGTATGTGACCTCAATGGTTAATTTCATGACCGTCTTTGACCTTTTCTTAGCCACCCTCAAATGTACACACTTAGCTAAGTTTGAATCATCGACCTTCTGTTAAGAAACCAAAAATGTTTACCACAAAGCCATTTAGTAGTGGTCATGAAAGCAACAATGTGTGATGCATTATCATATCAAAAAGCAATGTTGCAAAAAGCGCTAGGCGTAGGCGCGGCGGTCGACACCGCCTAGCGCTTAGACCGCCTAGGCGGATTGAATTTTTTGTATAAAAAAATTTAAAATTAAATGTACTATTTGGTATAAAATATGCATAATTTATATATAGTTTCAATAATTTTATTAATGTTTTATTATTTTTAATTATATATATTTTGTATATGTTGCAAAAATTTACATTGTGTGATTTTGATTAAGTTTGGGCTTAATCCACTCTATTATTTGTTGGGCCAACCACCTATATTATTATTAGACTACCTATTAGGGTTAAAATTCATATCACAGCCCCCACACACCCTCATCTCTCACCCATTCACCCTGTTCTCTTTGATCCACTTCAAGAAAACAATTAAATTAAAACAAAATCAAGAAATCAAAACCCCAAAAATGTGTTACAACTTAAAGTTGTGTGAAAAGAGGCGTGCATATGAAGAAAACCCTAGTTTTGAAGTTAAACAGACGTTGACCGACTTGCTGCTTAGGCCAATTTGGCCAATTTTTCCCGCCTAGGGTTCTTTGACTGCCTTTTGACCAAAACGTCTAATTTGATTGATTTGCTCCAAATCTAGGCGGTGGAAAGCCGACTAGCGCCTAGGCGCCGCCTAGACGGCTTTTTACAACACTGTCAAAAAGTCGTATTTGATCGACATCATTCTGCTGATATCTCTTTATAGACAATCTGGAATAGTTATGTCGAGTCATGTTATACTTTATCCTTTTCAATGTAAACATCAATCTTATTTGTAGTCATTGTAGTCAAAACATATTCGTACATGTTTCACATCATTACAAACTTCTGGTTTAAACCATTACAACGTGTCGTGTTAATGTGTTATGTCCAATCAATTTTTATTTTATTTATTTTTGAACATATGTCCAATCAATTTTCATGGGAATAACTGTCAAAATACAAACTGAAATTATATGATAACAACCACAAGTTGGTTGCCACGATTACGATTAAAAAACTAACACACAAAGTGAAACGTGCGATTTAGCATTAGTTTAAAGATCGGTGTTAATTGACTCACCATATTTTTTTATTCTTTCACTACATCTTATGTATTACTATGTTGTACGATGTATTATACAATTTTTACAAAATGATGTTTTTATTAAAAAATTTGATGTGTAAATCAATCTCCTTTAAAGATACACCAGTTACCCTAGAGTGCAAGGTGCAGTGTGTCATTCACACGTCATTGAACATTTTTGGACTAATGGCACACCAATGACATAACAAACGGCACCGTTCTATCAAGTTATCATCACTTAGCCATTCTACCAACAAGTGTCATTGGTTATTTTTTATTTATTATTATTATTTTTTGTGAGTGATTGAAATATTTTTTGTGAAATGTTTTCTAAGGCATGCTGGTAGCAATAACATGTTTTTTTTTTTTTTTTTTTTTTTTTTTTTTTTTTTTTTTTTAATGATGTTTTAGTTATTGGTGTATTATTTATGAGGTGATAAGATGACGCTTAAATAGCAAACGAATAAAACGTTCATTCTCACTCACCTATCTATCTTAGAGGCAGGGGTGTCATGGTTTGGTTGGGCTATCATGCTATTTCTATGTGGCAAAAGAAATGGCATTACCATTTCGTATGTTACTACACCAACCTCCACTTGTGTCATTTGCCAAGTGACTGTACGTCATTTCTATTTATTTATTTTTTTGTTTTTTTAAGTTAGGTTTTATTGTTTCGTTTGTGTTTTAATTATGTATGACGAAACTCAAAAACTATCAAATGACATGCAAATAGCTCACGCTATAATAGATGAGTGATTTTGGTGTGTGAATATGAAATACTAAAATTACGTTTACTTAACACAAACAACACCCAAACGGCATTTTACGATACCCCTTCCTTGTATATTACTCCTTACGTCTCAAAATTATTGTCCTATATTGATTTTTTCGGTCTTTCTTTTTCAACTTTGACTATAAATATTTTTGTTTCTATTATACAATTTTTGATAAAAATTATACCAAATGAAAATACATTTAAAACTCAATTCGTTCATATATTTTGTATCAATTATTATTTAATATAAACAAAAATACTTAATGTCAAAGTTGAAAGTTAAAGAACGAAAAAGTTAATAAGGGACAATAATTTTGGGACGGATGTATTATATATAAATTAGCCAAAAGTTCTTTATAAATCCAACTTTTACTATAGAACCAATCAAGCAATATTAGCCACTCATTTTTTTTATCAAAATAAAAAAATAAACTTTCACCCTTTTTTTAAAACTTAAATATTTTGCAAACCGTAAATCGTCAAGCTAAAAAAAAATACTACCGCGATAAGAATTAAATTATCTTTGTATAGACATGCATTGTTATATTTCGATAAACTTTTTTTTTACGCCCAGAAAAATCATATATGATTCGTAAGAATCATATATGATTCATAAGAATCGAATCATATATGATTCGATAGGAATCATTATGATTTTTACGAATCATATATGATTCTTTCGGTGCGGAAATTTAAAAAAAAAAAAAAAAAATCATCGAAAGTATATAACAATGCATATCTATAGAAAGATCGTTTAATTCTCGTCGCGATGGTATTTTTTTGTAACTTGAAGATTTACCGTTTGAAAGATATGTTGTTTTGAAAAAAATGTAAAAAATATAAATGAGTAGCTATAATTGGTTGATAGATTTTATGAAATGTATAAGTTATTCATGGATCTTAACTCTTATAAATTATTGACTAAAAAGTTAAATAAAAAATTGTTTGCGTAAAGCTATCAATAACTATTTTTATGTTTTTTTTTAATATCTATTTGCTACATAACCGTACACGTGTAATAAGATAAGGAAAGAGATAATAACGACGTTTTAGTACACGCGCTACGAGATACGAGTTTAGTAGCTACTCGCTTGTTGGGCCACTCGCTTTTGTTTTCTTTTCCAATTACTTCAACAAAATTTATTTTCATTTATTAAATAAAAGAACAAATTATATATAAAAAAACAGTAATTAAGAAAAAATATATAAAAAATAAATAAATTACAACATAATAATTAATATATATATATATATATAATTTATCGTTTAATACGTTGTCGTTTCATGTTAAACAACGTCACTCCAAATGGTGAGCTTCCTCTTTCTTTTGGTTTGCTACATGTCATCTTTGGCCCATTGTTTAATACGTTGTATAAAAGATCAGTTTGGTTTTATGCCAGGAAGGTCCTCGATCGAGGCTATACACCTCCTTAGAAGCCTAATGGAGAAGTATCGAGAAAGGCAAAGAGACTTGCATATGGCCTTCCTCGACCTAGAAAAGGCCTACGATAGTGTCCCACGTGAGTTGATTTGGAGAACTCTGATAGACAAGGGAACTCCTAGGAGATACTTATGAGTCATTAAGGACATGTACGAGGGGGCGAAGGCCCGTGTACGGTCCACGGTGGGAACCTCAGAGTTTTTTCCCGTGAAAGTAGGACTACACCAGGGATCAGCCATTAGCCCTTATCTATTCGCCTTGATTCTTGATGAGCTATCACGAGGGATCCAAGAGGGCATCCCTTGGAGCATGATTTTTGCAGATGATATTGTGTTGGTGGCAGAGTCCGCGGACGGGTTAAACAACAGACTTGAGCATTGGAGGGAGGCCCTTGAAGACAATGGCCTTCGAGTAAGCAGGGAGAAGACTGAATACCTGAGATGTGTTTTTGGTAGGATCGAGATCGGTCACAACGTTGATACGGAAGTTTGTATCGGAGACCAGATACTCTCGCCTAAGGAGTCTTTTAGATATTTGGGTTCGGTGATCCACAACTCAGGGAGGATAGACGACGATGTAACCCACCGGATTGGTAGAGGCTGGGCGAAATGGAGAGCGGCTTCAGGAGTTCTATGTGATAGAAAAGTACCCTTTAAGTTAAAGGGTAAATTTTACAGGGTGGCTATTAGACCTGCTATGCTGTACGGGGCAGAGTGCTGGCCTATTACAAAAGCTCAAGCAAACAGGGTGGATGTAGCGGAAATGAGAATGCTGAGGTGGACATGTGGTAAAACTATGTCTGACATGATTCTGAACGGGGTGTTTAGAGCTGTACTTGAAGTAGAATCTATTATCACGAAGATGAGAGAAGGAAGGTTGAGGTGGTACGGTCATGTCAGGAGAAGACCACAAACAGCGCCAGTAAGGAGAGTAGAAACGCTTATAGTCGACGGGCTGAGAAGGAGGGGTAGACCTAAACTTAGATGGGAGGATAGACTTAAACTCGACTTGGAGGAGCTTCACTTGTCCGTGGACATGATCTCAGATAGGAGGGCGTGGAGAGATAGGATTAGATTTTGTGGTTAGTTTTGGGCTAGGTTTGTCCTTTTTGCTTTTTGTTTTTTTTACTTTTTGCTTGTTCCCCCTTTAGGCTCTAGGTCTCCGCTCGTCTTTGGTTTTGCTTTGCTTAGTCTCTAGGCTTTAGGCCCCGTTTGCTTTGCCTTAGCTTTAGGCCCCGTGCTTGTTCCCTTGCTTTGCCCTGTTTGCTTTGCCTTAGCTTTAGGTTCTTTGCGTTGCTTTCTTTGTTCTCTGTTGCTTTTTTGACCTTGCCCCTTTTTAGCGCTTCTTGTTTCCTTGCTTGTTTGCTTTGTTGGCTTGTTTGCTCGCTTTTTTTCTTTCTTTTATGGTGTCTCTTTTGGCGTGGTTTTTGGGTTGTATGGTCTGTCTTCTGCTTTGTTTGTCTTCTTGCTTTTTTGCTTGTTGTCTCACTTTTGCTTTTTTTGTTTTTTCTTCTTTTGCTTGGTTGCTTGTATGCTTTTTATTTTGATATATATATATATATATATATATATATATATATATATATATATATATATATATATATATATGTTTATTTTATTTTATTTTTTTGCTGGTTGTCTCGCTTTTGCTTTTGGCTTGTACTTTTTGTGTGAGTATATATATATATATGTATGTATGTATGTATGTATGTATGTATTTTTTTTTTTTTTTTTGCTGGTTGTCTCGTTATTGTTTTTTGCTTATATATATATATATATATATATATATATATATATATATATATATATATGTGTGTGTGTGTGTGTGTGTGTGTGTGTGTGTGTGTGTGTGTGTGTGCGCGCGCGCGCGCGGGTGCGTGTGCGTGTGCGTGGGCGTGGGCGTGGGCCTGGGCGTGTGCTTGTGCGTGTGCCGTTCTTCTGCACCAGCCGGAGGTCTTCCTGGAAGCAGTCTCTCTACCTTCAGGTTTATCCTGGGGTAGGGGTAGGATCTGTCTACACCCCACCTCCCCCATACCCCGCCCTGGCGGGATTGGGTATGTTGTTGTTGTTGTTGTTGTTGTTGTTGTTGTTGTTGTTATAAAAGATCAAATCTTGGGTTCAGATGCAAACCTAAACTCACATTTCTTCAGCAACTTGGGACGAAACAGTGTTGGGCGTTGGAGGTGGCCGGTATGATAATACGCCTTAACGTGAAGCCACGTCGGCATAACACAGAGGCCGGCTTTATCGTACCGAGCGCTCTAACTGAAGGTTGAAGGGTAGTATCATTTTACATGATTGTTAAAATATTGGTTTTGTCCTTAAAATTATTACAATTTTACAATATTATAAAACAAAAACGATCTCGATTTTACATAAGATTTTTTAGAGATAGGTTCTTAATAGGATATCTAGTTTGACCATGTGATTCGATCTTACTTTTCTCGAATCACAAGTTTTATGTAATAAGTTTTGTATAATATGAAAAACAAGAAGCTAATTATTGGTAAGTAATAATGTAAAATCCCACAAAAAAGTACCCCACTTAATCATAGGAGGAAACCCATTTGGCACTTGTTGGTGGAATGACTATGTTTCATAGTATTTTATTAGATGTGGAGTATTTATTTAGAGAAAAAGTCCAAAATACATCCCTGAGGTATGCCAAATGATACGTTTACATCATTTTTCTTTTTTCGTCTCAAATATCATCACTCCGTTAGTAACTTTGGAACAAATACATCCCTAGGGACTAACGATGCAAAATTTTGCCCGTTAAGTACCCCACGTGTTAGTCACGTGAGGGCTATTTTTGTCTTTTTAATCACCACCCCCACCTTATTATCCTCATTTCCATCTCTTCCACACCAATATACTCCTCTCCAAAAATCCTAGCTGCCACCCTGCTAGCGCCACCACCACCTCCACTGCCAGTCGCCAAGCTACACCGCCACCACCACAAGCATCCCCGTGACCTCCTCACCACCTTTCATTACCACACGCGCCTCCAATACCACCCCTTACCACCTCCTCGTTTATAACGCGCCACCACCATCACTCTTATCCATCACCATTATCTAGATCTTGAAGAAAAAGGTAGGAACCGTGTGGTAAAACCCACGGCCGTGGTTATTGATTAACGTTGGTGGTCACGGGTTCGAACCGTGACCCTTGTGGTTTGATTTTTCTTTGGCAAAAAGGTGGTGATGGAGGTGTTTGTGTGGAAGTTTGGTTTTGGGTTTGAAAAAGGGTCACGTATGGTTTATTTTGGGTCGATTCACAGAAAAAAAAAAAAAAAAAAAAAAAAAAAGAACCGTGACCCTTGTGGTTAAAGGTGGTGATGGAGGTGTTTGGAAGTTTGGTTTTGGGTTTCAAAAAGGGTCACGTATGGTTTGTTTTCGGTCGATTCACAGAAAAAAAAATAAGGAAAAAAATGGAGTTTTGGGTTTGCTTCGTTGGTTCGAACAAGAAGAAACAAAAAGAAATATGGTTTGGTTTTGGTTTGTGGTTTTTGGGTCGAGTCACGAAAAGGAGAAAAGAAAGAAGAAGCAAAAATGGTTTTTGGTTTGTGGTTTTATGGTTTGGTTTTGCGTTGTTTGTTCGAACAAGAAGAAACAAAAACGGAAAGGAGAAAAGAAAGAAAGAAAAGAAAAAGACAAAAATACCCCTCACGTGACTAACACGTGGGGTACTTAACGGGCAAAATTTTGCATCGTTAGTCCTAGGGATGTATTTGTTCCAAAGTTACTAACGGAGGGATGATATTTAGACGAAAAAAGAAAAATGATGTAAACATATTATTTAGCATACCTCAGAGATGTATTTTAAACTTTTTTCATTTATTTATTTAGTTTTTGTGAACTAATAAAATATAGCGTGTTATTTATAATACACATCTAATATGAAGGTTGGATGTGAACTCAGTGTCAAGCAAGTAGGTAATAATGTAACATTACTATGACATCACATATGCGAGCATCTTCATATGATATATTAGTTGTCATCAGTCATCATCAGTATTACGAGCTAATTAAAGTAATCAAGCATAAGGGCAAATGATATTAAAAGGTAATATACTTGTTACAAATTTATCGAATGGGTAGTGGACTATTTTTTTCATTTTAAGGGAAATTTTCTTTCAAATTATCATTTTTAGGGTATTTTGCAAAATTTTTGAACAATTTTACCCTTCGGGAAAAAAAAATTTTGTATTAGCTATGAGGGGCAAAATTATCCAAATTTTTTACAAAATACCCAAAAGATGATAAATTTGAAAGAAAATTACCCTCAAAATAAAAAAAATAAAAAAATAGTTCACTACCCATTCGATGAAATTGTGGCAAGTATATTACATTTTTTTTTTATTATTTGCCCTTAAGCACAATATAATGACTTCATACATGAACTGCTCCGTATTTGTTTATTTGGTAGCAACCTTGAATGAACTTAAGCTTACAATTAAGCTTGATCCACTAACCTAGTCATTTAACAGTCACGTCATGCAAACTTAGTTAAGATAAATCCCTTGCTCCAGTGTTTTACTGGAGGCGCTAGTCGACATGTGTATATATGTGACAATCTGTAAGCAAATTTACAGTAAGTATGTAACTCTTCCAAAGACGAAAGCAATAGACCACTCGAAGTTTATAATAAGCTCAAATGTGTTATGTGTTGTTACATTTAAATTAGGGCATCAATGTTAGTTTAAGTTCTACCTTGTTCAATATATAATACCTTATACCTCAATCACATCATATTTTTGACATGTTTTTTAATAACCGTTAAACAAATTAAATTATATTCGGTCCAATCGGTTCTCATATTAAAAAACTATCACATTCAAATTTATACAACCGTTGGACTCGGATCTTTTGCTAAACAACCACAAGTTAGTTGCCACGATTAAGGTTTCCAAAAGACATGATAATGATATGGCCGACTTAGCATTTGTTTAAGGATACGACAGTTTATAAACATTGTTATCATCTGTTTTTTGCGTGGAACCGTACACGTGTAATAAAGATAAGGAAAGAGGTAAAAACGACGTTTGGTACACGAGCTATGAGAGATGGGTTTGAAAGCTACTCGCTCGTTGGGCCATAACTTTTTGTTATTTGTCATTAACCGATGATGACGAGGAAGGTGGTATGGTCCATATTGATTTCGAGTTGAGGTATTGATTCTGTCTTGGTACGTACGAGTCTGGTATCGTACACGTGGATGGACAGCATCGTTTTTGTAAAAGTTTTGCAAACACATTTTGACATGGTGTAATGGTGACATGGTGTAATAAAGAGATTTCAAAGACTTTATTTAGTAAAGGTGTTTGTTACACCAACCCATCTATACTACTTATAATTAAGGAAATATTTTTTTTTTTGAAAAAAAGTTTTAAATGTTTAAAAAATAATGCATGTTTTACAACACTTTAAACCAAACAATTTTCATAATTACAACAATCAAAACATTATATACAACAAAAACTAGCATGAATCGAAATTCAGACCGCTTTTCGTAGAATTCTACATTAATAGCATTAAAAATACCCATACACCCAATATTACAATCATTTAAACACAATGTACAACCCTCCATCTTAACCTAGACACGAACATGTGACGAAGACTCGACTCAATAAAACTCGACTCGATACACAAGGCTGTGAGCTCAAGCTCACGACATCCCTTGTTTTCGCGACTCAATAACAACGACAACAACAAAAAGAAAGAAAATGATACCAAACAATTATTTAGCTTCATATTTATTAGTACTTATTCCCAACCGTCGCTAGAACGACAAAAAAGGTGGTGGGTTTTCCTACCTTCGACCGCCGGTATCAACAAAACGAGAGAGAGATGGTTTTGGTGATGAACTCGAGCTGTGGTGGTGTTAATCGTGGTGTTGGGAGGTGTTTCTTGGCGTGTGATGTACGTCAAAATGATGGGGAGGTTGTAAGGAGTGTGGTGGTGGTGGCGGTGAGTTTAAATGGCCGGCGGTGGTGTTTGTTTGGCCGGAAAAATGACCGGAGAAGAAGAAGAAATAGGGTGCGGCTGGTTTGAGAGAGAAAGGGTGTCAAACCCTAAGTGAGGGTATAATGAGGTTTATATAGGAAAGTGTTTTGGACCTTGTGTGAACCCTATTGCACCCTTAGGGACTAAGATTGTAAATATATGCTAGGGTGGGAAGTGCAGTTTACCAAATCTTTTAGTATTTCATTCTTGAAGCAAATTTAGGTGTCGTAATGACTTCCCGTGACATTTTTATTAATTCATCAAAAAAAATTATTTCAGGGTACTCGCCGCTGCAACGTGCGTGTACTCTGCTAGTCATCTTTTACGTAAGAGTAAATTCAACTTTTTCTCTTATCTTATTTTTATTCACTCTCCCTCTCTCATTTTTTATCCGTAGTCGTCATCAGTACCCTCACATTTCAATAAAATACCTATATTATACAAACATATCTCACAAAATACCCCACACACAATCACAAACCAAATAAAAAATAGTAAAAACAATACATTTGACACAAAATGCCAACAAAGTGACCCAGTCACCTTTATTGCTTGGTTTGAGCATGAGGTTGTGTGTTAGGATTGGGCCTCACGAGTGACACTACTCTCACGAGTGAGTGGTCACTCACACTCCCTTTAGTTTTAATGTAATAAGACAACCAACTTCACTACTAAAATATACATCACTTAAACACATATATACTTGACCAAGACACACGCATACACACAAAAACACACTTGAAGACTCGGTCATCCACATGACCGAGTCTTCATTTTTGAAGCTGGACGCGTGCTCCATTGGAGCCTTAATAAGCTAGACGTGTGCTCCTTTTGCCATGTAGGACCAAGACCGAGTCTTGGAAGGCCAATTACGAATGATCTTAAAGAGCTAGGAAGAGTTGGGTGTTATATGTGTGTTATCCACCCCCATCTCATCATCTACCTTATAACACCACTATAACATAAACACCCTCTTAAAAAAATATTCATATGACACACCGCTAAAAAAATACCCCGACCCACTTACTCACAAACAAAAAAGTAAAAAATAACCCATAACACTCGCCAACCGAATGACTATGTGCCCTATAACATGGCTATGGCACCACCCCTAGTGCAATTTGGCTAAGCCATATGGCAAAAATAAGAGCCCTATAACATATTATAAGCACTGCACCGTGCTATCTTATGATCAAGGATTTGTAAATGTTTGACGCGTAACATTTTAAATTGTTTTAGCACAACTAGGGTTTAGTACACGTGATATAATGTTTGTTGGGTAAGTATACTTACTATTACTACTCTTGCTTCTTCTTGTTTTTCACAATTGCTTTCTCATATCGTTAATTTTGTCAAAACATACCCATTAGTAAATCAACATACATGTCTCGGAAACAATATATGAAAAATAGTGTCGAGACTAACTCAATTACTCGATTTGAAAATTTACTTTTAAAGCGTGATAACTCTCGTACAAATTCATTTATTTCGAAAGCAACTCAAATTAAACACAATGAAATGACTCTTAAGAAGCTAGTTAAAATGGTTATATCAAGAATTTCTTTCTCTTTCTCGGTGCAACAAAAATAGATCCATATTATGGAAAAGAAAATGTGAGTTGCATAGAATTTGTTGAAGTAAAACTCCGAATCGAGAGATAACTAAAAATAGGAAACGAATTAGCACATTGTTGTTGATAATATAATATGAGAAACATTCATTAAATTTATGAGTTTTTGTTCAATATGTTAACGTAAAATGATTTCATTCATCATATCTTGCACCATGCATGTGCATTGATCTCGTTTGAACCTAATGATATATTTCATGTTAACGTAAAAGTGATTTTTTTAATAAGGATATAATTGTAAGGTGCTTGTTATAGAAAGCTTCTTTGTGCAAAGTTCGTTATTTCATGATCAATGTACAAGAAAAAAACTTCATAATCGAATATGAGAAAAGAATATGCTAGCAAATCTTGTAAATCAAGAATTCACAAGTATTACCATGATTCTTGTGAACTATTTATGTTTTATGTTAGTAATGTGTTATGTAAAAACGTTAATAGAGAGACACACACTTGGTACGAGTGATCGAATCACGGAGAATGAAATTGCACGGAAAAAGAATTTCTCTAGTGTTGGACAATACCTCGACAACAAACCCGAAGTTCGATCGCGGAACGCTAGATTGCGAGTTGTATCGAGCACAAGTAGCAACACGAGAGACTACAAAGAATGACAAGAATATTGCACACGTTATACCTCAACGAACCCTTTATTAAAACCAATAATGCTTTTACAATTGAGGAAGAAGAATGAATAACTAGCATCCCCTCATCTTTATTTATAAAGATGAGGAGGTGGAAACCTAGCTTGCCTTGCACTCCAAGCTACCTAATCCTAGTTTATGTATAACACCTAATCTAATTACAAAGTACACTTAAGCCCCTAAACTACATTTAAATTTACTACTAGTATTTGCGTTCCGATGTTTGGTACTACCAAAGACTTGTGCTAACAAATACTATGTTACATGTTCAAATCTCTTGTTTAGTCATAATGGCGGAATTTAAAGAAAATACGTGCTTGTTTGACCTCCCATTATCAATGATACTAGCTGATGTGCATAAGAAAATAAATCACAATTAAGTTTAATTTGGTTAGCGAGACTTACAGGTTGAAGTTCCGTCACAAGGAGCAGTGCTTGTTGATGACCGACGATGAAGACTTAGAGGGTTGCATCCAATTAATGAGAAGGGTCAATAGCGATTGTATTCAAGTTCGTGTGCTACCACTAAAATCTATAAGACCATAACCTAAATACTATGTATATCAAGTTCACACTTTACTCAACTTATATATGTTAGTGTTTATGTTTTCTCAGCATAGCTATGTTAAGAGTTAGAACCCATTTTTTATTAGTCAAAAAATTTATCAGGCATAGTGTCACGCAATATCAAGGTGTAACACTATGCTACTTGCACAGCGTTATGGTTCTTAAGCACCATAGCCTGTGCCTTATACACAAAGTAAATTAATGCACACTTGTGATAATTAACCTCTTTGGATTAATATGCAGTTTTCAGATTTGATATTCACTTGCTTCCATTCATATTCTATATATGTTCAATAATCAATTCAATTTTTCATTTTTTTTTTATTGATCTTTGAACATTTTAACACTAATTGCATTTAACATCACTCTCGAGTATTGTCGAGAGGCCATCTTCCAATCCATCCCTGTTGTCATCATTGCTGCAAATTCTGGGTAGCTAATTCGACCGTCCTACAACACACACAGATAACAACATAATAGAATTGTGCTCCAATATGTTTAAACTTTAAACATCTTATGTTCAGTTTGCTGTTATACTGATTATTTAGTACCTTATCTAGGTCAGCTTCATGTAAGATATCACGAACTAGTTTTTCGTTTGTTGAATGTTGGTCCTCAAACAAAGACTCCCTCAATTCATGTAGCTCGATGTACCCATTTTTGTCCTTGTCGAAATGGTGGAATGCTTGTCTAAGATTATCATCATTGCTGATTCGTTTTAAGTGAATTGCAACCATCATAAACTCCTCGCAGTTTAGCACCCCATTTTCATCAAGGTCAGCCTTCAAACAAGTATACAAATAGTAAGCAGTATAAGTTTCTAATTTTTTTTCCCAGTTATTAGGCCATTATTATTGGTGCATTATACGAATCAAGTTAATTAGTAATGGTACTTACAGCTTCCATTAGCATTCGGACATCAGGATCATCAAGTGGTTGATCTCCGATCAAACACAAACCGTCTTTGAACTCTTCAAAAGTTAGTGACCCGTTCTTGTCTTTGTCCATTTCATCGAACAATTGTTTTAATCCGTGTGTTTGTTCATCTGGCAAGTTTTCTGCGACCACCTGCATTCGAGCTCATAAACGGGTCAAAATTTTAACTTCAAAGACATACATCAACTAAAATAAGTCACATAGCTTACCCTAATGACCTTCTTTTTGAACTTGTTCATCAAAGTGAATTGTTGAATTCTTGATCGTACGTGTTCTCCTAAAGGAATGTTGGGCACTTTGTGGGCATTTTGAATCCATTGGTTCTCTATGGCATGAACCAACATTATAGTAGTAATTATTGTAAGTGATAATATAGAATAATTTTTTTTAAATTTTATGTACATGTACACAAGTGTGAAGTGCATACCAAGGGCTTCTTCGACGGTTAATCGTTCATATGGATTCTGCTCAAGCATGCCCTTTACAAGGTTTTTCGCATCTTCAGATACCCTTGGCCAAGGGTCTCTTTTAAAGTTTATGTCCCCCTTGATTACTGCTTGTGCAATACCCTCTTCAGTTTCTGTCAATTGATCCATCCGAATGACCAAAATGTTAGAAATTACTCCACATATAGGCAAGTATGCATTTTTTAACAAGCTAGATAACATATATGAAGCATTATCTATCTCATAAAGTGACCATATACCTGCCCAAAAAGGAGGAACTCCACAAAGCAAGATGTAAAGAATGACACCAGCACTCCATACGTCGATTTGTTCAAAGTAGTTCCGTTTGAGTACTTCTGGTGCCATGTAATATGGGCTACCGACGATCTCTCTAAATCTTTTGCCTACAGCCACAACGTTTTTCTTTATTATAATCAGGATGATGGAAAGATATATTTGATTTGTTTATGGGTACATACCAGGCTCAAATGATATGGAAAGACCAAAGTCGATTGCTTTAAGAGATGCATTTTCGCCTTTATGAGAGTACAAGAAGTTTTCGGGCTTCAAATCACGATGCATTACTCCATGGTTGTGGCACGCCTATTAAATATGTTTGTACGACGATAAAAATATAGTAAAATGAAAGATAGGACATATCCTTAAAACAAGTACCTTTCTTTTTCCTCCAAAATAAAATTTGAACCACACTATTTTATGATCTTAATACCATGTTAACATCATATTCACTATATGAGTGCAAAACTGTTGGAATTGCTCATTTTGGATGAACAAAAATTTCAAGAAATTACGTGAAATCGACTACATTTGCTTTAAAACACAAGAACATGGTATACAAATGAAGATAATAACCTGTAAAACTTCAAGAATAGTTTTGATCACAAGTGCAGCCGCTCTTTCGGTGTAATGACCTTTAGCAACAATTCGATCAAAAAGTTCACCACCTTCACAGAGTTCCATGAGCAGATAAATAGCATCTTTATCTTCATAAACATCTTTATAGCTCACAATATTAGGATGCTCAGGCATATGTCTCATGATCTCCACCTCTCTTCTCACATCTTCAACGTCGATTTCTGCCCTTAGTTTGCTCTTTGATATCTTTTTGCATGCAATCTTTTCGCCCGTTGTTATATCTTGACATTCATATGTCACACCAAACTCACCTCTTCCTAGCTCTTTTCCGAGCTTGTAACGTTTATAAATCTCTTTTCCAGCTGAGTCTTTTAGGACACGAGCTGGACGTATGAATATTTTTGAATTTGAGGTTTGAGGGTCTGATTCGTCTTCCGAAATGGGTCTGACTAGGTTGTTTCTTCTTTTTCTTCTATGGCTTGTGTTTGGGACAGACATGCAACCCCCCATTGGAAATGGTTTTATATTTGATGCAATTAGGGGTTGAATGATGAATGGGGGTTGCAAGTTAGAACAATGAGAGATTCAAGATTTTGAAATGATATTAAGAATCACACTGAGGGATCAATTTGTGGTAAAATTTTGGATTTGATGGTGCAAAATTGCAAATGATTTAGTGGTTGGTTTTGCATCAACATGTTCATGATTCCTAAAATCTTGCGATTTTATTGTTGATTACATTTCACGAAGTCATCCCACTACAATAATAATTGATTATGATATATATTTGGTAAGGACCTGGTAAAAAGAAAAATTAAAATAAAAAAAATAATAACTATTTTTAACCACACATTTCAAATAGGGGAAAGAATTTTAAAGGGATATGCATATATTTTTATAGGTGCATCTGAAATGTGTGGTTGTGGTTTCTTCTTATCATTTTTATTTTATTTTTTATTCTTATATGATCCTAACTCTCAGTTTAACACCTCCATGATAACATATATAAATTTTGATTATAACAAGGTTTTTCTTGCTCCGAACTAAATTAATATTGCGAGAAACATGTAATTTTTTTGTCAGCATAAGAGTAAGATGTTCTCAAAATCTCGTTAGAGACCAGGTTCAAACCTCGTTCGGTAAAAATCTTGGGATGATTTGGAAAAAATCTGAAAACGGACACTGAAATACTGGTTAAGCTCCATACATCAAAGTTGCAAGACTTGACTTTTTCAAGTAATCTTGATAGATTTTTTTTATTATTTTTTTAATTTTTATTTTTATTTTTATTTTTTTTTTCGTGTAAATTATATAAGTTTAAAGAGCAAAAATGGTATCCAAAATACACCTAAATGGTGAAATTTATAAATATGAAATGAAAATTGATACTAAGAAGGATGTAAATTACAACGATCTATTTTAATAAAACAAATAAATGGGAGAAATGAAACAAAATGTTTATCTTATTTTGGGCCAAAAACATATATTTGAATCAAGAAGTCATTTAACAACAGCTTTGGGCTAATTTAGGCCTCAGTTTGCCTACATGTAAAGCCCAATGTAGCAATGGTTTTAAATTAGTTAGCACACGATTTACTTTAGTGGCCGATAAAAATGGGTAAAGTTACAAAAAGCAATAAAGCAAAAGTGCTAGTTGCCATCATAACATTATTCCATATTCATATTTACCAACGCGGGAAAATTAGACCATGGTGATGCCTTGTTTACATGAAGATGCTAATTCCTCTCAATAGCTACTTTCCAAAACACATTACACATTCACCATTTACTATAAGGTATGACTATATTTTCATTACTATAAGGTGCGCGCAGTTTGTTTATACTTTACTAATGCAAACGAGTTGGTTCGAAAAGAAAGTCTAGAAGAATTCGTTGAAGATCGAGCTATACCAATCTTTATGTTAGATATGCACATAATCACAAGTATAGATAGTAAAATGAAATATACTATGTGATCAATTTGATATGATTATCGTTCTAAAGTGTTCTTCTTGTGAATTTATCCTTGTGTTAGATATGACTCTTAGTAACACTTTAAAGGGAAAAAGTATGTTTTGTTAGAATTTACAATTTTATGCATATGTTATATCCAATTGTAGCTAAGGTTTGTGGAAGTAGACTTTTGAAATAGTTTGTGTACATACAAAATATGTGTGTCCTTGCTTGTGGATCTCGGAAAGTTACATCATTTTTTTGCCTGATTCATTCTAACATGACTTATCTGCGTTTTGGTCTAACCAGTAGTCGTGAAGTATTATATGAAAAATCTATTAGAGCGGATTGAAAACTTTGAGTACTAAATTTGTATTTACGTTACAAAGAAGCTTAAAAACAGCTCGCAAGTTTGCTTTTTATCATCATTTAATTAGCAGAATTTTTGTTGTTCAAACAACTGTTTTTTGTATTGTCCTTATTTTTTATGAAGTTGAGTTGGTCAGGTTAGTATAATAATCAGCAACATTTTAATATATTGCAGACATAAGCAAGTATTTGACCAAATGTAGGAATCTTCTTATATTGACCTGTTCATTCAGTATCGTCAAGTTTTCTTGATTGAATCGGCTATCAATCTTGTTGGTCAATCACGCTACTAGTTGCTTTCGTACGACTTGTATTGTGTATGGCTAATAATATGTCAAAGATGCATTCAATATGCTAACTTTGGTGTTTTCCTCTTTGTACTTTTAGCCTTTCTCCGTTGTTTGGAAATAGACCAACTAGGAAACTAACGATGACTTAAATCACAGTGTCTATCATCATGGTGCGCGCGCAGAGATGTATTGTTTATCCAGGAGGGAACAACATAAATCTTCATGCACGAGAACTTCTCAAATCAAGATTAAATAACAAATGTAAAGAATCAACCAAACAGCATAATCGTGAGATGGGTCCTGCTTATAGATCATGTTTCAAGACTTTCAAGGAGGAAGATGGTGAATTTGCTGATGCGCTGAGAAAGGAAGAATTACTTGATCATGAGAACTGCACGTGGTTATCTTCTAGTGATGCATCATCTCCATCTTCTTGTTTACAACATAACGGTTTATATGGTTACATAGATCTTAAAATAGATGCATGGTTCATTTCATTATTATCAACACCATCGCCAAGATTTTCAACGCTTTTAAGTACGGAAGCTACATTCTTTGATGGTTCGAGAGTGAATCCTATGGAAGAAGCAACTTTAGTTCTACATCAAACAAAAGTTTGTGACAAAGATATGGCTTTTGATGGTAGCAGTGATGATCACTCGCTATTTTCTTCAACTGCTAGCTCTTGTCACTCCTCAGACGTCCTGGATTTAGAAGAATTTGGTAACGATAAACCACTTTTTTGGCCATCTAATTCAACACCAGATTGGGGCTCACCAATTAAATGCGATTTATTCCTTATGTCCCCTCGTAAGGACGTTTATAAAGATGCTAGTTCACCAAAGAACTCACTGCTTTCATCATCTTCTAGTTCTGATCATGTTTCCGAAGCTGTCGCTACTGAAGAAGATAGCTTGACTAGAACACCGATATTTTTACCATATAGCTGTGCATCTGAATGGGGTTCAGATACTAAATGGGATCTATTTGTCATGTCGCCACGAAAAGATATTTACAAAATTGGTAAATCACCAAAGACATCTCCAGATACTCTTAGACTACGGGTTCTCAATAGAAGTAATACGGATGTTGAAAAAGGTTGTAGCAGGAGGCTCGAGTTTAGCATAAAACCAGTAGCCACAAAGCAAAAGGAAGTTGACGCTGAGGCTAAAAAATCAGTGAGCAAGCACAAAATAGTACTATTGGAAGACCTTCTGTTAGTAGATAAGTTAAATGCAGATGGTCCCATTGAAGATGTACTAGGACTTGGTGAATTTGATGGACACGAAGGCGTCGAATCTGATTTTAACAATGACAAGTTCTCTCTTGTCGAGATTAATGTGTAATCCAGTCACTTTGTCATATAATCACTTAGTCATTCAATTCCTCGTTGGGTAGCAAGCGAAAGTAGCAAAAGTGTTAGGTTTCAGACAACGCTAATCGTGTTACTTTTATCATTTTTCGCTATTTCATGATCATGTAAATTTTTGCAAGTAAGATGAGGTTTTTATGATTTCAGTATTTTTAATTAACACATAAAAATGGTCACATTCATAAGTTCTTGATCCAAAATAGTTGTCTCCTTATCTTAAAAAGGTCACATTCAAGACAAATGACAATATAAAATGGTCTTTTGAAAAACATTCTTGTTCATATACAACTAGAAAACTTATCCAAAAAATATTTTGTTTTTTTTCAATGCAAAAATAGTAATGAAAAATGTTTATGTTGCTTTATTGAATCATATATTTTAGTGTGAAACGTGGACAAAAGCTATGGACACCCCAGTCTACACGCTGGCTCACAATTTCTTGACCAAGAACTTGTGTCCATACTCCATAGTGTTTTCACATAATTGCCACTACATGTATAAGCTACTCATAAAAGGCTAAAAGCCAAATAAAAATAAAAAATGAATAATGTATCTTTAAGACCACCAGAAAATTCAATTTTTTTTTTCATTAAGACATTCCAGTTTTTAAAAGTAACGAAATACAAATTTGTTTTCGTCTCTACCAACTTCATTTAAAAAAAAAAATTCAAACAAGAATAAAGTTAATCGTATCAAGACAATACCAATATGATTTTGAATATGAAATGTCACTTATTCCTATATAATTTGATTTTAATTAACCAAGTATGCACGTAAACGATGATAAAAATCGTGTTTTACATTCCAGATTTATTTATTATTAAAATATGTTAATGTTAGCTTTTTTTTTTTTTTTTTTTTAACGGCGAGTTAGTAGTTAGTGATCCGAGCCCACAGTGACATCCAATTGGGCAGTATGCAAGCATCGAACCTTTCTCCTTAAGGGATAAACCCGACTTCTGCTTTGTTATTTCATAATTTTTGGGTTAAGAAAATTGTCGAAATCAGTATAACTGAAAGCAAATACATACTTGAGTGACCTATAAGTTTTCTTTGATAAATTGATGGCCTAAATGAAAATAGATGAAGAGTTGGGTGTCCTCCACATCTAGGGTTGAGCAAATCACCTGAACGAACAGGACCGAGAACGGATCGGGCCGAACCGGACCGACCACATTCAGTGCTGTCCTCAGTCTTGGCTTTTAGGCTAATTCGGTCTCGGTCTTGGTCGGTTCGGACCACAAACCGGCTATTTTGCCTTGTGGACCTGACCGACCGAGATCGGACCGGACCGACCACATTCGATCCAGTACTAGGTCTCGGCTTTTACGCTAATTCGATCTTAGGCTTGGTCAGTCCGGTCCGGGACTGATGCTCAGCTCTATCCACATCTATTATCCAAAAAAAACAAAAAATAAAATTTAAACTGTTAAGAAAATTAAAAAAGAAAAATAGAAAAAAAAAAATTATATTTTACAGTTGACTCCAAGGGCAAAACAGTAAAATCACCACTTCCACACAAAACAAACTGAAAGTCCATGACTAGACTACTCATCAAATCAGAACCTTCTTCCAATTATTTCTTCTTCATTTTCTTTTTAAATAAAAAAAAAAAAAAAAAAAAATACCCAAATTCAAACAAACCCTAATTTCTCAACAACTTCCAATTATTATCATCATTATTATTTATACCTTCCAAATTCATCATTATTAACCATCATTTCCACAATTCAGTACCTTAATTCCACTTCTGGTGAGTCAATTTTAAAAACCCCCAATTTTTATTCTTTTGCTTATTTAGGATTAAATTAGTATGATTTAATGAAATTTAGTGTTTTTGGCATCTGGGTTTTTGAGATTATGTGATAATATTTGGTTAATTTGTTGTAATGGATTTTTTATGTGTGAAGTGACTAGCTTTATTATGTTTTATATACTGTTTTGTGAAAAAGATTTGATTTTTATGCTAATTGGTGTTTATCATAAAAAGGGGTTGCTGATTTTTCTGCTTAAAAATGAGTACTTTTAATAAGGGGTGTTTGGATTTGCTTATTTTGTAAAAAGTTAAAGAGTCTAAGAAAAAGTATTACTTTAGTAAAAAATTTTGTCAAATTTATTTATAAAATGTTATAAGGGGGTGTTTGTTTAAGCTTATTTTTGGGCTTATGAGCTTATTTGATTTCGACTTATGTTTCATAAGCCTAAATTTTCTGGCTTATTTTGGGACTTATGGGCTTATATAAGCCCATAAGTGATAAGTCTAGCCAGAAAATTTGAGCTTACAAAACATAAGCCGAAATCACATAAGCTCATAAGCCCAAAAACAAGCTTAAACAAACACCCCCTTAAGTTAGCTCTGTTTCTGAAAAAGTAATTTTGAAGCAAAAGTATCATGTTGAAATAAGCAGATCAGAAGCATCAGTTTGGATTTAGAATAAGCGTATGATAAGAAAAAACTAAGCAATCTCAGACGCCGGCTAAAAACTTGAAGTTAGTATATGTAATCCACTTGTTATTGGTATTGGAATTATGAATAAGATATTTTTGAGTGGCATCAATGTATGACTACCATGTGTTTGTGTGTTGGATTATTGATGATTTGATGACTATGATGTTTTCCTTAGTATAATGTTTGGAATGTTCTGATATTAGGTTTCTGGCTATTACAGTTTTTCTGTAAGGATTTGAGATTTTTAAGGAGTGGTTATAATGCGTGCACCATCATTGCTTGCGCAATGTTTGCCTGGTTTGGCACCGGACCGGGTGGGCTTAAGCATTTCTACTGCATCTGATAGGGAGACGCATTTGCCTACTCCAGCTGTCGAGATTGTACCTTCTAAGGTATTTCATATGATCCAAAGTGTAGAGCAATTGGCTTTTGGGATTTTAGCTTATTTTTTAAACGTAAATTTGCGTGTTCAACTGCAGATTGAACATCCTTATAAGTATGCTGGCGAGAGCATAGATTTGCAAGGAGTGAATATCTCTAAGGTACGTCATTTCCCTATGTTACTTTTTGATATTGTTGACATTTGTTTTGGTATAACAGTTGTTTTCAAATGTATTAAGCTATATGGGACTGTCTTAGCACTGAATAAACTGTGAGGTTTCGTATGTGAATAATTATCTTTTCCTAAGACTTAAAGAGTGTAAAATTGCATATCTGACAAGAAATGAGAATTACGTTTCGTTGACTGTTGGTATATGTGCTTTTTACCGTTTGAATTTGCTCAAATATGTGATGCACATTATTGTGACTGAGAGAACTGGTTTGAATATAGGTGATGCTGTGATGCTTTTGTATATTATGTTTTTCTGATGGATCTGTTTTATGGTGTGCATCAGTTCGACTGTGGAACATCACTCCTATGCTATGCTCTCTAACATTACAAACTTTTTGATTGCAGGGAAGAGTAAGTGTGTCGGATATGATAGGTTCAGAGTTGATGCCATCGAAAGCTGATGGTAAGTTTAATCTTGTGTCACTCTTGTAGTTTGTTCAATTCTGCAGAAACGTGGTGCCTAATACTTGTTGAATTTAGAAAATGAATGGCTCTAGTATATGTGCATGTGTGTTCGATGTCACCAATTTAGTCAAAAAATTAGAACTGAAACTTAATTTTCTGCAGGATCTTCCAAGTCATGTGACAGCTCGTTTGATCTCGTGAACGTTCTTAAACAGGAGATCCGAGATGCACAACTAAGTTTTAGAGGCAAAAGAGTGCTTGAGGTATTCTCCTTTTACAAATCAAACATTTTTTTATCCGGTGCAGACATGTACTTATTTTAAGTTGCATCTATATTGAATGTGGAATATACTGAATAATATTACGCAAAAAGTTGTAGTGCTGTTAGATCAGGTCACCATCATTTAAAATTCTGATAAGATGTTGATGCATTATACTACATCTGAACTCCGTTTGAAAGCTCATTATCTCTATTTTTTTTTTCTATTATCCAGCTTGGATGTGGCTATGGGCTTCCGGGTACCTTTGCTTGTCTAAAGGTACATTTTGCTTCTTTTCCTTCGCATCCTTTTTTCCACCTCTAGGGATTGCCAATACAAGGACACACACCTCGGACTAGTTTTTTTTTGAACAAAACGTGATTTTAAACATCAAAACCATGATACTTTATGAGAGTTCTACCCATAAATATTTTACTATTTCACATCACAGGGAGCTTCAGTGGTACACTTTCAAGATTTGAGTGCCGAATCTGTAAGATGCACAACTATCCCAAACGTCCTAGCAAATCTTCAGCAAGCTCGAGACATCCAGAGTCGACAGCCTGAAGGTCCCCATACTCCATCAAGACAAGTTATCTCTCCTGTAGTCAACTTTTATGCTGGAGAGTGGGAAGAACTTGCAACTATTTTGTCTGTTGTCGAGAGTGATATACCAGAATTACCAAAAGCAACAAACCTCAGTTTCTCTGAGGAGGATTTTATGGATGGATGTAGTAGTCATGATGGAAGCATCATTGGACATGAGAGTTCTTCAAGGAGATCAAGAAAGCTTTCAGGAAGTCGGGTTTGGGAGCGGGCTAATGAAAGGAATCATGAAGAAGGTGGATATGATGTTATTTTGATGACTGATATTCCATATTCAGCAACTTCTTTGAAAAAGCTGTATGCTTTGATTAAAAAGGTATGTCGTTCTTTGCCTATTAAATTGGTAAATTGACTGTTTTGTTCGTATGTGTGTTATAGAGGTGGCAGTTTTGACCCATTTATGTATGTATGGGTGGATTTGGGGTATGTGTTCTCTGTAACAGGGCAAGGGATGCATAAAATACCAGCGTACTTTTTTCATTTGTACCATTTTAGTCAATTTACTTTTTAAAAATTTGGCTTTGTGCCCCATTTTGGTCATTTTGTTACATTTTTATATCAGTTTATAATTTTTGAGCTGGTGCTAGAGGGTTCTTTGGTTACAAAATGACTCAAACAGGACACAAATCCATTTTACTCACGAGTACAGCAAAGTATAACAACTAAAACGGGAAAAATATAAAGTACATTCGTATTTAACTATTTATGCAAATAGCCTGAATCAACCTGTTCATTATCAAATGGGTCGAAATTGCCACTTTGCCTTCTAAAGTTGCTAGTGGTTTGAGCTTCTAGTTTGAGGCTTTGAGTACACTATGTCGGTATATCCATTTTTCTCTCATACTTTAATACTATACTTATATCTCCAGTGCTTGAAGCCTCCATATGGAGTGTTATTTGTCTCCACAAAGAAACATTTTGTCGGCTTCAACAGTGCGGCAAAACAATTGAGGAGTGTGGTAGACGAGGAAGGCATAATTGGCGCCCATTTAATTAAAGAAACGACAGACAAAGAAATTTGGAAGTTCTTCCTTAAATGATCCACAGAATACCAAGTAAGAATAGCCTTTTAACCCTTCGATAAATTCACATACACAACTGATTACAGTGGAAAATAAATCATACTATGCTACTAACTTCTCTCTTATTGAACAACATGCCCTTGGATATCATTCGAAAGTTACTTCGTTTTGCAACTTGTATATGCTAAGACCTAGTGATTATATAGTGTTATGGTTTTGGCTGTAAGCGTTTATTTTTTGTGTTCGTTTGTTCAAATATCTGTATGTTACGTATTTGTGACAATAATATGAAATCAATATTGGGTTTGTTGAAGCTTGTTGCGAGGTGTATAGTTGTATCATATCTTCGGTGTTGTATGTATTTTCGTGAAGTTTAATAAATTCCAACTGATTTCGTTGGAATATTTTTGTTCCCATTCTTTGTTATTATAATAAGTATTGATTTAGCTCACAAGATACTTTTATTTAGTTGGTTGTATTGATTTTGATTAGTACTTAAATGTTTTGTATGAAATGTGTACAATTATATCGCGAACGTGACATCGAATAATAGCACTCTCTTTTCAACAAGTTATACAACTAAACCAAGCTCAAGATGTCATAAGTGGATTTCAGTACTTCATTTGTATAGTGTATCTAGATACAACAATCGATGTACCTACGGTGAGTAGTTGGTTGTTTTGGACGATGTTTCTTGTAATAAAATTGAGAGGTTTCGGTCAATATCTTGAAACATTTTGGTAATATGATCTTTAGTTCATTCAAATTCTCAAGTAAGCAGTTTTGTACGAGAGTGAATGATTGATGAAGAGGCAACTACTAAATAATTCTGATTTTCTAAAGCCAAAGGTGAACCCTAACTTACTTTCACCAACTTTGAATACATATAATTATAAGCTTGCGTGATTTAAGGACATTTTATTGGGTTAGATGCACCTCAAAGAGAGCTTCGTAAAGATATACTACATGTTAAAAATGAAGCTAGTGTAAATGCAATATGGAGTCTCCAAAAGAAATGTTGAGTTTGTCCCACATTGGTAGATGTGCAAACTTTTAACATGTTTAAATATATGAATTCGGACATACGGTTATATTCCCTTCAAAATGTTTCACAAATGATACTGTGTCCTTTAGGAAGAAGGATGATGATCTCATCCTCATCTCATCTTCCTCGACTATAGCATCATTTCTACAACATTATGGGTGAATTTTTGTCATCTAAACTCATTTTTATATCTTTGAAGACTGTGATTTACATTCTCATTTATTTTTTCTTTGTAATTGATCTCATGTAGTAATAATTTTCATGTACCACGGTTGTGCATCCAGGATTTTCACAACTTTTAACCTTAACGATTTGTGATGCATCATGTTGCACATATCATTTTTCGGTGTTTCAAGATTGGTGAACCAATCTTCGAACCAGATATGAAACTTGTGTGAAATCCAACTAGTCTACTAGATTATCTGACTAGAAGAAAACTGTCATCACAATTCGTTCTTTGCCTATTAAATTTACGCTAACTTTTATTACTAGTGCTTGAAGCCTTATAATGGAGTGTTATTCGTCTCCACAAAGAAACATTTTGTTGGATTTAGTTGTGCTGCAAGACAACTGAGGAGTGTGGTAGATGAGTAAGGCATAGTCGGCACCAATTTAGTTAATTTAAAGGTAGGACGGACGGAAATTAAGTTTTTAAACCATGTGTTAACATAAGATCAACTCTAACTTTTAGGTCCCGTAATTTTCACTAACTTTCAATCCACATAATTATAAACTTATGTGATCTATATCGACGCCAATTTATCAGGTGTTTTATATGTTTATAAGTAAGAATGTGGTTGATCAAGTATATTTCCTCTAAAATGTTGCACAAAGATTGTTGTTGTCTCGAAAAGATACGACCTTTTTATTTTTACAGCTACTCCAACTTTATTTCTTTGAAGATTATGATTTACATTCTCGTTTATGTTTAACGTTCAAGCAATTTTACCGGTATAAAGAAATTTTATAAGATTACTGTTGAATCTTTTAAACAATTTCCACAATCAAGAGATGTGTCTCCCAAGAAACATATCCCCATGGGTTGTAATTGATGCCATCTAAACTTTAATGTACAGTTAGAAACCAATATTAAAGCTACCATGTTGAACTAAAAAGCTTCCGGTGTTACAAGGCTGGCAAGCCAACCTCAAACCAGATTCGTGTCTAGTGTGTCAAATCGGACCAATCTATTGGATGATCCTTGACAAAAAGTTATTAACTTTCTGCAATGTTGGTTTGAAACAGGATACAAGTCCCTTCGTCATTTACAAGACGGCCATCACAATTTCGAAACTTGAAGTTGAACTGACCATTACATACTTATGAACTTGTGTGATTTATAATGAATTTGAACTGACCATCACATATTTATAAGATCAAGTCAATAATTATGAATTTGTGTGATTTATATTGACGACACTTTATCGAGTTACATACACCAGGAAGAGAGCTTCATAAGGATAAATTACATGTCAAATTGGAGTTACTGTAAATTCAATATGGTGTCTTCAAAAGAAGTGTTGAGTTTGTCCCACATTGCTGGATGGGCAAACTTTTGATGTTTCTATGACTAAGAATGTAGGCGTTAAGTCATATCATATTCCCTTGAAAATCTTGCACAAATGGTTACATGCTAAGAATTTTGTAAGATTTGAAGACCTGCAAATTAACTACCTGTAGCATATAAACCATTTCTGCCATATTATGGGTGGATTTTTTATTATTATTATTATTATTATTATTATTATTATTATTATTATTATTATTATTATTATTATTATTATTATTTGAATTACATTTTCGTGCACTTCATCATATATCTTTGAAGATTATGATTCGCATTTTCACAACTTTTAACCTTAACCCTTTGGAATGCATCATGATGTTTGTTGTGGATAATTTGCTAATCATAAAGATAAAGTCCAAGTAAAATATACGTATGAAGAAACTTTAAAAGATTATTGTTCAATCTTTCAAATAATTTCTAGAGATGTGTTAAGCAATTCCTTTACACTTTTAAACTTCTCTACATCATAGTATTACGCATTACAATGTCTCGGAAAATACTTAAATCCATTGGCCTGATGTTGTGGATCAATCCAACTCTGGGTCAATCGATGTACGGTGTACGGTGAGTAGCTGGTTGTTTTGGACGATGTTTCTTGTAATAAAATTAAGAGAATTCGGTCAATATGTTGAAACATTTTGGTCTTATGATCTTGTTTATTTCATTCAAATTCTTAATGGAAGGAAAGTTACGCTATTAGTCCACGTGATAAAGCAAGCAGTTTTGTACGAGAGTGAATGATTGATCTAGAAGCAAATACTAAATAATTTTGATTTTCTAAAGCCAAAGGACAACATAAGATGAACCCTAACTTTTAGGTCCTATAACTTACAATCTCGCTTGAATATATTGACAACATTTTATTGGGTTACATGCATCTCAAAGAGAGCTTTGTAAAGACATATTACATGTAAAAAAAAATTGAGCTCAATATTAAGTCTCGAGAAAAAAGAAAAGTGGGTTGAGTTTGTCCCACATTGATGTATGGTCAAATTTTTGGTGTGTTTATAAATGAGAGTGTAAACATTTAGCTATAATGCCTTTAAAATGTTGTAGAATGACAGTTGTCATATTTGGAAAGATAAGATTTGATATCTCCTTCTTATTTTCTTAAGTTGGCAACATGTCATTTCCAGGGTCAATTTTTGTCATCTAGCTTATCTTTTTTCTCTGAAGATTATGAATTACATCCAGGTTTATATTTTTCTTTGTAATTGATCTTGTGCAACACAAATAATTTCCATGTACTATGGTCGTGTATCCAGGATTTTCACAACTTTTAACCTTAACCATTTGTGATGCATCATGATTTTCAAAGATAACGTCCAAGTAAAATATCTATTCAATGGGCTAATGTTGGTGCCATCTAAACTTTATGTAAAGTATGAAACAACATAAAAGCCACCATGTTGCACATATCATTTTTCGGTGTTTCAAGATTGGCTTGAAGCCTTCTTATAGTGTTATTCGTCTCCACAAAGAAACATTTTGCCTTATTTAATAGTGATGCATGACAAGTACTAAGGAGCGTGGTAGATGAGGAAGGCATAATCCGCACCCATTTAGTTAGAGAAACGACGGACAGAGATATTTGGAAGGTTTTCCTTAAATAAACATACGATCAAATGATCCACAGAAATCACAATTAAAAATATTACTAATTTGTTATAAGCCTTAACCCTTTGATAAATCCACATACAAAATTGATTACAGTGAAATGCATCATACTTTGCTACTAACTCTTTTCTTATCCGAAGAATATCATTGAAGATTGATTTCATTTTGCATCTGTATATTACAAAATTGATTACTTATGAACTTGTGTGATTTATATTGAATTTGAACCGACCATCACATATTATGGCTCCCACGTAAGCCCTTTAAGATAAACATGCCACCACTAGACTACAATTTGGATGCCATCACTAGACTACAATTTGGATTTTGGTTCAGTTCTAATTGCACGAAACATACTTAAAAGATTGTTGTTCTCTAATTAAATGAACCAAATATAGCACACTCTCAAGCAATACAATTATAAAACAATAGCAGTAGCATCTCAAACAAACATGAATCCATACCCGTGTGACAGCTCCAACAACGGCATGTCGGCCAGAAACGTTGTCAAGAACACCATTCACTTTCTAGACAACATCAATGAAAAGAACATATTCGGGTCTCAAGCATTGTTTAGCTTGGTGTCGAAACAACAACATAATCATCTTCCTGCTGGTGCACCTAGACAACAACAATACATAACTAAAACAATGATTATATGGAACTGCACGGGATCTGATTCCCTGTCCTTTTAAGTACGTTCGGCACCCCGTAAAGTTGCTGGAGTCTACGAGCCAAGGCACTTCAGGATATATAAAGTTCACACACACAAACCTTGAGCAGCAACGAAACGGGTTTGCAATGTAATGGTGGTAACCGAAAACTATAGAGCAAGAAGTAAATGGTAGAAGCAATTGATCAAGTATGTGTGTCTTTTCTGGTGTATCTAACAATAAGCCTTAATAGCCTTATAGGCAAATTACTTGCTACGAAAGTCACTTTTGGGTATCGAACAATTTTTTTTTCTCGTATGGGTACTATTGAACTTTCATTTTTTGGCCTCTTTGAGGCATTTTGTGACATTTTTGCCTCTGGATATTTAGGCTATGTTTGGCGCAAAGTTTTTTGGAGCTTTTTGGGCCGATGAGCGGTGAGCAATGAGCTTTTTGATATTTAATGTTCGTTTGGCATGAGAGTTGTGAGCTAGGCTATTTTTTAGGAAAGATCATTTTTCCAATGCTTCTTTATGAAGCTGTGAGCAGTGAGCTATGAGCAGTAGCTCACAGCTCACAGCTACTGCTCACTACTACTGCTTACAGCTAATTTTGCCAAACATAACATTAATAATTTCAGGGGCAAAAACATCACAAAGTGCCTCAAAGATGCCAAAAAATGAAAGTTCAATACCTATATTAGGAAAAAAATTTGTTCGATACCCAAAAGTATATTTTAAGACAAGTATGATTTACTTTTTATGGTATTTGCCCTTATATACACACTTGAATATCATAGTCATGATCACATTATCAGTTGTGATCACAACCACGATCCCTTGAAAAGAGGAGATAATGAGTGATTCATTCCCTCATATCCAGCACATCCCCATTTACCAGGTCATCACATACTATATCAAATACGTGTGGTATTGTTTGCATCATCAGCTTGTACCATCTGCTAACAACCATGTACAATCAGTTCTGGCATCGTCTCGTTGTACCTTCTGCTTTGTGAATAGTAAACTTCCAAACTCACTTATTCCCAACAATCACAACTTCGAAACTTGAATTTGAATTGACCATCACATACTTATAAGATCAACCGTATAATTATGACCAACTATAAAACATGTAATTATGAACTTGTGTGATTTATATTGATGACATCTTATCAAGTTACATACACCTCGAAGATGAATTATATGTCAAAATTGGAGCTAGTGTAAATGCAATATGGAGGTCTCACATCGATAGATGGGCAAACTTTTGATGTTGTAATAAGTAATAAAGTATATGTTAGGTCATATTCCCTTGAGAATCTTGCACTAATGGTGCCTTGTGAGTAATCTGGGAAGATTGGAAATCATTCCAGGTTCCCTAAGTAAAGGACCATTTCTGCCATATTAAGTGGATTTTTGTTAAATTTTTTTATTTCTTTCGAAGATTATGATTTCTCCATCTTTATATCTTTGAAGATTATGATTCACATTTTTGTTTGTTTTCGAGTGTTTCTAAGTACGAATTTTGAATTGATTATGAACCCAAATGATGGATTCAATAAGTTCTTGCCAATAACCACGTCCACCGAATAAAAACATGAAACTAAAAGCCCAGACATTATCTCCGCACACCAGGTATTTTCACAATTTTTAACCTTAGACATTTGGGATGCATCATGCACACCACGTATTTTCACAACTTTTAACCTTAGCCATTTGGGATGCATCATGATGTTTGCTGTGGATAATTTGCCGATGAATCATGAATAAAAGATAGCGTCAAGTACAATATCTGTATGAAAATCTTTTAATAGATTACTGTTCAATCGTTCAAATAATCTCTAGAGATGTGTTAAGAGATGGATTTACCATTTTAAACTTCACTATATTGTAGCATTACTACTTATGAACGCACGTCTTCGAAACTGCTCAAACCCATTGGCCTAAAGTTGAACGCTAACTTTTAGGTTCTATACCTTTCAGTAACATTGACTACATATTACTATAAGCTTGCATGATTTTAACATTGAAGAGAGCTTCGTAAAGATATATCACATGTTAAAAATGAAGCTAGTGAAAATGCAACATGGATTTGGTGTGCGGTTCGTATGTTAGCTGGTATGGATTTGGTTCCCCCAAATCTTCATGATATCCTCTCTTTCCTGCAGCCTATGGCGCATATGCGCACGGCAAAGAGTGTTATTGGTCGTTAGATATTGGCTGCCTCTTCCTACTTTATATGGATGGAACGTAATAATCGTTTGTTCAAGAAAGTGAGAAGATCTTCGGATGAGCTGCGTGACATCATTATGTTGACAGTTAGACTTAAGCTTTTAACTTACAGGTTCAAGAATAATGCCATGGTGAATCGTTTGTTATCTCAGTGGAAGATGTCTAATAACTTTAGGCTTTATGATTGCTAAGAGTTGTGTTGATGTGTCTTATAGTTAGGGCAGGCTTGATTGTGGCATGTCACATTCGTTTAGTGGAAGTTCAAGCTTTTGGTTGAGGTTAATGTGGTACCTTAGCCACATTCCATTGTACTTATTTCTTCTGTGATTAATACAATTTACCGGGGTAACCCTTTAGCCCCCCCCCCCCCCCCCCCCCCCCCTCCAAAAAAAAAAAAAAAAAAAAAAAAAAAGCAACATGGAGTCCTCAAAAGAAATGTTGATTTTGTCCCACATTAGTGGATATACAAACTTTTATGTGTTTATAATGTAAAACCCTAAAATTCGAAACCTAAAATTCCGTATAATTTGAAATTTTTATTTTCATGTTAACCCTATACTTTATTTTATGTTAACCTAAGTTATATTTTTATTACTTCCTTAAAGTTATTTTTTATTTTTTTTTAAAAACCACTCATTAAACCACCACTTAACTACACATAAAATCCATTTAAGACCCATCTTTGACATTTAAAGCCTAGTTTGAAAATCACCCCGTAACTGATTTTTTTTTCATGACATTCAAGCCCATTTATAACATTAAAAAAATACTTAATGTATATGCTCCTCTTTGGTGTAGTATATAAGTTGAACATGCATTTTTTTTATTTTCCATTCGACAACAAACACAAACCAAACAAACAAGTCCTGCTACTACTATTTTTTATTGATCGAGCAAGAGTGGGGTGTTTTTGATTTCGGTCCTGGGTTTATAAACATTCGTATAGGCTGTTCGATTTGCTAAGGTACTCGATCTTTATTTTTCTTTTCTTAAGCTTTCGACAATAATATAGAATCTGTGAATATATTATTGAGTTTTGTAAAACTTAATAATCCATACGATCGTATAACGTGTTTATTAATATCGACCCCTTGTGATTATACATTTGACTCATGTTTATTCGACAAAGATAAAACTGTTCGACCATAAACCGAACCCAACATGTTCAACCCTAAATGTTTATAACTATTCGACCCAACATGTTAAGTATAATCGACCCTTGTTCGACCTTTTCTATTGATCAACTGTAACTGAACCTATAATCGACCCACATAATATATTATCAACCATGTTTGTTTTTTTTATCGACCCTATTAAGCTTCTATATATCGACCCGAATTCCGACTCGTATTATATGATTAACGGATTTCTTTTGTTTCTTTTTTTGAAAAGTTTATGTGAATTGTTATTCTAAAACATTACCACGTTAAATATATGTTAAAATAAGATGCGACTCGATTCGATATTTCATACGAAGAAGATGAGTACCGTGCATGCATACTAGGTAAATTTGATATATATACATAAGCAAATTTACTTTTAACCTGTAACTTTGATTATTATCACAATAAACCATAGACTTTGCTAGATGACATATAAGCCTTAAACCATGATAAGTTGTCACTCTTAACCCTAAACATTGTAATGTTTACATTTTTAAACTTAAGTTGTAATATGTTTTTGACATTAAATAAAATTACATTACAAACCTTAAATGGTAATATTTATTTCGTCATTAATTGAATATGACTAGAAAACCTAAATAGAAATTATTTAACCTAACCCTAAGTGGTGACATTTATTTTGTCATTATTGAGACCTTAATGGAAACCCTAAACCTAATGACATTTAATACATATTTGTAACCCTATTTGATCACTAAATGGCATTTAAATATGATTTTAAAACCTAAGTTACTAAAAATGGAATGAAACCCTCACTAATATCGTACGAACCATAATCCGTGTAGATTCATTGAAGAAGACGTAATGTTGTCCTTGTGTTCATTTATTCATTTGCTTTCTGATCATTTGCATTAAGGTACAGATATTCAGCCTTCCTTTTAAATATTCTTTTATTTGCATTTCGTATTGGTACGGATATTCAGTCTTACTTTTAGACATTTTTTTATTTGCATTTTGTATCGGTACAGATATTCAGCCTTCCTTTTAAATATTCTTTTATTTGCATTTCGTATTGGTACGGATATTGAGTCTTACTTTTAGACATTATTTCATTTGCATCGTTATCGGTTGGTTCGTTTGTCTGATTACTCGTTTCGCATGATTCGTATTCATTGACTTTGATTCGTTTACTTTGATATGAACCTTTGATATGAACCCTTGATCTGAACCATTGATATGATCCTTCTGTTATGATCCACCTGATATGATCCATTTGTTATGACCCCTTTGTTATGACCTTTTGTTTTGATCCATTTGATTTGATTAATTGCTCAAGGTACTATCCCTAGCCATGGAGGTAACATGGCCATGTCATTGAGGCACCAATGGCATGACACTTTCTGTGGAGGTGTGATTGATCCACGGCGTTTCCTTTATTTGTATATGTGGCCATTATCTGAGTATGTATGCTAGCCTTGAGCTAGGGTATGTGCTAATCTGTTTTGCAGGGGAGCGTATGGATGCATCCTAGGCATAATGTTCTGTTCTGAAATGATTAGTGATTGGTTGTGCGTGCCATGCACACCATTTCACTTCTGGGAGCTAGCTACTCCATTTGGTACTTGAGAGGTCTCCCCTCCATGTACAATAAATGAATTGACGGTATAATGTATCGTGAAATGAAATGATTGATTGAATGTTTTGGTACATGAGCAACTTCCGTTACTATCCCTTTTACCATCTATATATTATCCTTCGACTTTCATTCTCATATGACCCGTCACATTCTTTATGACCTTTACTCTCAGCAGGTTCACATTGGATTGTTTATTTAATTTTTTTTATGTTCAATTATCTTTCAAATGTTATATCTGTTCACTGAGCGTTAGCTCAGCCGCATTTTCTTTCCCTGCGGCAGGTATCAAGATGGAGATTGGGATTGAGTGATGAGCTTTTAGTGGACCAACCATACCTTAGTCTTCATGGATTTATTTTTATTCTTTCATAAGTTGATTTTGATTGCATTTGTTTTATTAGTCATTTAGTCTCAAGATTTGTAATTTATTGAGCTAAGTCTTTCGCTTGCGCTTTATGTTCTGAATAGACACCATAATGTTACACTTTAGACCCTTGTCGGGTTTGGGGTGTTACATATAATATGGTTATATTCCCTTTAAAAAGTTGCACAAATGATATGTGCGTGCTCCTTCACGGAAGATGAGATTTGATCTCTCTTTCTTGAAGAGAACAAAAACTGTCATTTCTACCACATTATGGTGAATTTTTGTCATCTTCCTTTCTTTGACGATTATGAGTTACATTCTCGTTTATATTTTTCTTTTGTAATTGAGCTTGTGTAACTCGAATAATATCCATCTATATTTTTCTTTGTAATTGATCTCGTGTAACACGAATAATTTCCATGTACCACGATCGTAACCTTAACCATTTGTGATGCATCATGGTGTTTGCTTGGTGATGCAATCTAAACTTTATGTAATGTCTGAAACCAGATTCGAGACTAGTGCCAAATCCGACTAGTCTAATGGATGATCTTTGGTTAGAAGATAACTGCCATCACAATTCATTCTTTGCCTATTAAATTTATGCCATCTTTTATTGCGAGTGCTTGAAGCCTTCTTATGGAGTGTTATCCGTCTCCACAAAGAAACATTTTGTCGGACTTAATAGTGCTGCAAGACAACTGAGGAGCGTTGTAGATGAGGAAGGCATAATCGGCATCAATTTAGTTAAAGAAACGCCACACAAAAATTTGGAAGTTCTTCCTTAAATAAACATACGATCAAATGATCCACATAAATTATAAGTAAGAACATGACTAGCTTGTATTTAGTTGTTTAATTTGATTTGTGATTAGTACTAACCGTTTTTGTGTGTAATGTGTATGATTATACTGCAAGGGTAGCACTGAATTTTACATCTCGATAGGAGTTGATGTTAGTCTTCTTTCTATCGAATTAATCGATATACACATGATCAAGTAAGCAAAGCAAGCAATTGATTCAAGAGTGGTTGATCGATCAAGAAGCAACTACTATAATTTATTGGGTTAATCCCAGTCTACTCATATTAAAGGTCAAACCCGAAAGTCAAAATCAACTACAAGAAAAGTCAACTACTGGAAATAACTGCCAAGTAGCAGTTATCATCAAACAGACATAACTATTCGAATAGATACAACTCTTCGAATCATCACAATGATTCAATCGAACCTTTTCATTCATTATAAATAGATCAAATTCTGTAAACCAACATATGACATGATTATTATTACAATTATATAAAAAGTTATTTAGTGATTATTTCATTTCAACTTTTGGTATATTGTGACTTGATCGTTAGATCACAAAGATCCACGTTTGAGGCCAACATAATTTAGAGATGGGATGGATGAAAATTAGGTTTCTAATCTATGGGTTAACATACGATCAACCCTAACTTTTAGGTCCCATAATTTTCACTAAATTTTAATCCACATAATTATAAACTTGTGTGATCTATATTGATGACAATTTATTGGGTTTACATGCTTCTCGAATAGAGCTTCGTCAAGATATACGGAGCTAGTTAAATGCATTATTGGGTCTTCATAATAGGTGTTCGGATATGAAAGAAAAATGTGTTGAGCTTCTCCCACATTGATGGATGGGCAAATTTTTGATATGTTTATAACTAAGAATGTGGTCACTTAGGTATATTTCTTCCAAAATGTTGCACAAAGAGTATTTGGTATTCTGGACAGATAGGACCTTGATTATTTCCAGGTTAGCAACTACTCTTTCTGCCACATCATTGGTAAGTTTATTTTTTCAGCTACTCCAACTTTATTTCTTTTAAGATTATGATTTACATTCTCGTTTATGTTTTTCTTTGTAACGTTCAAGCAATTTTACCGGTATAAAGAAATTTTAAAAGATTATTGTGTGAATCTTTTAACAATTTCCAGAATTAAGAGATGTGCTAGAGATGATTTTTCCCCTGTGAAACATCAATATATCATATCATTAACACATAATACGAACATGTCTCCCAAGAAACATAACCCCATGGGCTGTAGTTGATGCCATCTAAAGTTTAATGTAAAGTTAAAAACATATATTAAAGCTACCATGTTGAACAAAAAATCCCAGTGTTTCAAAACTGGCGAGCCACCTCAAACCAGTTTCGAGACTAGAGTGAAAATCGGACCAGTCTATTGGATGATCTTGTTGGACCATAATTCGTTCTTTGCCTATTAAATTTATGCTAACTTTTATTACCAGTGCTTGAAGCCTTCCTATGGAGTGTTATTCATCTCCACAAAGAAACATTTTGTCGGATTAATAGTGCTGCAAGACAACTGAGGAGCGTGGTAGACGAGTAAGGCATAGTCGGCACCCATTTAGTTAAAGAAACGACCGACACAGAAATTTGGAAGTTCTTCATTAAATAAACATAAAATCAAATGATTCACACAAATTACAAGTAAGAATATTACTAACTTGTATTTAGTTGTTTATTTTGATTTGTGATTAGTTCTAAACGTTTTTGTGTGTAATGTATATGATTATACTGCAAGGGTGACACTGAATTTTACATCTCGATAGCAGTTGATGTTAGACTTCTTTCTATTGAAATAATCGATAGACAGTGAGTAGTTGCTTGTTTTGGACGATGTTTCTTTTATTTAAATTAAGAGACTTCGGTCAATATCTTGAAACATTGTGGTCATATGATCCTGTTTAGCCCATTCAAATTCTTAATGGAAGGAAAGTAATTACCCGAATAGTCCACGTGACCAAGAAAGCAACTGATACAAGAGTGATTGATCGATCAAGAAGCAACTACTATAATTTAGAGATGGGACGGATGAAAATTAAGTTTTTAAGCCCATGTGTTAACATAAGATCAACTCTAACTTTTAGGTCCCGTAATTTTCATTAACTTTTAATGCACATAATTATAAACTTGTATGATCTATATTGACGGAAATTTATTGGGTTACATGCTCCTCGAATAGTGCTTTGTAAAGATAATAGGTGTTTGGAGATGAAAGAAAAAAGAGTTGAGTTTGCCTTGATGCATGGGCAAATTTTAGATATGTTTATAGCTAAGAATGTGGTCAATAAAGTTTATTCCTCTAAAATGTTGCACATAGAGTTGTTGTTGTTCTTGAAAGATACGACCTTTAGTTCTTTCGTGCCGACAACAGTTCTTTCCGCCACATTACAGGAAAGGTTTTTTTTTTTTTTTTTTTTTTTCCCTTCTTCTCTCTCTCTCTCTCTTCATGTATATCCAACTTTATTTCTATGAAGATTATGATTTACATTCTATTTATGTTTTTCTTTGCACCGTTCAAGTAATTTTACCGGTATAAAGAAATTTTGTAAAAGATTACTGTTGAATCTTTTAAACAATTTCCACAATCAAAGATGTGTTAGAGATGATTTTTCCCCTCTTAAACTTCAATATATCATATCATTAACACATATGAACACATGTCTCTCTGGAAACATAATCCCATGGGATGATGCCATCTAAACTTTAATGTAAAGTTCTAAACATATATTAAAGCTACCATGTTGAACAAAAAAAAAAAAAAAAAATCCAGTGTTTCAAGATTGGCGAGCTAATCCTCAAACCAGATTCGAGACTAGTTTGTAAAATCAACGAGTCTATTGGATGATCCTTGAGTAAAAGATTTTAACTTTCCGCAATGTAGATCTGAAACAGGATATAAGTCCCTTCGTTATTTATACTAGACGGCCATCACAACTTCGAAACTTTAATTTGAACTAACCATCACATATTAATAAGATCAACCCTATAATTATGACCAACTATAACACATATAATTATGAATATGAACTTGTGTGATTTATATTGACGACATCTTATCAAGTTATATACACCTCGAAGATGAATTATATGTCAAAATTGGAGCTAGTGTAAATGCAATATGGAGGTCCCACATCGATAGATGGTGTTAGCATTAAAATATTTATATATAGAAGTGATGGTCATTCTCATATTGTAACTTTGTGTCGTTTGTTAAGATTAGTAATAGTTTAGTCATTGGGCCTTGAACTTGGTAAGCTAATATGTTATTAGTTATGTTTCACAAGCCTTGTTATATTATTCATGTAAACCAAGTCCAAGCCCAAGTCCATTAGAAAGCCCATGAGGCCTTTCTCTCTAACTATATAAGGCATCTTACCTCTCATTTGTAAGGTGTGCTTGTGTGTGTATTGTGTGGGTTTTTAATAAAAGTTCTCTTCATCTTCATCTCTATTTCATACTTATTAACGCCATACATATACATACAAAGTCACCATCTTTACTTCATCTAGTTCTCATATTATTGTTAAAGTTGATAGATCTTAGGTCCTACAAGTGGTATCAATCGCCTAACAATGATTTAGGAGTGTTTTCATCAAGTTTTTTGTTAAAAAGTCACACTTTTCATTCATTTGTGTACTTTTTCTTCAAAAAAGTTTTGATTTTTACGTGGTTTTTGTGTTAAAGTTGTTGTTTTTATTGAAGTTTTAGTGATTCTAAGTGTTTTGGGAAATATTTGATCATTAGAAACAAGTGAAAAAGGAGTTTTTGGGTGAAAAAAATCGTATTTTTGAAGTTTTCTGGTCATCCTACGCGTAAGTTGGGTGTACAGTACAAGTTACAGCTGTCTACAGTACTATCCACGCGTAAGTTGAGGTCAAAACCCTTTTTCTACGCGTAACTTTAGTCAAAACCCTTTTCTTACGCATTAAATTGATTTTCTACGCGGTGGTTGAAGTCTACGCGCTAAATCCTACGCGTAAGTTCCATTTCTACGCATTAGTCAGATCTTACGCATAAGATTTAATCTTACACGTAAGTTTCAGTGTTCTACGCATAAGCTTTATCACAGGTCCTCTCTTCGTGCTACGGTGACTCAGTACTTCCCTGACTTGGATAAGTTTGTGGAATACTTCGACACGGGATATCTTTCAAGCTTGGATAAGTTTGAGAGATCAAATTGGTTGAAAAAACCTTACGCGTAACATTCTTGCGCATAAACTCTAAGTTTACGCGTAAAATCAAAGTTTACGCATAACTTAGATCTTACGCATAACTTAAAGGTTACGCATAACATTTTACGCGTAACATTATTCAAGGTTTACGCGTAAAATCAAGCTTTACGCGTAAGATTTTGACTTTTTGACAACCAAACTTCAAACGGCCATAACTTTTGAACCGTAACTCCGTTTTCGACGAATCAGCTGTCAAAACGACCGCGAGACCGAGAAGAAGGACACGTTGAATCATCTAAAGATCATTCAAGCCAAGCTTCGAGGCCCAAATCCACTCTAAACGGAAGTTATTGAGGTTTTAAGGTTCCAGATCAAAATTTTCACCATAAAAACTTGCATCAACTTACACTAAACACAACTCCTACTTCGTTGAAACGATCCGAGAATCAACTTTATCCATCTACACTCATTTTTATATCTTTGAAGACCGATTTACATTCTCATTTAATTTTTCTTTGTAATTTATCTCGTGTAATAATTTTCATGTACCACGGTCGTGTATCCAGGATTTTCGCAACTTTTAACCTTAACGATTTGTGATGCATCATGGTGTTTGCTTTGTGATGCATCATTTTGCACATATCATTTTTCGGTGTCTCAAGATTGGTGAAGCAATCTTCAAAGCAGATTCAAGACTTTGTGTCTAATCAGACTAGTCTACTGGATGTTCTTTGACTATAAGAAAACTGCCATATCAATTCGTTCTTTGCCTATTAAAGTTATGCTAACTTTTATTACCAGTGCTTGATGCCTTATAATGGAGTGTTATTCGTCTCTACAAAGAAACATTTTGTTGGATTTAATAGTGCTGCAAGACAACTGAGGAGCGTGGTAGATGGGTAAGGCATAATTGGCACCCATTTAGTTAATTTAAAGATAGGACAGACGGAAATTAAGTTTTTAAGCCATGTGTTAACATAAGATCAACTCTAACTTTTAGGTCCCGTAATTTTCACTAGCTTCTAATCCACATAATTATAACTTGTGTGATCTATATTGACGACCATTTATTGGGCTACATGCTCCTCGAATAGAGCTTCGTAAAGATACATGGAGCTAGTGTAAATGCAATATTGGGTCTCCATAATGGGTGTTCTAAATTGAAAGAAAAATGGGTTGAGTTTGTCCCACATCGAGAAAGCGCATAAAAGAATGCCATTTATCGATCGATAAAAGAGATTTTAGTTTATTATGTTCTTTTAACAATTTAAATTTATGAATATCAAGAATTTCGTTTATCCCGTGCCTGTTCGGGCTCGAGCCCCGTTTGGCCGGTGCCTGTTCGGGCTCGAGCCCGTTTGGCCCGTGCCGGTTTGGGCTTGAGCCCTTTTGGCCCGTTGCTCGTTCAGACTTGAATATTTATATAATGTACTTTATTATTTGTATTAGTGACATTTAATAATCGTGTTTGAGTTGATTGTAAAATATGATTGATAAGTTATATTTCTTATGTAAGGGGTGTTTTAATAACTGTATTAATTGTATTTATTAACCAGTTAATTAATTGACTACATTAAGGGGGTGCTTGGTGGGGGGTCTAAAAAAAGGGGGGGGCTTGAGCCCTTACGCGTAACATTCTTACGCATAAACTCTAAGTTTACGCGTAAAATCAAAGTTTACGCATAACTTAGATCTTACGCATAACTTAAAGGTTACGCATAACATTTTACGTGTAACATTATTCAAGGTTTACGCGTAAAATCAAGCTTTACGCGTAAGATTTTGACTTTTTGACAACCAAACTTCAAACGGCCATAACTTTTGAACCGTAACTCCGTTTTCGACGAATCAGCTGTCAAAACGACCACGAGACCGAGAAGAAGGACACGTTGAATAAACTAAAGATCATTCAAGCCAAGCTTCGAGGCCCAAATCCACTCTAAACGGAAGTTATTGAGGTTTTAAGGTTCCAGATCAAAATTTTCACCATAAAAACTTGCATCAACTTACACTAAACACAACTCCTACTTCGTTGAAACGATCCGAGAATCAACTTTATCCATCTACACTCATTTTTATATCTTTGAAGACCGATTTACATTCTCATTTAATTTTTCTTTGTAATTTATCTCGTGTAATAATTTTCATGTACCACGGTCGTGTATCCAGGATTTTCGCAACTTTTAACCTTAACGATTTGTGATGCATCATGGTGTTTGCTTTGTGATGCATCATGTTGCACATATCATTTTTCGATGTTTCAAGATTGGTGAACCAATCTCCAAAGCAGATTCAAGACTTTGTGTCTAATCAGACTAGTCTACTGGATGTTCTTTGACTATAAGAAAACTGCCATATCAATTCGTTCTTTGCCTATTAAAGTTATGCTAACTTTTATTACCAGTGCTTGATGCCTTATAATGGAGTGTTATTCGTCTCTACAAAGAAACATTTTGTTGGATTTAGTAGTGCTGCAAGACAACTGAGGAGCGTGGTAGATGGGTAAGGCATAATTGGCACCCATTTAGTTAATTTAAAGATAGGACAGACGGAAATTAAGTTTTTAAGCCATGTGTTAACATAAGATCAACTCTAACTTTTAGGTCCCGTAATTTTCACTAGCTTCTAATCCACATAATTATAACTTGTGTGATCTATATTGATGACCATTTATTGGGCTACATGCTCCTCGAATAGAGCTTCGTAAAGATACATGGAGCTAGTGTAAATGCAATATTGGGTCTCCATAATGGGTGTTCTAAATTGAAAGAAAAATGGGTTGAGTTTGTCCCACATCGAGAAAGCGCATAAAAGAATGCCATTTATCGATCGATAAAAGAGATTTTAGTTTATTATGTTCTTTTAACAATTTAAATTTATGAATATCAAGAATTTCGTTTATCCCGTGCCTGTTCGGGCTCGAGCCCCGTTTGGCCGGTGCCTGTTCGGGCTCGAGCCCGTTTGGCCCGTGCCGGTTTGGGCTTGAGCCCTTTTGGCCCGTTGCTCGTTCAGACTTGAATATTTATATAATGTGCTTTATTATTTGTATTAGTGACATTTAATAATCGTGTTTGAGTTGATTGTATAATATGATTGATAAGTTATATTTCTTATGTAAGGGGTGTTTTAATAACTGTATTAATTGTATTTATTAACCAGTTAATTAATTGACTACATTAAGGGGGTGCTTGGTGGGGGGTCTAAAAAAAGGGGGGGGGGGGGGGGGGGGGGGGGGGGCTTGAGCCCTTACGCGTAACATTCTTACGCATAAACTCTAAGTTTACGCGTAAAATCAAAGTTTACGCATAACTTAGATCTTACGCATAACTTAAAGGTTACGCATAACATTTTACGCGTAAGATTATTAAAGGTTTACGCGTAAAATCAAGCTTTACGCGTAAGATTTTGACTTTTTGACAACCAAACTTCAAACGGCCATAACTTTTGAACCGTAACTCCGTTTTCGACGAATCAGCTGTCAAAACGACCGCGAGACCGAGAAGAAGCACACGTTGAATAAACTTAAGATCATTCAAGCAAAGCTTCGAGGCCCAAATCCACTCTAAACGGAAGTTATTGAGGTTTTAAGGTTCCAGATCAAAATTTTCACCATAAAAACTTGCATCAACTTACACTAAACACAACTCCTACTTCGTTGAAACGATCCGAGAATCAACTTTATCCATCTACACTCATTTTTATATCTTTGAAGACCGATTTACATTCTCATTTAATTTTTCTTTGTAATTTATCTCGTGTAATAATTTTCATGTACCACGGTCGTGTATCCAGGATTTTCGCAACTTTTAACCTTAACGATTTGTGATGCATCATGGTGTTTGCTTTGTGATGCATCATGTTGCACATATCATTTTTCGGTGTTTCAAGATTGGTGAACCAATCTCCAAAGCAGATTCAAGACTTTGTGTCTAATCAGACTAGTCTACTGGATGTTCTTTGACTATAAGAAAACTGCCATATCAATTCGTTCTTTGCCTATTAAAGTTATGCTAACTTTTATTACCAGTGCTTGATGCCTTATAATGGAGTGTTATTCATCTCTACAAAGAAACATTTTGTTGGATTTAATAGTGCTGCAAGACAACTGAGGAGCGTGGTAGATGGGTAAGGCATAATTGGCACCCATTTAGTTAATTTAAAGATAGGACAGACGGAAATTAAGTTTTTAAGCCATGTGTTAACATAAGATCAACTCTAACTTTTAGGTCCCGTAATTTTCAGTAGCTTCTAATCCACATAATTATAACTTGTGTGATCTATATTGAGGACCATTTATTGGGCTACATGCTCCTCGAATAGAGCTTCGTAAAGATACATGGAGCTAGTGTAAATGCAATATTGGGTCTCCATAATGGGTGTTCTAAATTGAAAGAAAAATGGGTTGAGTTTGTCCCACATCGAGAAAGCGCATAAAAGAATGCCATTTATCGATCGATAAAAGAGATTTTAGTTTATTATGTTCTTTTAACAATTTAAATTTATGAATATTAAGAATTTCGTTTATCCCGTGCCTGTTCGGGCTCGAGCCCCGTTTGGCCGGTGCCTGTTCGGGCTCGAGCCCGTTTGGCCCGTGCCGGTTTGGGCTTGAGCCCTTTTGGCCCGTTGCTCGTTCAGACTTGAATATTTATATAATGTGCTTTATTATTTGTATTAGTGACATTTAATAATCGTGTTTGAGTTGATTGTATAATATGATTGATAAGTTATATTTCTTATGTAAGGGGTGTTTTAATAACTGTATTAATTGTATTTATTAACCAGTTAATTAATTGACTACATTAAGGGGGTGCTTGGTGGGGGGTCTAAAAAAAGGGGGGGGGGGGGGGGGGGGGGGGCTTGAGCCCTTACGCGTAACATTCTTACGCATAAACTCTAAGTTTACGCGTAAAATCAAAGTTTACGCATAACTTAGATCTTACGCATAACTTAAAGGTTACGCATAACATTTTACGCGTAAGATTATTCAAGGTTTACGCGTAAAATCAAGCTTTACGCGTAAGATTTTGACTTTTTGACAACCAAACTTCAAACGGCCATAACTTTGGAACCGTAACTCCGTTTTCGACGAATCAGCTGTCAAAACGACCGCGAGACCGAGAAGAAGGACACGTTGAATAAATTAAAGATCATTCAAGCAAAGCTTCGAGGCCCAAATCCACTTTAAACGAAAGTTATTGAGGTTTTAAGGTTCCAGATCAAAATTTTCACCATAAAAACTTGCATCAACTTACACTAAACACAACTCCTACTTCGCTGAAACGATCCGAGAATCAACTTTATCCATCTACACTCATTTTTATATCTTTGAAGACCGATTTACATTATCATTTAATTTTTCTTTGTAATTTATCTCGTGTAATAATTTTCATGTACCATGGTCGTGTATCCAGGATTTTCGCAACTTTTAACCTTAACGATTTGTGATGCATCATGGTGTTTGCTTTGTGATGCATCATGTTGCACATATCATTTTTCGGTGTTTCAAGATTGGTGAACCAATCTTCAAAGCAGATTCAAGACTTTGTGTCTAATCAGACTAGTCTACTGGATGTTCTTTGACTATAAGAAAACTGCCATATCAATTCGTTCTTTGCCTATTAAAGTTATGCTAACTTTTATTACCAGTGCTTGATGCCTTATAATGGAGTGTTATTCGTCTCTACAAAGAAACATTTTGTTGGATTTAATAGTGCTGCAAGACAACTGAGGAGCGTGGTAGATAGGTAAGGCATAATTGGCACCCATTTAGTTAATTTAAAGATAAGACAGACGGAAATTAAGTTTTTAAGCCATGTGTTAACATAAGATCAACTCTAACTTTTAGGTCCCGTAATTTTCACTAGCTTCTAATCCACATAATTATAACTTGTGTGATCTATATTGACGACCATTTATTGGGCTACATGCTCCTAGAATAGAGCTTCGTAAAGATACATGGAGCTAGTGTAAATGCAATATTGGGTCTCCATAATGGGTGTTCTAAATTGAAAGAATAATGGGTTGAGTTTGTCCCACATCGAGAAAGCGCATAAAAGAATGCCATTTATCGATCGATAAAAGAGATTTTAGTTTATTATGTTCTTTTAACAATTTAAATTTATGAATATCAAGAATTTCGTTTATCCCGTGCCTGTTCGGGCTCGAGCCCCGTTTGGCCGGTGCCTGTTCGGGCTCGAGCCCGTTTGGCCCGTGCCGGTTTGGGCTTGAGCCCTTTTGGCCCGTTGCTCGTTCAGACTTGAATATTTATATAATGTGCTTTATTATTTGTATTAGTGACATTTAATAATCGTGTTTGAGTTGATTGTATAATATGATTGATAAGTTATATTTCTTATGTAAGGGGTGTTTTAATAACTGTATTAATTGTATTTATTAACCAGTTAATTAATTGACTACATTAAGGGGGTGCTTGGTGGGGGGTCTAAAAAAAGGGGGGGGGGGGGGGCTTGAGCCCTTACGCGTAACATTCTTACACATAAACTCTAAGTTTACGCGTAAAATCAAAGTTTACGCATAACTTAGATCTTACGCATAACTTAAAGGATACGCATAACATTTTACGCGTAAGATTATTCAAGGTTTACGCGTAAAATCAAGCTTTACGCGTAAGATTTTGACTTTTTGACAACCAAACTTTAAACGGCCATAACTTTTGAACCGTATCTCCGTTTTCGACGAATCAGCTGTCAAAACGACCGCGAGACCGAGAAGAAGGACACGTTGAATAAATTAAAGATCATTCAAGCCAAGCTTCGAGGCCCAAATCCACTCTAAACGGAAGTTATTGAGGTTTTAAGGTTCCAGATCAAAATTTTCAAGATAAAAACTTGCATCAACTTACACTAAACACAACTCCTACTTCGCTGAAACGATCCGAGAATCAACTTTATCCACCAACACGAGACCAATAACAGATAACAAGTACAGGGAGATGACAGGTAGGGTTTTGGTGGGAGCGTGGTTTGTAGGCTTTAGTTTAGGAAAGAGATGGTTGTCATACCATGATAGAGCATATTGTGAAGATAAATGTTTTATTATTTTTGTGTGTCCAACACTGTACATCAAACCTCCCTGGTGTGTGTTAATTTACACACCTTTTATTTGACCAAAACCGGATCAAAAAGACCAAAAACCGAGCCAAATATGTCAAATGTATGTTGTTTTTGTGTTTGTGATTGTGCAGGAAAGGATATCTCGAAAAATGGACAAAAATCAAGAAAACCTGAAAAAACGAGCACGAGATTGGAAAGGCCACAATATTACGAGATCAACGGTTATTTTATTTGGAGCATCGAGGCAAAAGAAGAAAAAAAAAAATGAAGCATTATATTTTTAATGCCAAGCGAGTGATGCCACTTCTCATATTTAATTCAAAGCGCATTTTCAACATAATGAAAATAAAGACATGGCCCAAGTGAAGCATTGCTACTAATCATAGTCCAGTCCAGTCCATGCATCCAGGCCCAAGAGTTTGTGAAAGCCCATACCTGAAGACCAAGATCATTTAATTGATAGTGGATTTAACCTTTTTATTGGATGCAATACGCCAAAAGAAGAAGAAAATAACAAAAGAATGAAATTAAGAAAGGGTGCACACGTGATCTATGCATGCGACAAAAGACGAAAAAGAATGACATCGATATTGAGTTGCAATTTTGATATTACAAGTCCAGCGCTTGATATTTCTTGAGGTATCATTTAAAAAGTCACGTGAGCCTTTCCCACAAAATAAAGAACGAAGAATAAAGGAAATAAAGACCAGCGATGGAGCAAAATTTGATGTGGCACGTTTAATATAAAAGGGTACGTCAAGTTCAAAGTTCCACAAATAAAAATGAAGAAGTGGCACGTGGGTTCTTCTAGCAAAAATAAAGATTCAAGTTGATAGTGGATTGAAGCTATTTGTGTCTATAAACAAAACAAAGAAGAAAATGAATACAAAATATTCATGCGTCTGCTGCTATCTTTCACATGGGGACCATCGAAACAAGTAGAAAAATAAAAGTGCATGTGGTCCACTGATTCTCTTGTTTGCATAAGCGACAAAAAGTTGAGAAGGAATTGTAATATTTTCGTTTGGCCAACGTCGAATTCACTTCCGTAAATAAATCAAATGAGCGCGTGACACTGGTGTTCTCCACTTACTCGTTGCACCTTCTCTCTACAGCCAATCGTGAGATGCCATCTGGCCTTTGTGACGTGAATGATAACAGAATTGGAAGAATCGAGAATGCACTTGCATGTGGACACATATGAGGCCAAATTCATTGAAGATGGTGCTATAAATATCAATCATTGGCACATCATTCATCATTCTCTCCTCATCATTATTCTTACATCACACACACTTTTTAGTTTCGTAGTAGTAGTAGCAATTAGTTAATTTAGGAGTAGATTTTATAAGTTTATTTCTTTTGTATTGTTCAAGTTTATTTCAATTGCTTATTTGTATCAAAACTTTAATTTTTTTTAATGAAGATGATGTTTACTTTTCCAACTTAGCTTCTCATTCTTTTATATTAAATTCTATTTTAGATTGATAGCTTATTGTAGCTTATTGATTAAGCAATTTTTTTTAAATACTTCATTTCTTTTCATAACTTCTTTAGTTTTATTAGATCTAATAATTTTAGCTTATATTCACTTAATCTCTTTTTATTTTAAAAGTTTTCTTTTTATAAATCAAATTAGCTTAATACTTTTCATCTAATTAGCTTATATCTTATTTTCTTCTAATCAATCTAGCTTTCTAGCTTTGGTTGATTCATAACTAGTATAGATCTATTAGCTTTCTAGCTTTTTAGTTCTATTACTAGTTTGTCTAGATTTGATTAGCTTTTCTATAGCTTATTGAATCTAGATCTAGTTTATTCAAGAGCTTAATTGTACTAATGTTGCATAAAGTTTTGATCTTTCTTAGTTTCTCATCATTCTCTACATAAGGCGAGGAGCTTAAGGGTTTTATAAGCTTACTTATTAATAAAGCTTATAGCTTTTCTAGTTTTTATAAAACTAATTAGTAATTAAAGTCAAAAACTTTAATTACTATTTGGTGATATTAAAGCTATTAAAGAAATAAACTTTATAATTTGTCAAGTTTATAAAATCGGGTGGTTTATTATTCTCGTCGCGTTAGATCGGGTTCTACTTTCGATTCCTTTTCACTTTTATATAATTAGTTTATTAATCATGTTTGTTGGAATATTTGTTTTTATTAGTTTGATTGGTATGTTTAGCGAGTAGTTTATTAGTGTTTGTTAAGTAATATGGATTTGTGATTTAAGTGTGGATTAATAAAAAGGTATTGTGATTAATAATTAGTGAGATTATTTAGATTTGTGATTTTATTATTTGAAGGGCAAAAGCCGGAGAATAATCAAATTACACATCTAGTAATTATTTTCTTTTTAAAGGATTGTTTTCAAAATAAACCAACGTTGTGAGAAAATAGTCTTGTTTAAGGGAAATAATTCGTCATCAAACTTTAATCCACACTTAATGAACTTTTCATGTCACTTAGCAAACAAATTTCTCATATATCATTTTTAGATTAGTTAGTAATTTTTAGCTTCCATAAGTGCTCGATTTTAGATTAGATTGCGTAATTGGTATTTTACATGCTTGTTTTATATGCTTGATTGTTGTCTTTTAGTTTACGTTTGCTATTGTAGTATAAAAACTCCAAAAATCACTATTACATCTCTATTATATCTCACTTTTCACGACACGATTTCGCGATACGATAATTCACGACTCCATTCTACCTTCGTTGGGAAAACGACCTGGGGAAATACTTTCACCGGTATTTCTTCGGAATAATTATATACTACAAAAAGACTTTATCACTCCCTTTATAAATGGATTACAACATCTTATTTATGGGTAAATCCCATAAATCATGGAATACTAATCACAATTGATTGATACATATCATAAAACACAGCTCATTACATTAAATGAGATTGATTTGGGCTTATCTATATACTCGGCTAACCTCATGGAATACTAATCACAATTGATTGATACATATCATAAAACACAGCTCATTACATTAAATGAGATTGATTTGGGCTTATCTATATACTCGGCTAACAAAAAAGTATGGAAGATATGAGTGGTGAACACTTGCTGGTTTACTAGAAAGAACTTGATTTATATTGCACTTGAGAATTTTGATTACAAAATGGGTGATTACAAATGGGGGATAAGCCCTTATTTATACTAAGGGCTTATTTGGTTCTAAAACCTTCCAATACAAATATCTTAGATTTTTACATAAGTTATTACCTAGCTTATTCTAGATTCTTCCTACTAATATCCTAGATACTTTGGCTTATTTCTATATGAGTAAATTCTAGATTATTCTAGGATATATTAAGCAAAGTATCTTTAGATATTTTTAGGTGTAGTCTTCTAGATCAATCTAGCTACGTTTCCGCGTCCAGGTTTCTTTTGGATTGGGGCTGCTAGGATTCGGCTCGTAACATTAGTGCTACTATTGCTAGTAAAAAAAGTCCAAATGTTTGTAAACATTACATCATCTTATTTCTTATATTCTTATATTCTTATATAAGAAATGTATTATTCTCGTTACATAATTTGATGTTGATTATATAAATATATATGTCTAACATATGCAGGGACGGAACCAGAAATTTGTATTAAAGGGGGATCAATTTTTTTTCCCGACAGTTCATAGAATTTTTTTAGTTTAGAAGCTAGATTAAAACTTGAAACATTCAACATACGGGTTCAATTAATGATGGACCTACAAGCAAATATGGCATTTTTTTTCTTCATTTATTTGAGGCGGTAAAATTATTAGCTCAATGGGCAAACCGTTTAATGTGTCGGGTCTAGTTAGATACGATATATCACAAAGGATTAGAGAAAGGAAGATTTCGGTAGTGTCAAGTCAATGCCTTTTTAAAAGCTGTATAACTTCTTGAAATAAAATTATGTTTCCGCTAGGATCGAAAAGAATAAATCATATCTGTAATTTTTATTCCTTTTAAATCATGTATTTATTGATGAAAAAATTGAACATAAACCCTACAATAGAAATATTTTAATCAAAGCATATTTCAAAGATGTCAGAAATCATTCTTATAATTACATCCTTCTTTTATTCAAGTCTAAGGTGGTTCGGTGGTTCCTGCATATTTCAAAGAATCAAAGGTAGGTTCTATAAAACCTGTATACAAGGTGGACTAGTCGGCCAGTTAGAGGTGGTCGAGCACCCGCCAGCCCCCCCCCCCCCCCCCCCCCCCACTGGCTCCGTCTCTGAACATATGAATATTACGATAACAATAAAGATATGTGTTGTAATAATAATGAAAATTTATGTTACATTGACTTAAAAGAATGATTATCATTTATGTTAAACATTTGAATATTTATATTATTATCATTTACAACAATTAGTAAAAAATAAAAAATAAAATAAAATAAAATTTGATGTTAATTTGTAGTCTTATTTCAGTTCCGATTACAATTTAGAAACTTATTAATAATTAAAATGCATGATATATATTCTCTTAAGTATAAAAAACGACCACTTAGAAGTGACTGAATCCCATTTGGTGATGATGAGCGCATAGTTTGCTGTGTTTTTGTATCTTCATATGGTCACATAATTCGATCATCATAATACTTTTAAAAATTTAGATATCAAAATTTCAAGCTTACAAGTTATCAAACTTATACTTCAAGTATCATACTTTTTTGCAACAATAAATTTGATTTAAAAACAAAATTACTACCTGAAAATGTTATCTACACAAGTAGTTAATATTTCTATATCCTGTCAATGATCATTTTGTTGGAGATGAACCAAAATCTCAAATTTATGTTTTTCTTCAAAATTGAATGTCTTAAGAGAGTTAGAGCCTTAGAGCCTTAGAAGTTAATTTAGGCCAAACCAACAGCGTTACTTGTTTATTAAGAGCGTCAGGTGTCATGACTTGAGCTATTTCACCATCATATCTCAGCATTTCACTTTTCACATCCACACACCAAAATACTAACACACTATGGCTCAAGCCATTCATTCATTTTAAGACCCACCAAACCCAATAAAAAGACAAAAACCAATTAAAAAACATTTTTTTAACAAATGCAATTGGCGCTTCATGAGTTCTTTAATGCCTCAATTGGCGCTTAGAGGGGGTGGTGATTGGTAACACACAATTGGCGTCGCCATTGTGTGCTCCACGTTGGAGTGACACGGCTCTGGCGCCATTAAACCGTTCACTCTAACACTACAAGAATTCAGGCAAATAGCCACGGACAAAATTTGTGGGTAAAAGCCATATTTTCGTGGGTAACTGGGAGTACCCACGAATTACCCATGACTCTCTATAGATGGGTAAAACCTCCGATGCTAATTGTTTGCCCACGACATTTTCATACTGTGGGTAAACGTCATTCTTGGTGGGTGATTGTTTTGCATTCATGGGTAAATTGTTTGTGGGATCCTATAACTCACCACAAAACACCCATAGATATACTTGTGGGTATTGTGTGGGTAACATTGTTCACAAACTGTTCGTGGGTAAAAGTAAACTCGTAGCTAAATGAGTAAACATATTAGTAAATCCCTCAAAAAAATGCAAAAAATTTTAGTTTTGTATAATCCATATCATATAGACGAATATACAAATAAAAAAGGAATCACATACATCCATGTCAAAATAAAATCGAAACAAAGATGCATTCAATTAATATTGAGATCCAAGTACAATCTATAAAATAGTTCATCAACCATTTATACCAAACAATCAAGAAATTTACATATAGCACTTGAAAGTTCTTAAAATATCAAAATACATCGGTAGCTACAAATTGATATGTATACAATTTATATTGGGATCCCTTAATATTTTTCAAAATAACGGAGAAGATAAATCCAAATGCGTCAATCTACCAAAGCGGTTTCAAGTTGTGGTGTGCTCAAACATGATGCTATTTTCTTCTTTGTGTGGTATTCACATTGAAACCGTAAGTGATACGACAGGGGATCTGGAAATGACAATAAACAATGTGAGGATTCATGTCCAAAAACAATAGCAAAATACAAATTTAAAAAGGTGCGGTACAAATAACAAGATATCTAAAATTCATGAGAATCATATTCAAACTTGAGAGTTCAAATGTAGACTCGTGTAACAGTCAAACGTCTAGGCCAAAATGAATCCGATGAGCATTTCGTTGTTGAAATCTATCAAGACGGAAAAAATATTGTGAGCATATCGTTATTAAAATCGTTTCCAAGTATTGTGCGAAGATTACAAAGAAAACATTAACCTGTCAAATAGAAATCCGGCACCAATAATAAACGATAGAAAAATGAAAAACTTGATGCGTGGTCTTGTAAATGCTTTAAGAAACACAAGTAACTGGTAAACTAAATTTTAAGCGAACTTCTTCATGATGGAAATGGATATGGATGGTCGGAGGGGGAATGATGAAGGAGGTTTTGGGTGAAGGCCTTAAAATGAGGAGGGGTGGGTTTAGTTGGATGAGATTGAAATTATAGGTGAGACTAAAATTTTGGATTTTCAAATGGGTGCCTAATTCCTCCGCCATAATTTTAGTGTTTTTTTATTTAAGTTAATTATTCCGTATGGAAAATAATAAAAAGGAATTTGATTAATAAAAAATAGATATGTGTTTGTATGTAAATATTTATAGCATGCTATTCGTGCGTTTTAGCGGCGAGTACCATGTTATTAAAATTTTCAATGAGTAATACTATCTCCGTCCCTAATTAAATGTCCAGTTTGACTTTTCAAAGTCAAACTGGTTCAACTTTGAGTTTAACTATTTTTGTAGGTGTTATATAATATTTGATGCAAAATATATGAATGGATTTGGTTTTAAGTGTATTTTTCAATGGTATAATTTTTTATCATGTACTACGTAGTATATAACAAAAAAAAATATATTTAAGGTCAAAGTTGAGCCAGACTCTGAAAAGTCAAACTGGTCATTTATTTATGGGCGGAGGGAGTACCTTTTTTAAAATATGTTTTTTATAACAATAACTTTGCAAATGACGAGAAACCATCCCATCGAGCTTATTAACATTGCGCGCCCAAATAGGGATATGCAATTTGACTATAAGCACGTTTTCAATAATAATAGACTTTTTGATCAATATGTAAAAAAGATGGTTTTTGGGATGTGTTCTTAAATCGTATTTCTTTTTCTTTTTTCTTTTTTTTAAAAAAAGGTTATTTCTACAAAAAGAAACGATTCTCAAACGTTCTTGTGTGCAAGAGCGATTGTTGAGAAGGAAGAAAAACAGATGGTTGTTTTCAGGATTGTATCATATGCATAAAATTAAGGAGCATTATTGTTTCAAAATTATTTTAAGAAATGTTGAAATTATTGAAATTTTAATAGAAATAGAGTTTCATCTTTTATATATTCCATGTCTTAAAATTATTGTCATGAGACAAAAATCATACACTTTAATGAAAATGGGACCACTACAATTTTCAACCACTCATATAAAATCATAACGAGATATATGTAGCAGCATGTATGTTTAGATTAACATTTTATGTTTTCTTATTCGTAGAACAATTAATGACAAAGAAGTTTTAGCGAGTGATACCTTAGGCTAAACAAGAAAAGATCGAACCCGAACCAAAACTCATCGTGATACGAGGTTTTAAACTTGAATGATCAACGTGAAGCCAAAACTAAACATGGTCACAAATACGAGCATGGACGTCTCGAACATGAACGTCATAACTCGAGTATTGTTTGACGTGGCTTAAACTCAGTTTGTGGCGCATTTAACTCTCTTTGGTTCACAATGATTTCAAATAGGTTTTTTTTTTTTTTTTTTTTTTTTTTTTTTTTTTTTTTTTTTGGGGTTGCTATGTTATTTCATGAATGATCAAAGAGACCAAGAGGATCAAGGGGTTTTGTGAGTTTTGGTGTTTTAGTTATTCGGCTAAGGAAGACATCAAGTGGCAGAATAAGAGAAAAACTCTTTTGGTGCCGCCACTTTGAATATTAGTGTTTGCATGTGTGTTAAATTCGGTATTACTAAACCGAATGGGGAGGGAAGTCCAATGGGGAAAAAATGGCGTGATTTGAGGGATAAATTAGGATACCAAATCAATCAACATTAAATCACAAATTTGGACAAAATACTAGGCTTCATTTGATTGTGACACAAAAAGGAAAATATGCGCTAGACCCTTAAAACATGTGACATGATTTATTATTATTATTATTATTATTATTATTATTATTATTATTATTATTATTATTATTATTAAATGTGTACGTTTTATTTTATCATAAGTTTTGTTAACGGTATTACGGTTTTAAATACTTACGTTATATTGGTATTGTGAACCCTTATAATCATATAACATATAGTTTTAAATGTTTAGTTACCAAAGTAGTCCCTTGACTTTAGAAATTTTTAAATTAGACCTCATTTCAGGTTTTCAGATTTTAGGGTTTTACAACTCTTCCCTTTTAAAAAGAAAATTTTCGTCCTCGAAAATTGAAGTCGCAAAAGTTAGACGGATACGTATCAAATCACGAGGGGAAATGACGACAGTTAACCTCATGCTCGGAGAGGTCCTTCCAAAGGATTTCAACGAACGGAAGTGTTTGTTTCTGATGACCAAATCCAAACAAATATAGGAGAGCCTCGGGTTCTCCACAGAAAATAAATCATAACAAATCTGATCCAATTAGTAAGAATTGAACATGAGACAGATGATAGTTGAAATCTCACAGAGAGATACATGAACATCAGATGAATATAGAATAAATACGGAAGTGATGCTAGATGGTAGAAATTTCACAAGTCCAATCAGGTTCTGAACGAACTAAATACCTTATTAACAACCAGAGAAGCGTATATCAAATTATCAGACATACCGAGAGTTTCCTAAAAAGGTTGGTAACCTATTCGTACTGACGATTAACTAAGCATACATCGGAGTATCGAATCATATTGAAATGTAAAATGGGATAGATAGGATAACTGCACGGATAAGAATGAATCTAAGGATTAACGTATCACGAACCAAGTCTTACATATATGCCAAAATGTCATAACTCTTCTATACGGAATATCATACCGGACACACAAATTCCTGGTTTAGAGTTTCAGAATTTCTCTTACACAATGATAATTAATCCATTAGTCATTGTAATCGACTCCGAACATTCAATAAGCAGCTTCCCGACTTAATTCAACCAGAAGGTGTTCTGCACCTCCGTTCATACAAAATCTGAAGGGGAAACCCTTGTCACTTGCATGACATAAATCTTAATGAGCAAACACGACCAGACCAACCACTGGTCAAACTTCCTGCTCAACCCTTCTTCCAATTTCGAATAGTTGTTCTGCTTATCCATCAGTCTGTAGGTGAACAGAATTACTATACTTGAGTCTGGTCCCTCAAGCCTTCAGTAGTCCTTCCTAGGAATGTGAAGTAAAACGTGAATCTCTAACACGATCACTGCAGGTGCGCCATGTAATTGAATAATCTTCTGTCGAAGGATTTATGCCCACTTGCTAACTGAATACGTTTTCTAAGAGGCAAAATGAGCTGACTTAATCAAACGATCCATCACCACTCAAATTATATCATTCTTCTCAAATGTGCGAGGCGGTTTCGTTACAAGGTTCATGAAAAGTCTAATCCTACTTCTAAGTCGGAAAGTCCATAAGTTAAAGGAACTCCCTTGCATGCTGAAGTTCAATCTTGACTTGTAACATAGAAAGCCCATCGTCATTAATGTGATCACAACCAGTTTCATGCCATTCCCTCTGATAATTCTGCTTAGATCCCTTATACATCTTAGTACAACTAAGAGGGATAGAGAAAGTAAAACTGTACCTTAATCATAACAGCTTCCCTCCATTCTTCTAACACAGATCATAGTTCGCCATCTTGTTCCTGAGCTTCTAAAATTTGTAATTGGATTCGACCTTCATGTTCGCCACGACTCAACTACCCTGAGTTTTAAGTCTTGATTTTCTTAAGCTCAATCTCCAAGACAAACCGAACTTCAAATTTCTTCCTAAATGCATCTGCCACTAAATTTACCATGTAAGATATTTCTTCCAATCTTAAGATCAATCACACTGCCGCCAATTCCAAGTAATGCATTGAAGAATTCTCCTCAAACGGTTCTAATTGTCTTGATGTGTAAGCAATAACCTTCCCGTGCTGCATAATGGCATAACCAAGTCTCTTCTTGAAACGTCCCAAAATTGGTACTGCCTGAAAGTATGAAAGTTGAAGCTAATTTCTATTTTAGCTTTTTCAAACTCTGTTCTCATCCAAACTAAGCTTCTCTTCTTTACTCATAAAATTCCTCAACGATAACGTGAGTGGTGAACATCTTCCAACCAATATCATGCTTCTAGACTATACAAATGATCCTCATGTTTCCAACATAGTACGAAAATGAGTCTCATGTTTCTCCTTCGTCTCTGAATGTACTAATATGTCTTACTCTGACCAATTTGTCTAAGTACTCACGAAAGGCACGATTCATCAAATTCAATAAACGGTCAAAGCATTAGCTAATACTATTAGCATCATTAACAGTCATACTGGCCGATACGACTACGAAATGATTTTTTTTTTTGGAACAACTTCAAGCCATAAATCCATCTAAAGGAAAACTCCGCGTCCTAAAGTTGATCAGATACATCGTCAATTCATGGTAAGGGATAATGGGTTCAAATAGTGATACGGTTCAACTTCCAGAAGTCAATACATAATCTCCTACTACTATCTTTCTTTATCGTGAAAAAAAACTGAAGCACTCCAAGGAGATACACTAAGACAACAAACCATTTCATAGCTTTTTGGTTGCCACTCCTCCAGTTCTCCCAATTCAGCTGGTGCTGTTCAATATAGAGTTACAAAATCAGGCAAAACATCGTCCTATACGGATATGGTTCTGTCTCATCAACCTTAACTGTTCGCAGGCACTCCTCAAAGATATCCTATGATCCCCATAAGTTCAAGTTATATGATGTAATTATTATCACGTTGGCCAGGCGTCATAATACTTGCATCATATAAACATGCCTTTATTGAAATCATATTCTACCTCGAGTCGTGACTAAACATTCTCTCAGTACTAAGTCAAATCAAATTCATAATCAGTGGAAAATCTGGGTGGTTCATTCAGGGATTCATTGGAAGAATTTAGATTGCAAAATGGCTCTCAAAGTGAGATTCATCCCACTGGAAACAAGAATAGATGCTAGTAAAACTCCACAACCGTGAAAGTAACATACGAGTTTCCGGGGTAGTAAGGATAACAAATGTTTAACAATCAGAAGTAATGACAAAAATAAATCAGAGTGGTTCAAAATGTCAAAGGAGAGACGTAGTATGACAGTAGTTAGCATCTTGATGCTCAGTCCACCAGTCAATATCAGAATGACAATCGAATTTAAACTTTCCAAGGAAAGACGGATCAGCACAGTGACTATTATCATTCAAAAGTGTGGAATAACATTCCTAGTCTCGTGGGTGATCACCACAAGATTTCTCATAGGAATACAACTGATAAGGTAAAATCTAATGGTGTAGAGAAACTTAAATATGTTTATCAAAAGCAAGAGATTTCACAGAACGTGTCAAACACGTCATGATCATAGAAATTCTCAGAGTGCCTGTAGAGGCATCTAAAGGGTTAACAATGAATCAAAGGTTGAAATCAAAGAAGATAAACCTTATGTAATGTCAAACATTACCGCAAAATTCTCAACGCATTCTAAACTTACTTGGTCACTAAACTTATGTTATGCAAAATAATAGGCTTCAAATCTCCAGAAGGAGAAATCTTAAAAGGCTCAACTAGAAGTAAGGCACGAATCAGAGTGATGCGGAAGCAAGGATACCTTAAAAAAATTCCCTGTAGTCTACCCAATCCTCACCGGTCATAACTTAAGTTTAAGAGTGGAAATCCTAACGCAAGTTCTCAAAGTTTGTTTCATAACTCCTATGGTGCAAAACTTAGCAGGGCCTAACACTCACAGATCGTAGCCTAAGCTCTACGGGTTTTGAATCCGCCGATCAAACCTGGCTCTGATACCAAAATTGTAACACCCCAACCCGAAAAGGGCTAAAGTGTAACATTTTGGAGTCAAATCAGAACACAAGTAAACGGGAATACATTACTAATACAAGGGTTACAATGCAATTCAAATGAAAAGATAAAGGACAATTCTAAACATTACGACTTCCAAAACTAATACAAGCTAAGAACCAAAAGGAAAAACTCTAAGTCAAAACTCTAATCCATGGAAGGCTATCAACAATGTACTCCACTAAGAGCTCCTAAGCACTCTTCACTCAACCCAGCTTCCTTCTAAAACCTGCCGCAGGAAAAGAAATGCGGCTGAGCTTAAAAAGCCCAGTGAACAGATATAACCAAACGAAAACTAATAACAAGAGGAAAACGAAGGTGAATACGACATAAGTCCAAGCGAACCTACTGAGATAGAAATCAGGAATATGAGAACATAGAATATGATCAAAGGAAATACGGATAATGGATATCAAACACTCAAGGAAATGAAATGAGTCATAAGTGTAAGCAAAAGAAATAAAGCAAGCATAAGTTAATCACATTAGAGATGACAAGATAACAAGAATCATAGAGAAGTAGAACAAATAGGAATGCCCAACAATATATATACTAATTGTACATAGGAGTCATGACCTCCATTGTACCAAATGTGAAAGGGGTGTATTGCACACACACCAAAACATTCACCAAATAATACAAAACTAAGTACCTAGGATGCATCCATACGCCCCCTGCAAAACAGATATATATGCACAAAGCTCTAGGCTAAGTAAACATATACAATAATAAATATAGGCCTGAATAGCTAGCTTAAAGGGAACGCTGTGGACTAAAACCCACCTCCACAGATAGTGTCAATACCACTGGTGCATCAGTGGCAAGGCCATGGACTCCTCATGACTGGCTAATAAGTCTAACACATATAGGCAAAACAGATAATGGGCATAGAAATAGGAAATACTATAAGGAAAGAAACTATAGCATGCAAACGAATATCAACTCATATCAAATCACACGGATCAACAAATAGGAATCATAAAAAGGGAACATAGCAATGGCTTAACTGAAAGGATCATAAAATAACGAATCAATGATAAAGGATCAAGTCATGAGAGAGAAAGCACCCTTACTGAAAAGGGTAGAATATCTGTACCTCAAACCGCAGAAGAAACCATATCAGAAACATAAGGATAGGGAGTTACTCCGTCTTTAGTGAATCTACACAAATTAATGGTCGTCTTTATTATTCATAAGCTCATTTTAAATCAGATTAGTCTTTTAGGTTCCTTTTCATTTTTAGAAACTTTCCAATCTAGCAAGTTTCCTGAATTAGCAAGTTTCCGTATTTAGTAAGTTTCCCGAAATAATAATTTAATACTCTAAAGTTATATTTGACAATTAATAATATTTAAGGGTTAAAATGACAAATATAATAGTTTAGGTTTTAAAATGTCAACATTATAAGTTTAGGGTCTAAAATGTAAATTATCAAAATTAAATATTAAAAGTCAAATAAAATCATTTTAAAGTTTATTTTAAATAAATTAATATTAAGATAATAATTTTGGACCCCGTCATTATAATTTTATATAATTTAGTAACATACCTACGATATTAATATTTATGCCGTGACGACCCAAGATTTTTACTATTTTTAAAACAACAAGTCCATGACACCCTCTTGTTAAAATATGGCGAGACAAAAACTTCTCTTGACCTATCTTTCAGTTGTGAAACAAAACTTAGTTCGAAATATACACAAATGTTTAGCAGTCCATTATATATCACAAATAAGATACCCAATTTACTTTTGTTTAATACACGATGATGCATGCATGTCATCCAGTTCCATGTGATCAATATGATCAAAGGGTTTTGTGAGTTTTGGTGTTTTAGTTATTCGGCTAAGGAAGAAATCAAGTGGCAGAATAAGAGAAAAACTCTTTTGGTGCCGCCACTTTGAATATTAGGGTTTGCATGTGTGTTAAATTCGGTATTACTAAACCAAATGGGGAGGGAAGTCCAATGGGGAAAAAATGGCGTGATTTGAGGGATAAATTAGGATACCAAATCAATCAACATTAAATCACAAATTTGGACAAAATACTAGGCTTCATTTGATTGTGACACAAAAAGGAAAATATGCGCTAGACCCTTAAAACATGTGACATGATTTATTATTATTATTATTATTATTATTATTATTATTATTATTATTATTAAATGTGTACGTTTTATTTTATCATAAGTTTTGTTAACGGTATTACGGTTTTAAATACTTACGTTATATTGGTATTGTGAACCCTTATAATCATATAACATATAGTTTTAAATGTTTAGTTACCAAAGTAGTCCCTTGACTTTAGAAATTTTTAAATTAGACCTCATTTCAGGTTTTCAGATTTTAGGGTTTTACAGTAACGGACCAGTGGGTTGTTGGAGGGTATTGGGTTGTGTATGGTATACGGCTGAGCTAAGTATGGGTGTAGAGACAGTGTGATGGGCTTGTGGGTTATTAAAACCAGGTGGTGGGATCATTTGGTGGACTGGGCCTGTTTGGTGGGTGTAATAAGTGTGGGTAGTTGGGCTTGGTGAAGCATGGGTCTGTGTTACATAGGCTGATGGACTACTGGTCATATGATTTGGACGAGATAAAGTTGTTGGTTGCGGATTGTTATTTCCCGTAATTCCCAGCCTACCCAAACGTTTTAAAACAATTTCCTCAGTGTCACTATTCTGCTTGTTTTCAATAGGTCGATGGGTGTTTTTATTGTTGGAGTCATGAACAAACTTACAACCCATTCCATAGCGACATGCTCCTCTAGCAAAATTAATGCACGGGTTCCACGATTTTACTTGAGGATTAGAGGGGTTACGAGCAATACCTTTGTCCGTCATGAGTACTAACGGAGATGAGGTAGAGTCCACAGGGAGTGTAAGAGACCTATTCTTCAACCACATTTCTTCTGTAATTAGCATTGAACGAGCCGTTTTAAAATCCGGAAAGGTTTCCCGATGATGCATTATACCACAAACCTGGTCATATTTATCCGAGAGACCCTCAAGAGCGTAGTGAACAAGGTCATCATTGTTTATTGGTGAGTCGAGGCTGGTAAGGATTGTAGCAATCGTTTCAATCTTTCCCAAGTATGCCTCCATACTTGAGTTACCTTGTTTGAGAGACCGCAACTCCGCCTTCAACGCATTGGTTCGTGACCGTTTGTTATCCTTAACAATGTCGGTGATAATGTCCCATGCTTCCTTCGCTGACCTTGGACGAAGAACCACTAACCGAGCCTGAAGAGCATCGGAAAGAATTGTGAATATCCAGGATAAAATGATCTTGTCCACTTTTAGCTCCTCGGCAGTGAGAGGAGGGATAACACTTGTTCCGGTGTCGACGGGAAAGCCATGAATATATTTACTCACGTCATATCTAGAACAAAGTTGCTCAAAGAAAAATTCCCATGAGCCGTAATTCCAGTTATCAAGTTCAAGTTTGACAGGTACTCGTGTGAGAAGGTGATGGTGGGTAATGGTGGACAGCTTGTCGGATAGGGGAACAATGGGAAGGGCGTCTGATCCTGTCATGTTGTGGTTGTCGTGGGGATGTAGAAGGAGTTTAGGGTTTGTATGGGAGGTTGATTATGTGTATGTAAAAGGGATAATGCAACAGCGGGTAAAAGAGGTTGTATGCTAACGTAGACAGTAAACAAAAATTAACAATGGATTCGTGACCTTTGCACAAATACGACAAAATTACTCGTGTGGATTTATGACCAAAGCACAAATCACCAACACGAGACCAATAACAGATAACAAGTACAGGGAGATGACAGGTAGGGTTTTGGTGGGAGCGTGGTTTGTAGGCTTTAGTTTAGGAAAGAGATGGTTGTCATACCATGATAGAGCATATTGTGAAGATAAATGTTTTATTATTTTTGTGTGTCCAACACTGTACATCAAACCTCCCTTTATAAATGGATTACAACATCTTATTTATGGGTAAATCCCATAAATCATGGAATACTAATCACAATTGATTGATACATATCATAAAACACAGCTCATTACATTAAATGAGATTGATTTGGGCTTATCTATATACTCGGCTAACCTCATGGAATACTAATCACAATTGATTGATACATATCATAAAACACAGCTCATTACATTAAATGAGATTGATTTGGGCTTATCTATATACTCGGCTAACAAAAAAGTATGGAAGATATGAGTGGTGAACACTTGCTGGTTTACTAGAAAGAACTTGATTTATATTGCACTTGGGAATTTTGATTACAAAATGGGTGATTACAAATGGGGGATAAGCCCTTATTTATACTAAGGGCTTATTTGGTTCTAAAACCTTCCAATACAAATATCTTAGATTTATACATAAGTTATTACCTAGCTTATTCTAGATTCTTCCTACTAATATCCTAGATACTTTGGCTTATTTCTATATGAGTAAATTCTAGATTATTCTAGGATATATTAAGCAAAGTATCTTTAGATATTTTTAGGTGTAGTCTTCTAGATCAATCTAGCTACGTTTCCGCGTCCAGGTTTCTTTTGGATTGGGGCTGCTAGGATTCGGCTCGTAACATTAGTGCTACTATTGCTGGTAAAAAAAGTCCAAATGTTTGTAAACATTACATCATCTTATTTCTTATATTCTTATATTCTTATATAAGAAATGTATTATTCTCGTTACATAATTTGATGTTGATTATATAAATAATTAAATATAGCCCAATGTATAGAAGGCCCAAACAAATCGTTCCATGTTTTTTGTAAGTCATTGACTCATTGTACTCATGTCTTTATTAGACGTAATATAGACATTTTCTAGGGATAATAAGAAAATATATTTACAATATATATTATTGCTATTTTATTTTTTTTTTGAACGGTGACTTTCATTTTTTGGATAAGAGTCGCACCTACCCCATGGTAGGCCCTCATCCACCACATACCCAGACTATGTTGTCTTAACCGGGTCCACGCTGACCCAGTGGGGATTATTAACGGCGTCTGCCCGGAAACCGTACCAGCCTCCACACGATTATAATTCGCTGAAGAAACGGCCGGATGAAAACCGAGGCCGGCTCAGATTCGAACCTGCGCAGCTAATGGCTTACAGGGTCTCCTCTTCATTGCCTAGTATCAACAAACCTTGTGGTTAAAGAGGACTTCCGGATGGTCACCCATCCGGTACTACTCTCTCTGTGGCTCACTTAACAAGTTAAGCACTCACCACTAGACCACGATAACCATTTTTTCATATCTCGTAAAAAAATATACTTCGTATGTACGTGACTTTATATAGCTTTCACATAAGATTTGTTACCATTTTTATATCTTTGAAAGATCCTGACAAAATCTCATGGATGTAAAAAAGAGTTGCCATTCTTTTTTAATCATAAACCTTCCTTTCTTTCAAAATTCCAATATAGAGAGTATATTTTTTGCAAAAATTTGGGAAAATAAGTATAAGACTAATTATTACAGTAGATATTTTAAGTAGTAAATATCTCATATTTCTTTGCCTTATGGATTGCATGAAACCTTAAACTTTATCAATATTTACCAAAGACTCATGAATAAATTCATAATACAAGTATTAAACCAAGGCGGTTTTTTTATTTTTATTTTATATTGGTCATCGTTATCTATTCCTTTTATATATATTCGAATTATTGTTTGCCGACTAGGGTTCCAATGGCAGTAGAGGTTGCTGTTCCTGATGAAATCATAGAGGAGATACTCCTAAGGTCGGATGTGAAGGCTCTCGTCCGATTCAAGAATGTATGTAAGTCATGGCAATCTTTAATATCTGGCGATCGTTTTATTAAAGCTCATATGAACCATAGTTACAACAATGACCGCAATAATAACAAAATCGGTCATAGGAGGATTATTATGTCATATTACAACCAACCACTTACTCAATGGTATTATTCTTTTGGTGATGAATGCAATCTTCTAATTGGTTCTTCCAATGGCTTAGTATGCATCTATCCTTCACATGGTCAACTTATAGTTGCCAATCCATTGACTAGAGAAATGATAACACTGCCGAATCCGAATCCAAAAAATTTTGATACATATGATCAATGGTTCGCATGTTGGGGTTTTGGTTATGATTCATCTACCGATGATTACAAGGTTATAGCAAGCTTTATCTCTGGTTATTGTTCGACGAGTTTTCAAGTGTTAACGTTGAAGACAAATGTCTGGAAAGATATTGGAACATTAAAGTATATGCGTTACAACCATAATGCTTTTGATACCTTAGGCAATGGGAAGCTTCACTGGTTAATGGAAGATCAAGACGAGAAGGTGGTAATTATTTCTTTTGATTTATTTGAAGAGAAATTTGAAGAAATCTCTCTGCACGGTGAATTCAAATATGACCGATGTTACAACCTGGGGATTATTGAAGAATGCTTATGCATATGTGATATTCACCAGCCCATATGGGTAATGAAAAACTACAATGTAAGAGAATCTTGGGTATCCTTGCAAGATGCTCTCCAGAATGATAATGATGCTGTACACTACTTGAAACCATTCGAGGATTCCTTATCACACACAAGTTTCTTCACTAACGATGACTTGATTATGTCAACGACATGGCATGTTAATTGTGTTCCTGTATTTGTGCGTAGCCTTGTATCTCCCAATGTTAATGGGAAACTAAAGAGAAAGAGAGAGGCATAGAACACCGATAAGGTTCGTTATAATATTGATGTATTTTCATGTTACAGTGATCTTAGTTAAATCAGTTACTTTTTTCTATACTCCATCCATGGTACCTTGATCTTAGTTCGTCCTGTTATACAATCACTGAAGAATTTAATATCATCCTTACTAGAGATGTGGCAATCAAGCGTTTGATTAATCTATATGATATTCTGATCTTCTGCATATTATAATGGGTATAGTATTTTTAATCAGACTATCATCTTGTCTTTAAATGATTTATGTGCTATGTTAAAGGTGAGAAGTTAAACCACCTTACGTTCATATGCTCGTTTGACAATCCTTGTACAACTAGCTTTTCCTTAAATCAACATTTGGCTTTCGTTTACATCTTGCTATGTCTTTATAATGTGACTGGGCATGAATTACTCACTATCTATTCTTTTTTATTTTCAGTTGATTGAAGGAGATTATCTGGTTACATAACGCGTTGGAGTGAAAATGGCATCTAACTCTATGAAGTTCGCTTGTTCATTAACTAAGATCTTGCTTCAGAAATTCATGAGAATTTTTTATTTTATTTTATTTTATGGTTCCATGTAAATTGTGTTTAAAGGATTTTGATAACTTATATCTGGATACTTTCTGTTTGTTCCTTCTAAATAATATACCATTAACAATGGCTCAAATATTGTCGCAGCTATCAAAGACTGGATGGAATTATCATGTCTGGTAATATTGTTAAGTTTTTGAAAGTAGTGTTGAGCAAAGCCGACTGTATCTATACTTGAAGACTATCCTGCAGCTGCCTCGTACTTATATCATACATTTTACAAGTTAACAGTTCACATAAGTTCAACAATATTAGTAAACACACCACGACTCCAACCTTCACTTGAATTATGAGCCATTTTAGTTGGTGTGTGTGTTACCAAAGGGTTGACGACACGTTTGATGAAGTTGAGAGGATGTTGAAGGAAAAAGCTTGGAAAAATAGTCATGGCTTGGCGTCCCTTGCTGTAGAAGGTGAGGAGCCGTAAAAGTGTGTAGTATGACCATTGGTGCACCTAGGATTTTGAGATTCGACTGGACCAGACCGATGAACCGGACCGACCGAGCCGGACCTAAGACATTTAGGTCCGGTCTTCGGTTCACTGTTTTGGGTCAAATCGGTTTCCAATCCAGTCCGAGTTTTGTCAGTCCGGTCCGGTTTTTAGATCGTTCTAAGCCCTTTTCGATATGTAGCATTTTAGGATATGATGCCACAACAATTGTATTTGGGCTTCAGGTTATTGTCTCATGTTAGTTTTGGGTTGCTCTCTCTTAAATAATTGGCTGGGCCAACCGACTTTGTTTGCTTTTCACTTTAATGAAAATGTAAAAAGAGTAGAGCACTAGAGTCTAGAGTTATAAGTCGATTTTTGTGTATTCAACATTATTTATAATTCTCGCGCACGCGTGCGTTTTTTTTTAAGTTTTTTGAATTACATATTTTTATTTATTAAAAAATAAATAATTAATTAAAATATTACTTAATAAAGAAATAATTTTTTTTTAAATACGAAAGTCCCACTAAGAGTTTTGTTTTATTATATAAAAAAGATGTATTATTAGCTTATATCAGTTAAATAATCTCTCTTTAGAAATAGCATCTCAACATTGGTTTCTCAAAGACTTTATCTAACACAAATAAGATATTCAGCCAACAAACTTATTGTACTTTGAGAATATGTCAAGCTATATTTTTTAGCTATAGTTTTTAACCTTTTGTCCCATCCACAACTTCTACAAATCAAGTTTGTGTATACATGTTATTAAGAGGGTGAGGTTAAAATGTCACTTCAATAGTTTGTTTTTCTTTCTGATTTATTTCCTCACAACTTCGTATTACTTAATTAAATAGTTGCCACGTATTATATAAACAATAATAAACGTCTTTGTAATTTACTTCTATTTTTAAAACTAGTTGGGCGTCGATCCGCCGCGTTGCGGCGAGCCACTGAAGGTGGCCGGTTTTTGGTATTGTAATCTAGTGATGCATTTTCTTATATTTTGATCATCTACTTGTTCGATAACAATCAGGACCTCATAACTCCTACTACAACTACAAAGTGTATGCCTTATTTAGCTATCTACAACTATTTAATTTGCTAATAGACAAAAATGGAGGTGCAATATATATGGATGAAAACGCGTATATAAATCCAAACTCACAGTTTTTTTATTATATCAAAAGCAAAACGCAATATAGTGTTACCTCAACGGCACGACGCATTAGAATGCTAGAGTTCATTTAGAAGCAAAACTACACATATAGGTCCTAAGGTGCCACGAAGTGAGCTCTAAGTACCATCATTCAATATACATAAACATATACTGAAGCTCCTAAGGCTGGTGGTCTCCTTACCTGATTTCACTTCTTTATTTGCGTCATAAAGATGACATGAGTTACCATTGTCTCACACAATGATATCATCCGCATTGCCACAGTTACCATTCTCACACGGAACATTCACAGTTACCATTCTCACACGGAACATTTATCCGTACAACAATAAGCATAATAGGATATCATGTGATCCGCAAAAGAAATCATGTGGTTTACCTATGACCAGAGAATACCAAAACTTGGGAGTCCTTCCAGAACATCTTTTGAGTAACATTTCTGTGATGGATGGCCCAATCAACAATCATCATTTTTCTTGTACCCAGTTTCAAAGACTTCCTGGTCAGTTATTACTGCCAAAGTTAATGAAGATATCAGCAGCAGGGTGTGCAGCAAAGGCATCATGACTGAATTTAGTAACTGGGACTAATGAGGCATTTTAGCTTCCGTTTCACTTTTCGAATCGTTTCGATTAGGCCAGCTCCTATATCTAATCTGCATAGTAAAATATAATAATAATAATAATAATAATAATAATAATAATAATAATAATAATAATAATAATAATAATAATAATAATAATAATAATAAAAACAAAAAAAACAAAAAAAAAACATCACTTGTTTCTTAAGATAGGCTATTGCAACTGCAAGGCGACAATAATCAGTTTCGGAAAACATCCAAACACCCTTGAATAACTGTAAAAGACACTGTTGAAAAGTAGTGCTACATACCAGGTTTTCTCTTGTTTAAGCCGTGTAGTCTCAACCATAACCATTGGAGGCCACGCAATCCGCTCATGGTTCACTATATCAGATCAGGAGTTGGTCGGATATGAGACGTAGACACGGGACAGTTTCCTACGCTATTGTCAAAGCTGATGTGTAGAAGAAGTCTTTATTTGTAAGCACCTTAGTGCGGTAAGTAGCTACAGTCAACATAAGACACAAAACGCAAATACAACTGAAGATATACACAAATTTAACAAAATGCAAGAGTTTTGTTCCTAAGAGTGGAAAACGGCTCGACTCACATGTACAGGTAGCATTTTCAACGTCAGAAGTTATCATCCTGTTCGACCTCAGATGTTTGGGTCTTCTCCACGTTCCGTGGTAAAGAAAACATGTCAGGTACCATTTGAACACATATGACATGGTAAAACGTTTTCTTGATTATAGCATTTTCTTTTGTCATGACATTTTTAGCATAACTTCAGTATAAGCAAGGGGAAACATCCGGTTATAATAACGATAACACAAAATAAAATTCCATTGATTAAATTGCGACAATCAATTGATATCGCTTTGAAGGATGAAATAAGCAAAATTAAACTTACTTAAACGGGCAAAGTTTCTAATAAGTTCATGATCTCTTCATCAAGTTTTTCAAATTAAAGGAGCCTACTTCTTATAATAATCTTCAAAAAGACATTGGCTTTAAAAAATACCTTATATGCAGGTACCAACAAAAGGATGAAAATCAGTAGGTCATTGAATCAGCTATTTGGGGGCCTCCACAGTTTCCTCTTGAACCTTACGCATTAACTTTTCCCTTGTCAACAAAGCTAAGCCTGGAAAGAACAATAAATCACGTTACGCAAAACAATAGCTATAAGATGTTGCGCATATATCATATGTTAATCACAGTAAAAAAAAATCATTAAGAAACTTATCCGGAGTCCGTCTTTGTTTTCCCTTTTTTGAGGCTATGAAGCTTATGAGATAAAACTTATCCAACACCTTGCTTGGGTGCACATAATTGGAAAATTTATGGGTAGCACTTTTATCCTAAATAGTGTTCAGAAAAGGACAAGAATCTAATAACAACATAATGCAGTTATAAGACCTCCATTGCGACCAAATAAAAAGGATAAATCCATGACACGTGAGGAAACGTTTTATGTAATACAACTCTACTAACTATTTGCCAAATCTAACGGCTTTAGCTTTAAAGGTTATCTAAATTGCATAATATCAGTGAGCTAAAAAAGGGGAAAAAATAAACTGAACTAACCTGCATTTTTTCGGCTACCTTCCCCCTTTTAGCAATTTGTATCCATGCAAAAAGACACACATAAGCCGAAAAAGGACAACACACATAAATTAAAATTATTACTAAAAAAAGAAACTGAAAAGTATTAACTTTTGTATACCGGTTTAGATTCAAAGTAACCCAATTCAGTAATTTTTTTTTTTTTAGAAAGGTAATATATTATTAGAGATCAAAAGAAAAAACAAGAATACAAAACATGGCATCCCACCTCTGTCACAACTCGTAAATTCTGGTATTTTCCCGAACTTTCACATTTACTATTCATCGGTTACTATTCATCGATCACTATTCATCATTTTACTATTCATCTTTTTCGGAGTCAATTTGTGATTCTGAGAAGCGTTCAAAAATTTTACTATTCATAAAACACTATTCACCTCCGGAGAAAATTTGTCATTTATACGTGAGTTGCGTCATTTCTGTATACGTACGGTTATCTACCTAATAAACGTTATCCTATAAACTATTACTATGAATAATTGATCCGATAATCCCAACTATGGTCCTAACATATTTTTATACTCATAATAATAATAATATAAAAATTATATTATTAATTTACCCGGTGTTTTCAAATCAACTGTTACGTTTTCCGGTCGAAGCTTATAACTCCATCGGTTTGCGATATTTCAACCCGATCATTATTTTAACTTCCAATTCTCATCAGGAATATTATTTTACAATTTTTAAAACCTCATTATATTTTATTTTATCTCGTTAAAATTTATTTCTAGATAACTCGGTACCCGGTAACACCCGAAACGCATTTAAACTACACAAATACATATCTTGGAGACCAAGTCCATCCACTAGCCATGTTACTTCCTTTTTCTTCCCATGTGCATTTCCCTAAAACATGGATCTATGTCTTAAGATATTTATCACCTAAACACCAAAAGTCTTCACACATATCTCATTTTACAAATCAAAAATCAACTTTTTCTCTCCTTTCTCTCCTCCTAGCTCACGGCTCAACAAAGAAAAAAGGGAAGATCCATCAAGTTTTTGAAGATCAAGTCATAATCAAGCTCTACTTTCATTCCTTGTTAGGGTTTTGTGATAAAACCCTAGGTTCTTTACATAATCATCTTCAAAACTCATCCAATCATCAAGTAAGCTTCAAGATCACTTGTTGATCTTTCCATACCTTCATTTTTCTAGTTTCATGTTGTTTATTCAAGATCTATATGCATATGTTAGTTTATAAGACTCTATTTATACTTTTTTATAACTTATGAACCCTAGATACTTAATATAAGTAGATCCATAAGTTTTATTAGCATCCTCATGAGATCCACCAAGGTTGGTGATGTTTAGGAACCCATGACACCCTAAGAAGGTATATGGTAGGATTTGGGTTGATTTGAAGTTGTTTGGTTGGTTTTTAGACAAGTTAGTAACTAGGAAAACCAAGTTTTGACACTTATAGAAAGTTGCTGTCCATTTTTGCAAAACGTGGAAACATCAGGGATTTCTGGGTAATTTTAGACCTAAGATTTAGAAACTACCTTCCGATACGGAACTATGGCCGAAAACGGGGATGAAAACGAATTAATAACGAAGGAGATACGCTAAAAACGAGTTAACGACGAAAACTATTTTTTTTCTGAAAATCCTTTGCTGATGAACAGTTGTCACGGGCTGTTTTGGTCATAAAACTTGATCTAGCCATCCCGACTTATCAAAAATATGTTAGTATGTTGTCCCACGATTCCGGGAATGTAAAGAACATAGAAAACGAGCTTATAACGACTAAGATATACACGTATGAAACTAGACGAACTATATATATTTTTGACAGCTTTTCTAATAGAGAATATTTTGCGCACTAAACAATATACTTACACCAAACGAACAATGGAGAACCGTCCTTCCTAGCCGTTGAGGCACGTACCATCAAAAGTTTATTAACCCATCAATGAGATGACATCTCAAGGTTTTCAAAACGCCAAGACCAAACACTAACACTTTATATATTATTACACGACTAGTCTTTACGAAGCTAATTGGGCTTATTTTCACCAAGTATCGGAAAACATTGAATTTCAACGATAACTATTATTTTCAAAGTACGAGTGGTATAGACTTCATGTGCATGTGCATACACTTCATCACTTTATAATCTAAGTAGATCGTATCATTCGTTCATTATAGGTCGCGGTTAGAGACCGAGCCTCATTTCCATCATAACCACTTTTGTCTTCGTAACTATCGTACCAGGTGAGTCATAGCCCCTATTCTTTTAAATTGTTTTGTTAACGTTTTGGGGGAGAATACATGCTCGTTTTTACATAAATTACTACTTGACTCTTTGAACTCATTTGACCTTATAACTTGTTTTGAACTATTGAACTTAACTTGAACTTTTGAACTTAATGTACTGTACGTGCTATGACCTAAAGTCTCACCTTATTGGTGGAGTGTTCTTAACCCTAAAGTCTCACCTTATTGGTGGAGCGTGCTAAGTCTCCTTTGTTCGGAGCAACACTATAAAGTCTCTCCTGTTCAGAGCATCCTTAATAATTCTCGCCATGGTGGAGTGACTAATAATTCTTCACCAAGTCGGTGGAGTGACTAATAATTCTTTGCCTAGGTGGCGGAGTGACTTCAAGTCTCCCTTGTTCGGAGCGGCCTTGACTTATGTTGTATTATGTGCCCATATTGTGAACTATATTGACCTCATGTGCTTGACTACCAGACATAAACTATATTAGCAGTGGGTTGTGAACACACAGGTTACAAGTCTCTTATGGCGGGACTTGTAACTGAGTGGATTTACGATGCCTTTGCTGTGTGATCATTTTTCTATATACTTTATTTGTTAAACAAACTCTATGAACTCACCAACCTCGTGTTGACACTTTAGCATGTATTTTCAGGTTTTAACCTATGGCACGCTACAGGAGGTTTTGGCAGGGCATGGCATGGTCATAGAAGACTCTGATTATTTATATGGGGACCGTTTTAAACCATTTTAAGGGCCTACTTCCGCACTACTTTTAACGATGTAAATTCAACATTTTGATTAAACGATTTTATTCTAAATAATTAAAGTGAAAATCATTTTTGTACTTGTGTTGTGTTACCGATTGAGTTATACCCCAGCTGCATGTATGCTTCCGCAGGACCCGATCTTGGGGGTGTGACAACCTCAATTAACAAGCTAATTAAAAGATGAAGAGACAAAAAAAAAATACAACAAAACAACCAAAGAAACTAGAATTTAACTTCTCACACTAAGGATTCTAGGCAAGTTGTTAAGGTATCATCAAATGGCCCCACTTCACACTCCTTCTCCCTTGCCTACCATCCATGATCACGTGCGGGGACCGATTCTCAAAATAAATTTTGGTGGTCTGACAACCAAATGAAAAAAAAAAAAAGGACCCATTAATTATTTTTTATTTTGTGTGTATGTGTGGAGTATTTAGTGGGGTATATTTTTATAAAATGGGTATTTAATGAAATGTGAAGTTAAAGTTAACCTTGCCCTCTAAAAGGTGAAGAGTGGTGAAGGGAAGTGAGAGAAGAGAGAAAGCTGACGTGGCGCTGATGTGTATAGTGAAAGTGTAGTCACCTTGCCTACTAGCCTAACTCGCACATGACATCAAAAACAAAAACTAACATGTGAATCAACCATTGACCCAAACAAAAACCAAACTCACAAAACACAACCATCATTTACGTGAGAATACTTCCCAAAAGAAATGAAGGGGGGCCATAGGCCACTTGAGAACAAAACAACCATATAAATGCCTTCTGTACCAAACCACCAATATAACTTGTACATGAAATTCCCACTATGCAGACTTATTCCCAAGCAGCACGAACACCCAACACATAATACTTTGCCAAACACAAACATAGCACCTGATGCCACATGAAATCAAAACAACATGATAGGCCTACTGAAATAAGCTGAACTTGTAGATGCAAATCCCCATATTGCAGCCCCAGACCCAAACAGCAGATGCCGAAACCACATTATACCCCAACATCAGAACCTGATGCCATTTTATATCCAAGCATGCGCCAAAATGTGAATAACATTCCCAGCTACAGAAAAGGACTAAAACCACTTGCAGCCACAACCCAATTACCATTAGCAGTAACACCGATATCACAGAACACTTGCAACTGACCTCGAACACAAACTGATGCATAACAGACATCACATAAGCAATTGCATCTAACCTCAACCACAGAAACTGCTACAGAAACAAACATCATGCAAATCAAAAGTCACTATAACCGAATTTTTATAGGATCCCATAACCAACGTTGCCAATCAATCTCTTTATATTTATTTGACCTTCTTATAATCCACTCGTAACTTTTTAATTGAATATCTTGAAAAATCTTTTTTGTACTTGAAATCTTATTGCCGAACACACGTGCATTTCTTTCTTTCCAAATAAAATACCCGGTAGTCCATGTCACCGCTTGCCAAACACGAACTAAGAATGTAGGGACATTTATGTTTCCGTTTGATGAAAAGAATTCATCAATAGAGAAAGCATTAACACCCCCACCTTCCACCAATTAAAAGTTTTATCCCAAACACTCCTAGCTAAATCATAAGTGATCAAGCTATGAGCGCAAGTTTCCACAATATTATTACAACATGGACAAAGAACCGAGTCCAAGTCGACACCTCTTCTATCTAGCTCTACACGAACCGGAAGTCTAACTCTTAGCGCCCTCCACACGAAGATGTTTACTTTCTTAGGTACCAACTTGTTCCAAAGTGTTTCTTGGCCTCCATTTTCCGAACTTTGAGCCTTTTCCTCGATCAATCTTGATAACTCTTTGACCGTGAACTCACCGTCTTCATCGAGCGACCACCTCCATCGATCCCTACAATTATTAGAAATAAGGACATGTTGTAGAATATTTAAAAGCTCCTCAAACTCCTTAAATTAAGAAGAAAAAATATATAAACAAAGTGTGAAAGGTAAAATTAATATGCTAAAAATGAATATGATTAATCAATACAACAATAATTTACAATTAAGCATAGAAAAGCCAAAATTAATATAAACTAAATCTTACATATCTTTATGCTAACCATTGTTCTCCAACTGATCCAAAACCCTTTGGCCGTTTCACATGTAAATCTCGATGCTAAATGTTTTATACAATGACCCTTTCACTATACGTTCATATGAAACGATCAATCTTGCATATCTTTATGTAGTTAGAACCATTGCTAAATGTTTATTAGTACTGATAAATCTTACATATCTTTATGCAAACCACAATGGTTTGCATGGTTTGCATAAAGATATGTAAGATTTAGTTTATATTGATTTAGTTTATAAAGTTAGAACCATTGCTAAATGTTTAGAGGAAATACCAAAAAAATGCATTATACTTATCAAAAAAAGTACTTTTATGTATCGAACTTTTTTTTCCTCATTGGTGTACTAAACTTCAAATTTTTGCCACTTTTAAGCACTTTGGGACAATTTTGCCCCTCAAATCTTTGAAAATCCATGGGCAAAAATGTCATAAAATTGTACGAAAATGCATAAAAGTGGCAAAAAATTGAAGTTTAGTACACTAATGAGGAAAAAAAAAGTCCGATACATAAAAGTACTTTTTTTGACAAGTATAGTGCATTTTTTTGGTATTTCCCCAAATGTTTATTAGTACTGATAAAGATTTAGTAAAACGATCAATTTGCATAAAACACACCACAGGGTCATTTGCTAAATGTTTATTAGTACTGATAAATCTTACATATCTTTATGCAAACCATTCACTACAAGAAAAAAGCCCTTTAGTGACGTATTTTATGATTGCGACTTTTAGGTGATGGGTCACGAGTCGCAAATTTTTTGCGGCTCGTGACATGTGTCGCTAAAAAGAGCGACTAGTATAAAGACTTCATAAAATAAGTCGCTATAAATTTGCGACTTCAGTATTTCTTGTCGTCATTTGCATCGCTGTTTCAAAAAGAAATTGCCATCTAAGTCGCTTAACGCGACGCTATTTCTGTAAAAGTCTCTATTTAAGTCGCTAATTAAGTCGCTATATATAGAGACTTAATTAGCGACTTAAATAGAGACTTTTACAGAAATAGCGTCGCGTTAAGCGACTTAGATGGCAACATCTCTTTGAAACAGCAATGCAAATGGCGACAAGAAATACTGAAGTCGCAAATTTATAGCGACTTATTTTATGAAGTCGTTATACTAGTCGCTCTTTTTAGCGACACATGTCACGAGTCGCAAAAAATTTGCGACTCTTTTACAGCGACCCAACACCTAAAGTCGCAATCATAAAATACGTCGCTAAGAAAGTCGCTAAAGGGTTTTTTTTCTTGTAGTGATTGTTCTCCAAATGATCCAAAACCCTTTGGCCGTTTCACATGTAAATCTGATCCAACAGACGGGATAACTTTTGGGCTAAGGCTAAATGTTTGGGCTAATTAAATTGGGCGGCATGAAACACACCATACACGACGTCGTTTTAAATGTAATTTAATATATATAGTAATTACTTTTCCACTTTATTACCCAATCTACTTTGACGCTTTTTTCGTGTCAGCTATGGCGTTGAATTTTTAGCCTGTTAAAAAATATATAAGATTCCAACCTACTTACTTCTAAAAAAATAATCAACTTGATAATATTACCAAGAGACCAAGAGTGAAAGGGTCCAAGTTTATTAATCAAAATAACAGGTCATTTGTAATCATAATTAACAAAGTTATACATAATGTGAACAATGTTATAAGAGTGGGAGCCGAGTAATGTGCCAAAAACACTAAATGCAAGATTGATTGTTTCATATGAACGTGTGTTTTATTCAAATTAATAAGAGCCGGAGCATTGTAAAATACGCTTTGTTAAATAATTACAGCGTTGTTGTCTCTTTGGTTGGATTTAACATACCAACATCAAATCAAGATAATCATTTGACTCCTCGTCCAATGGTTATGTGCTGGTCTATGGTAGGCGAGACCCGAGTTCGAATCTTACTGAGATCTATTTTTAAGATTACTCCCCTTTACCCAAAAACATCAAATCAAGACAAAGTCACCATACATTGATAGAAAAATGATGTATAACGGGTTGAAACGAGTATATGTAAACCAATTAAGGTTACCAATTATCAACATTTTAAAACTTCTCTACCAAGAAAATAGATGAGGTTTTCTTTGTAGAAATTATCAAAGGATAACGAGAATTTTAGACTTCGGCTTAATTGAAATATCTTCGAGACTATTTCTAACCAGGCTTAATTGAAATATCTTCGAGACCATTTCTAACCATTTCTCTTGCAGTCCTCCAAAATGTATATTTGACGAAGTTTAAACACGAAAATTGTTATAAGGATATTATCAAAGTAACTAACTACGGAGTACTAGTTAAATTTAAAGTAACTAACACGAAAATTTATTAATGATGTTTTATCTTTTAATAAATTTTTTTTTTACTAATCGTCATTACTATTGTTAAGGTATGCTATAAAGTGTCATTGTCATATTCGAGACAGCAACTGATTATAAACAGCATTACCTTTTTGACAAAGCGCTATAATTATCACGTGAACCTTACTGGTACAAAGTACAAAAAGTTATCCATTTCAATCCGCGCCCATTTTGACCCGTTATCTATCCGACCACTCAAGCAAATTCCACCAAAACTGATGTAATAATGCAACACTAAGCATTAGGTACGGTTGGAGCCATGGCTCCAAGCCGTCGGAGTTTTTTGCTGCCACGTCTGCAAAAAGCTCCACGGCACCAGAAATCCCACGGCACCACATTTCAGAGGTATCCGTTGGCACCAGAATAGTTATGAGAAATTGAGATTTAATATATTGGAAGTGTGTATGAAGTTTGAAAAAAATGGGGTATTTATAAGGTTTTTTTTTGGAATTAAATTGGTTTAGTTGGGTATTTTTTTTGAAAAAAAACGGCTATATAGCCGTTATATATTCAAACAGCACTTTTTTTTACCCCTCATAAGCAAAATCAATCAATATGATTGGCCAATAAAAAGTCAAAATTGAATTGATTTTGGTCAAACTTTAATAAATTTGGTGGAGAATTTGATTGATAAAAAAAACATATAAAAATATAGGTGTCAAATTTATGAAAATAATAACTTAAGAAAATATGAGGTAATTAATAAAACCTTAGTGGTTAAATGTAAAATTATAAGTCTCCATGTTTTTTAATAACTTTAGATAATAAACAAATAACCCCTTACACTTCATACCCCTTATACTTTATAATGTTAACGTTGTTTAAAACTACATGAGTAATAGTATTAGTTTTTTTGACTTTCATCTATTAAAATAAATTTGGTAAATATGCGAATTAGTTTTAATATACGTTAAATATTTTTTACATAAATCAAATTTATTTTAAAATTTTAGTTTAGTATTTGGACATGTAAGAATTTACTCGTAAAAACTGTGATATAAGTACAACTAATACTTGTTCAAGATTTTTTACTATGTATTAATATCTATTAAAATAATATTTTGTAAATAAATTTGTTGGTTGAAAGATGTAACTTGTTTAACTGACATAGGTGTTGAGGTTAAGGTTGATGTTGTTGTTTAATTTTAACAATTCATATCATGATGTACAAAATGTGCGAGTTTAGTAGCACGTAATCAGCGTTGATGAAGTTAAAATATGCTCCGTAAAATTTTTTAAAAATGTTTTTCTGAATATCCATATATAAACTTTAAATAATAATTTTATGAGTCGTTGTTATAAGTACAATAGCATTTATTTAAAGTTTATATATGGATATCTTGTATACATTTTTAAAAAACTTTACAGAGTATATTTAACTTTATCAGCTCATTATGTGCTACTAAACTTGCATATTTCGTACAACATGATACCAATTGTTAAAGTTAAACAACAACATCGACCATAACATCTATGTCTGCTAAATAAAAGTTTATATACGTATATATTTTAACTTATAACAACGACAACGCTCGTGCTACTAAACTCGCACATTTTGTATAACATGATATCAAATATACGCGATTGTACTTATAACAACGACTCATGTAATTATTATTTAAACGGAAAAACATTTTTAAAAAACTTTATGGAACATTAGATTATTAAGTGGGTAAAATCTAACTTAGGTTGATAATTTATAGGTTAAGATTTGATATTAATGACTTAAAGTAAATAAGGACTCATGTTATCCTATTTAAAAATTTAATCTATGCGTACACGGATTTGAATATTAAATACGGCTAAATTATTATTAACGGTAATATAAATATCAACGACTCATGTAATTATTATTTAAAGTTTATATACGGATATCCTGAAAACATTTTTGAAAAAAAGAGTCCACAAATTTTAAGCCACATAAGAATCAGTTTTTCCATTCCTCTCTTCTCTCCTACCCCACATAACAAAGCCTAAACATTCGTTCTTTCAATTCATGAGATTGAATATTCATGATGTATTGAAGTGATGAACAAATGTTTATATTTTAATTCATGAATATCCAATATCACCAGATATAACAATCGCATCCATCTTCTATAACCCGAATCAAACCATACCTTCCCAAAATCAAACCTATTGGAGAATCAAAAACGAATATTAAAACGTATAAAACCGCCGTCGGATTTTTTGAGCTGGTGGTGACGGCGCGAGCCATGGCTCACCCGTACCCCATGCTCTAATAGTTTCTATAGTAATGAATTTATATAGAAACAATACACAATCCAACATATTAAGTGTATGTTTATTTGTATTGTAAGTTTCAAAAGGTAAGAAACTGACTTGCAAGGCCAACAAACTCAGATGATTTAAGTGACTGATTCACTATAAAAGAAGTACTTAGAGGATTTAATGATTGAACTTCAAAGAAGTGAGATGGTTCAAAACTGTAGATAGAAGTTCCATTTCTTACCTGCAAGACCAACAAACTCGTTATCTTAAAGTTGTTAGATATGTGTGAATTATTATACCAAAAATCACAAACATAAAATTTTAGTTGTTACCAGAGGTTATAATGGGCACAAAAATAATAAGGTAATCAAAGTTTATCCATACGTGCGGGCCAACGTATCATTCGGCACTAAAATTGACATTATTTGGGGGTGTTTGAGCTAGCTTGTTTAGAGTTTTTTATCTACTTAAAATTTGAGTTGCTTAGTTTAAAATGATTACTTACTTGAAATTAACTGTCAAAAGTGACTATTTGCTATGAAGATAAGAAGATAAGCACTTTAATAAGCAATCACAAACAATCTCTTAGTAAAACCAATGATCATGAATGAATTTATCACGATGAATTGCATCTAAATTGACAACATCAGAAGAAAAAGTAGCAAAAGTTAAGAGACATAAAAAAAGAATGTGAAATTGTATAGATGGACTTGCAGAAATGGCAACAAATCCCAAAACTCGTTATATGCCAAGCCATTAAACATAACAAAAAGAAAGTCGCTATATGCCAAGCCAATAACTCGTTGAAATGGTAGTAACAACCTCAGCCAAAAGCGGCTCCTGGTTGTTTAAGAAAACACAAATATATTTTGGATTAAATAATGTGATTAGGTTCATATGTTCAAATGTAAAGGCTGTTGTGGACCATCATAAGTATAGATTTTCTTAATATAACTATAGATCACCTTATCAGCTTCGAGACCAAAATAATTGTGAGTTTAAGAAAAGTCATGTTTGAGTGCATTAGTAAATGGGTTGGTCGCCATGTACCGATGTATCAACACATCATATCTACATAAACAAAAAGAAAATGAATGTTACTAATCATATTTGTTAAATTTTAAGTGGATTATATATCAAATAAACATGATGTTTCACGTCGTACACGTGTCGACGTGTTTGAATTGTGGGTTGCTTTCGTCCACAGAAGTAATATGTAATGTAAAGGGTTATTCCACATGGTCTTTGTTGGATAATTGAGCATTAGCAGTGGGTTTGAGTTCGAGGTTCGAATTCTATATTGTTAATTATAATAACTATTTACTGCTGGTTATAAAATACTACGTATTAAGACTCAATGCACAAACTATAAACTATGTGATTGATGAAACACGCATATTGAGTCACTAAATTTGTTTTTTGTGAGATTTATTAAACTATACAGAGGCCAATAATTTACATATGATCTAAACGGGGCCTATAATCATCTAAAGGTTGGCAATATATAAGTTATCAACTAATAAAAGTTTCTTTAAACGTAATTTGAGCTATTGACCCATTAAACAAAGAAACCAAACCCATACTGCTATCGAATTAATGAGAACACCAGAAAAATGGAAAGGGGAATTACGTGTCCATTTACATATGTCAACTGAAGAGCATGTGTTCCATTGCGAATCAAAGTTTATTTAGGTGCTTATCGGCTCATTGTGTCGTCAAAACACGATAAGCTTATCCAAACACATCCTGATTAATTACTTATCAGCTTTTCGAATGGTTAAAATTATAAAGCTTGTTTCCAAAAAGCTTAACCTAGACAGCGTTTGGGATTGCTTATTTAAGTGCTTAACAACTTATTTTATTGCACATAATCAGTTCCAGTATTTGGCAAAAAATGCTTATTCACTTATTTTACACTGAATATATAAGTACACTAATATACGAAATACCAAACACCCCGTAAATAAGCCCTAGATTTTGGCTCTTTTATTAGTGGTATCAAAATGCGATAAGCTGATCCAAACACCCAAGTTGGCTTTTATGAGATTCAATTTTAGGTTTATAAAATAATGTAACTGAACCATAAAATTAAAGCAAAATCACGCTATCTTGGCATATAAATAAAACCCAAAATCAATAATGTCAAACAAAATCAACTAATTACACATTAGATTTCATACCTTTTAAGCATTGAGAGATAGGTGAAGGAACAAAAAAGGGTTTATCATTTTTTTTTTTTTTTTGTATGTGATCAAGTTAATGGACGGAATTTGTGTATGAGGATGATTTCGACTGAATGCATTGTAGAAGAAGCATGTTGTGGACGACGGGACCGTGGTGTCGTATATACAGGTTAACATACTGTGAGAAAAGCTGATTAGTTGTGATTATTCATGAAGAATGTGTACCTCCGCTTTTTTTATAAACAACTTTAATATTTGGTCCACAACTATGAAAGCCATACTGAGGACATGTGTAGAATTGGTTTTTTTCCTGCATCTAATTAGAAAACGTTTTTTTTTTTTCACATTCGAGCTAAATGAGGAAATATTTAGCTTTTTTTTATTTAACATATTTAAAAAGAAAATTAATTAATAATTCAATTCTTACTGCATAAGGAAATAATCTTTTTTTTAGAAATGCAAAAGTCCCCGCTAGAAGTTTTGTTTTATTATATAAAAGGTATATGTATATTGTTAAGCCAAAATATTTCTTTGCCTCATGAATTTATTTCATGAAAGTTTGAGCTTGACCTACCATTATGTATCCTTAAAGTTTATTGATTAGACAGAACAACATACAAAAATTAGCACATCATATCGACCATGTTAGAGATTAGTTTCTACGTAATAGCTTGGTAATTTGGTATTGACTTCATTGCATTGTTCATATTTGGCTATCATTCTTAATTTTTTACTGGATGTTTTAAAGCATATATATGTAAATGATTATGTGATGCAAAAGTGAGAATATAATGGTCAAACATACGACAAAAGAAGATCATCATTCATTAACATCCTAATATTCTCCATTGATATTTACCTAAGAATATCATCTCTTCAATCTACGCTCCACAATACAACGATGGTGTGGAATTTAGTATAAATCTTTAACCAAAAACACTACATAAATATTATTCATTGTTTGATTATATTATACACCTTGTAGTTTTAACTAGAATTTATAAAAGTATAAAACCAAGGTTTTCTATGTATTATATTGGTCATCGTTATCTTTTCCTTTTATATATCACTTTACAAGTTTTGTTTAAATCCAAAGGTATTTATTTCCGAATAAGTTTCTCATTATGATTATAGTACTTACTCTATATCTGTTTGAATCCTTGTTTACCAACTAGGGTTCCAATGGTAATAGAGGTGGTTGTTCCTGATGATATTATAGAGCAGATACTCATAAGGTCGAATGTGAAGACTCTCATCCGATTCAAGAACGTATGTAAGTCATGGCAATCTTTAATATCTGGTGATCGTTTTATTAAAGCTCATTTGAACCATAGTTACAACAATGACCGCAAAAATAATAAAATCGGACATAGGAGGATTTGTTTGTCACTAGATAACCTGGGTCGCTATGTTAAATGGTACTATTTTGAAACCGATGAATGTAATCTTGTTGGTTCTTCCAATGGCTTAGTGTGCATCGTCTCTCCTTCGCATGGTCAAACTATAGTAGCCAATCCGTTGACTAGAGACATGAAAAAACTGCCAAATCCAAAAGTTTTTGATAGATTGGAATGGCCAGAATGTTGGGGTTTTGGTTATGATTCGTCTACCGACGATTACAAGGTTGTAGCAGGCATTAGATCTTGTTCTGGTTCGACGAGTTTTCAAGTGTTATCTTTGAAGACAAATGTCTGGAAAGATGTTGGAACATTGAAGTATATGCGTTCCAACCTTTATGCTGCTGGTATCTTATGCAATGGGAGGCTTCACTGGTTTATGAAATACCAAAATGGCAAGGACGTAATTCTTTCTTTTGATTTATTTGAAGAGAAATTCGAAGAAATTTCTGGACCTAGAGAATTCAAATTTAATCCATATTTCAACCAGCTGGGGATTATTGAAGAATGCTTATGCATATGTGATATTCACCGGCCCATATGGGTAATGAAAAGCTACAGTGTAAGAGAATCTTGGATATCCTTGCAAGATGCTCTCCAGAATAAAAATGATGTCGTACACTACTTGAGACCAATCGAGGATTCCTTATCACACACAAGTTTCTTCACTACTGATGACTTGATTATGTCAAGGGCTTGGGATGTTAATTGTGTTCCTGTATTTGTGTGTAGCCTTTTATCTCCCAATGTTAATGGGAAGCTAAAGGGAAAGAGAGAGGCATAAAATACCAATAAGGTTGGTTCTAAGGATGTTCTTTCATGTTACTATATTATACAGCCATACATCCTTCTTTTCTTATCAATGGTAATCCATGCTTCCTACCTATAAGGATAAACCAGTTCATATATATACTTGTAAGATTTCATCTTAATAATATCATATGAATTCTTACGGAATATCAAAATCTGTAACACAGTACCGTGATCTTGGTTAAATACATTACTTTTTTATGTTGTTTATGCATTTAGTGGTCATCGATCAGTCATCACCAGTGGACTACATGATACCTTGATCTTATTGAATCCTGTTATATGACCACTGAAGATTAGTCGGAACATTATTATAGGTTGACAGAAATTTAATATCATCCTTGCTAGAAATTTAATCAGAAATTTAATCATCCTTGATTAGTCTATATGAAAGATATTAGGATCTTCTGCATATTAGAACTGTATAGTATTAATTATAACTATCTTGTCTATAAATTATTTATGTGGTATGCTAAAGGTGAGAAGTTAAATCACCTAGTACGTTCATATGTTCGTTTGACAATCCTTGTACAACTAGCTTTTCCTTAAATCATACATTTGGCTTTCGTTTACATATTGCTACGTCTTTATAAAGTGACTAAATTTACTCACTTCCCACTAGTTTTGATTTTTCAGTTGATTGAGGGAGATCATTGGGTTACATGATTGAGTGCTAGAGATTTGATGACGTTGGAGTGAAGATGGCATCAAACTATATTAAGGTAGCTTGTTCTCAAATTACGACATTGCTTTAGAATCCATGACTATATATTTTCCTTATGGTTCCATGTAACTTGTGTTTGAAGGATTTTGGTAACTTATATCTGGATACTTTCTGTCACTTTGTTCCTTATAATCTAAATAATATACTGTTAACAATGGCTCAAATATTGTCGCTGCTATCAAAGACCGTTTGGAATAATCATGTCTGGTACAGTGGTATTTGATATTGTTAAATGTTTGAAAGTAGTGTTGAGCAAAGCCAACTGTATCTATTCTTGAAGACTATCCTATCTCGTACTTGAATCATACATTTCAAAAGTTAACAGTTCACATAAGTTCAACAATATTAGTAAACACACCACGACTCCAACCTTCACTTGAATCATGAGCCATTTAAGTTGGTGTGTGTGTTACCGAAAGGTTGACGACACGTTTGATGAAGTTGAGAGGATGTTGAAGGAAAAAGCTTGGAAAAATAGCCATGTCACTTCAATAGTTTGTTTCTCTTTCTGATTTATTTCCTAACTACTTCGTTTTACTTAATTAAATAGTTGCCACGTATTATATAAACAATAATGAAGGTCTTTGTAATTCACTTCTATTATTAAAATTACTTTTCAACTTTATTACAAATCTACTTTGACGCTTTTTCCATGTCAACTATGGCGTTGAATTTCTAGCCGGTTAAAAATATATATGATTCCAACCTACTTACTTCTAAAATAAATATTAACTTGATCCACGACAAGTTATAATAATATTACCAAGAGTGAGAGGGTCCAAGTTTATGAATCAAAATAATACTCCCTCCGTCCTAAAATTATTGTCACCTATTGATTTCTTCGGTCTTTCTTTTTCTACTTTGACTATAAATATTTTTGTTTGTGTTATACAATTTTTGATAAAAATTATATAAAAAGAAAATACATTTAAAACTCAATCCATTCATATATTTTGTATCAAATATTATGTAATATAAACAAAAATACTTAAGGTCAAAGTTGAAAAGTAAAGACCGAAAAAATTAATAGAGGACAATAATTTTAGGACGGAGGTAGTAGCCCGTTATCATGTAATCATAATTAACTAATTAAAGTACTCCGTAATACATAATATGAACAAGATTATCAGAGTGGGAGCCAAGTAATGTGCCAAAAACACTAAATGCAAGATCGATCGTTTCATATGAACGTGTATTTTATTCAGGTTAATAAAAGTCGGAGCATTGTAAAATACGCTTTGTTGCATAATTACAGCGTTGTTGTCTTTTTGGTTGGATTTAACATACCAACATCAAATCAAGACAAAGTCACTGTACATTGATAGAAAAATGATGCGTAACGGGTTGAAACGAGTATATGTAAACCAATTAAGGTTACTAATTATCAACGTTTTATAACTTCTCTACCAAAAAAACATATGAGGTTTTCTTTGTTGAAATTATCAAAGGATAACGAGAAGTTTAGACTTCGGCTTAGCTGAAATATCTTCGAGACTATTTCTAACCATTTCTCTTGCAGTCCTCCAAAATGTATATTTGGCCAAGTTTAAACATGAAAACTTGAAAGTTATAATCTCGATAATTGCTTCTTACAAACTAGAAGGACCGAAGTTATTAGATAGAAACTTAATAACCGATTAGTTAGTTAAGTTTGTTAATCCTGTAAATTGTGAAAGGGTGTGTCGAATGGACACAACTTTTCTTGAACAGACACGATGGTTCAGAACACAACCATTCGTATAGTATATATAGACATGTATATGTATCGATACAAAGTTTAGAGATCGATAATAAAGTTATTCAGATTTTACTTATTGCAATTTCATATCGATTCTCATATTGGGACCAACATTTGGCTTCAAGAGCCACACTCGTTATATACTTCAAAACCAGAAAACAAAATGAGGCCGACTTGGAAACCAAAACAGAAACAGACACTGGAACAGGAAGAAAAAACGCAACGTTTCACACCATAGGACGCTGCCTGAATAACTAGAACGCAAGGAAGGAAGTGCACGTCCATACTTGTGGGAAATTGCAAACGAGAAAGGGCACCAAACGAAGTGGTGACCAAAGTTTGGTTGTGTTGTGTGACTTGTTGTACGCAGAAAGAACAAAGAAGAAGAACACACAAGTTTTGCAGAAACTTTGCTTGTGTTTGGTACCACACAACTACAAACCAAGAAGACCCTTTGTTCCACCATATAACGCAACAAATTGGAAGGAAAGAAAAGACCCATTTGCCATTTATTAACGAGGGAAATTGAAAGGAAAGGACGTCAAGAAGAGGAGACCCAGGGTTGCAAAAACTAGTAACGCAACACGTTTGGATAGAAAAGAAGAAGAAGATGCTTGGATATAAATGGTACCGAGAAGAGAAAGAAATAAAGAAAACAGAAAACAATCTAGAAATTTTTTGGCGCACGCTAGCAATACAAGGACTACAGCAACGAAGGAAGTAATCTGATCAATTGTTTATAAAAGAATACCGAAGTTATTTATTGCTATGTGATATACGGTGTGGAATAAGAAGGAACAAGAAGTAGTATTGTGGAACGCGTTAGAGAAGTAACAGGCAACGGAGACAACAAGGCAGTAAACGATACGGTAACCTTGTTTAGAGACATACTACCGTGATAGTATTAGAATAAGGAAACAAACAACAGTTTGTTTCAGGAAAATACCAAGAAGTATTTTTGGAGAACTTTGTTGAAGCAGGAACTTGGAACCGAAAAGAAAACAACATGCAACAAACTTGTTGTATTACCGAAAATGTTTGGACACTTTGGAAGGAAGCCGAGACACAAGCAAGGGGTCTAGGGCACGTTAAGGGTTCAAGTCGACACAAAGAATAAAAGGAACAACGTGATAAAGGCGTGGTAATTTGGAAAGCAATTCGACAAAGCATCAAGGGGTGTACGTGAATTAGCTTTGGTGAACAAGGGAAAGAAAAGCATAGTTGGTATAATTCCAGTACCGACATAAAAGGGAACACACTTTTGTGTTTTGACACAACAATGAGGTCACAACAAATTCAAATTTTGAATTTCATTTACATAGTATAGATATTTGTTTATACTATTAGGAAATCCCGAGAACTATATTTTGATCCCGTTATATTAGGATTCCCGGATAACTATTTATGTTCCCGTAGTATTAAGTGATACCACATTAGTTAGAATTCTCATACAAATAGAAGGTGAAGATTATAAACACTTTTAAGATGGCCGGTGACGATGCAAGTACATCAAACACTGCACTTAAACCCGTAACACCTATTGCACAATACCAATGCCCTAAACTTAAAACCACAAACTACATAGTTTGGGCTATACAAATTAAGGTTATACTAGAAGCACATGGTTTATGGGAGACAATAGAGCCTAAGGAAAACACGCAAGTAGATGATAAGAAGGACAAGGCAACTATTGCCCTCCTATATCAAGCGTTGACCGAAGATGTGATTTTACAAGTAGCAAGTTGTAAAACGTCAAAGGATTTATGGGAATCGTTAAAAAGGAGACACATTGGAGAAGAAAAAGTGCAACAAGCACGGTTACAATCACTGATGATTGGATTTCAGACCCTTCAAATGAAGGATGATGAAACGGTGGATGCATTTACAGCCAAATTGAACGGCTACGCCACGAAGGCAAAAGAATTAGGAAAGACTTGGGATGAATCACTTTTAGTTAGAAAACTATTAGACTCCACACCAGATAGATTCATTCAGATAGTAGCATCCATAGAACAGACGAATGATCTCGAAGACATTACCTTAGATGAGATCGTAGGGAAACTTAAAGCATTCGAGGAAAGGATAAAACTCCGAAAGGGAGGTCAAGTAGAAAGCCAGGATAATTTGCTATTCGCATAAGGCGTTCACTCTAAGAATGGAAAACGTTTTACAAAACGTAGAGGTAGATCAAACTACTCACGAGGGAACTGGAAAGATAATAAGAATAAGGATAAGTCGAATGGAGAGAACTCAACTCACAAAGACAAGTCAAATAAAGGTAGACGTGAGTGGGATATAAGAAAAGTAAAATGTTTCAATTGCGGGAAACATGGACATATGAGGAAAGACTGCAGAAAACAATCAACAACCCAGGAACAATCAAACCTTTTCTTAGAAGACGATGAACCATCACTGTTAATGACTAGGCACGAAACTGAACACGAAGAAGTTTTGTTGAACGAAGGACAAGTACAACCCGGGAAGTATGCTACAACGGATGCTAGCATATGGTATTTAGATAATGGTGCAAGTAACCATATGACGGGAAACAAGAGTCATTTTAAGGATGTTGACGAAAGCATCACTGGACGCGTTCATTTTGGAGATGGATCGTATGTGGAGATAAAGGGTAGAGGTACAATACTATTAGGATGTAGAAACAAGGAACAAAAGATGGTGTCGGATGTTTACTACATTCCAAACCTCAAGAACAACATACTTAGTCTAGGACAACTTACCGAGATAGGTTGCAAGATCATCATGGATGGAAACAAATTGACTTTGTATGACAAGAGTAAGAAATTGTTGATGAAGGTAGAAGGATCAAAGAATCGACTTTACAGTATTAGACTACAGATAGAGGCACCTATATGTCTCTTAGCAAACGTAGACAACCAAGAATGGTTATGGCATGCAAGATTAGGTCATCTGAACTTTGATGCGTTAGACAAGATGACAAGAAAAGGTCTAGTAGAAGGAATACCGAGAATAAATCATGCAGGACAAATCTGTGATGCATGTTTATTAGGAAAGCACATTAGAACACCATTTCCACATCAAGCTAAATTCAGATCAAAGAACCCATTGGACTTGGTATATGGAGATCTTTGTGGTCCCATAAGTCCAGCCACAAACTCAAGAAAGAAGCTCATCTTCTTATTGGTAGATGATTGCACACGTTTTATGTGGACCTACTTACTAACATCGAAAGATCAGAAATTGAGCACATTTAAGGAATTTAGATAGAAGATTGAAATGGAGTTGAAGTTGAAATTAAAGATGCTAAGAACGGATAGAGGAGGTGAATTTACATCAAATGAGTTCACCAAATACTGTAAGGAAAATGGTATAGCAAGACAGTTGACAGCACCATACTCACCACAACAGAATGGAGTAGTGGAGAGAAGAAGTAGGGCAATGTTATCAACAACTAGGAGTATGATAAAAGCGATGAAGTTACCCTTAACTTTTTGGGCGGAAGCAGTAAGACACGCCATTTACATACTCAACAGGGTACCTACGAAAGCCCTGGAAGATAAAACACCATATGAAGCACTCTACAAAAGGAAACCGAACCTGGAATACCTAAGAATATTCGGATGCACAGCTTATGCTAAGATAACAATACCTCACTTGAAGAAGTTAGATGATAGAAGCATACCGATGGTTTATTTAGGAGTAGAGGAAGGATCAAAAGCATGTAGGCTATATGATCCAATAAGGGAAAAGAAACATGTTAGTAGGGATGTAAAGTTTATGGAAACAAAGCCGTGGGATTGGGAGAAGAATGGAGAGGATACAAGTACACAAGACACATTTTGGGCTAGTTTTGTAGTAGATGAAGTTGACAATGAAAACCCTATACCAGTCAACATAGAAAACATTGAAAACACGTATCATGAACCAATACCAGATCCAGTATCACCAGTCACACCACCAACATATAGTTACGAACCCAACTCAGAAAGTGACATAGAAGCTACTTTTAGCTCTTTAAGCTCAGACAGATATGATCATAGACCAGTGCGAGTTTTAAAGGATTTAACAGAAATCTACGAAAACGCGAGTGTAGTAGAAGCACCTAGCTTATTTTTCACAGAAGAAGAACCTCGTAATTATAAGGAAGCATCAAAAGATGAGAAATGGATTGAGGCCATGGAGATTGAATTGGATTCAATCAACAAGAACAATACATGGACCCTCACAACATTGCCAACGAATCAATAGGCAATAGGACTCAAGTGGGTTTATAAAACCAAGAGAGATGCTAAAGGAAAGATCATCAAGTATAAGGCAAGATTAGTAGCAAAAGGTTATGTACAAGAACAAGGAATAGACTTCGATGAAGTGTTTGCACCAGTTGCTAGGATAGAGACAGTTCATCTAATATTGGCACTAGCAGCATATCATGGTTGGCAAGTACACCATTTAGATGTAAAATCAGCATTTTTACATAGAGAATTAAAGGAGGAAGTCTATGTTACACAACCTGAAGGTTTCATTCAAGAAGGAAACTTAGGAAAAGTATACAAGCTAACTAAAGCATTGTATGGCTTAAGACAAGCACCAAGAGCTTGGAACGTGAAGCTTGATCAAACCTTAAAGTCATTGGACTTTAAGAAGTGTAATCTCGAACAAGCAGTTTATACGAAGAGAATCAAGACTTCTACACTGATAGTTGGAGTATATGTAGATGATTTGATAATCACGGGAACTCCAAAGAAGGAAATAGACTTGTTCAAATCCCAGATGAAAGACAAATTTGAAATGAGGAACTTAGGGTTACGAGCTTATTACCTTGGGATAGAAGTTACACAGACATGAGGAGAGATTACAATCAAGCAGACAGGATACATTAACAAGATCTTGAAAGATACAAGTATGACAGATAGTAATGATACGAAGATACCTATGGATCCCGGCACTAAGTTGGTCAAGGCGGAAGATGGAGAATCAGTTGACGCAACTTACTACCGAAGTTTAATTGGAAGTTTAAGGTACTTACTCCATACAAGACCAGATCTTAGTTACTCAGTCGAACTACTCAGCAGATTTATGCTAGACCCGAAGGATCATCACCTGAAGGCAGTAAAACAAGTAATCCGATATATCAAAGGAACAGAGGAGCATGGAATAATATACAAGAAAGAAGGCGGCTGCATGATTACAGGTTACAGCGATAGTATTTATGGGATCAACACTGATCAAGGAAAAGGAACTACTGGAATCGTATTTTACTTTGGAGAGTCACCCATTACTTGGTGTACTCAGAAACAACCTACAGTAGCACTATCATCATGTGAATCAGAATTCATGGCGGCTACTGGAGCAGCATGTCAAGCTTTGTGGTTAAAACGGTTACTTAGTCAATTGACTGGATGGCAAGAAAAGAGGATAACGCTTAGAGTTGACAACGTATCAACTATAGCACTCGTGAAGAACCCAATATTTCATGGAAGAAGCAAGCACATAGACATTCGCTATCATTTCATTTGGGAATGTGTAGAGAATGGTCACATCAATGTGGAACACGTTTGTGGAGAACTACAAAGAGCAGACATCTTAACGAAAGCCTTACCAAGACTGAAGTTCGTGACTATGCGACAGATGCTCGGAGTTCAAGACTTAAGTCGAAGCAACAATCAAGATTAAGGAGGAGAATGAAAGTTATAATCTCGATAATTGCTTCTTACAAACTAGAAGACCGAAGTTGTTAGATAGAAACTTAATAACCAATTAGTTAGTTAAGTTTGTTAATCCTGTAAATTGTGAAAGGGTGTGTCGAATGGACACAACTTTTCTTGAACAGACACGATGGTTCAGAACATAACCATTCGTATAGTATATATAGACATGTATATGTATCGATACAAAGTTTAGAGACCGATAATAAAGTTATTCAGATTTTACTTATTGCAATTTCATATCGACTCTCATATTGAGACCAACAAAACTGTTATAAGGACATTATAAAAGTAACTAACTACTAGTTAAATTTATTGGTGTTGTATACTTGAGCAATGATAGAGATGACTAACTCACATATCTAATATCGTGCTTATTTCATATAAAAATTGACACATGTAATGGTCATTTTATCTCTGCCGTTCAATTTACCATAAGTTGCAGTAGCGGTGATTATCATGTGCAAGTGGAGCAGCTGCACAAGACCATCATTTGTGAAGGTTTTTTGATTTAGTATATGTCCATCAGTATTTATATAAATCGCTATTTATGTCGGTTTTCTTTTGTGCATCAAAATGTTTTCGCGTGATACGAATAGATATTATTTTAGCTTAAGAGTTTTTTTTATTCAACTTGTCGATAACACTAATATAATATACGTATTACTCTATTTTATGGAGTATATATGTATATTGTTAAGCGAAAATATTTCTTTGCCTCATGAATTTCATGAAAGTTTGAGCTTGACCTACCATTATATATCCTTAAAGTTTATTAATTAGACAGAACAACATATAAAAATTAGCACATCATATTGACCATGTTAGAGATTAGTTTCTACGTAATAGCTTGGTAATTTGGTATTGACTTCATTGCATGCTTCATATTTGGCTATCATTCTTAATTTTTTACTGGATGTTTTAAAGCATATATATGTAAATGATTATGTGATGCAAAAGTGAAAATATAATGGTCAAACATACGACAAAAGAAGATCATCATTCATTAACATCCTAATATTCTCCATTGATATTTACCTAAGAATATCATCTCTTCAATCTACGCTCCACAATACAACGATGGTGTGGAATTTAGTATAAATCTTTAACCAAAAACACTACATAAATATTATTCATTGTTTCATTATATTATACACCTTGTAGTTTTAACTAGAATTTATAAAAGTATAAAACCAAGGTTTTCTATGTAATTTTTTTTTTTTTTTTTTTGGTGCAAAGGTGAATTATATTAACTTCCAAAAACTTTGTACAACAGATAAGAATAACAACTGATTGGACATCACCCAAATCAGATACAAAACAAGATACATCTAACTGATATCTGCTAAGACTATATAGTATCTCAGAAATGGTCTTGTCAATCAGGTCAGTAGCAGAGTATCATCCACACACATAGCAATCTTCAGCTTGCTAGTTATTCACCTTTATAGAGCACCACCCATCTAACTACATTTCCCTCACACCTTCCCACCAAGACCATTCATCCTGCCACCACAATGATCAAAGCAGGAAAGGTTTTCTATGTATTATATTGGTCATCGTTATCTTTTCCTTTTATGTATCACTTTACAAGTTTTAATTTGTTTAAATCCAAAGGTATATATTTCCGAATAAGTTTCTCATTATAATTGTAGTACTTACTCTATATATGTTTGAATTCGTGTTTACCAACTAGGGTTCCAATGGTAGTAGAGGTGGTTGTTCCTGATGATATCATTGAGCAGATACTCCTAAGGTCGGATGTGAAGGCTCTCATCCGATTCAAGAACGTATGTAAGTCATGGCAATCTTTAATATCTGGTGATCGTTTTATTAAAGCTCATTTGAACCATAGTTACAACAATGACCTCAATAATAATAATAATAATAATAAAATCGGACATAGGAGGATTTGTTTTACACGAGATAACCTGGGTCACAATGTTAAATATTATACTACGTAGTAATTATTTAGATGGATGTAATCTTCTTGGTTCTTCCAATGGCTTAGTGTGCATCTCTACTTCACATTGTCAAGTTATAGTAGACAATCCGTTGACTAGAGACGTGAAACAACTGCCAAATCCAAAGAATTTTAATAGATTAGAATGGCACAAAAGTTGGGGTTTTGGTTATGATTCGTCTACTGATGATTACAAGGTTATAGCAAGCTTTATCTCTGGTTATGGTTCGACGAGTTTTCAAGTGTTAACTTTGAAGACAAATGTCTGGAAAGATGTTGGAACATTGAAGTATATGCGTTACGACTTGTATGATGCTGGTATCTTATGCAATGCGAAGCTTCACTGGTTTATGGAAGATCGAAATGGGAAGACCGTAATTCTTGCTTTTGATTTAATTGAAGAGAAATTTGAAGAAATCTCTCAACCTGGTGAATTCAAATATGGCCGACGTTACAACCTGGGGATTATTGGAAAATGCTTATGCATATGTCGTTTTCAACGTCCCATATGGGTAATGAAAAACTACAATGTAAGAGAATCTTGGGTATCCTTGCAATATGCCTTCCAGAATGATAATGACGACGTTGTGCACTACTTGAAACCAATCGAGGATTCCTTATCACACACGAGTTTCTTCACTAGCGATGACTTGATTATGTCAAAGACTACGTATTTTAATTGTCTTCCTATATTTGTGCGTAGCCTTGTTTCTCCTCATGTTAATGGGAAGCTAAAGAACAAGAGAGAGGCAAAAAATACCGATAAGGTTTGTTCTAATATTGATGTATTTCAATGTTACTATATCAAGACTTTCTACCTATAAGGGAAAATTAGTTCATATATATACATGCAATATTTCATCTTAATAATATCATATGAGATCATAAGGAAAATCAAAATCTGTAACACAGTAGCATGCATGATCTTGGTTAAATCCATTAGTCTTCTATTCTAGCTATATGCATTTAGTGGTCATCACCAGCGGACTACATGATCCTTGATCTTAGTTAATCCTGTTATATGACCACTGAAGATTAGTCGGAACATTATTCTATATGATATTCCGATCTTCTGCACGTTATAATGGGTATATAGTATTTTTAATCAGACTATCATCTTGTCTTTAAATGATTTATGTGGTATGTTATAGATGAGAAGTTAAATCACCTAGTACGTTCATATGTTCATTTGACAATCCTTGTACAACTAGCTTTTCCTTAAATCATACATTTGGATTTCGTTTACATCTTGCTATGTCTTTATAATGTGACTGGGCATGAATTACTCACTATCTATTATTTTTTATTTTCAGTTGATCGAAGGAGATCATCTGGTTAGATAACGCGTTGGAGTGAAAATGGCATTAACTCTATGAAGTTCGCTTGTTCTTTAACTAAGACCTTGCTTCAGAAATCCATGAGGATTTTTTTTCTTTTTTTTTTTTTTTCTTTTTTTTTTTAAAAAAAATATTTTTATTTTATTTTAATGGTTCCATGTAAATTGTGTTTAATGGATTTTGATAACTTTATGTTTGGAAACTTTCTGTAACTTTGTTCCTTCTAAATAGTATACTGCACTGTTAACAATGGTTCAAATACTGTCGCAGCTATCAAAGACCGGATGGAATCATCATGTCTGGTAATATATTGTTAAAATTTTGAAAGTAGTGTTGAGCAAAGCCGACTGTATCTTGAAGACTATCCTGTCTCGTACTTATATCATACTACATTTTACAAGTTAACAGTTCACATAGTTAAACAACATTAGTAAAAACACCACGACTCCAACCTTCACTTGAATTACGAGCCATTTAAGTTGGTGTATTTGTTACCGAAAGCTTGACGACACGTTTGATGAAGTTGAGAGGATGTTGAAGGAAAAAGCTTGGAAAAATAGCCATGGCTCGGCGTCCCTTGCTGTAGAAGGTGAGGAGCCGTAAAAGTGTGTAGTATGACCATGGGTGCACCTAGGATTTTGAGATTCGACTGGACCAGACCGATGAACCGGACCGACCGAGCCGGACCTAAGACATTTAGGTCCGGTCTTCGGTTCACTGTTTTGGGTCAAATCGGTTTCCAATCCAGTCCGAGTTTTGTCAGTCCGGTCCGGTTTTTAGATCGTTCTAAGCCCTTTTCGATATGTAGCATTTTAGGATATGATGCCACAACAATTGTATTTGGGCTTCAGGTTATTGTCTCATGTTAGTTTTGGGTTGCTCTCTCTTAAATAATTGGCTGGGCCAACCGACTTTGTTTGCTTTTCACTTTAATGAAAATGTAAAAAGAGTAGAGCACTAGAGTCTAGAGTTATAAGTCGATTTTTGTGTATTCAACATTATTTATAATTCTCGCGCACGCGTGTGTTTTTTTTTAAGTTTTTTGAATTACATATTTTTATTTATTAAAAAATAAATAATTAATTAAAATATTACTTAATAAAGAAATAATTTTTTTTTTAAATACGAAAGTCCCACTAAGAGTTTTGTTTTATTATATAAAAAAGATTATTAGCTTATATCAGTTAAATAATCTCTCTTTAGAAATAGCATCTCAACATTGACTTTATCTAACACAAATAAGATATTCAGCCAACAAACTTATTGTACTTTGAGAACATGTCAAGCTATATTTTTTAGCTATAGTTTTTAACCTTTTGTCCCATCCACAACTTCTACAAATCAAGTTTGTGTATACATGTTATTAAGAGGGTGAGGTTAAAATGTCACTTCAATAGTTTGTTTTTCTTTCTGATTTATTTCCTCACAACTTCGTATTACTTAATTAAATAGTTGCCACGTATTATATAAACAATAATAAACGTCTTTGTAATTTACTTCTATTTTTAAAACTAGTTGGGCATCGATTCGCCGCGTTGCGGCGAGCCACTGAAGGTGGCCGGTTTTTGGTATTGTAATCTAGTGATGCATTTTTTTATATTTTGATCATCTACTTGTTCGATAACAATCAGGACCTCATAACTCCTACTACAACTACAAAGTGTATGCCTTATTTAGCTATCTACAACTATTTAATTTGCTAATAGACAAAAATGGAGGTGCAATATATATGGATGAAAACGCGTATATAAATCCAAACTCACAGTTTTTTTATTATATCAAAAGCAAAACGCAATATAGTGTTACATCAACGGCACGACGCATTAGAATGCTAGAGTTCATTTAGAAGCAAAACTACACATATAGGTCCTAAGGTGCCACGAAGTGAGCTCTAAGTACCATCATTCAATATACATAAACATATACTGAAGCTCCTAAGGCTGGTGGTCTCCTTACCTGATTTCACTTCTTTATTTGCGTCATAAAAATGACATGAGTTACCATTGTCTCACACAGTGATATCATCCGCATTGCCACAGTTACCATTCTCACACGGGACATTCACAGTTACCATTCTCACACGGAACATTTATCCGTACAACAATAAGCATAATAGGATATCATGTGATCCGCAAAAGAAATCATGTGGTTTACCTATGACCAGAGAATACCAAAACTCGGGAGTCCTTCCAGAACATCTTTTGAGTAACATTTCTGTGATGGATGGCCCAATCAACAATCATCATTTTTCTTGTACCCAGTTTCAAAGACTTCCAGGTCAGTAATTACTGCCAAAGTTAATGAAGATATCAGCAGCAGGGTGTGCAGCAAAGGCATCATGACTGAATTTAGTAACTGGGACTAATGAGGCATTTTAGCTTCCGTTTCACTTTTCGAATCGTTTCGATTAAGCCAGCTCCTATATCTAATCTGCATAGTAAAATATAATAATAATAATAATAATAATAATAATAATAATAATAATAAAAAAAAAAAAAAAAAAAAAAAAAAAAAAAAAAAAAACATCACTTGTTTCTTAAGATAGGCTATTGCAACTGCAAGGCGACAATAATCAGTTTCGGAAAACATCCAAACACCCTTGAATAACTGTAAAAGACACTGTTGAAAAGTAGTGCTACATACCAGGTTTTCTCTTGTTTAAGCCGTGTAGTCTCAACCATAACCATTGGAGGCCACGTAATCAGCTCATGGTTCACTATATCAGATCAGGAGTTGGTCGGATATGAGACGTAGACACGGGACAGTTTCCTACACTATTGTCAAAGCTGATGTGTAGAAGAAGTCTTTATTTGTAAGCACCTTAGTGCGGAAAGTAGCTACAGTCAACATAAGACACAAAACGCAAATACAACTGAAGATCTACACAAATTTAACAAAATGCAAGAGTTTTGTTCCTAAGAGTGGAAAACGGCTCGACTCACATGTACAGGTAACATTTTCAACGTCAGAAGTTATCATCCTGTTCGACCTCAGATGTTTGGGTCTTCTCCACGTTCCGTGGTAAAGAAAACATGTCAGGTACCATTTGAACACATATGACATGGTAAAACGTTTTCTTGATTATAGCATTTTCTTTTGTCATGACATTTTTAGCATAACTGCAGTATAAGCAAGGGGAAACATCCGGTTATAATAACGATAACACAAAATAAAATTCTATTGATTAAATTGCGACAATCAATTGATATCGCTTTGAAGGATGAAATAAGCAAAATTAAACTTACTTAAACGGGCAAAGTTTCTAATAAGTTCATGATCTCTTCATCAAGTTTTTCAAATTAAAGGAGCCTACTTCTTATAATAATCTTCAAAAAGACATTGGCTTTAAAAAATACCTTATATGCAGGTACCAACAAAAGGATGAAAATCAGTAGGTCATTGAATCAGCTATTTGGGGGCCTCCACAGTTTCCTCTTGAACCTTACGCATTAACTTTTCCCTTGTCAACAAAGCTAAGCCTGGAAAGAACAATAAATCACGTTACGCAAAACAATAGCTATAAGATGTTGCGCATATATCATATGTTAATCACAGTAAAAAAAATCCTTAAGAAACTTATCCGGAGTCCGTCTTTGTTTTCCCTTTTTTGAGGCTATGAAGCTTATGAGATAAAACTTATCCAACACCTTGCTTGGGTGCACATAATTGGAAAATTTATGGGTACTTTTTGTGACAACCGGCAGTTTAGGGAGCTATGTTAAAAACCCGCATTTCAATTTAAGTTCGTTTATAATTTTTATTTGAAATTTTCATTTCACAACGAACTTGTAAGACCTATTTTATGGATATTTTTAATTAATAACGTTATGGAATTCGTGAATTATGTTCATAATTCATTTTTGATTATATGATCGGTGATGTATATTTGAATTCTCACTTGGTACTACGTTGACTTTGGCACTAGGATTTCCTAACGACATTTTTATGATTCGTCTTACGAGTCTGACTATATTTTTAATTATTTACGAGATGTTCTCGAGTGATATTAAAGTTTAAAAATGAGTTCGGGTCCGGGCCACATGTTTTTACAATTACCCGCGTTACCCACTCCACCGTATTATTATTATTATTATTATTATTATTATTATTATTATTATTATTATTATTATTATTATTATTATTATTAACTTTTAAAAAATAATAATAATAATAATAATAAAAGATAAGGGTGTGTTGGTTCGGTTCACAGCAACACCACACACACTCACACCCACTTATTTCCTCTCTCTCTCAAAACTCATTTATCTTCCCCATTTCTTAACTTAGCCGCCGCCGACCACTATTCCGGCCACCACCGCCGTGTTACCGACCACCCAACAAAACAAACACCACCATTTTATTCCTCTCTTCACCCTCTTTCATTTGATATATCATATTCACCCTAGAACCATCGTTAACACCATCAAATTTATAACAATCCGTTCGAATTTTTACACCTTTTTCTAGATCCGTGCATTTGGAGGTCCAAGAAGGTGAGAAGGAACTATTTGTGGGTTTTGGGAGCCACGATTTGGCTTTTATCCGTGGCTACACGGATTATATTGTCGAGAATCGAACTAATCTTTAATGGAAATGATGTTTTTGTGATAAAAGTTAGTTTGGTATCCGGGTTTTCATGGTTTTGGTCGTGGTTGACTCGGAACCGAGAGCTAGGCTCTCGGCTTATTTTTGATTTGAGCCCTTTGTGTGGCTTTGGTTCCTCGGTGGTTGTGATTGGTTGTTGTCGAGGGTGTTATGTACCTCGATCCGAGCTAACCGAGACCCTTGTGGTCTCGGGGTTTCATTTGTTGCTCGTATGACCATGCCGAGACCCTCATGGGGGTTCTCGATTAGTTGTAGTTCGAGCATTGAACTCGAGTTATTGTGGTTCGACCCTTGTGGGTCGCGGCCTTGAGCCGTGTATTATTTCTTGTTGCCGATTTGACCATTGGGTCGAATGGGTTATATGATTACTTGGTTAGGCTCTTGTGAGCTATATGATACTTGTGTGTTTGGTTCGAGTCCTAGTGACTCGCGGTTCGGAGCCGAGACTCAACTGAGTCGAGGGCTCGGGTCGGCTTGGTAAACCGACCCACACATTAACTTGGTTAATGTTATATTCTTGATATAATTGTGAACTATTGGTTACATTGTTGTGGTTTTCATTTCGGCCGAATACTTTTGGTTGGGTCGAGACCGTGTTTGGTTTCGACATTGGATATTGTTATGGTAATTGTGGAGTTGTTGACGAAAGTGATTGGGGACCGATTGTGAGACGGTCGTTAGATTGACGGAGATAGGTTAGTCGGGTGCCGTAGTCGGACCCTATTGTTGTAGCCCGTGGTTTGAGATTGTGATTGGACGGAGATTTGTTATTTATGACTTTTGCTTATTATTGGACTTGGACAATGAGCCGAGAGTCATGACTCGGACATATGACCATTTCGTATAACTCAATAACTATTAAAATTGAAACGAGAATAATAAAACTCGTAATAATAATTATTGATAATATGAACGTTTATATGAAAGTATATACGTGAATAACGTATATATAACTATATAAGCGCGTATATTAATAATAATAATAATAATCACGAGTCGTATTATAAATAATACGATCAGATATATATTAGGCTGCGAAAGTGGCGTAATATTATTAAACGTATTATTATTATAAAAAATTGTGTTATAAAACGGGAAACTCCTGACAATTATGAAACGTTTAATAAAATGTCATTTCGGATATATAACGGATAAACTTATTGAGTTAGGCGAAATTGTTGTCACTCGGGTCCAGGTAAGTTACTATTTGTGACATTCGTGTTGTCACGGATATATGACGACTAATATAGACGTTTTCTATAATTAAATAACCACTTAACCGTAAGGTTGAGCCGGGTTATTTGGCTATATGAAACGAGTATATTAGTGGGCATCGTATCCTACGACGCCCATAGGTTGTAGTATATGTAAAGTGTAATAGATTGCGAGTGTATATATCGGGAAATCTGGCCAATTTGACGATATATATGAGGAATTTATTAAACTATGATATATACTATATAGTAATTATGTGCTATGTGCTTTAGGTTGGGTGTAATCTTGGAACGGTATGTTACGTAAATAAATATGAGGATTATCAAATCGACGGATTTGGTAAACTTTAGCGATTTATTTAAATGATATATTGGGCTAATATTAGATCCATAGTTTATTTATCTTTCTATATGTGATCTCTCTTTGGTTTGTTTTGAGTCGACCCACCACCCGTATGGATACCAAACGCAAATACACCAAACTAATACGAAATGAATTTTCGGAAATGAAACGGATTCTCGTCTGGGTTTGGGAATATTATATATTGAGGAAATGATTTCTGAAAGAGTTAATATTGTTAGGTCGTGCCAAGTCCGTAGTTGCTGTTTCATGAGTTATCATACATCTTATTTCTACCTACCTCGTCTTGCTATTTTCTGGACTTGAGGTGAGTCATAGCCCTACTTTTTACTCTTGAACTATGTTTTCAACGATTGGGGTGAGAAACGTGCAAATTATTTTATGTGGACTATTATCGCTTTTATATTCTTTTTAAACTTGCTATGCGTATGGACTAGGATCTATTGTCAGCTTTAGTCACACATGTCGTGTGTACTATTCAACGTTGGCTTATTTGGTTATTTGGATTGTCAGCTTTAGTCACATATTTGTTGTGTGTACTATTCAAGGTTGGCTTATTTGGATTGTCAGCTTTAGTCACATAGTTTCGTGTGTACTATTCAAGGTTGACTTATTAGATACTATAGTGTGCACCTATAGGTTATTAATACTTCGGAGGTTATCCGAGTATTTGTTGGTATTGCGGGGGTTACCCGAATATCTATGTTGTTACGGAAGGGTATCCGTGTGTTATGTTGAGAGCAGAGGGTATCCGCAGGCTTTTAGCGAATCCTTAGTCTAGCTAGCAAACGTTTTGCGTATATGTCCACTATATTATTAGTTGAATTTAAACCTATGATCTCACCAGCGAAAGCTGACTTTTAGCACGTTTTCTCAGGTAATTAAGTGTTGAGGTGCATGCTTGGATTGGAAGGCTCGGCCAAGGCACTCGGTTTATGGATCTATTTTTCTAAACTCTGATAATTAAATTTGGACCTATTGTTATATATTTTGGGCCTGACTCTGAATGATGTTGGGATAAATGTAAACCTTAAAACCCCGTTTTGGTTGTGTTTTTACTATGTTTACTTTATCTCGTTCTATATTGTCTTGTGTTGGATACCAATCCCCGTAGCACCCCGAAAGCTTGTTGAGTCTTCCGCTGTATCAAATTTTGGGGGTGTTACACTTTTATCCTGAATAGTGTTCAGAAAAGGACAAGAATCTAATAACAACATAATGCAGTTATAAGACCTCCATTGCGACCAAATAAAAAGGATTAATCCATGACACGTGAGGAAACGTTTTATGTAATACAACTCTACTAACTATTTGCCAAAGCTAATGGCTTTAGCTTTAAAGGTTATCTAAATTGCATAATATCAGTGAGCTAAAAAAGGGGAAAAAAATCAACTGAACTAACCTGCATTTTGTCGGCTACCTTCCCCCTTTTAGCAATCTGTATCCATGCAAAAAGACACACATAAGCCGAAAAAGGACAACACAAATAAATTAAAATTATTACTAAAAAAAGAAACTGAAAAGTATTAACTTTTGTATACCGGTTTAGATTCAAAGTATCCCAATTCAGTAATTTTTTTTTTTTTAGAAAGGTAATATATTATTAGAGATCAAAAGAAAAAACAAGAATACAAAACATGGCATCCCACCTCAATTAACAAGCTAATTAAAAGATGAAGAGACAAAAAAAATACAACAAAACAACCAAAGAAACTAGAATTTAACTTCTCAGTTCTCACACTAAGGCTACTAGGCAAGGTGTTAAGGTATCATCAAATGGCCCCACTTCACACTCCTTCTCCCTTGCCTACCATCCATGATCACGTGCGGGGACCGATTCTCAAAATAAATTTTGGTGGTCTGACAACCAAATGAAAAAGAAAAAAAAAAGGACCCATTAATTATTTTTTATTTTGTGTGTATGTGTGGAATATTTAGTGGGGTATATTTTTATAAAATGGATATTTAATGAAATGTGAAGTTAAAGTTAACCTTGCCCTCTAAAAGGTGAAGAGTGGTGAAGGGAAGTGAGAGAAGAGAGAAAGCTGACGTGGCGCTGATGTGTATAGTGAAAGTGTAGTCACCTTGCCTACTAGCCTAACTCGCACATGACATCAAAAACAAAAACTAACATGTGAATCAACCATTGACCCAAACAAAAACCAAACTCACAAAACACAACCATCATTTACGTGAGAATACTTCCCAAAAGAAATGAAGGGGGGCCATAGGCCACTTGAGAACAAAACAACCATATAAATGCCTTCTGTACCAAACCACCAATATAACTTGTACATGAAATTCCCACTATGCAGATTTATTCCCAAGCAGCACGAACACCCAACACATAATACTTTGCCAAACACAAACATAGCACCTGATGCCACATGAAATCAAAACAACATGATAGGCCTACTGAAATAAGCTGAAATTGTAGATGCAAATCCCCATATTGCAGCCCCAGACCCAAACAGCAGATGCCGAAACCACATTATACCCCAACATCAGAACCTGATGCCATTTTATATCCAAGCATGCGCCAAAATGTGAATAACATTCCTAGCTACAGAAATGGACTAAAACCACTTGCAGCCACAACCCAATTACCATTAGCAGTAACACCGATATCACAGAACACTTGCAACTGACCTCGAACACAAACTGATGCATAACAGACATCACATAAGCAATTGCATCTAACCTCAACCACAGAAACTGCTACAGAAACAAACATCATGCAAATCAAAAGTCACTATAACCGAATTTTTATAGGATCCCATAACCAACGTTGCCAATCAATCTCTTTATATTTATTTGACCTTCTTATAATCCACTCGTAACTTTTTAATTGAATATCTTGAAAAATCTTGTTTGTACTTGAAATCTTATTGCCGAACACACGTGCATTTCTTTCTTTCCAAATAAAGTACCCGGTAGTCCATATCACCGCTTGCCAAACACGAACTAAGAATGTAGGGACATTTACGTTTCCGTTTGATGAAAAGAATCCATCAATAGAGAAAGCATTAACACCCCCACCTTCCACCAATTAAAAGTTTTATCCCAAACACTCCTAGCTAAATCATAAGTGATCAAGCTATGAGCGCAAGTTTCCACAATATTATTACAACATGGACAAAGAACCGAGTCCAAGTCGACACCTCTTCTATCTAGCTCTACACGAACCGGAAGTCTAACTCTTAGCGCCCTCCACACGAAGATGTTTACTTTCTTAGGTACCAACTTGTTCCAAAGTGTTTCTTGGCCTCCATTTTCCGAACTGTGAGCCTTTTCCTCGATCAATCTTGATAACTCTTTGACCGTGAACTCACCGTCTTCATCGAGCGACCACCTCCATCGATCCCTACAATTATTAGAAATAAGGACATGTTGTAGAATGTTTAAAAGCTCCTCAAACTCCTTAAATTAAGAAGAAAAAAATATAAACAAAGTGTGAAAGGTAAAATTAATATGCTAAAAATGAATATGATTAATCAATACAACAATAATTTACAATTAAGCATAGAAAAACCAAAATTAATATAAACTAAATCTTACAAATCTTTATGCAAACCATTGTTCTCCAACTGATCCAAAACCCTTTGGCCGTTTCACATGTAAATCTCGATGCTAAATGTTTTATACAATGACCCTTTCACTATACGTTCATATGAAACGATCAATATTGCATATCTTTATGTAGTTATGATGAGGCGAAAAATGATCTGTTTTTAGGGGGTCATTTAAGCCCGAATCCGACTTTATTTGATCAAATATTGCCCTAAATCGTTCCTTTTGTGATTTTAGGAGTTTGGAGAGTGAATTCTGGAAAAGAGGCTATTTTGGACGTTTTTGGAGCATAAAAGTGAAGAAAACGGCAAAGTACCAAAAATTCATGCTGAAGATACAAGGTGACGGCGTCAAGACTTCCTTCTTGACGGCGTCAGAGATGATGAATAAAATACCGTAGCTGGTGACGGCGTCAGATGGTTAGGTGACGGCGTCAAAGTGGCCAAGAATAAAATACCGTAGGTGGTGACGGCGTCACATAGGCCGTCACAAGTGGATCTAGGGCGTCCGAGGAAGTATATGGCGGCGAGGTGACGGCGTCAGACTCAACTCTTGACGCCGTCAGAACGATTTTCCTATATATAGTTTTCTAGTTTTTTTCATAAAAAAAAGAGAAGTTTTGGTAAAACCCTAAAGACGATTTTGGTGCCTCTTTTACAGGTTTTTCAAGAGTTCCAAACCCTTGAGACCTTGCATTGTAATTGAGATAAGTATACTCTTAATTCAATCAATATGTCTATGTGTTGGTTGTTTATCTTTTGTTCTTATCTTAATTCTACTATGCTAGGCTAGATTTCCTTTGTGTTTGCTTAGATCTAATGAAACCTAGATGTTGATTATGTGTTGATTACTTATCTATTCTTGTCTTGGATGAATGATATTATATGTTAGGCTTAAGAAAACTGGCAGATCTCCAACTGGTAACATGCTTGAACGTCTTAAGAAACATGAACCGATGCATACTAGGTCTTTATTGGTTGTATTTAATGCATGATCCACTGTTTACAATTCCTATAGTTGTGTTCGGTCATGGTGTAGGAGGAGATAAGAGCTCATAGAGTTGGGGAGTTATGTATGCCACCCCACGAATGGTATTAAGGAATACAATCCGTCATCCATACAAGTGTAACAAGTAATTGACATGTAAAAGATATCTAGGGAGTAATGAAGTCTAAGTAAACACAATTTCTCCAAATACTGCTCACAACCTGAGTTTAAATTAGTTTAATTTCATTTTCATTAGTTTAATTAATTATATAATAGCTTTGGGTTAGTTGAATAGCAACTAATTCCGCTCACTCCTCCAAAACCCAAGATTTTACTTGCTTTCATTAAAATATAAAAATACAAAAATAATCATCTTTCATCTCTAGAACTATTAATTAGGCTTTCTAATCCTAGCGACACTATACCTAAGCTGAACGATCAATCCCCCGGTACTTGTCACTATACTATACTACAACGATCAGGTACACTGCCTGGTGGGGGTTGTAAGCCTCGCGAGATCCCTCGAGAGGTAAAGCAAGGTGCGATTCCCACGCATCAAGTTAGAACCATTGCTAAATGTTTATTAGTACTGATAAATCTTACATATCTTTATGCAAACCACACCACATAAACTAAATGGTTTGCATAAAGATATGTAAGATTTAGTTTATATTGATTTAGTTTATGAAGTTAGAACCATTGCTAAATGTTTAGAGGAAATACCAAAAAAATGCATTATACTTATCAAAAAAAGTACTTTTATGTATCGAACTTTTTTTTCCTCATTGGTGTACTAAACTTCAAATTTTTGCCACTTTTAAGCACTTTGGAACAATTTTGCCCCTCAAATCTTAGAAAATCCATGGGCAAAAATGTCATAAAATTGTACGAAAATGCATAAAAGTGGCAAAAAATTGAAGTTTAGTACACTAATGAAGAAAAAAAAAGTTCGATACATAAAAGTACTTTTTTTTTACAAGTATAGTGCATTTTTTTGGTATTTCCCCAAATGTTTATTAGTACTGATAAAGATTTAGTAAAACGATCAATTTGCATAAAACACACCACAGGGTCATTTGCTAAATGTTTATTAGTACTGATAAATTTTACATATCTTTATGCAAACCATTCACTACAAGAAAAAAGCCCTTTAGTGACGTATTTTATGATTGCGACTTTTAGGTGATGGGTTGCTGTAAACGAGTCGCAAATTTTTTGCGGCTCGTGACATGTGTCGCTAAAAAGAGCGACTAGTATAACGACTTCATAAAATAAGTCGCTATAAATTTGCGACTTCAGTATTTCTTGTCGCCATTTGCATCGCTGTTTCAAAAAGAAATTGTTATCTAAGTCACTTAACGCGACGCTATTTCTATAAAAGTCTCTATTTAAGTCGCTAATTAAGTCGCTATATATAGAGACTTAATTAGCGACTTAAATAGAGACTTTTACAGAAATAGCGTCGCGTTAAGCGACTTAGATGGCAACATCTCTTTGAAACAGCAATGCAAATGGCGACAAGAAATACTGAAGTCGCAAATTTATAGCGACTTATTTTATGAAGTCGTTATACTAGTCGCTCTTTTTAGCGACACATGTAACGAGTCGCAAAAAATTTGCGACTCTTTTACAGCGACCCATCACCTAAAGTCGCAATCATAAAATACGTCGCTAAGAAAGTCGCTAAAAGGTTTTTTTCTTGTAGTGATTGTTCTCCAAATGATCCAAAACCCTTTGGCCGTTTCACATGTAAATCTGATCCAACAGACGGGATAACTTTTGGGCTAAGGCTAAATGTTTGGGCTAATTAAATTGGGCGGCATGAAACACACCATACACGACGTCGTTTTAAATGTAATTTAATATATATAGTAATTACTTTTCCACTTTATTACCCAATCTACTTTGACGCTTTTTCCGAGTCAGCTATGGCGTTGAATTTTTAGCCTGTTAAAAAATATATAAGATTCCAACCTACTTACTTCTAAAAAAATAATCAACTTAATAATATTACCAAGAGACCAAGAGTGAAAGGGTCCAAGTTTATTAATCAAAATAATAGGTCATTTGTAATCATAATTAACAAAGTTATACATAATGTGAACAATATTATAAGAGTGGGAGCCGAGTAATGTGCCAAAAACACTAAATGCAAGATTGATTGTTTCATATGAACGTGTGTTTTATTCAGATTAATAAGAGCCGGAGCATTGTAAAATACGCTTTGTTGAATAATTACAGCGTTGTTGTCTCTTTGGTTGGATTTAACATACCAACATCAAATCAAGATAATCATTTGACTCCTGGTCCAATGGTTATGTGCTGGTCTATGGTAGGCGAGACCCGAGTTCGAATCTTACTGAGATCTCTTTTTAAGATTACTCCCCTTTACCCAAAAACATCAAATCAAGAAGTCACCATACATTGATAGAAAAATGATGTATAACGGGTTGAAACGAGTATATGTAAACCAATTAAGGTTACCAATTATCAACATTTTAAAACTTCTCTACCAAGAAAATAGATGAGGTTTTCTTTGTTGAAATTATCAAAGGATAACGAGAATTTTAGACTTCGGCTTAATTGAAATATCTTCGAGACTATTTCTAACCAGGCTTAATTGAAATATCTTCGAGACCATTTCTAACCATTTCTCTTGCAGTCCTCCAAAATGTATATTTGACGAAGTTTAAACACGAAAATTGTTATAAGGATATTATCAAAGTAACTAACTACGGAGTACTAGTTAAATTTGTTGGTGCTTTATACTTGAGCAATGATAGAGATGACTAACTCACATGCCTAATATCATGCTTATATATGTGCAAGTGGGGCAGCTGCACAAGGCCACCATTTGTGAGAGTCTTTCGATTTAGTATATATCCATTAGTATTTATATAAATCGCTATTTATGTCGGTTTTCTTTTGTGCATCAAAATGTTTTCACGTGATACGAATAGATATTATTTTATCTTAAGAATTTTTTTTATTCAACTTGTCCATAACACTAATATAATATATTATTCTATTTTATGGAGTACTAGTTATAATACCCGTGCACGCTCGGGTTTTTTTCTAAAATTTTTAATAATATTTTTTTTATTTATTAAAAATTAAATAAGTTACTTTAATGATGCTTTATCTTTTAATAAATTTTTTTTTACTAATCGTCATTACTATTGTTAAGGTATGCTATAAAGTGTCATTGTCATATTCGAGACAGCAACTGATTATAAACAGCATTACCTTTTTGACAAAGCGCTATAATTATCACGTGAACCTTACTGGTACAAAGTACAAAAAGTTATCCATTTCAATCCGCGCCCATTTTGACCCGTTATCTATCCGACCACTCTAGCAAATTCAACCAAAATTGATGTAATAATGCAACACTAAGCATTAGGTACGGTTGGAGCCATGGCTCCAAGCCGTCGGAGTTTTTTGCTGCCACGTCAGCAAAAAGCTCCACGGCACCAGAAATCCCACGGCACCACATTTCAGAGGTATCCGTTGGCACCAGAATAGTTATGAGAAATTGAGATTTAATATATTGGAAGTGTGTATAAAGTTTGAAAAAAATGGGGTATTTATAAGGTTTTTTTTTGGAATTAAATTGGTTTAGTTGGGTATTTTTTTGAAAAAAAAACGGCTATGTAGCCGTTATATATTCAAACAGCACTTTTTTTTTGCCCCTCATAAGCAAAATCAATCAATATGATTGGCCAATAAAAAGTCAAAATTGAATTGATTTTGGTCAAACTTTAATAAATTTGGTGGAGAATTTGATTGATAAAAAAACACATAAAAATATAGGTGTCAAATTTATGAAAATAATAACTTAAGAAAAGAGGAGGTAATTAATAAAACCTTAGTCGTTAAGTGTAAAATTATAAGTCTCCATGTTTTTTAATAACCTTAGATAATAAACAAATAACCCCTTACACTTCATACCCCTTACACTTTATAATTTTAACGTTGTTTAAAACTACATGAGTAATAGTATTAGTTTTTTTGACTTTCATCTATTAAAATAAATTTGGTAAATATGTGAATTAGTTTTAATATACGTTAAATATTTTTTACATAAATCAAATTTATTTTAAAATTTTAGTTTAGTATTTGGACATGTAAGAATTTACTCGTAAAAACTGTGATATAAGTACAACTAATACTTGTTCAAGATTTTTTACTATGTATTAATATCTATTAAAATAATATTTTGTAAATAAATTTGTTGGTTGAAAGATGTAACCTGTTTAACTGATATAGGTGTTGAGGTTAAGGTTGATGTTGTTGTTTAATTTTAACAATTCATATCATGATGTACAAAATGTGCGAGTTTAGTAGCACGTAATCAGCGTTGATGAAGTTAAAATATGCTCCGTAAAATTTTTTTAAAATGTTTTTCTGAATATCCATATATAAACTTTAAATAATAATTTTATGAGTCGTTGTTATAAGTACAATAGCATTTATTTAAAGTTTATATATGGATATCTTGTATACATTTTTAAAAAACTTTACAGAGTATATTTAACTTTATCAGCTCATTATGTGCTGCTAAACTTGCATATTTCGTACAACATGATACCAATTGTTAAAGTTAAACAACAACATCGACCATAACATCTATGTCTGCTAAATAAAAGTTTATATACGTATATATTTTAACTTATAACAACGACAACGCTCGTGCTACTAAACTCGCACATTTTGTATAACATGATATCAAATATACGCGATTGTACTTATAACAACGATTCATGTAATTATTATTTAAACGGAAAAACATTTTTAAAAAACTTTATGGAACATTAGATTATTAAGTGGGTAAAATCTAACTTAGGTTGATAATTTATAGGTTAAGATTTGATATTAATGACTTAAAGTAAATAAGGACTCATGTTATCCTATTTAAAAATTTAATCTATGCGTACACGGATTTGAATATTAAATACGGCTAAATTATTATTAACGGTAATATAAATATCAACGACTCATGTAATTATTATTTAAAGTTTATATACGGATATCCTGAAAACATTTTTGGAAAAAAGAGTCCACAAATTTTAACCCACATAAGAATCAGTTTTTCCATTCCTCTCTTCTCTCCTACCCCACATAACAAAGCCTAAACATTCGTTCTTTCAATTCATGAGATTGAATATTCATGATGTATTGAAGTGATGAACAAATGTTTATATTTTAATTCATGAATATCCAATATCACCAGACATAACAATCGCATCCATCTTCTATAACCCGAATCAAACCATACCTTCCCAAAATAAAACCTATTGGAGAATCAAAAACGAATATTAAAACGTATAAAACCGCCGTCGGATTTTTTGAGCTGGTGGTGACGGCGCGAGCCATGGCTCACCCGTACCCCATGCTCTAATAGTTTCTATAGTAATGAATTTATATAGAAACAATACACAATCCAACATATTAAGTGTATGTTTATTTGTATTGTAAGTTTCAAAAGGTAAGAAACTGACTTGCAAGGCCAACAAACTCAGATGATTTAAGTGACTGATTCACTATAAAAGAAGTACTTAGAGGATTTAATGAGTGAACTTCAAAGAAGTGAGATGGTTCAAAACTGTAGATAGAAGTTCCATTTCTTACCTGCAAGACCAACAAACTCGTTATCTTAAAGTTGTTAGATATGTGTGAATTATTATACCAAAAATCACAAACATAAAATTTTAGTTGTTACCAGAGGTTATAATGGGCACAAAAATAATAAGGCAATCAAAGTTTATCCATACGTGCGGGCCAACGTATCATTCGGCACTAAAATTGACATTATTTGGGGGTGTTTGAGCTAGCTTGTTTAGAGTTTTTTATCTACTTAAAATTTGAGTTGCTTAGTTTAAAATGATTACTTACTTGAAATTAACTGTCAAAAGTGACTATTTGCTATGAAGATAAGAAGATAAGCACTTTAATAAGCAATCACAAACAATCTCTTAGTAAAACCAATGATCATGAATGAATTTATCACGATGAATTGCATCTAAATTGACAACATCAGAAGAAAAAGTAGCAAAAGTTAAGAGACATAAAAAAAGAATGTGAAATTGTATAGATGGACTTGCAGAAATGGCAACAAATCCCAAAACTCGTTATATGCCAAGCCATTAAACATAACAAAAAGAAAGTCGCTATATGCCAAGCCAATAACTCGTTGAAATGGTAGTAACAACCTCAGCCAAAAGCGGCTCCTGGTTGTTTAAGAAAACACAAATATATTTTGGATTAAATAATGTGATTAGGTTCATATGTTCAAATGTAAAGGCTGTTGTGGACCATCATAAGTATAGATTTTCTTAATATAACTATAGATCACCTTATCAGCTTCGAGACCAAAATAATTGTGAGTTTAAGAAAAGTCATGTTTGAGTGCATTAGTAAATGGGTTGGTCGCCATGTACCGATGTATCAACACATCATATCTACATAAACAAAAAGAAAATGAATGTTACTAATCATATTTGTTAAATTTTAAGTGGATTATATATCAAATAAACATGATGTTTCACGTCGTACACGTGTCGACGTGTTTGAATTGTGGGTTGCTTTCGTCCACAGAAGTAATATGTAATGTAAAGGGTTATTCCACATGGTCTTTGTTGGATAATTGAGCATTAGCAGTGGGTTTCAGTTCGAGGTTCGAATTCTATATTGTTAATTATAATAACTATTTACTGCTGGTTATAAAATACTACGTATTAAGACTCAATGCACAAACTATAAACTATGTGATTGATGAAACACGCATATTGAGTCACTAAATTTGTTTTTTGTGAGATTGATTAAACTATACAGAGGCCAATAATTTACATATGATCTAAACGGGGCCTATAATCATCTAAAGGTTGGCAATATATAATTTATCAACTAATAAAAGTTTCTTTAAACGTAATTTGAGCTATTGACCCATTAAACAAAGAAACCAAACCCATACTGCTATCGAATTAATGAGAACACCAGAAAAATGGAAAGGGGAATTACGTGTCCATTTACATATGTCAACTGAAGAGCATGTGTTCCATTGCGAATCAAAGTTTATTTAGGTGCTTATCGGCTCATTGTGTCGTCAAAACACGATAAGCTTATCCAAACACATCCTGATTAATTACTTATCAGCTTTTCGAATGGTTAAAATTATAAAGCTTGTTTCCAAAAAGCTTAACCTAGACAGCGTTTGGGATTGCTTATTTAAGTGCTTAACAACTTATTTTATTGCACATAATCAGTTCCAGTATTTGGCAAAAAATGCTTATTCACTTATTTTACACTGAATAAATAAGTACACTAATATACGAAATACCAAACACCCCGTAAATAAGCCCTAGATTTTGGCTCTTTTATTAGTGGTATCAAAATGCGATAAGCTGATCCAAACACCCAAGTTGGCTTTTATGAGATTCAATTTTAGGTTTATAAAATAATGTAACTGAACCATAAAATTAAAGCAAAATCACGCTATCTTGGCATATAAATAAAACCCAAAATCAATAATGTCAAACAAAATCAACTAATTACACATTAGATTTCATACCTTTTAAGCATTGAGAGATAGGTGAAGGAACAAAAAAGGGTTTATCATTTTTTTTTTTTTGTATGTGATCAAGTTAATGGACGGAATTTGTGTATGAGGATGATTTCGACTGAATGCATTGTAGAAGAAGCATGTTGTGGACGACGGGACCCGTGGTGTCGTATATACAGGTTAACATACTGTGAGAAAAGCTGATTAGTTGTGATTATTCATGAAGAATGTGTACCTCCGCTTTTTTTATAAACAACTTTAATATTTGGTCCACAACTATGAAAATAGCCATACTTATTACTGAGGACATGTGTAGAATTGGTTTTTTCCTGCTTCTAATTAGAAAACGTTTTTTTTTTTTCACATTCGAGCTAAATGAGGAAATATTTAGCTTTTTTTATTTAACATATTTAAAAAGAAAATTAATTAATAATTCAATTCTTACTGCATAAGGAAATAATCTTTTTTTTTAGAAATGCAAAAGTCCCCGCTAGGAGTTTTGTTTTATTATATAAAAGGTATATGTATATTGTTAAGCCAAAATATTTCTTTGCCTCATGAATTTATTTCATGAAAGTTTGAGCTTGACCTACCATTATGTATCCTTAAAGTTTATTGATTAGACAGAACAACATACAAAAATTAGCACATCATATCGACCATGTTAGAGATTAGTTTCTACGTAATAGCTTGGTAATTTGGTATTGACTTCATTGCATTGTTCATATTTGGCTATCATTCTTAATTTTTTACTGGATGTTTTAAAGCATATATATGTAAATGATTATGTGATGCAAAAGTGAAAATATAATGGTCAAACATACGACAAAAGAAGATCATCATTCATTAACATCCTAATATTCTCCATTGATATTTACCTAAGAATATCATCTCTTAAATCTACGCTCCACAATACAATGATGGTGTGGAATTTAGTATAAATCTTTAACCAAAAACACTACATAAATATTATTCATTGTTTGATTATATTATACACCTTGTAGTTTTAACTAGAATTTATAAAAGTATAAAACCAAGGTTTTCTATGTATTATATTGGTCATCGTTATCTTTTCCTTTTATATATCACTTTACAAGTTTTGTTTAAATCCAAAGGTATTTATTTCCGAATAAGTTTCTCATTATGATTATAGTACTTACTCTATATCTGTTTGAATCCTTGTTTACCAACTAGGGTTCCAATGGTAATAGAGGTGGTTGTTCCTGATGATATCATAGAGCAGATACTCATAAGGTCGAATGTGAAGACTCTCATCCGATTCAAGAACGTATGTAAGTCATGGCAATCTTTAATATCTGGTGATCGTTTTATTAAAGCTCATTTGAACCATAGTTACAACAATGACCGCAAAAATAATAAAATAGGACATAGGAGGATTTGTTTGTCACTAGATAACCTAGGTCGCTATGTTAAATGGTACTATTTTGAAACCGATGAATGTAATCTTGTTGGTTCTTCCAATGGCTTAGTGTGCATCGTCTCTCCTTCGCATGGTCAAACTATAGTAGCCAATCCGTTGACTAGAGACATGAAAAAACTGCCAAATCCAAAAGTTTTTGATAGATTGGAATGGCCAGAATGTTGGGGTTTTGGTTATGATTCGTCTACCGACGATTACAAGGTTGTAGCAGGCATTAGATCTTGTTCTGGTTCGACGAGTTTTCAAGTGTTATCTTTGAAGACAAATGTCTGGAAAGATGTTGGAACATTGAAGTATATGCGTTCCAACCGTTATGCTGCTGGTATCTTATGCAATGGGAGGCTTCACTGGTTTATGAAAAGCCAAAATGGCAAGGACGTAATTCTTTCTTTTGATTTATTTGGAGAGAAATTCGAAGAAATCTCTGGACCTAGAGAATTCAAATATAAGCCATGTTTCAACCAGCTGGGGATTACTGAAGAATGCTTATGCATATGTGATATTCACCGGCCCATATGGGTAATGAAAAACTACAATGTAAGAGAATCTTGGGTATCCTTGCAAGATGCTCTCCAGAATGATAATGATGTTGTACACCACTTGAGACCAATCAAAGATTCCTTATCAGACACAAGTTTCTTCACTAACGATGACTTGCTCATGTCAAGGACATGGCATGTTAATTTTGTTCCTGTATTTGTGCGTAGCCTTGTATCTCCCAATCAGGGGCGGAGGCATGTGTAAGCCAGGGGTAGCGGTCGCTACCCCTGAACTTTTACCCGGTAGTGTAATTTTAGCGATTTTTGGCGATTTTTGGCCATTTTTTGGCGATTTCGCTACCCCTGAAACAAATTTTCGCTACCCCTAAACAAATTTTTGTATTTCGCTACCCCTAAACTTGGCTCCTGGCTCCGCCACTGCTCCCAATGTTAATGGGAAACTAAAGAGAAAGAGAGAGGCATAAAACACCGATAAGGTTTGTTCTAAATTCTAATATTGATGTATTTTCATGTTACCATGACCTTAGTTAAATCAGTTACTTTTTTCTATACTACATGGTACCTTGATCTTAGTTCATCCTGTTATACAACCACTAAAGAATTTAATATTATCCTTACTAGAGATGTGGCAATCAAGCGTTTGATTAGTCTATATGATATTCTGATCTTCTGCATATTATAATCAGACTTTGTTCTTGTCTTTAAATGATTTATGTGGTATATATGCTAAAGGTGAGAAGTTAATTAAATCACCTTACGTTCATATGTTCGTTTGACAATCCTTGTACAACTAGCTTTTCCTTAAATTATACATTTGGCTTTCGTTTACATCTTGCCATGTCTTTATAATGTGACTGAATTTACTCACTTCCCACTAGTTTTGATTTTCCAGTTGATTGAGGGAGATCATTTGGTTACATGATTGAGTGCTAAAATTTGATGATGTTGGATTGAAAATGGCATCAAACTATATGAAGTTCGCTTGTTCTTTAACTAAGACCTTGCTTCCGAAATCTATGAGGATCTTTTTTTTTAAGGTTCCATGTAAATTGTGTTTAAAGGATTTTGATAACTTATGTTTGGATACTTCCTGTTACTTTGTTCCTTCTAAATTATATACTGTTAACAATGGTTCATATGTTCGTTTGACAATCCTTGTACAACTAGCTTTTCCTTAAATTATACATTTGGCTTTCGTTTACATCTTGCCATGTCTTTATAATGTGACTGAATTTACTCACTTCCCACTAGTTTTGATTTTCCAGTTGATTGAGGGAGATCATTTGGTTACATGATTGAGTGCTAAAATTTGATGATGTTGGATTGAAAATGGCATCAAACTATATGAAGTTCGCTTGTTCTTTAACTAAGACCTTGCTTCCGAAATCTATGAGGATCTTTTTTTTTAAGGTTCCATGTAAATTGTGTTTAAAGGATTTTGATAACTTATGTTTGGATACTTCCTGTTACTTTGTTCCTTCTAAATTATATACTGTTAACAATGGTTCATATGTTCGTTTGACAATCCTTGTACAACTAGCTTTTCCTTAAATTATACATTTGGCTTTCGTTTACATCTTGCCATGTCTTTATAATGTGACTGAATTTACTCACTTCCCACTAGTTTTGATTTTCCAGTTGATTGAGGGAGATCATTTGGTTACATGATTGAGTGCTAAAATTTGATGATGTTGGATTGAAAATGGCATCAAACTATATGAAGTTCGCTTGTTCTTTAACTAAGACCTTGCTTCCGAAATCTATGAGGATCTTTTTTTTTAAGGTTCCATGTAAATTGTGGTTAAAGGATTTTGATAACTTATGTTTGGATACTTCCTGTTACTTTGTTCCTTCTAAATTATATACTGTTAACAATGGTTCAAATATTGTCGCTGCTATCAAAGACCGTTGGAATAATCATGTCTGGTACAGTGGTATTTGATATTGTTAAATTTTTGAAAGGAGTGTTGAGCAAAGCCAACTGTATCTATACTTGAAGACTATCCTGTCTCGTACTTATATCATACATTTTACAAGTTAACAGTTCACATAGTTAAACAACATTAGTAAACTCACCACGACTCCAACCTTCACTTGAATTATGAGCCATTTAAGTTGGTGCGTGTGTTACCGAAAGGTTGACGACACGTTTGATGAAGTTGAGAGGATGTTGAAGGAAAAAGCTTGGAAAAATAGCCATGGCTCGGCGTCCCTTGCTGAAGATGGTGAGGAGCCGTGAAGTGTATAGTATGACCATGGGTGCACCAAGGATTTTCAGATTTGACGAGTGGCTGATTATGTTGGCTACTTGATTTTCTAGAAGTAGTCAATTTACCCTCGGTTAAGGGTGTGAGTGTCTACATCTCACCTCTTACATATCTCGCTTCGACGAGATTGTGTATTGTTATTGTTGTTGTTGGACTTAATTCATTGTAACAATTTCTACAAATCAAGTTTATTTTTTAGATATAGTTTTTAACCTTTTGTCCCATCCACAATTTCTACAAATCAAGTTTGTGTATACATGTTATTTAGAGGGTGAGGTTAAAATGTCACTTCAATAGTTTGTTTTTCTTTCTGATTTACTTCTTAACTACTTCATTTTGCTTAATTAAATAGTTGCCACATATTATATAAACAATAATAAAGGTCTTTGTAATTCACTTCTATTATTAAACTAACTTTTCAACTTTATTACAAAATCTACTTTGAAGCTTTTTCCGTGTCAACTATGGCGTTGAATTTCTAGCCGGTTAAAAATATAAAAGATTCCAACCTACTTCTAAAAAAAATATTAACTTGATCCTCAACAAGTTATAATATTACCGAGAGTGAAAGGGTCCAGGTTTATTAATGAAAAGAGTAAATTACATGGTTGGTCCCTGTGGTTTGTATAAAGTAACAAGTTTCGTCCCTACCTTTTAAAAGTTGCATGGTTAGTCCCTAAGTACGTAAACAAATAACACCACTGGTCCCTTGGTTTAACTGGTGTTAACTAAGGTTAGTTAAAATTTACAAGTTAGCCCCCTTGGTTAAATAGCGCTGCATTGTTAATCCTTTGGTTAAATAGCGCTGCATCATTAATCCTTTGGTTAAATAACGCTGCATCGTTAATCCTTTTAACGTTTTCGCCAGTTTTTGTCCGTTTTTTTTACGTTTTCGCCCGGTTTTGTTCGTTTTTTTTTTGTTTTCGCCCGTTTTTGTCCCTTTTTTTTACGTTTTCGCCCGTTTTTTTTACGTTTTCGCCCGTTTTTTTTTGTTTTCGCCCGTTTTTTTTTTGTTTTCGCCCGTTTTTGACCGTTTTTTTTACGTTTTCGCCCGTTTTTTTTTTGTTTTCGCCCGTTTTTTTATGTTTTCTCCCGTTTTTGTCCGTTTTTTTTTTGTTTTCGCCTGTTTTTGTCCTTTTTTTTTACGTTTTCACACGTTTTTGTCCGTTTTTTTTGTTTTCGCCCGCTTTTGTCCTTTTTTTTTTGTTTTCGCGCGTTTTTGACCCTTTTTTTTACGTTTTCGGCCGTTTTTGTCCCTTTTTTTTGTTTTCGCCCGTTTTTGTCCCTTTTTTTATGTTTTCGCCCGTTTTTTTTTTGTTTTCGCCTGTTTTTGTCCGTTTTTTTTACGTTTTCACACGTTTTTGTCCGTTTTTTTTTGTTTTCGCCCACTTTTGTCCGTTTTATTTTGTTTTCGCCCGTTTTTGTCCCTTTTTTTTTGTTTTCGCCCGTTTTTGACCGTTTTTTTTACGTTTTCGCCCGTTTTTGTTCGCTTTTTTTTGTTTTCGCCCGTTTTTTTTAACGTTTTCGCCCGTTTTTGTCCTTTTTTTTGTTTTCGTTCGTTTTTGTCCATTTTTTTTACGTTTTCGCCCATTTTCTTTCATTTTCATACGTTTTTGTCCGTTTTTTTTTACGTTTTCGCCCGTTTTTTTCCGTGTTTTTACGTTTTCATCCGTTTTTGTCCATTTGTTTACGTTTTCGCCCGTTTTTGTCCATTTTTTTTTTACGTTTTCGTCCGTCTTTTGTCTAAATATAATTTTGAATTTTTTTTAAATAATCATTGAAAAAAATATTTTCGAAAAAAAAATTGGGTATAAAAAGGTTTCTAAAATATATTTTTCGAAAAAAATATTTGGGTAAAAAAATATTTTTTCTAAAATATATTTTAGAAACTTTTTTTTACCCTAATATATTTCTAAAATATTTTTTTTAAACGGGCGAAAACGGAAAAAAAACGGGCGAAAACGTAAAAAAAACGGACAAAAACGTATGAAGATAAAAGAAAATGGGCGAAAACCTAAAAAAATGGCCAAAAACAAACGAAAACAAAAAAAGGGACAAAAACGGGAGAAAACGTTAAAAAAAGGGTCAAAAACGGACCCAAAAAAAAAAAAAAAAAAAATGGACAAAAACAGGCGAAAACGTAAAAAAAAGGTCAAAAACGGGCGAAAACAAAAAAAAAACGGACAAAAAGGGCGAAAACGTAAAAAAAAACGGACAAAAACGGGCGAAAACAAAAAAAAAAAGACAAAAGCGGGCGAAAACAAAAAAACGGACAAAAACGTGTGAAAACGTAAAAAAAAAGGACAAAAATGGGCGAAAACAAAAAAAAACGGACAAAAACGGGCGAAAACGTAAAGAAACGGTCAAAAACGGGTGAAAACAAAAAAAAACGGACAAAAAGGGCGAAAACGTAAAAAAAACGGACAAAAACGGGCGAAAACAAAAAAAACGGACAAAAGCGGGCGAAAACAAAAAAAAAAGGGACAAAAACGTGTGAAAACGTAAAAAAAAGGACAAAAACGGGCGAAAAAAAAACTGACAAAAACGGGCGAAAACATAAAAAAACGGACAAAAACAAAAAAAACGGACAAAAACGGGCGAAAACGTAAAAAAAAAGGGTCAAAAACGGGCGAAAACAAAAAAAAAACGGGCGAAAACGTAAAAAAAGGGACAAAATCGGGCGAAAACGTAAAAAAAGGGTCAAAAACGGGCGAAAACAAAAAAAAAACCGGACAAAAGCGGGTGAAAACAAAAAAAAACGGACAAAAACGTGTGAAAACGTAAAAAAAATGGACAAAAACGGGCGAAAACAAAAAAAAACGGACAAAAACGGGCGAAAACATAGAAAAACGGACAAAAACGGGCAAAAACAAAAAAAAAGGACAAAAACGGGCGAAAACGTAAAAAAAAAGGGTAAAAAACGGGCGAAAACAAAAAAAACGGACAAAAACGGGCGAAAACGTAAAAAAAAATGGTCAAAAACGGGCGAAAACGTAAAAAAAATGGACAAAAACGGGCGAAAACATAAAAAAAAAACGGACAAAAACGGGCGAAAACAAAGAAAAATGATCAAAACCGGGCGAAAACGTAAAAAAAAGGGACAAAAACGGGCGAAGACGTTAAAAGGATTAACGATGCAGCGTTATTTAACCAAAGGATTAACGATGCAGCGCTATTTAACCAAAGGATTAACGATGCAGCGCTATTTAACCAAAGGGGGCTAACTTGTAAATTTTAACTAAACTTAGTTATCACCAGTTAAACCAAAGGACTAGTGGTGTTATTTGTTTACGTACTTAGGGACTAACCATGCAACTTTTAAAAGGTAGGGACGAAACTTGTTACTTTATACAAACCACAGGGACCAACCACCTTGATCGAATGTGTAGGATAGGTGGGAGGTGGTGACACACAACGACCAATCCTGAAAGACCACTCGTTCTTCTAAGGATGCCTAACCGCCGCACCGATCATTCGGGGGGGGGGGGGGGGGGCGGGACACTGCGAGGTAATAAAAAAAAATAAGGGTTAGGATCCAAAGAGAAGTAAAATTAAAATGAGAATAGTGAGAATAAATAACAGCCGCATATTTCGGATGCATATCAATTACTAACAAAGTAACACATAATGTGAACAAGATTAATAGTGGGAGCCTAGTAATGTGCCAAAAACACTAAATGCAAGATCGATTGTTTCATATGAACTTGTTTTTTATTCGGGTTTATAAAAGTCAGGGCATTGTGAAATACGCTTTGTTGAATAATTACAGCGTTGTTGTCTCTTTGGTTGGATTTAACATACCAACATCAAATCAAGACTAGGTCTCTATACATTGATAGAAAAATGATGTATAACGGGTTGAAACGAGTATATGTAAACCAATTAAGGTTACCAATTATCAACTTTTTATAACTTCTCTACCAAGAAAACAGATGAGGTTTTCTTTGTTGAAATTATCAAATGATAACGAGCATTTTAGACTACGGCTTAGCTGTAATATCTTCGAGTCTATTTCTAACCATTTCTCTTGCAGTCCTCCAAAATGTATATTTGGCAAAGTTTAAACACGAAAATTGTAACAACTCGTAAATTTTCCTGACAAATTCTATTCGGAGAAACTACGGTTAACTTTGAGTGTGGCGTTACTTGGAAGAAACTAGACATAATTATGTTCAAATTTAACAGAATAATAATTTTAACGTTAATGGAAATGATGTCGGAGGTTCGGGAAATGTTTATAACACGTTTTATTTGGTCACGTTCCCGTTTTGTTAAAATATAAGTAAATTGGCAGAATTGGTCCCTATGAGAGCGCTAGGGTTCAACACTAGTCCATACATCCCTAAGACCCCTATAAATACCCACTAATAATAAAATCAAGGGTTTGACTATCTCTCCCTCCCCAAATCAGCCGCCCATCTCCCTCTCACCTCTCATCTTTTCCGGCCACTTTCCGGCCTGTTGAGCCGCCACCGCCGCGAGTGGTGCTACACCGTCACCACCACAACAATCCCCATCTCATTTCCCATCTAATGATACATCTCATGCGCGACAAAACATCACCAGACCCATCTTTTATTGGCATTTCAGTCATGGTATCAACACCCCAACACCACCTCTCTTATGTTTCTTGATTTTTCGAAGACGAAGTAGGAAGAACCTACCATTTTCCTGTCATGATTCGCGACAGTGGGTATTGGTTTCTAACATATTCGAGGGTTTCATAATTATAACGAGCTAAAATGATAATAACGAGAATAAAAGATTGTGTTGGTATCATTTTGTGGTTCTTGTTTTTATTTTGTGTCGTGAAACAGATGGTGCCGTGAGCTTGAGCTCACGGCCAAATGGGTCTTGGGTTTTGTTGAGTCTTTGCTTGTGTCGAATCTGGGTTTTGAGTCAAGTTGTGGTTTGCTTGTGCTCGGGTTTAGGTTCGGATTGGATTTCGATTTGGGTTTGTGTCTTGGTTCGTTGATGGCAACCAATAAGTAGAATTAGATTGGGAAATGGTTGCTGAGAATTAGGATAGTCGGATGTGGATTCGGGAGTCTTGGTTCGTGTTGATATTGTTGTTGGTTCTCGTTGATTGTTCTGGTGTTGATATTTTTCTGGTTATTGCTGCTGCTATTGTGTTTTGTTGTTAGTGTCGAGGTAGTGTCATGATTGGGGTCATATTTGATTTGTAGCCGAGTTAGGATAGATTGGAGTTGAAGTCGGGATAGATTAAGGTCCGTTGTGAGGTGTTTCGTTGTTGTTGTCGTTGAAAGTGGTAATAGATTGGCGGAGATAGGATAGTTGGTGAGCCGTAGACGGCCGTCACTTGCTGAAGTTGTGATTGCGGATATTGATTTTGTGATTATGATATGTTTTTGTGATTTGAGCCATGTCGGGTTTTACTGACTCTCTAGTCTCGTGTAACCCCGACGAGCCGACATGGACTTATGATGTGATAGTTGACTATTTGGCCCGTAATAAACATGACTTGAAACGAGCGTAACCCGTAAAATATAATAATGGCATAACGTTTATTACACCATTTTATATATTTATATATGTAACTTTTAAATATTAGATAACAACTAAAGCTAACAACTTAATATTTTATAAATTGACGATAACTATTAGATAACAGTAAGTACGTTATAAAAACACTTTCGAATTAATGAAGAATATTAACTAACGTTGAGGACGTTTGATAATATTTCTAAATTAATACGGAAAGGTTAAAATAACGATCAAAACGTTATTTAATGCTTATAAGAAATAATAAACGAAACAAGATTAAATGTTAATACAGACGGGTTACTAATCGTTTCGAGGGCACGTTTATCGAGATATACCAATTGTAGGAATATCGAGGTTTAGATTAAATTGATGACCATAAGGTTGACTTAGTAGCCATTTAGGTGTGATTGTTTTGGTGTGGTTTCATAGTGTACCCTTTCGTCTCGTGTGGAGTCTTGTCTCGTTTCCCGTCGATGCCGCTTATTCGTTCTTTGGCGTGAGTTCACTTGAGTTGATGTTGTGTCCTCACTGCACACACAATGATACCAAACACTAACAAATGGATAATGAAAGATTCGGAGAATTAAGAATGGGTTATACTTGGGAGTAGTTAGCCTATGGGGGATTTGGTTCATCGCTGAGAATCCCGTATTAAAATAAGTCGGATATGTAGAAGGCTTCGCCGTTTCCGTATCGATGTACCGCCTCCTTGACGCTGCTGTGAAGTTGCTAGATACCAGTCGTGTCTGTCGTGTTTATTGCATTGCTGTAGCCCAGGTGAGTTCATGGCCCTTACCTTTTTACTGGTTTTACAACTGTTTTTAGGGAGAATACATGCTCGTTCTTTTTAACTAAACTTAAAGCTTTTCAAATGTTTATCATGCTGTGATCTACTGCTTTCATGATTTGGACAATATGTGTGTTTGATTGCGATTATGTGCTATGTGGTATAACTTTATTTCATGTGAGCAAGTATGCGCAACTGTTTAACTCCGTTTGGAGCCGAAGCATTTGATAGTACTATCAGGGTAGCTCCCCTGTGCATCCTGACTGTATGTCAGAAGACCCTTGTGGTGTGTGCATCCTGACTGTATGTCGGAAGACCTTTGTGGTGTGTCATTTCTATTGGCAGGTTCAGTTGTCGCAACAGTAGCTATTTCATTGCAATATGGGCCTTATTGTGTGAATTTCAATTTGTGTGACTTGGCTTGAATGTGCGTAACTGTTTAGTGATGCATTGTTAGTATACTAATTGGGAAGTGGCACCCAGTCTATGTGTGGATCATTTATGCATTTTTGCTGTTTGAGGTTTGGTTGTTGTTAGTTGTTATGTGCTTACATTTGTACATCCTGCTCACTATTACCCTATGCTTCTTTTTTTTCACAAACTCTATGAACTCACAAGCGTAAGCTGACCGTTTTAGCATGTATTTTCAGGTTTAAGGTGTTAGCTCACTATTTGAAGGCGCTTGGCAGAGGGCATTGGTCATAGGCGACTCTGATATATATTTGAGAGCGCTTAAATTGTTTTATGGGCCTATTTCTGCACTTCTTTTATAAAATGTAAACTTATCGTTTTTGTTAATGCATTTTATTCTTAATAAACGAAATAAAAACCGTTCTTTGTACTTATGTTGTGATACCAATTTCGTAGCATCCCAATGCTTGTATGCTTCCGCTGGACCCGAATTTTGGGGGTGTTACAAAAATTGTTATAAGGACATATCAAAGTAACTAACTACTAGTTAAATTTGTTGGTGCTTTATACTTGAGCAATGATAGAGATGACTAACTTACATGTCTAATATCGTGCTTATTTCTTATAAAAATTGACACATGTAATGGTTATTTTATCGCTACCTTTCAATTTACCATAAGTTGCAATAGCGGTGATTAGCATGTGCAAGTGGTGCAGCTGCACAGGGCCACCATTTGTGAGGTCTTTTCGCTTTAGTATATGTGCATTAGTGTTTATATAAATCGCTATTTATGTTGATTTTCTTTTGTGCATCAAATTGTTTTCACGTGATACGAATAGATATTATTTTACCTTAAGAATTTTTTTTATTCAACCTGACCATAACACTATTACTTTATGGACTATATATGTATATTGTTAAGCCAAAATATTTCTTTGCCTCATGAATTCCATGAAAGTTTGAGCTTGACCTACCATTATATATCCTTAAAGTTTATTAATTAGACAGAACAACATATAAAAAATTAGCACATCATATTGACCATGTTAGAGATTAGTTTCTACGTAATAGCTTGGTAATTTGGTATTGACTTCATTGCATGCTTCATATTTGGCTATCATTCTTAATTTTTTACTGAATGTTTTAAAGCATATGTAAATGTGATGCAAAATTCAAAATATAATGGTCAAACATACGACAAAAGAAGATCATCATTCATTAACATCCTAATATTCTCCATTGATATTTACCTAAGAATATCATCTCTTCAATCTACGCTCCACAATACAATGATGGTGTGGAATTAAGTATAAATCTTTAACCAAAAACACTACATAAATATTATTCATTGTTTCATTATATTATACACCTTGTAGTTTTAACTAGAATTTATAAAAGTATAAAACCAAGGTTTTCTATGTATTATATTGGTCATCGTTATCTTTTCCTTTTATATCTTTACAAGTTTTGTTTAAATGAGTCGAGTTATTCTACAAACCAAACATTCCTCACATACCAAGGGACTCATCCCCACCATCCATCTAAAAAGAAAATCAATGGTTGAGATTAAAAGGATTTTATTATTTCACCCATTTTTTATAATTTAAATATCTCTTAAACCGTTAATCGTTAAGCGAAAATAATTACACCATCGCGACGGACATTTAATTATCTTTCTATAGACGGGCACTTTGATATACTTTCGAAAAAAAAAATCGTTTTTTTCACGTTTTTTTTTCTGGCCGAAAAAAAATCATATATGATATTGCATATCATATATGATATGTAATATCATATATGATATTCCATATCATATATGATATTACATATCATATATGATATGGAATATCATATATGATATAATATGTAATATCATATATGATTTTTTCGGCCACGAAAAAAAAACGTGGGAAAAACAAAAAAAAAATTGTCGAAAATATATCAATTAGCCTATCTATAGAAAGATAATTAAATGATCGTCGTAACGGTATATTTTTTTTCGCTTAACGATTAACGGTTTGAAAGATATTAATATTTGAAAAAAAAAGGATGAAAGTGGGTTTTTTAAATTGTTGGGATTAATCTCATCCATTAGATCAAATAAAGATGGAGGGTGGAGATTAGTCCCTTGGTATGTACTCCCTCCGTCTCAAAATTATTGTCAGGAGACAAGAATTACAAAGTTTAATAAAAGTGTGGTCACTTTTGTTTTCAACCACTCAAAAGAAATATTCCCCTATTATATTCTTTAGTTTTTACCTAAAAAGGAAAGTTGACAATTAATTTGAGACATCCCAAAAAGGAAATGTGGACAATAATTTTGAGACGGAGGCAGTAAAAAAAGTTTGGTCCTCAAATGATCTTTATTCTAAATCCAAAGGTATTTATTTCCGAATAAGTTTATCATTATTATTATAGTACTTACTCTATATATGTTTGAATTCTTGTTTACCAACTAGGGTTCCAATGGTAGTAGAGGTGGTTGTTCCTGATGATATCATAGAGCAGATACTCATAAGGTCGAATGTGAAGACTCATCCGATTCAAGAACGTATGTAAGTCATGGCAATCTTTAATATCTGGTGATCGTTTTATTAAAGCTCATTTGGAACATAGTTACAACAATGACCGCAATAATAATAAAATCGGACATAGGAGGATTTGTTTGTCACTAGATAACCTGGGTCGCTATGTTAAATGGTATTTTGAAACCGATGAATGTAATCTTGTTGGTTCTTCCAATGGCTTAGTGTGCATCGTCTCTCCTTCGCATGGTCAAACTATAGTAGCCAATCCGTTGACTAGAGACATGAAAAAACTGCCAAATCCAAAAGTTTTTGATAGATTGGAATGGCCAGAATGTTGGGGTTTTGGTTATGATTCGTCTACCGACGATTACAAGGTTGTAGCAGGCATTAGATCTTGTTCTGGTTCGACGAGTTTTCAAGTGATATCTTTGAAGACAAATGTCTGGAAAGATGTTGGAACATTGAAGTATATGCGTTCCAACCTTTATGCTGCTGGTATCTTATGCAATGGGAGGCTTCACTGGTTTATGAAAAACCAAAATGGCAAGGACTTAATTCTTTCTTTTGATTTATTTGAAGAGAAATTCGAAGAAATCTCTGGACCTAGAGAATTCAAATATGGCACATGTTACAACCAGCTGGGGATTATTGAAGAATGCTTATGCATATGTGATATTCACCGGCCCATATGGGTAATGAAAAACTACAGTGTAAGAGAATCTTGGATATCCTTGCAAGATGCTCTCCAGAATAAAAATGATGTCGTACACTACTTGAGACCAATCGAGGATTCCTTATCACACACAAGTTTCTTCACTACTGATGACTTGATTTTGTCAAGGGCTTGGGATGTTAATTGTGTTCCTGTATTTGTGCGTAGCCTTTTATCTCCCAATGTTAATGGGAAGCTAAAGGGAAAGAGAGAGGCAAAAAATACCGACAAGGTTGGTTCTAATATTGATGTATTTCCATGTTACTATAAGATATATATAGCCATACATCCTTCTTTTCCTATGATCAATGTTAATCGATACTTTCCACCTATAAGGAAAAATCAGTTCATAGATATATAGATGTAATGTTTCATCTTAATAATATCATATGAGATCATTAGTCTTCTATTCTACTACTATATGCATTTAGTGGTCATCACCAGTGGACTACATGGTACCTTGATCTTATTTAATCCTGTTATATGACCACTGAAGATTAGTCAGAACATTTAGGTTAATCAAAAAATTAACACCATCCTTACTAGAGATGTGGCAACCAGGCTTTTGATTAGTCTATAGGATAGATATTCTGGTCTTCTGCATATTATAACTGGTATAGTATTATAAATAGATTTTCGTCTTGTCTTTAAATGATTTATGTGGCATGCTAAAGGTGAGAAGTTAAATCACCTAGTATGTTCATATGTTCGTTTGACAATCCTTGTACAACAAGCTTTTCCATACATCATATATATATATGCGGCTTTCGTTTACATCTTGCTCCGTCTTTATAATGTGACTCAATTTACTCACTTCTCATTCATTTTGATTTTTCAGTTGATTGAGTGCTATAATTTGATGATGACATTGGAGTGAAGATGGCATCAAAGTATATTAAGGTCGCTTGTTCTTAACTAAGACATTGCTTTAGAATCCATGACAATATTGTTGCCTTTCTAAAAAAAAAAGAATCCATGACAATATATTTTCTTGATGGTTCTATGTAACTTATGTTTGGATACTTTATGTTACTTTGTTCCTTCTAAATAATATACTGTTACTATGGTTCAAATATTGTCGCTGCTATCAAAGACCGTTCGGAAAAATCATGTCTGGTACAGTGGTATTTGATATTGCTAAATGTTTGACAATAGTGTTGAGCAAAGCCAACTGTATCTATACTTGAAGACTATCCTGTCTTGTACTTAAATCATACATTTTATAAGTTAACAGTTCACATAAGTTCAACAATATTAGTACTCCAACCTTCACTTGAATTATGAGCCATTTGGGTTGGTGTATGTGTTACCGAAAGGTTGATGACACGTTTGATGAAGATGAGAGGATATTGAAGGAAAAAGCTTGGAAAAATAGCCATGGCTCGGCGTCCCTTGCTGCAGAAGGCGAGGAGCCGTGATGTGTGTAGTATGACCATGGGTGCACCAAAGATTTTGAGATTCGACTAGACCAAACCGATGAACTGGACCGACCGAGCCGGACCTAACACATTTAGGTCCGGTCTTCGGTTCGGTGTTTTGGGCCAAATCGGTTTCCGATCTAGTCCAGGATCATCGGTCCGGTCCGGTTTTTAGACCGTGCTAAGCCCTTTTCTATATGTAACATTTTAGGATATGCTGCCACAACAATTGTATTTGGGCTTCAGCTTATTGTCTCATCTTAGTTTTGGGTTGCTCTTTTTTAAATAATTAGCTGGGCCAACCCATTTTGTTTACTTTTCACTTCAATGAAAATATAAAAATAGTAGAGTTATAAGTCGATTTTTGTGTTATTCAACATGATTATTAGCTTATATCAGTTAAATAATCTCTGTTTAGAAATAGCATCTCAACATTAGTTTCTCAAAGACTTTATCTAGCACAAATAAGATATTCAGCCAACAAGCAATAAGTTGTTTGGTACTACTCAAATCAGCTTATTTTTTAGGGGAGGTGATTTGCAGACCATTTTTTTTTTATACTTTCACAACAACTATGCATTACAGTGTTGTACGGTGTGCTATACAGCTTGTACAAAGTGGTGTTTGAATCAAATAAAATGACGATGTGCGAATCAATCCTTACTTTTTAGCTATAGTTTTTAACATTTTGTCCCATCCACAACTTCTACAAATCAAGTTTTGTATGCATGTTATTTAGAGGGTGAGGTTAAAATGTCACATCAAGAGTTTGTTTTTCATTCTAATTTATTTCCTAACTAATTCGTATTACTTAATTAAATAGTTGCCACGTATTATATAAATAATAATAAACGTCTTTGTAATTCACTGCTATTATTAAAATAACTTTTTCAACTTTACTACAAAATCAATTTTGACGCTTTTTCCGTGTCAACTACTTCTAAAAAAAATATATATTAACTTGATCCTCGACAAGTTACGGAGTATAATATTACCGAGGGTGAAAGAGTCCAAGTTTATTAATAAAAAAAAATAAGAGTTTGTATCAAATGAGAAGTAAAATTAAAATAAGAATAATAAGAAGAAATCACAGCAATATATTTCAGATGCATCTAAATTAACAAAATAACACATAATGTGAGCAAGATTAAGAGTGGGAGCCTAGTAATGTGCCAAAAACATTAAATACAAGATTGATCGTTTCATATGAATGTATTTTTTTATTCAGGTTAATAAAAGCCGAAGCATTGTAAAATACGCTTTGTTGAATAATTACAGCGTTGTTGTCTCTTTGGTTGGATTTAACATACCAACATCAAATTAAGACTAGGTCACTATACATTGATAGAAAAGTGATGTATAACGGGTTGAAATGAGTATAAGTAAACCAATTAAGGTTACCAATTATCAACCTTTTATAACTTCTCTACCAACTAATTAACAAGTCGAGGTTTTCTTTATTGAAATTATCAAAGAATAACGAGCATTTTAGACTACAGCTTAGCTGAAATATCGTCAAAACTATTTGTAACCATTTCTCTTGCAGTCCTCCAAAATGTATGTTTGGCGAAGATTAAACATGAAAACTGTTATAACGACATTATCAAAGTAACTAAGTACTAGTTAAATTTGGTGGTGCTTCATACTTGAACAATAATAAAGATGACTAAGTTACGTGTCTAACAGAATGCCGAATTCATATAAAGATTGACACATGTAATGGTCATTTTATCTCTACCTTTCAATTTATCATAGGTTGCAGTAGCGGTGATTAGCATGTGCAAGTGGGCAGCCGCACATGGCCACCATTTGAGAGGACCCTCCGATTTATTATATGTCCATTAGCATTTATACATGTCGATCTAAGTATATTTTATACATGTCTAACTTGAATTTTTATAGTCATTTTTAAATAATACATAAGAGTGTCTCCGATTTAGTATATATCTACTAGTATTTATACATGTCTAAGTATTTTATGTTTTGAATTTTAGACCATAGTTAAACTTTCCGTGATTTACGAGTCTTTATTCGTAGTTTTTCACCGGACCACCTAAATCAATAGACAACCCGATAGGTTGCAATCATTTTTAATTGGCATTATTACAAAATTTTACACACACCGGTTCATACTTTTCTAACAAGATTATCTAGAAATAGTAAAAGGGTTTGTTTGAATTAGTAGATGCAATGAATATATGTGATTTGGTGTGGTGGAAACGTAGGGAAAATCATGGTTCAATCAAATAGTAGTAATAGGTGCATGATTGTGACCTTCCACGTGGTATGTTGGATCTTCCATTGTCTCATCTTCTCATAATTCATAGTCCCCACACATTATCTCTATATGGTCTTTACCTCACTCAATCACTCACAACCACGTCTACTCTTCTATATGGAACAAAACATCATCAACCATATGTTATTTCTTCTTTTGTTTTGTTATCTTAACTACTTATAATGTGGATTTAGTCAAAGGGGAAAAGTGGAAAACTGAATTTTCAGTCAATCCACATTTTGCCCTTCTATACTAAAAGGGTGAGAGAAAATGAATTGCGTAATTAATACTCTTATTAAAACACCTCATAACTTAAAATTACAATAATTTATTCATATAGTACAACCAATTAAAAGCATCTATATCAAATTAAAAACAATCAATTAAAACACCCCTTACTAAAAAAGTACAATAAAATTTTCACAATATACAATTAAAACAAGCTACAACATAATATAAAATATAAAATAATTAAACACACTAATTAATGTTATTTTTAAAACACCCTAAAATGAAAAGTATATGTTATTATACATATTATACAAATTAATAAAACACACAAAACTTTATACAAGCTAACAAGTTGATGTTGCATATAGTTTTGAAAACTGGACACGACAGGTTCAGTTATTAAAAGCATGACTCGGTTTAAATCGACCCATTTTTCGACCGGAACGGTTCAACCGGGTTTCAAAACATTATGTTGACATGAGCTTAAGTATCAAAGTCAATAAGTCAACAAAGTCAATAAGTCAATAAGAACACATTTAATCCCTAAATCTTCAAACTTTTATTAGAGGTGGCAAAACGGGCGGGTACGGGCACGGGCTAAAATGGCATGGGTTAAAACGGGCACGGGCTAAACGGACAAATAATAAATCGGGCCAAACGGGCACGGGCTAAAACGAGCAAATTATAATTCAACTATTAAAAACATTCGGAACAATCCTAAAAACCCCTTTAATTCATCTTGTAAAAAAAGATCAAGCATCTAAGTCTTAACTATATTTAATTATTTTTTTCTTAAAAAAAATAGAGTATTAAATGAATAAAAATGCAACTAATTAAATATATCTAGCAATTAATTAGAGTATTAAATAATTATGCATAAAATAGTTAATAAATGAGATAAATTAAAATTAAAATAGTTGGAATGTTTTATAGTTACCCGTGACAAGTGAATTGGTCGGAAAAAAAATGAGAGTAATTGCTTGAAAGTTGAATTGTGTGATTCGAAAGCCCATCTAATAATATCTGTTTTTATCTTTTGCCTGTAAAAGCCCATCAAATAAATGCAAGGGGGCAAAAAACGCCCCAAACTTTTAAAAAAGTGTCAAAAATCGCCCAAAAGTTACAAATTGGGCAAAATTTGTCACCCCTAACTTTTATTATTTTTCATTTATAACCTATAAACTTTCTTTTATCACTAAACGATCTGTCGTTATAAAATCCCGTTGTTATGCACGGGTATTCGTCTAGTTCAACAAAATTGACATAACCCCAACCATGGGCGGAGCTATTAAGGGATCAGGAAGGGTCTCGGCCCTTAGGTCTAAGTTCGTTAGTATATTTTTTCGCGATTTCATGTATTCAGATTTTCTCTTTTTCATCTTGGTTCTTCTATATAATGTTCTTCCGGAAAAAAAAAATTGTTTCGGCATTTTCAAAAAAAAATTTCTAGCTCCGCCATTATCTCCAACTAAACTATATAATGTGGATTATTAAATATATTTCAATGGTGTATACTTTATATCTTTTGTTGTTTGTCTTCCTTAATAAATATTAGGGTGCTTGGTAGGGGTTAAATAGGGTGGGGAATGAGTAAGATATTTAAAAAGGCCCACATCACTCAATATATGATGTTTGGTTAGAAAGTGTAAAGGTATTGATTACCCCGTATTGGGTAATCAATCATTATAGAGTAAATTGGGGGTAAGATATTGATTATCCACCTCACTCATTCCTTTGAATTCACTTTCCCTTTCCCTTTCCCTTTCTCCTTCTCCACTTTGAACCAAGCAGACCCTCACATTCAAAATATAACCAATTAAAATATTTAAAAAAGAAAAATTATTGATGAACAATGTAATAGTTATGCATTTTTTTAATTGTATGTCTATGTTATATTGGTGTTACATTAAATCATAGTAATATGTTTTATATGAAAAAAATATGATAGTTTAATTCCGAGTACCCGAAAATCTTAAATACATATTTAAGAGCACGAGGTGCAGGGAGGGAGCCAGGGGATCTCGCGGGTGCCTCGGCACCCCATGAATTTTTTCGATACAGTGTTAATTTAAAAAAAAAAAAAAAAAAAAAAAAAAAAAAAAAAAAAAAAAAAAACATTGATTTTTTCTAAAGTCATCTTAAATGCACCCGGTTTACCGAAATGTGTTTCTAGTATTATTGTTCAAAATTTTTTGTACACCCGGTCATATTTGATCCTGATTTCGTCCCTGACAATGTGTGAGGTGTTGCTCGCACATTATAGGGGCAAAAATTTGGCCTATGACTCTGTATAAACATAACCTAACTCATGTAACCCAACTCATGTAATAGGTGATCATGTTATCCTCAATTCCCCATGGCGTGTGTCATAAAGTTTTTTAATTTTGTTTTGGTGCATGCTTTTTAGCATATAGAAAAAAATAAATAAAATTTTGTGTGTCTTTTCTTTCTGTTTTTCTATCAAGTTATAGGTATAAATTTGGCGTGACATCCAAAATTTATACCCTATAACATGTACATCACTTTGTGTTCTAATCGGACTACTTGTACATGATTATTAATTAGAACGTGAGTTTTGCAAAAATGTGAAAATCAAGTTAGAACATACATCTTAGTATCTTACCAAGGGCGGAGTTTCATATAGACAAAAGAGGGCTATGGCTCTCCCAAGATTTTTCATTTTTACACAAAATACCCTTATATTAATAAATAATTTATACTATAAACCTTATATTTTAAAGGTAAATGATGAATTGGCCCTCCTAAGTTTTATAATTTACACTTCGCCCCTCTCAAAAAAGTTAGGCTAGCTCCACCACTGCATCTGTTGGAATTAGTCATTTTGTGCAAGCTTATGTCTATGGTATTTTGACATATTAAGTCTAGGGACTTAATGTGTCACTTATTGCTAATGTTTGGTTGTTTAGCTCTGTTTGACAGGTATTGAGTTCTTTAAGGGCTGAAGTGAAACTAGTATCTATATAAGCTGGATCCCAGCCCTAGCCGTCTTATAATAGCTTCCACTTTTCTTACACAAATAATATCTTCTCTCTAGGATTTGTTATTAGTCTGGTATTCATTCTTTGATCATCTAGTTTAGTGTTGTGTCTTTGTTAATAGATAGAATTCTTCTGAAGGGGGCTATCTTTTCTGGTTGTATTTGTTTGGTGAGCACACGTTTTGTGGACTCATCTTCTTGCATATTCAGTTAATAAAAAAATTCACTAATCGGTGGTTGGCTGGGTGAGATCTTGTATTGTGGTTGAGTTTTCTGATCAGATCTATAGTTTTAACAACATGTTTTACATAAATAACGTTAATCAACACTTGTTAAATTTGATTTATTCGTAATTCCAACCAAAATGGAACAAGTTTGAAAGTGCTACATCATATGTAGCGTTTCAGTATTTATAAAATGTCGGATACAATAACTACAAAATGGGACATAGTACACAACTAATTATAGTTTCGAAATTGAGAGATGATTTTAACATTCTTTTATATATATACGTGTGTGGATAACTAAGAAATATGATCCATTCATCTCTTATAAAGAACCTGATAAGTGATAACCACACTTGTGCCCTTGAGGGGCATATTTTTGTCATCTAAAAGTATAGGTGGCAAAACGGCCGGGCCGGGCGGACATGGGTTAGAATGGGCACGGGCTAAACGGGCACATATTATACAAATCGCTTTATAAAATACCGAAAATGAAGAAATAAATTTCTTAAACGTAATACCTCATTTATATTTTAAAAATTAAATATTATATATAAGTTTTTTCTTCAAAAACGATTATAATTTTTTTCAATTGAAAGAAAATATGCCCCTTTCAAAGATCATAAAATAATATTGTAATACGGAGTAGATCACTTATTGTGTCATGACACACACATCAGTGCCGGCCCCTAGGGTAGGGCGAGGTAGGCTACCACCCAGAGCATCACAAATAGAGGTGGCAAAACGGGCGGGCCGGGCGGGCACGGGCTGCGGGCTAAACGGGTGCGGGCAAAACGGGCGCGGGCCAAACGGGTGCATGTTATACGAATCGCTTTAGAAACAACCTAAAATAACAAAAAAAATTCCTCAAACGTAACACCTCATTTAAATTTAAGTAACTAAATATACTATATTCATAAGTTTTTTCATTTAATGTTCTCCAATTGAGAGAAAAACATGTGCCAATTTAACTTCTAAATGGGCAATATATGCCCATTTCAAAAAAAAAAAAAGCCCAAATGTACCAAAATCTCTTAAAATTTAGCCCTTTTTTTTTTTTTTTTGGTCACAAATTGGCACATCTAATCACAAACGTAGGGGGCATCGAATTTTTAATGTTGTGAATCATTTTTATGTGATATGAGGTTTTGTGATTATGATGACCGGTAGAAACTTGTCCTTGTTTTCCAAAAACGTTTTTGCATTTGAAGATGATTTTCCGGCGTCCACCATTGTTGGTAGTTGCAAAGTTGTACTGAGATTGGTGAAGAAGACGTTTGATGGAGAAGACATAATAATAAATGTGATAGTAATGTAGACATGTAGTACACTCTACTACTACTCTAGTGGTATTTTTGGTTTTATTTACTTTATTTATCTATGAACAAATTAGTAAAATTTAAATGTTATTTATATAGTTTTGTTTAAAATTCAAATGTTATATATTTTGTTTAACAAACGTCTAATTGCTTTTAAATCTGTATGGGACTTTCATATAAATCAATTGTATGTGAATAAAATATAGTCTTGTAGTCTTGTTGATTTTTTAAAGTTTGAATATTTAAGGCTACTTAGCATACAACTATTATGTTATTAGGTTTTTTAAATCACTTTTTAAGTTTGATATGTAAAGCAAGCTTAGCACTCTTTGTGCTCCAAAGTAATAGCACACTTATTAGGTTTTTTAAATCACTTTTTAAGTTTGATATGTAAAGCAAGCTTAGCACTCTTTGTGCTCCAAAGTAATAGCACACTTTATTATTTTAAAATATTTATAATAAATCTCAACTTTATATTTTAACAATGAGAAAAAATTTGGCTAGAGATAATATTTGATTAATGAATGACGTACCTAGTGAGTAAATATGTGCATTTTTAAAGTAAACCCGTATCTATGCGACAAATGGAGCACATGATTACTATGTTATATGGTTCTACCTATTTTTGTTCAATAGAGTGAGATTTTTTATAAACGTATGCATTATACGTTTTAATTTGTTGATATGCGATTTTGTTTGGAGGTCAAGCTACTAGAAAATAGCGTGTCATTTGTTTAAACATTTAATAAAGGGAATCGTTATTCGCTTCGCTCAGGACATCAAAAAGCTCATTTCCCATTTGTATAGGAACTTCTGTACCAGAAACAATGGTATCTCCAATTATAGCCCCCTGGAATGTAAAATATATCTCTTCTCACCATCCCTATAGTGTATGAGACAAATGCATGCATTTCGATTCGGGTCGTATTCTATGGTTACGATTCTACCATATATGTCTTTTTCATTCCGTCGAAAATCTATTTTACGGTATAGACGCTTATGACCTCCCCCTCTATGCCCTGCGGTAATGATTCCTCTGGCATTACGACCTTTACCACAATGATTCTGTCCATAGATCAAATTATTTCGTGGATTGAATTTCACTTGACTGTCTACGGTTCCATTGCGTGTGCTCAGGGTAGAAGTTTTGTATAAATTTATCGCCATGCGGCCCTGACACACATGCATACATACATGAATATGATGATGATATACATGGTGTGGTGTGAACATGTTACATGTATATCCATCCTATGATGAGCTGTCATAATGGACCACATAAAATGACCCGACCCGGCTGTAAAGGTAAAAAGATGACACGTATCTACTACGCCGACAGGTAACCTCTGTGGCTCACTTTTCTATTTTTTTTTTAAAAAAATTTACTTTTTTTTATTAATAATAAAATAATGGAAAAACTTTCAGGTGTGAAAAAGCCCAAAATTTGCGGGTTAGATGCGTTTTCTTTATTATTAAAGTTATCGAAAAACGCATATTCTATTTTCAAGCCATGGTGTATTGTGCATTTTGTGGCTTAATAGTCCAAAAGTTGTTCTCCATATTTGTTTTTAACTAATGCTCTTTTAAGTTTTAACTTAAAAATATATCACTTTCTGGTTCTTTTGTAAGGGTAATCATTTTTGTTAAACTATGCACTACTTTTATTTGCCACTTTGTACTACTCTCGTTATTTGAAACCACAAATTTTTTTATTTATTTATTTTTTTTTTTTAATATATACTTGGTAAGAATGCTTTACATTTACCATAATCATCAACCCATCCGCGTTATGATACATGTCCATCATTGGGCTATAATGTGAGAATAAACTTTCATTGTTATTGTTACACCATTGTGCCTGTTTTAGAGTTCTATTTTTGGAACATATTTTAACTACTAAGAGATCCAAGAAACGAAAATAATTACTCGCTCCATCTAAAGATTATTGTCATCACATAAAACAAACATTTATAATAAATGAAACAAAATTTGAACAGTCTCGAAATATAAATATAAACTACAAATTTCAAACGCATAGTGTAACATTTATAATACATGGATAGAAAAATACACAGGGCCCAAAAATATATCAAGTGGTTTAGGATGGACAGCACAAGTTTGCTGGCATGGCAGTTGGCCTTAGATCTTCAATTTCCATTATTATGTATTTTACAATTAAAAAAAACACGACATATTGCATTAAAATAGATTGATAACTTAAAACTACAGTATATTGAGCTATCATAAGTCATAACTTATATTTTTCACAATACTTAAATACAAGATGTGTTTGATGCATTATAAATTCCCTTGGATATTGGATCAAAAGATTCCATGATCAATAATGTGAGTGTACAAAAGAATAAAATACTAGCTCAATCATTTTTATTTATAGCCAGTAGGTGTGCCAAAAATTTCATTTGGTAGGCATATTCGAATGTTATGTAAACACATTCTTGTTTCTTTATGTAGATTTTGAGTTATTGTAAACTTTTTATGATAGTAAGCTAATAGTAATGGTGGCTGCAGCGGCGATCGTGGTTGTCATTGTTACTTTAGCGTTAACTCAGTTTTTCTTTTAAAGATTTTTTAATAAGACGATCGCGATCATCATAAAAAACATATCGTATAAAAACAACTTGATGAATAAAAACCACACACACAAAACTCGCAAACAACTCGTTTGCCCAAACATTCAAGTCTTCATTTGTATATTCATATTATTATTATTATTATTATTATTATTATTATTATTATGGGGAGGGGGAGGCACTCATTCGTTGTAAGGTGCATAAAAGGAGGAGACGCGTCTCATGGCTCGACTAATCATGAGGTGACACTTCATTACTACTCATCTAAATACACACTTTCAAAACTACTTATTATTCATTTTTAATTTTTATTTATTTATTTATTTTTATTTTTTGTGACGGCACTACATAATATTATCTAGTATATTGGATATGTTATAATAACATAGTCGGTTTATCGGATGTCATGTAGTAACTATTTTAATAAAAAGTAATAAAAATGTAACAAAGATTAAATTAAATAAGTAGGTATTGACTCTGACTAATTTGATTGTGTCATGTAGTAACTATTTTAATACACAAATTAATTAAGCAACTACCTCATTTTAGTCGTGCCACTGCCTATTTATTACTTATGTTCACATTTTCAAGAAATGGTCAACATATATTAAATGAGAGAAAAAATCGAAATACAAACTGGAATAACGTCATTCACATCTTAACTACTTCTATAAGACTACGACACCTCGTCTTTAAACCGTGTTTGATTGAGACACGTTAGAATTAGCTAAACTAAATGTTAAGAAAAAAAATATATAATTTTAAAACACGTAATCTTAAGGTATATTTAACAAAGATAGCGATAAGAAGAAGCACTAGCAGAAAACAGTGCAATAAGTAGTAGCAGAAAACAGTATAAAGAAGTAGTAGTTTTTTGTTTTGATAAAGTTTGATAACATAATTGTATAATCATAATTAGTAAGTAGAAACGCTCGTTGCTCATAAATTTTAATAGAAATAGCTTTTTGATTTGAAGTGCAAAACGCTAACCGGCAACAGTAGTTGCTAATTGCTTCAAAATACTACTAAACGCTTGCTACCAAAGAAGTTATGAGATCTTTAAACAGCTCAGCCAGATTCTAATAAATCGAAATGGTTACAGCAAATAACTATCGTGTATCTTTAAAAGAAGATATGGATACATTATTCGATTGCCTTGTTCGAGTCTTGGATATAAATAAGTTATCTTTGATCATATATCCCATATAATGATCTAAACAATCTTTTTATCAACATATATAGGTACTTGTTCTTATCGTTTAGTTTCAATTATCACAAACATTTTGAAATAACTTTTAATCAGAAAAATGAAATTAATGCATAAAAATTTAAAAATAACATTTGTAGCATCAATAGGATTTTCAATATATTAGATCTAATTCGTGAGTGTTTGTATAACCTTGTATATCTAATGCACATTTTTTGCTGGAAGATGTGGTCACTAATGATCATTAAAACATAACAAAGAAATAGTAAATGAATAGTGATTAAAGAAGAAAAGCGCTTTGATGCATATGTAACACTATATAATAGATTATGAGCAATTAGACATGCTTGATTTATCACTAAAAAATGTAAAATAGTACACGGTAAATGTAGTTTAGTACTCGAAATGTAGTTTCCGTAAGTCATGGTGAAAATCAGAAAAACTGTTACCACTGCATGTAAGATATTGGAAGCTCGTGCTTTAAACGCCGAACGAAGTGAACTTGCTTTTTTTTTTCTTGTTAGGTAGTTGATAAAAGTGATCGAAATTGTGTTAAGAAGATGAAGCTAAGATGACATAATGATGATTGTAATGCAAAGAACAGGTGTTCATACTGTATGATTATACCATTAGAGCAGTGGGTGTGACTCATCAAAGGAGCTCGCCGTTCCTACGTGGCAACTGATTTTGCTCCTCATGCCTCGCCACGACACCATCATACCCTTGTTGTAGCTCGCCGTTGGAGGGTTCCTCGTGCAGACGACGAGCATGTTTCCACTGACACATGTTGTTTTTTCTTTCTTTTTTCGAACGGTAATATTACCGTTTCAAATAACTTTTTTTTCCTTAATACATCCCTTATAAATAGAACATACACAATCTTGCATTTCACTACAATTTTACGCAACATATAAACTCTTACACATATTAAAAACAAGAAACATGAGTGAACCATCATACTCAAGTGTTAGTGATTTTGAAGAGATAACAGAGCTAGAGCTGATGCTGACAGAATTTGAGCGCGAGCAGTCGTTGCAAAACCAAGAAGCCGGTCCTTCAAAACACCGTCGATACATTCCTCGTGAACGTGAAGTTGTTGAAGCACGTCTATTGGCTGACTATATTTGGTGACCAACCAAAATAAACTGAAGAAAATTTTAGACGTCGTTATCGTATGAGCCGTAAACTATTCTTAGAAATAGTCAAAGGTATTGAAATGTTTATTGAAACTCATCATCCTCTTCTCGCGCATTTTGACTTCTTTAGACAACGACCTGATGCTAGGGGTGTAATGAGTTTTAGTGTGATTATGAAATGCACATGTGCATTACACCAATTGGCTTTCGGGATTCATGCTGATGCGTTAGATGAGTATTTACAAATAGGTGAACACTGTGCACGTGATTGTCTTGATTTTTTTACTATGTGCATAATCCAGTTGTATGGAAAAGAGTTTTTAAGAAAACCATCCGAGACTGACATTCACAAGTTATACGACGCACATAATTTGGTCCATAAGATACCGGTAATGTTGGGAAGCATCGATTGTATGCATTGGGAATGGAAGAATTGTCCGAAATAATGGCAAGGGCAATTTCACAGAGGTGATAAAAAGTTTCCAACCATAATGCTGAAGCTGTCGCGTCGTATGATTTGTGGATTTGGCATGCATTTTTTGGTGTTGCAGGTGCGAATAACGATCTAACCGTTTTGTATAATTCGCCGTTATTCGATGACCTGATTGACAACGTCGCCGACGTGGTTCCGTTTGAAGTATACGGAAGAAAATTTAAGCATGGGTATTATCTAGCTGATGGAATTTATCCAGAATGGGCAACGTTCGTCAAATCATTCACTGTTGCAAGTAACCCAAAAAATGATGCATGGAAAGCGAAACAAGAAAGTGCTCAAAAAGATATCGAGAGAGCTTTTGGTGTCCTACAAGGGTGTTGGCGTGTTATTGCACAACCGGCGCGTGCATTTACTGTGGCCAAGTTACGAAGAATCATGTACTCGTGCATCATAATGCATAACATGATCTTGAAAGATCAACAATATGCGATATCCGAAGCTGCCGAAAAGTAGATTCCTCCGTAACCACATATGCAAAAGTCATGGGTTGAACGTTGTGAAGTGCATATGAAACAAAACAAAGAACTACGAGATAAAAAACATACACAGAAAACTTCAACGTTGTCTTATCGAGCATGCTTGGCAACAACAACAATGTGAACAATTTTAACAAAATAGGGATAATTAATTTCGTATCATTTAATTTTTTTTTCTTTTTGTATCGTTTTTTTCCCGTATTGTAACTTTTTTAATTTGATGAAATAAATTTAGTTTGGTGTGGTATTTTTAATTTGTGTGAAATGAATTTAATTTATTTAGTGAAATGAATAAAAAAATAAAGTTGTAAGTGGTGGACCCCAAATAGGTAAGTTAAGGTTAGTTATAACTGAAGAGTGAGTTAGTTGTGAAGAGTTGTTGAGGGTGATGTGGCACCCGTGGGCCCCAAATGAGTAAAAATAGCTCGTTGCCACACCCACTCCTCTTATGGTTGCATGTGAAAGTGTCTTTCACACGCCAACTCCATGACGCCCCAAGCTTCACATGTCAAGATCAATATTTGGTGTTGGTCAGGTGGTGCATGAAGACCAAGAAAAAGAATGGTGTGCTTTTATTATTATCTTTTTGATTTGTGGGAAACATGTTTGTATAAATTGATGTATTTTTATTCATTTTGTTAACTGGTTATCACATTCACTACAACTATTGGATGGTAAGTTAGGTAATGTGATGAAAAATTTATGTAACGCTTACTAGGAACTGAAAGAAGATAGATGCTATATCTACTCACAAATTTCACACAAATCACCCACACGCTAATGTGTCGCCCAATAATTGGTGGATTTTATTATAGTTTCTTTCTCTTTTATCTCATTCCACCAATCAATGAATGACACCTCAGCTTATGGGTGATTTGTGTGAAATTTGTGAGTAGATGTAACATTTTACTAAAAGAAAGATAACCATTATTACACCTATCATTAATGACTTTTGCGCATCTCTATTTATGGATTGTTAGATACCAAATTAAATTCTAAAACTAAAAAGTGCATATGAAATATTGAAGTTACTTTACATACACGCTCCAATTAAAAGGCACACCATGTTTCTAAAAGATGTGTAAAGGTTTCACAAACAAAAATGTGAGATTTGGTCATGTCGTCACGTCACGTGCTATGCTGCTTTATTTCACGCTTTTTTAAATTTGATATATATATATATATATATATATATATATATATATATATATATATATAAACATTTTCATATTTTGTACTAGGGATGAGCATGGTACCGGTCCCGTACCGAATTAGTGGTACCGATTTTTTCCCGAGCATAAATTAGTGGTACCGGTACTGTACTGAACGGGATTCGGATACCGGTACCAGTATCGGAAAATCGGGTTTTCGCTGTTTTTTTTCTGGAATTTTCCGATTTGGTACCGGTCCCATACCGAATTAGTAGTCCCAATTTTTTTCACCTTATTTCGTAGTCCCGGTACCGTACCGTATATCGTAATCGGTACCATTTCGGTACGGTAGCGGTACAGTTTCGATTCGGTTCTGGGATTCAGATCGAAATGCTCATCCCTATTTTATACCGTCTTACACGTCTTATAAGAGGAGAGGGAGTGCATGCGGGAAGAACGCGGGGAAGGCGAACCCCCGCACGGGAACACCGCCGCCTCGCGGAGAACCCCGCACGGGGAGGTAAAAATCGGGGAATCTTCACGCATGCGGGGAGGAGGAAAAGAGACGTTGGGTGAGTGAAATTTTAATAGAATTTAATGAGTGAAGGGTGAGTGAAGGTGCCGCCTCCAAAAATGAAGTGAGTGAAAGGGTGAGTGAAGGAAAAAATGAGAGATGATGTGGCGCAAGAAGATTGGTTGTGAGTGAGTGAAGGGGAGATGAGTGAGTGATGCACTCCCCACCCTAAACGCAGAAACTTCGTCAGAATCAAACTGTTTATGACGTTACGAAATATTGAACTTACTTTACATACACGCTCCAATTAAAAGCCACACATATACATACATCATAACCATAACACATCAACACATACATACATACATACATAAAGACAACAACAACAGGCTCCTCAACTCAACTCAAAGTCTTTAAAACCCAACTCATCACAACTCACATACACACTTTCCCCAACTCCACCCAAAACACCAAAAAAAACAATGGAAAAAAACTATTCCCACGAATCAATTTCACCACTTTCAGACACCCTTTTCACCAATGAACAATACCCACATCTTGGATTTTCAAACAAGTCTCAAACTCCCTTAAAAAAGCATGATTCTTGGTCCAAAACCAAGAAGAAAAACGAGTTTTTCTTACAAGGGTATGTTGAAGATGATTTAGTAAGGTCAAAAAGCTTGACAGATGAAGATTTGGATGAGTTGAAAGGGTGTTTTGACTTGGGTTTTGGAGGGTTTAGTTATGATGAGATACCTGAGCTTTGTAATACTTTGCCTGCTTTGGAGCTTTGTTATTCCATGAGTCAAAAGTTTCTTGAAAAGTCTCCGGAGAATGAGGAGGAGGTGGTGGTGTCTCCTCCTCCTGCTCATGGGCCTATTGCTAATTGGAAGATCTCTAGTCCTGGTGAGTCTTTTTTTTTTTTTTTTTTGGATTAGTGTCATTTAGATGCATGTCCAAACACCCCTTTATGGCAGCTTAGATGTTATGGAGGGTGTTTGGATGGGTGTTTAGATGGATGGGTGTGATTTAAATGCATGTCCAAACACCCCTTTATGGTAGTTTGGGTGGTATGCTGGGTGTTTGGCTGTGTGTTTAGATGGATTGCTGTGATTTAAATGTATGTCCAAACACTCCTTTATGGTAGTTTGGGTGTTATGGAGGGTGTTTGGGTGTGTGTTTAGATGGCTTGTTGTGATTTACATGCATATCCAAACATCCCTTTGTTGGATCTTGTTGTAAAAGGTTGATTTGCTTTGGTTGCAAATTTGGGGTGTTTAGCATTGGGTTTTGAAGTTTTGAATTTGAGATATAATTAGGTTTAAATGCATGTCCAAACACCCTTATTCATAACCAAATAATCACTTTTAATAAGTTGCAATGCCAAACATCCCCTTGAAGCCTGCAATTTAGATACTTAGCCATTTTGATCTTTGATGCCTTTTGTATAAGTTGAAATTTAGTGCTAATTGGATTTTATTGGTGTAGGTGATTCTCCTGAGGATGTGAAAGCAAGGCTCAAGTATTGGGCACAAGCAGTAGCTTGTACAGTTAGACTATGCAATTAGCAAATTTGTTAGTTATGCACCAATTCGAGGCGTAATTTTGTGACTTTATCTTCAATATGGACAAGTGGGAGGAGGAGGTACGAATGTGCCTGCCGCGTACTGGTGGTGGTGAAGGGAAGTGGCTGGAAGTTTCGACTATCATGACTTTCGAATTCTGAATCTGGAGATGGATAATCGACTTGATTTTCATCGATGAGGGGTTGTGGTTCGAAGTAAGATATGCTGATGTTGTATTGATTCTAATGAATTTTGACAAACAATGTTGATAGATGTTATGATGATTTCATTTGTAGTTTTGAGGAATAAATTCATGAAAATAAAGTTCGTATCTTGTTATCTTGTTTGTTTCCACTACTCTAATTCAAATCATACTTTACTGTTTCTAAAGGTTATGTGAACTCACAATCCAAAAGTTGTAAAATAAATGTGGCGCTGTTTTCACGCGTGAACACCACTAAACTGTTCACTAAACCACGCGTCAACCTTGTTGCACAATGTTGATGATCACACGTTAACCAAGGGAAAAAAAAGGGGTTTGGTCATCCACACCACCGATCCAAATTAAAAGTTGCGTATAAGTGTATTGTGGAGTATTTGTGTGTTTCAAGTGCGAGTGTTAACTACTATAGAGTTTGATGATTACATTGGGTGCTGATTCACCATGTTACTACACCTTATGTGCTACAAGCCTACACCACATTACTATACCCAATGATTAAACCGGGTGCTATTCACTACGTTTCAACACCCTGTGTGCCACACGCCTACACCACGTTATAGTATGCCCATTGAAGCCCTTATCCGCGTCATAGAGAGGATTGTATTCCATCGATGTATTTGCCAACTGCAGTATGAAATACCACTATCAGCACCACGTTACTACACCCAGTATCAAGCATCGTAACACAAAAGAAATAAATCCAACTTACATATCACAGCTTGCATGATGAACTGAGATAACATAAAATAGTCTACAACTTGGACAGGTATGAAACACTTCAGTACATGTGATAAGGTGATAAACCTTAACAGGTAAGTAACTACTCCGTATTTTATATGTGTTTTTCTAACTTGTGTCTTAGAAAAACCCATATAAAGAGCACAAGTTAAGCACACAAAAAATACAGTGAGTCCTATGAAAAAGGACGTCCAGACCCACATCTTTTATTTGAAAAGTGTATTTTTCTATGAGTCCGAACATCCTTTTTCGTAAGTTCTGTCGTTCTTTTGGCACAAGTTAGAAAAACTTATTTTATATATAGAAATTTATTTAGTGTAGACATCACATAGGAAATGACGAAATGTTATCGAACTTTGACACTTCTTGGATGTTATTAAAAAGGACAAACTGTAGTAAATGTAGGTAGTCAAAGACAACTTTTCTTCATTCTATGGATTTTTTACTTTCAAATGTCAAATTCACAAAATGATCGTGTCAAATTTAGACTCCAAATCATTGCAACATAAATATGCAAACACTAGAATTTCGATTTTTATAATACAACTTATGATAGCCATTTTTCTTGTAGTTCATACAACAACAGCTAAATTTTTGGTGATTTTAGTGTCAATCACTTACGTTTATTAATCGTAATTTACTCGAGATCAAAGCTTTAATCAGATTTAGCTTATAGTCGAGTTAGTAGATGCTGCCACAGCTAAGTGCGAGGTCAAAAGGGTTGCGCCCCCTTACCCAAGACATATAATGTCGAAATACTTCAATCTAAAGTGAACTTTACACGATTCAAGAAGTATATCAAGATTGATCGATTATTACCACTCACGCAAACACCCAAATTTCTAACATGAACTCCTTCAATAAAACAACAATACATGCTTATTATTATTATTTTTTTGAACGGCAAACAATACATGCTTATTGGTCATTACAAGAATGATACAGTTTCATAGCTGATATAAGTATTAAGAAAGGATTTTAATCGCAAAAACTAACTCAAGAAATGAAGGGTTTTACATTAAGTTTGTGATCCAACTCGCTTACTTAAAGAGGGAAAAAAAACTGAAATTTAAAGCACGACAATATCTTTAGTGGATATGAAGGTTTCTAACACCCTCTTCAACTTGAGGACGATGACTACTCTTTCTCCACCTCCAATAATTTATCCTCATTGGGTCCATGTTCTCTAAAACAGAACAAACCGTTACCAAAATATCTGAATCCGGATTGATAGACTCTGGAAGTAGAGCTTCTACGGCAGTTTTCAGATCTTGATTCGGTTCAAAACCATGAGAGATAAGATCCAACAGTAGGCTAAGAGCGAACACACAGTTGACCTTAGAAGTCAACACCTTGAGGCAAAGCGTCAAGACCTTAGGATCTGTTGCTAATGACTGCATGTCGTTTTTGTAGAGTCCTCGAAGGTATCTCCATGGGCTTTCATTCTCTGGTTTGGACAAAATGGCTTCTATAGTGTAATCAACCTCTGAATCTCGTGTTGCTTCTATGCCTCCTAATTCGGGGTGTTTAGTTATAACAAAGTATCTCTGCAGATGATAAGTAACAACTTATTTTCAGTAAATAATTTATTTGGGTCCTATCAGTTCTGTTATATTCAGCAGAAATATTATTTCGGTCTTATCACTATTTCATTATTTTCAGTAAAAGTATTATTTGGGTTGGGTCAGGATGGCCCTATGTTGCCTAAGATCCTACATTGAATCTGTAGTTGGAGAAAACAGATACCGCCAAAAGTTTCTCACATGCTATATACGGCTGTTGGTGATCTACCCAAATGAAATAATGCACATAGCACATGGTTGGGTGTATTTTTCAAGCAAATAAATATATGCACAGCACATGCCTCTATCGCAACCGGATTATGATCAATTAATGTACAATGTGCGAAATTATAAATTTATTTGCATTAATATACACAATAAATCTATACAACTATTAATAGTCTTTCTAGATATGGCAGGGCTAACATGTCCAACTTCGCCTTTGTGTAAACACTTCAAGAAGATTATAATATCGACCCAGTTGTAATAAAAAATTGATGTTAACACATTAAAAAACTTGACATTAGGACAATCATTAAGGCTTTTTTTAAAAAGCACAAGATCTACACATGTTAAAAAATGATAAAACAATAGGAGAACTGAAGATCCTTGAAAATGACAAATATATTTATGGAAAACGGTTATAGGAGCCCCAACGCCTCAGGAACATTTGACCCCATTAATTAAAGTATACTAATAAGTAGGAACACGCCACAACCACCAATCAAAAATGGGCCAGTTGGGTAATGACTAATGAGTATAATTAGGTGGTTAACCTGGAAGACTTTTTTCCCAATCCATTTTCATATTTTCTATACATAACCTGGAGTGTGTCCAATATGATTACAAAAATAGATTTTATTAATAAAAATTAGGGTGAGCACGGTTAGGTTTGGTTCGGTTTTGAACCGACTCCGTCCCCGAAAACCAATACGAAGTATTAGATTTTATAATTAACTAATATTATGATCTATTCATGTTATATTAAATATATATATTGCAATATTATTAAATTGGTTCCGTTTGGTTTTTGACAAAAACCGAAAGATTCGGTTTTTGAGAAAGTAAGAACCGAATCATCGGCTTGATTTTCGGTCAGTTATATAGGTTCAGTTCTTTTCGGTTTGGTTTCGGTTTTTTCAAATTTTTTGCTCATCCATTCATCCCTAATAAAAATACACTTTGGTCGCCTTTTTACCCATTACTTTATAAGCTAATCTTTATTTATTTAATTTTTTTCTTTTTAATTGCTAGATGTATCACATAACCTACTGAGACCCCGCATCTACTAGGATGTATCAGCTTGGAAGATACTAATGTCAGAAGTAGGCATGATGTAAGAATAAAGATCACATATTAAGAAGCTTAATCTATACCTGATTCCAAGCAGAATTGTTGAAAATATCATCTTCCAGAAGCTGACTACAGTAAGCAAGCTCATCTTCCCAGCCTCCAAGATTTTGAAGGACCCACTGCACAGGAAAGTATAGAACAAAAACGAATCTCAAATTCCACGCACGGAGCCAGGGAATGCATTTTTTTAACCAAGAACCTTTAAAACAAGAACCCGTTACAATTTTTATAAATTATAACCGAATCCACAGATTATACAAGTGGCAAAATGGGCGGGGAAAGGTTGGTTGACGGCTTAAACTGGGAAAGTTTTGGTAGTGGTTCGAAATTCCACTCGAGTTGGGGTAACCAGAAAAACTTGTACACCTTTTTTTATCGAATTATTATACAACTTCAATAAATATGATTAGACAAATTATATTATTTCAATAACAATCAAAACTTTGATATAAAATACTTTTGGAGGTTTTATGCATTACAAAAACAGACTTGGCTGACTTTTCCCATTTGAGCTGAAATTTATTAAGCATTTTTGTTCTTATTTTTATCTATTTGACTGGTTAGATATAAAACATAACTTAATAAACCCATTATGAGTAAAACGGGTCAAAATTGCCACTTCTACTTCAAATAGTGGAACTGTTTAATTGATTGATCGAAGAAAGGTTGACTATTTGTTGTTAAGGTGGCATCAAAGAAAATGGATTCCTTAGAGCGGCGAGCTATGATGTTTTCTTACTTTCCTGGCAAAAGTGATTAAAGAAAGGTGAATCATACCTGTCTATGAGACCAAGCATGATAATGTTTAGCATCGATTGAGAATATCTTCTTGGTGAACTCAAGCTCTCTACTAGTGACTTCCGTCCCTAGTTTCTCAGCAACCCACCTACGATGGTGCCTGTACAAAGAATAAGGTAATCATCATTTACGAACTCCAATTCCATGCATTGGGAGTATTTACTATCAAAATAGTTACATACTTATAAGTTATAACTAATGTGAGGAGGTAACACGTAAGTATGTGCTAGATGATAATTATAACTTATAAGAGACCCGTCAATATTTTTTCCAGCAGTAAATATGATATGAAAACCTGAACTGTGTACATGGATAGTGTCTCACCATAACTGATAATTTTTTGAGTTTTTGCTAGCAAGGCCCTCAATGAATTCTAGTTCCTCATACAAGTCCGCATTGAGAGCCTCAAGTATTAATCGTCTGAATTGCCACACCTGCGAAAGACAAAATCCAACATGCTTATCAAACAAAAGATCGTGTGTCCCAAATCTGTCTTCTTTTTTATCAGCTGTACATTTTGACTAAAAAGTCTTACGAACAGCTATCAATCTCCTTCTTAAGGCTTTTGTGATCTTATTTACATTTTAGAACAGAACACTGATAAAGTAACCTTAAAAACTGACAACTTCACTGGTTTCAAATTTTTGCATAGTTATTATACCTATGCTCACACTCAGCTAATGCAGTATGGGAGTTGGTCAGCCTTAAAACTTGATTAAATATAACTTCTGAACTAAGACTCAATTCTTGCTATCTGTTCCTCAAGCCCCTGATTAGGTTGGATAGCATCCTAACTACCTAAAGTTGCATCGTCGACTAACTGTTTGTTCAGTGATATTGGAAGGCCCTATATTGAAATCACAACAAAAAGTTGATCCATAAATTATGTAGTTTAAGTTCTCAAAAAGTTAAAAAGGATATAACTAGAGAATAGACCTGGAAGAGTTGTATTGCACGAATTGCATAAAATTGAGCTAAGAATTTATACATTTATTTAGCATATATATACAAATCTTCTGATACATAATCCTTCGCATAGTACCCGCTTTGATTTAGTTAGTTCGTCACTTTTTCCTTTCACGTTTTGTAAACCTCGTACGCTTCTTGTACACATGTACAGACATGCCTATACCTCTTGCTCTACCCACACACACATATATCCAACTAATTACGAAAAGGGTCAAACAAGGCAACTGCAGGTCCACTAACTATGAGTCAAAAGCTATCCATCATGCAGGACATATTGCATGATACCAGAGTCTTATCAGAATTATCGAAATTTTACTAAACACTTACAGGTCTTATAGTAGACAGAATTTGTGATCTCTTAGTTTCAATATATTCCCTTCAAATTATGCTATTATGAAAAGTTTTGGATTTTGTCTGACCGCTCCTTATATGAAACACTAATAAAAGAAGCGTCTAGCTTTTACGTCATTTTACACTTTATAATCACAGATACAATGTTACCAAACTCTTTTATAAAACAAACAGCTACCGCTAACAACTACTACCAACTCTTAGCCTATCAGCTTACTTGTTTTGTCAAACTTAGCCTTAATCAATAAGAACATCAAATGTTATATCGTCAAATGAACTATACACATAAGTACATAACTTTTACCAAAGTTAAACATACTTCTCAATTGACCGAAAGATTTAGGGTAAATATGGATAATAAACAATACTTAGGATCACATAAAGTTGTCGACCAACCGTGTCATAACCAAAGGAGCTAGTCTCATCTTTCATGACTCACCAAACCTTGTAATGACCCTGCCTAGCATCAACTCAATACTCCCAACATCCAAACAGGAAACTATCCTTATGACACTTGCTAACTTTTACTGATAGATTAGCTTTCCCTTCCTCTGCAAAGCATAAACTACCAACTCATTATCCATCTTTAGACAAAGCTTTCAACTGCCAAGGTACATAGCCGCCATCTGTTAGTTCATCTAATCCAATATCCAAACACCCCCTTATTTCCCCTGTATCACAGCTAGCCATCTTAAACCGTACTAGTAAAGCCATTCTCAATTCCCCATTTTTCAAATACCTCTTAAACATCTCTAGACATTATAACCTTCAAACTAGCTATTTTCATTTTAATCATATCTTCCATAGTCTGCCATAGTTCTTCCCATTTCCTCTTTTTCATCTGGAAAAGCCTCAAGTTCCTTTCATGTGAAATGAAATATATACACTAGCAGCAAAGACTAGCTTTTTCACAATGATCCATATGTTCCTTTTGTTTGGCATTATTCAAGAACATCCTTCCAATCATTACTACTTGTGCTTATCTTACACATTTGCTTTGGCTTACTCCACATAGCAGCAGAGTACTAACATTGGAAGAATAAGTGATCATGACTATCAATTCCAGCTTCACATAAAGCACACTGCATCACCTTGTTTGGGTACCATTTCAGTAATCTGTCGTGAGTTGGTAGCCTAGCCATAGTGTGAATGCATGTCTTGGTATTAGTGAGTGAAACCACACCACATTACACCAATCCACTACTTCTTCTTGACTTCTCAAATCATTCCAAACTCTTTTCACATTGAACTTCACCGGGTTCTTCTTATTACTAAGCCATTTCACACAATCAGACTTGTTTTACTTGGCTTAAGCTTGGATGTTGCTGAATCCATTCATTTGGTAACTGCAGTTGACTATTAACCATCAGGTTTGCAACGTTTGGTGAATTAGAGAACCCTGCACTAAATATTTGCCTTCTTGATATAACGCTTGCCAAAGGACCACCAGGGGTAACCTTGAGGAGGGGGGGGGGGGGGGGGGGGGGGGGGGGGATTTATTTGTAACCTCAACTAAATTACCCCTAAAACCTATAATATTTACACTAGGTGCCGCAAATTTTTGGGGGGCCGGGACCCTCCCCTGCCCCTACATAGTTCCGTCCCTGCTTGGAGGTCTCGGGTTCGAGGCTTGCCAATGGGGTTTTCCTCCCAGACGAAGCAGAAAAAAGGAGTGGGGTTTATTCCCCAAAGGCGAAGGTTCGAGGAAGGCATACTGCCCGCTTGGATGTCATTGCACGACTCGAACCACTAACTACTAACTAGCCGTTTTAAAATAAATAGCATAAATGGTTTAAGTTATTGTGACTTTAGTTTGACTATTTGACTTATCAATTTACTAACATTTTGCTGTGATATGTTGGGGCTATAAATGATAGGGAAATTATAAATACTGATGTGGTTTAAGGTAACTTCAAATAATCAAATTGAACATCAGATATTAAAATTACACAAAATAATAGACAACACTATTTATAATTACACTAAAAAGTATGGATGATAAACAATACAATAATGCCAGCAGGGACGGAGCCAGGAATTAGGAATAAGGGGGGCCGAATTTTTTTTCCCAAAGGTTAGGGCCGAGCACCCCCTGGCTCCCCCACTGTCTCCGTCTCTGAATGCCAGTGTTAAAGTGAATATCTTATGAGGTTAAATAAGCTATAATGAGCTCATAAGCCAACAGAAATGAGCTTATTAGACTTTTTAAAATTTTACATAAGCTCATAAACCCTGTAGGGGGTGTGGGGGGGATTTATTTGTAACCTCAACTAAATTACCCCTAAAACCTATAATATTTACACTAGGTGCCGCAAATTTTTGGGGGGCCGGGACCCTCCCCTGCCCCTACATAGTTCCGTCCCTGCTTGGAGGTCTCGGGTTCGAGGCTTGCCAATGGGGTTTTCCTCCCAGACGAAGCAGAAAAAAGGAGTGGGGTTTATTCCCCAAAGGCGAAGGTTCGAGGAAGGCATACTGCCCGCTTGGATGTCATTGCACGACTCGAACCACTAACTACTAACTAGCCGTTTTAAAATAAATAGCATAAATGGTTTAAGTTATTGTGACTTTAGTTTGACTATTTGACTTATCAATTTACTAACATTTTGCTGTGATATGTTGGGGCTATAAATGATAGGGAAATTATAAATACTGATGTGGTTTAAGGTAACTTCAAATAATCAAATTGAACATCAGATATTAAAATTACACAAAATAATAGACAACACTATTTATAATTACACTAAAAAGTATGGATGATAAACAATACAATAATGCCAGCAGGGACGGAGCCAGGAATTAGGAATAAGGGGGGCCGAATTTTTTTTCCCAAAGGTTAGGGCCGAGCACCCCCTGGCTCCCCCACTGTCTCCGTCTCTGAATGCCAGTGTTAAAGTGAATATCTTATGAGGTTAAATAAGCTATAATGAGCTCATAAGCCAACAGAAATGAGCTTATTAGACTTTTTAAAATTTTACATAAGCTCATAAACCCTGTAGGGGGTGTTTGTCTTATAAGCTTGTACGTAAGCTTATGAGCTTATGTAAAAATTTGAAAAGTCTAATAAGCTCATTTCTGTTGGCTTATGAGCTTATTATAGCTTATTTAGCCTCATAAGATATTCGCTTTAACACACATTATTCACTAATCAACCTAAACCTAAACCTAAACCTAAACCTAAACCTAAACCTAGAAATTAAGGCTCACAAACATAGTGACATTATGAGCTTAAATAAGCTATAAGCTCAAGTTGATAAGCTAATAAGCCGGTAAAAATGAGCTTATCAGCTTTTTCAAATTTTCAATAAGCTCATAAGGCCATCAAACACCCCCGCAGGGGGTGTTTGTTTGTCTTATCACCTTATACATTAGCTTATGAGCTAATGTAAAATTTGGAAAAGCTAATAAGCTCATTTTTACCGGCTTATTAGCTCATCAACATGAGCTTATAGTTTATTTAAGTTCATAATGTGACTATGTGTGAGCCTTAATTTTTAGGTTTAGCTTGATTAGTGAATTTATAGTGTTTGCGTCATTGCGTGTATGATTAGATATAACAGTCTTGTATTTAGCACTTATATAGATCAAATTCACTAAGGGCAGTTTATTTTTTTGGGCTTACTAGAAATTTATATAAACCCATAAGTTTTTTTTTTTTATATAAATCAAACTTACAGTGTAATTGGCAGCGTTAAAATGAATAGCCTCTTTAGTAATCAGAAGAGAGCGAAGAGATCGTTCATCAGATAAATAAAGAGCTCGGAAGTAACTCATGGTTTCTGTAAACTCTTCAGAGTATGCGATTGGGACAAGAGGGTTAGGTCCGTCGTTTTGTGGGACCGGAGTGACGTCAGCCCATTCTGGACGCTGGCTGATTGGGATTCTCGTGTTTTCTACTTCGACGGAATCCATTGGTTTCCTGTGATTTGCTTTTTTGATAAGCCTTTGCCCTTTTGTTTAAGTTTGGAATAATAAAATGTTTTTTTATCCAATACTAAAAATTAGGGGTTGCAAACAAAACCGAAAAATCGAAACTGAACTAAAAATTGAAAAAACCGACCGAAACTAAAAACCAATGGTTCGGTTTTAATTTTTCAAAAACCAAAATATACGGTTTGGTTTCGGTTTTCGTCCAAAAACCAAACCGAACCGATTTTATTATATAATAATAAATAACTACGTAATATAATATGAATAAATAACTAAATAAATCAAATAAATTCATATTCATTTTATTGGTAGATTTATAATATTTATCTTAACATTTATGTTTATATGCGTGTTAGTCGTGTCATGTGCTTACTTAATAATATATCAATAAATATATGACGATGATCATATTATGTGTATGTTCACTACTTCACTTGCATTTGTGTGTCTCATCTATATGTGTGTAATTATAAAATTACACAATAAATATTATTATGCTTAGATTGCAAAAAAAAGTAAATAAGAATAACTGATTTTCTATGTAATACAAGTTTGTTGCTATAAGTTTGCCATGCCCAAATATAAACGGTTAGAAATCAAAAAAACCGAAACCGATAATAAACCGAAAAAACTGAACCGCCAAAAATCAAACGGTTTCGGTTTTAGGTTCTATAAAAACCCCTCCATTTCGGTCGGTTTCGGTTTTAGCCAAAAACCGACCCAAACCGAACCGTGCACACATCTACTAAAAATAAAAATAAGAATTTTGCTAAACAACCCAATCGTGTTGAGGTGTTAGCGGGTGATTTGTTTTTGGGTGAATGGTTTTTTGTGAGATTCACGTCTCACAAAAACCAATCGCCTGCTCAACGAATGGATTGTTTTTGTGTATACTTTTACGTGGATGTATCATTACTATAAAAATAAATAAAGAGGCTCTTACATGAAATTGCTTCTGAAAACAAAAGTTAAGGGTTCGATTCTTACTCTTTGCAAGGTCGGAGGTTCTTTTCTATCTTTGATAAAACCGTAAGCAGCCTCTTTACCTTACGTAAGGGTAGGGCTGTCTACATCTCAACCTCCCCGTACACCGTGAAAGACGGTATTGAAACCAATAACCCATGAAAGACGGTATTGTACTTGAAATTGCTATTACAAACATATGGATGATAAAGAGTAAATAATATATGTGTGAAAAAATGATAAAATATAACTGAAGTGACCGTATTGTAAGTTTTGATAAATAAAAATTGAGATTAGAGAATGTATAAAGAGAAGTCTGCTATCATTATTCCTTATACGTTTACAAAAGCACAAACCAGTCTCGATTCAAGTTAAAATCTTGGTATCTCCTTCTGTTCATCGATCTGTTGCTCAAAGGTGCACATAAAGTCTTTATAAAATCTTTGTGTGCATTAAGTTTATAATTATGTTATGCATCTTTTGTGTTACAATGCTAACTGAAATTATGTAACTTTGGTTGCTACGTATATATATGGATTATGGGATAGTTTTCATATGTAATAATCAACATTGGTTTTTGGATTATAAATCTGTTAGAATTTAAATAGCATGACAATCATATAAATAAATAAAGCATCAAAGTAAACACACACAGAAACATAGAATCATATTTAACATGTAAAAGATTAACCAAAATATAAACAAGAACGTACCTTTTGATTCTAGCAAGAACAATAATCAAACTTTAATAAACCTTCAATTAGATGAACCCTAATTAGGGTTTATGTGGATCAATGAATAACCCTTACCTTTTTGTTATTCGATCCAAGATAATTACTATAGTGAGTATGTAATTACCACGTTCTTGTACACACGAATTAATAACGAATTAATGTTTATGCTTTGGAGATGGAGAAAAGGACTAGAAGCAGGATCCGCACACCACAATTAGAAGATGTTCCAGAGTTGATCCATCGTATACAATCATTGTTGCCGGCAGAAGAAGCGGCACGCACAAGTATCTTGTCCAAGTCATGGTTGCACGCTTGGTCTACCATCCCTATCCTCAGATATCCTCAACTTGAGAAGTTTGTAACGTATGAAAAAGAAAAAAAGTACAAACAGCTGATTGATCATACTCTACAGAGGTATCACCGAGACAACATACCAATCGAAAGTTTAGATCTTCAATGCAACATTCATCACGAAGAGTCACCTTTTGTGGCTGAAAATTGGATTCAGTCGGTAGCTTCTAAAAGCTGCCTAAAAAAGCTTTTCCTTAAAATCTGTGTTTGGAATTATACGTTTTCAATCCCAATTGGGTTATTCTCTAGTGAAAACCTCAATACAATAAGTTTAACGGCCAAGTGGTTCTGTCCCCTTCGAATTTGTAGCAATCATGTTATCAAGTGTGTCTCTCTAAGTGTACTGCACTTAGAGTATGTGATTATAAGTGATGAGGTGCTTGATAAATTATTGTCTATTTGTAGCTTGCTTGAGAAGATTAAGCTTTCCAATTGTCAGGGTTTGACGAATTGTAAGGTCAAAAACCTTACTCATCTTCGCGAATTGGTGATATCTTCAGAAGAAGAGAACGGTCTTATGGAGATTAACAATGTACCAAGGCTTCGCTCGTTTAATTACACTGCACCACGCAGACCTATACCTTTTAATATGGATTCATTAGGAAGTGTGACACAATTAAATATAGCAGGTGTGATGATAGAGAGAGAATTTTTCAACACAATTGAATCAAAATTTCCTTTGCTCGAGAATTTAAAACTCGATGATATTGGGTTTTGGGAGCTCGAAAGGTTGGTTATCAAAAGTGTTTCTCTGAAGTGGTTGACCCTAGATTTATGGAAATCCAGAACACAAGTCAATGTACACGTGAATGCTCCAAAATTACTTTCTTTCATCTATAGAGGTACAAGTAAAATAATGCATGGTCTCTCGTTTCCAGCTATTGTTCCCAAGCAGATTAAGCTAACTTATGGTGTGAGTGAATCCTTGGATCATTCGTTCTTTCTGAAAATGAGGGAAGTACTCAATTCATCAAGCAAGTTTAATATTGAAATACAACATTGGGATTTGGTACCATTGAACATTGATGTTGATGATCTCAGAAAAAGGGTCTCGTTTCCGGTTACAAACGTGGAAAAAGTATCGCTTGTAAATTATTTCATTCTACACTTTTGGGAGACGACACAATTTTTTGATGCATTATTCTCAATTTGCCGTCCCCATTACATAAAGTGCAGTAACCTAGCTGTGAGGGTGATGATGGAAAATAAAACTAATGAACTGGAAGATATTCAAGTGCAAGATCCTCATAATGGAAAGTGGGAATCTATATCAAATTCTTGGAGAAGCGTTGTTGACACATTGGCCAACCCGATTAAGATCAAACTGGATTGGTTTTCTCAGTAGAACCTTTGGTTCATTTTTATGTTGCAACCTTTTTTTCTGTTTTAATTTGTTTTCTGCACATTCTTAATAATATCTGACGTACTTATTTTTTTTATTTTTTTATTTTTTTCTGTTTTAATGGGTGAAACTACCCACTTTGACCCGTTACTCGACGCACTTATTTTTCAACCTCCGTGAACATATTATTCCATGGGTATTAATTTAAATGGCTATGAAATTAAAAATAGGAACTGAGACTAGGAGGAAAATACCTTTTGGTGGCAACTACTGATGCAGGAACTTATTCAACTTTGACTTCCCACTCAAATTTTGCATGTTTAAATATGTTGGGCTGACTCAAATACTATGTTGTCCAGATTGCTTAGTTATTTACACAAAATCAAGTGTATCAAACTCGATCATGAATATCATATCATTTGAATGATAAACCTAATTATTGAATAAAGAATGAAGAGGTTTGGCCAAATTGCATGTTTGGTCTTTGTCTTCTTAAAAGTGCACCAAACATTCCTAATTTTAAAAAGATAAAGACCAAACATGCAATTTGGCCAAACCTTAGGGACCAAAAATGCAATTTACTCTTATTTAGGGGTGAGCATCGGGTCAAACCCGACCCAAACCGACAAAAACTGACCTGACTCGAAAACCGAAAAAGGAAAAAACTCAAACCGAGAAATAGATATCAAAACCGAAACCGAACTGAATAACTCGTTCGGGTCGGTTTCCGGGTTTTGAACCGAAAAAACCGACAAAAACCGAAATAAATATACAAAACCGAAACCGAACCTCTAAAACGATACAATAATCATTCCAGTTGTTAGTGGAATCCTAGGTAAACCGAAAGAAATCAAGTTTGAAGACTTTGCGAAAACATTGCATTCTTAGGTCGTTAAGACTGCTTCTACTTGACGAGTGAAAAGTTTCGTTCTGGTTCAAATGTTCAATATCTCAATTGCTTATGTAGTTTCCTTCAGCATGAAACTTGCCATATTCTGGTTTGCACTTCCTTAACATCTTCAAAATGTAACTGTCTTCTACATGAAGCTCTACGTTTCAGCTTGCACTTCTTTTTAACATCAGCATAATTAGTGATCAAGTTTAGGAAAAATGAGTATGTTTTGCATTATTTGTTATGTTGGTTTTGTAGCCTTGCAGGAAAGATTGTTTCTTTAGTTTTGATAGGTATCTTTGTAAAGAATATGAAATCACTCGGTTAGTTTCTTGGGCAAAAGATTGTGGCCTAACCGATACTTGCACCCGAGTCTAAAATATCTGTACATATTACTACATTAGGCATGAGTTGTGCAATATTTTGGTCTGGTTAAACCAGATGCTACATATGAGCCCTGATTGCTGGATGAAAGTGTCTTTGGAAGTGTTATTTTCGAGTGCATTCGGACAAAACAACCGATAGGAAGACGGTATCCAGGGAAGCATTGAGTTGGGGAGCAGGGTGTCGTTGGACACGGCTACCCGTTTGAGATGCTTTGAAATTGTACAGCATTGGGAATGGGCATTGAAGGATCTAATGCGCAAGTCCTCATGGTGATTTTCTCTTGCTGCTAATTAAACATCTAGTTATAACCTTTTTCAAAGTAAAACTGTGAAAACAAAGGATATGAAATTTGATTTTTATTATAACTTTCAAGTACAAATATTGATTATTTCACCCATTACAAGCACATAATTAACCACATTACTATTAAAACTTAATAACGAACTTTTGTCAATCAAATGATACACCAAACCACCATAGATACAGCCATCGTGAAGTATTTATCTCTCTTTCTGCAAGAAACCTATCAAGTTCACAAAGATTAAATGTACACTTGGCAAAATGATTTGAGTAACACGACAATTTTTACTGCCAAAACAATCTTGATTCATCGGTAAGAAACGACCTACCATGTCTCTTAAGAAGATGAACTCAACAGATTTTGAATATCTTTCTGTTTATGATCAAAGAAAAAACTCAATAAGTTAGCAACCAAATTTGCCAAAAACCAAAATAGAAGTATTTTTGTTTTCTTTTAGCTAACCTCGAATTCAAGAGGTGGGGTTCGAGGACCATATCTTGCGATAACTTTTCCTTCTTTGTTCACCAAGAACTTGGTGAAGTTCCACTTAATCCCTTCACTTATAAAACCACTTTTTTCGGATTTTAAATACTTGTAAAGGGGTGCTGCATTGTTTCCGTTTACATCAACCTGCAACAATTCAAGTACGGTTTCCTTGAGTTTACATATATATCCCTCTGTCCCATAACTTTCTCTAACTAAATGCAACGTTTATTTCTTTTTCGAAAATTTTGAAGATAAAGTCATCAATAGTTTTCCTTAAGTCATTCTTATTTTTCAGCACACGCTAAATAAAGAGAAATTTGCAAGAAAATAAAGCCGTAAAAGATTACCTTGTCAAATATAGGGAACTCGGCTTTGAATCTTGTGCACACAGTTTCCTGAATTTCTTCATTTGTTCCTGGCTCTTGCCAGAGGAATTGGTTGCAAGGAAAAGCCAAAATTTCAAAATCTGCCCACGAAATGAAAGTCGACTAAATTAGAAGCATGGAACTATTGAGGTAATAGAAAATATGAATCTACTTCGAGCACATTATGATAAACATACCTTGATCTTTGTATTTTTGGTACAGTATATTCAATTCTTTGTAGTTCGACTCTGTTAGCCCGCTGTTGTGATTACCAGATGATTAGATATTTCATAATAGCCAAAATTTTGGTTGTATCTTGTAACAATAAATCCGTTACGCAAACAGACGAGTGTGTTTTATATCTACCTAAGCGACTGACTATGACGTTGCTAGTCGAACCTAATCCATACCTTCTGTTCCACAGTTAAAGTTCATATGCAACTTTTGAGAATTCAAAAGTCAACGTCTTACTTCGCAAATTCAAAACTATAATTGTCGGTTTATGTATTTAATCCCAATTTTGCTTTGTTTTGTAACTATTTGACAGTATAACATACTTATCAACTTTTTCTCTATTACAAAACATGTTTTAACTAACCTTGAAACTAATAAGTTTATCTATTTTGACCATTAACGGTCTCAACCCAGAAATAGACTTTAATTATGGGATCGATGTCACGAAAAAAAAGTATGGATGACTCAACCTTAATGTGCCAACCACTTTCTTCGAGACCAAGCTTAACTCTAGGTGACCACATAACTAAAAATAATTGCCGCTTGCAAGTCAAATATGGACTGCTTTGGGACTGCAATGGTAATAAATGATGATCACAGTCTCTCAACAGACACGATGAATAAATTAACAGGTATGTATACCCTCAACTACCAACTGTATATATTTATACATCATGAAGAACTTCGGCAACAAGCCAACAATAAATAATGACAAAATTATGCAACATACTCGAGAGAGGTCCTTAATATATTTGATCAAAAACTACTTGTTGTATTCCATTTATTTTTCAATATGTTTTTCGGGTTCGTCTTTCATAAGAGAATCTTTAACGCAAAAAAAAAAAAAAAAAAAAAAAAAAAAAAAAAAAAGGCATAAGTATATACTGTCATGTGTCATACTTTGCATCAGGACATACAGTAAGCTGGTTATTGTAGTAATCAATTCTTGAACACTGCTATGCAAACTTATGAATCATAAATACATTTTTTCAATCAAGTAGAACCTAGATCTGCTATAAATTTTGTTAAATAATCTAGAGTCAGAGGTTGACTTTTCGTCACAAATGGTCTTACGAGCTTGATTTATTAAGCCTCTATACTGATAGTTAAACAAAAATATTTACCATATTGCAGGCACAACCTAAAAAGTTCCCATTTAGTGGCTGCTAGCAAGTTCCAAACCAATAAACTCTATATATCCACACACACATTTTATGAAAATACGACGGTAAAACAAATTTATAGAATTGTATGCCAACAAGACAGCCTTAAGATATATACTCATCACTTTTTCATGAATTAAGATAACCAATAATCTAGCAACTTGAAACAGAAATGAAATTATTTACCATTTTGATGCAACATTGACAATCAAGACAACTTTTCCCTTGTAAGAGCTCAAAGGTACCTCATTTCCACGAATATCCTGCACAACCAATTCCATGAAACCTTCAATATAAACCATCAAGTACAACAACCAAATATATCAAAAAATATACTATCACAATTTGAAGGGGTACACAAAGGGTCACACTTTGACTTTTATCAGTCAAATTTTGTAAATTCAGACTAAAAAGTTAACATCAACCTAGTGATCACACAAAAACCCAACCTCACTGATTAACTACCTCTATTATATAACTCAAAGCTATTGTCATAAACTTCTCAAATTTCAAAGAATTAATCACCATTTTTCAGTTTCTAGCTTAGTTGCTTTGAAATAAGTAAAGAGTTAAAATATATTACTCTTTTTGTGAAACCAGTAAAAACTCAATTTGAGCTAGTTTGAGCTGTAAAGTTTGTAACTTTTATTCATTTTGTTACAAGAAAATGAAACACAAATTAAAAACAAAGAAGTTTGACTTTTCATAAGTCAAAAATAGTAATCTCAAAATAAAAATTTAACATGAATATTACAATAAAACTATAAACCAACTGCATCCATACATAACCACTATCATATCATTCAAATCCATCACTAAAAACTCCTCAAATTCCAATAAACTCATAATCAAATTTCATTTTCAAGTTCAGCTAGTTTGACTTATATAGCTTGGAACTTTTGTTCTCATTAACATGATTAGATAAATCTCAAATTTCAAGCTACCCATCATCAAAAATTCAAAATTCACTCAAATTCAGCTAGTCTGAATTTTTAAAGCTAGCAACTTTTTTTTGCATATTATTCCAAGAAAACCAAAACCCATATCATAAACAGTAATCTAAAAACAACCCTTTAACATGATTATATAAATCTCAAATTTCACTCAAATTCAGCTAGTTTGACTTTTTAAAGCATGTAACTAATTTTTTGCATATATTCCAAGAAAACCAAAACCCATATCATAAACAGTAATCTAACAACAACCCTTTAACAGAATTTTACCTTAACAGTGAAATCATGAACAGATTTGGGAGTGTCTTGAGACATGTTCAAAGAGAATAATGAGAAAGAAGGGTGTTTGTAAAACAAGGAGAATGCAATAAGAATGAGTATAAAAGATGTTAAGTTTGTGACTGTTGTTGTAGACGCCATCTCTTGTCAGTTTGGTTGTGCTTTTTATACATGGACAAAAAGTAAGTAGTGTACTTACTTTGTTAATTGTGATTCTGTTGGAAGTCAAATTGTGTGTGCGTGGCATAGAGTAGTAGTTTTATGACTTTATGACTTTTGAGGGATTTAAAACCCGGTTTGACCCGGCCGATTGAACCGTGAATTGGTTCGGTGACCGGAAGGTGATTTTGAGCAAAAAATCCTGTTGAATCGCCGGTTAAACCGTAACTCGATGGCTTGGCCGAGTTAATTAAAAAACCGGTTTTTAAAACATTTCTTTTCATGATGTTTGTTTACATGTTTTGTTATCAAAAGATAACTATTATACTAAGGGTATGTTTGACGAAGATAGTTATATCAAAGAGCAGTAGTAGTAAGCAGTAACATGTAGCATTAGCTGTTTGTTTTGATAAAATGTTTAGTAAAATAGCTTTATAATCATAATTAGTAAATAAAAACGCTAGTTGCTGGTAAACGCTACTCGAAATAGTGTTTTGATTTGGAGCATTTAGAAAAATTAAGAACGCTAGTTGCTTGTATAAAAACAAGCATTTTGTGTAAAATGATAACAACTAGTCGCTAGTTGCTTCAAAACGCTTATAAATGATTGCTACCAAACATACCTTAAGCATAAACTAAATGTTACACCAGTTTTTTTATTTCAATCCAACATCACCGTCAAACAAATATAGTGATGACCCCCATCAAGTATATGTATTATTAATATTTCGGTTTGTTTTGTGTGTGACACAACTTGGTGGGGCAGACTACCAAGTTCTCGACAAAAACTTGTGCGTGAAGGTGATGGTTGTGTATTAATGACGCGTGTTAGGGTGGGTGAGGGAGGGGGCTATTACACCCGGTCTTAGTTCGAGTTTGTTAATCAAAATTATTTTATAAGTTTCTCAACATTGTTTTTACTCATTGTTCAAGTCAACTTGAGACCATTTTACTATAACTACATTTTGATATTGTATAAGATTACCTACATATTATAGATATATTTAGGCACATACTACGTATCTTATAAGAGTTTGAACTTGAAAAATATCCTCTACATTAGAATGGTAGAGAATATGGCATGTCCTGTAAGATCTAAACCCCATTCAGTGATACCAAACACATTGTCTGGCTTATAATATCGACCATTATAGCATAATCACGATAATAGTTATATCTTACATCATGTGTATCAAAATAAAGAACCTAAAATGATGATATTAGTAGATAACATAATTTTTTCTTGAAGATTATTATTGATTAGTTGTCTCATAGACCTAAAAGATTTTGTTAAATTACTTGAAAATGGGCTCGACCTGGATCAACGACTAGCCTTGATCAACGATCATTATCTGTCGATACCTGTTTTTACTAACGAATAATAGAGTTTATTAGCAATATTCCAGTGCATTTCAAAATGTAACATTTTTTTCAGCCAAATGACTATTTGCCTGTTCTTTTAAACTTCATGTAAGAAGCCACTTATTTGCCACTAGTTTAACACTAATTAATGGCATAAAAATCCACAACTATGAACACTTCTTATTTAAGGGATTGTTATTTTATTAATATTGTCTAGCAAGAAGCTAGAAACATGATACAAGAGACAAGAGTATTTCATGTTCTTGAAAATATTAATAGCATCTACGAATCTTAATTGTTGTTTGGAGAAGGCACGCCCGCAGAATTAGCGTGGGAAGGGAGTGGCGGAGAGACGTTAGCATCGCTAGCATCCATCTTCTTTCCCGGACATTCAGAATAACATCGACAAAAGAAAAAACTTGCACATTCTCCTGTAGTACGCCATCCATGTATCGTAGTACATGTATAATTACATTTGTAGAATTCGCAAGGAAATTGAAAATGCTTTTCGTGACAAATTTCCTGGGCCATTGGCAACTCCATACCTGCATATTAAGAATTAATATTAAAAGGATATTTAATATAACGAATATTAGGAATGAAGTTATATTAAAGGTCTACTATATATGGTGATTATTGTGTTATAGAAAAACAAACAAAACCAGATTAGTTGAAGATTTTAAGAGAGCAAGGTGCACTTTGGGGCTATAGTTGAGTTATCCACGTATCAGGTCACGTCAGCTTTTATCCTATAATATTTTTCTAAAATAAATAAATAATAATAATAATAAAAGAGATAAATAAATAAATAAACTCCCTAATAAAAATCTTATAACACCCAACCTAAAACCAACTCACTTCACTTTTACACTAGAAAAAAGTAGAAGAAAAGTATGGATAACCACCGTTATCCTCACAACGAATGCACCTATAACGACACTAAATGTGCAGTTACCAGCGTTATAGACCTGATTTACACCTATAACTAACAAACTTTCATTATCAAACTAACATATTGTCATAACTTTGATTACCAACTACCAAGCTATGGCATAAAAAACTATGAATACTATATTGGAACATCTTGCAAAATGCAAAATGATCAAAACTTACTAATGATCATTAGAAATAGAACAAATGTAATGGAAGCCAAGAACTTTGTCATCTTTAATTATTTGTGTGTAGTGTTAATATGAGTGTGTTGTGCTTATTGCTTAAAGATTGTAGACATTATATATAGTTCATGGATCATAACTATATTGATCAAAGATACTCAAGTTATTATTACAATGAATTATATTGTACGTAGATTTTGGCTCATTAATTTGATGTCACGACATGTTTTGGTTAATTCCATATGTGGTGTTCTTTTACCATATAAACACTAGTCAAAAGTTCTTTATAGATCTAAGTTTTACCATAGAACCCATCAAGCAATCTTAGCCACTCATTTTTTTATCAAAATATAAAAATAAACTTTCACCGTTTTTTTAAAACTTAAATATTTCGCAAACCGTAAATCGTCAAGCTACAAAAAAAATACCATTGCGACGAGAATTAAATTATCTTTCTATAGATATGCATTGTTATATACTTTCGACGAACTTTTTTTTCGCCCAGAAAAATCATATATGATTCGTAAGAATCATATATGATTCGAAGAATCGAATCATATATGATTCTTTACGAATCATATATGATTTTTACGAATCATGTATGATTCTTTCTGGGCGAAAAAAAAGTTCGTCGAAAGTATATAACAATGCATATCTATAGAAAGATCATTTAATTCTCGTCGCAATGGTATTTTTTTTGTAGCTTGATGATTTACCGTTTGAAAGATATGTTGTTTTGAAAAAAAAGGTGAAAAATATAAATGAGTGACTATGATTGGTTGATAGGTTATATGACATGTATGGATTCTTCATGGATCTCAACTCATAAACACTATTATGGTCTATTGAGAAATCTTTGCTTTGATATTCTGGTTATGAAAGTTAGTTACTGCTAGTTATAAATACAAATGGAAATTTTGAAAAACAAATCATTCCTGCTTGTTGTCGACTGCTTATGAAAACCAAAATCTTTTTATAAAATAAAAAATATATATTCAGGGAAACACTAATTATTAACAACTGTTTTACAAAATATGGTGATGAACATAGTTAGCAACCAACTCGTATAGCTAACATGACCAAATAAAGATAGTGACTTGTATTAGTATTTGATAAGTTAGAAGGAGTGGTTATTCTTAGAGGATGTTTTGACATTGTATGTAAATTTCGTAACATTTGTTAACAACAAAGCAAATATACTTGTAGTTTGTAGTAATACTCAGGGGCGCAGCTACATAGGGGTGGGGGCGCCCGATCCCTCGAAATTTTTTTTGCGATGTAAGGGGTATATAGTTTTCGTGTAGAAAAATTTCGGTATATTCGGTTTCGACCCCTCCAAAATTTCGGTATTACCCGAAAAATAGTGTTAGGAAAAAAAATTAGATCCCGAACCCCCACTGAAAATTTTCTAGCTTTGCCACTGGTAATACTCCGTGTATGCCAATTGGCACATAATCGCGGGCCATGTTAGTTGCACTTGATTTTCTTTTTATGTTTCTCTTAGGGTACGGTGGCTGGTGCCTTGAGTTATTGTGCTCGGTATGAGCCTATGGCGCGACATACCACACCGGTGTTGGGCTGGTAGCTTCTGGCATCATGGCTATCATCTCATGCCAAGCGATTTTTTCCCCTTTTAGGTGAGTTTGTTTTTTTTGTTTTTTTTTTCTTTTTTTTCTTTTTTTTTTGTGTGTTGTGTTTGCGTTGTGCTTTTGTGATTTGATTATTATTATTATTATTATTATTATTATTATTATTATTATTATTATTATTATTATTATCCATTTCATTAGAAACAAACTCAAATGATTATAAGAAATTAGTGGGGAGCCTCAACACAAAACTAATCATACTGAAGATATGAGGTGCAACACGCGCCCCAATGTCTTGAGTCATAAAGAACTTCCGGATCCGCTTAAGCAGGGTCACCGCATCTGTCTCAAGTTCCCCCAAAGAGGAAAATGAGAAGAGGATAAACTCATACCCCATGTTCGCACATTTATCTCCGTACTTAACACGCTTGCGTTTAGCGGCATCAACCACCACACGACTTGACACAAAGTCTAGTAAACCGGTCTGCGTGAGGGGGGAGGACCCGGTTAAATCAACACACACATCCTTTCCCCATCTAAGGAGTAGAGCAAAATTTATTATTATTATTATTATTATTATTATTATTATTATTATTATTATTATTATTATTTATTTGTGCAGGTTTGGCAGGAATAAAACGAAGCGTGTTTGTTGTGGCTTGACCGCTTGAAGGAAAAAAAAAAAAGATTAGGTTTACTCATTTTTGATATTGGACATGGTTTATTAAATTTGTTATTGGGCCGGGTATATGTGATGGTTTGCGTTTGGGAATTGGGAATATCCTGGTACATGTTTTAGTTTAACATTTTTTTTTGTTGGTGTAATATTTTATTCAAGTAATTGTGTACTAATAATTCATCTATTTAAATAAATGAAAAAAAGAAAAAAAGAGAAAATATATATGTGTTGGGTCTAAGGGTGCATGACCGTACCAAAAAACTGATGTTATGTCAGGAAGATGTGTTTTGGTGCCATAGGCAAAACTAGTGCCATAGAAAATAGTTGCTGAGGTGACTCCACTTTTTATCTAGGCACCACACTGTACCTAGCCCTCTTAGTCTTTCTCTTGAGTCACACACAAATAAACGGTAATATATTACCCGTAATTTAACAGTTTTCTTTTAAGATTTTTAGTGGTTGTTAGCCTTTTATTGTCATACTGTATTACTTTAAGATACATAAACGCTTATTTTTTTATGATATTTTTTTACAATCATTAGTTTTTTATTGTCATTATTATGTGTTTTTTTTACTTTTGAAACTTGTAAGTGTTATCTTTTTATGCATTAAAAACTCAACACTGGAATGACTAAACATCAAAAAATCAAATTAAAACAAGAGAGAACTACAAAATACATCCCTGTGGTTTATAAGTTTTGTCATCTTACATTCCAGTCAAAAACTTTTGGCAAGATACATCCCCCGTTAGGCAAACGTTTGCCACTATACATCCCTCGTTTACAATAAGGACTAACGGTGCAATTTTTTTCTCCGTTATCTCTTAACGAGATAGAAAATATTACACTGTTAGCCTTCGTTAGCCAAACGTTTGCACCGTTAGTCCTCATTTTGAGTTTTTTCCGTTTTTTACGTTTTACCCGTTTTTTGTCAAATTTTTTCTATTTTTTATACGTTTTATCAGTTTTTTTTACGTTTTTATCTGTTTTCTGAACGTTTTATCCGTTTTTGTCAGCTTTTTCCCCTTTTTTGTATTTTTTTTTATTTTTTTTTTATTTTTATTTTTTTTACATTTTTATCCTTTTTTTTGTACATTTAATCCGTTTTTTTTTGTCATTTTTATCCTATTTTTTATACGTTTTATTAGTTTTATCCGTTTTTTATACGTTTTATCCGTTTTTTGTCAGTTTTTTTCCCTTTTTGTACATTTAATCAGTGTTTTTACGTTTTTATCCGTTTTTTGTGCGTTTTATCAGTTTTTTTGTCAGTTTTTTTCCCTTTTTTGTACGTTTTATCAGTTTTTACGCCTTTATCCTTTTTTTGTACACTTAATCCGTTTTTTTGTCAGTTTTTTTTTTCGTTTTTTATATGTTTTATCGGTTTTTTTTACGTTTTTATCCGTTTTTTATGCGTTTTATCTGTTTTTTGTTAGTTTTTTCCTTTTTTTGTACGTTTTATCAGTTTTTTTTTACATCTTTATATGTTTTTTTTCATTTAATCCGTTTTTTATACGTTTTATCGGTTTTTTTAAGTTTTTATCCGTTTTGTGTGCGTTTTATCCGGTTTTTGTCAGTTTTTCCCTTTTTTTGTACGTTTTATCAGTTTTTTACGTCTTTATCCGTTTTTTGTACATTTAATCAGTTTTTTGTCAGTTTTTTTTTCGTTTTTATACGTTTTTTTATACGTTTTATCGTTTTTTTTTACGTTTTTATCCGTTTTTTGTACATTTTATCCGTTTTTTGTCAGTTTTTTCCATTTTTTGTACGTTTTATCAGTTTTTTTACGTTTTTATCAATTTTATGTACGTTTTCCCCCCTTTTTGTACGTTTTATCTGTTTTTTTACGTTTTTTATCTGTTTTTGTCAGTTTTTTTTTCCTTTTTTTTTGTACATTTTATCAGTTTTTTTTACGTTTTAACCATTTTTTGTACATTTAATCCGTTTTTTTGTCAGTTTTTTTGGGTTTTTATACGTTTTATCAGTTTTCTTACGTTTTTATCCGTTTTTTGTACGTTTTATCTGTTTTTTGTCAGGTTTTTCCTCTTTTTTTTTTTTACGTTTTATCAGTTTTTTTTTTTACTTTTTTCTCCATTTTTTACATTTAATCCGTTTTTTGTACCTTTTATATGTTTTTTTTACGTTTTTATTCGTTTTTCGTACATTTAATCTGGTTTTTGTCAATTTTTTTGTTTTTTATACGTTTTATCGGTTTTTTTTACATTTTTATCCATCTTTTGTATGTTTTATCCATTTTTTGTCAGTTTTTCCCTTTCTTGTACGTTGTTATCCGTTTTTTGTACATTTAATACGTTTTTTGTACGTTTTATCTGCTTTTTTACGTTTTTATTCATTTTTTGTACGTTTTATCATTTTCTTTATATTAATATCCATTTTTTGTATGTTTCATCCATTTTTGTAAGTTTTTCTACGTAAAAAAACGAACAAAAATGTAAAAAAAAAAGAACTGACAGAAACGGATAAAACGTACAAAACCGGATCAAAACATAAAAAAAACGATATAACAATCAAAAAATGGATAAATACGTAAAAAACTGACAAAAACGGATAAAACGTACAAAAAATGGATAAAAATGTAAAAAAAGGGGTAAAATACACAAAAAAACGAATTAAATGTACAAAAAGGAAAAAAAAACTGACAAAAAATAGATAAAACGTACAAAAACGGATAAAAACGTAAAAAACATGATAAAATGTATAAAAAACAAAAAAACTGACAAAAATGGATAAAAAGGTAAAAAAAACAACTGATAAAACGTACAAAAAAGGGAAAAAAAACTGACAAAAAACGGATAAAACGTATGAAAAACCAATAAAAACGTAAAAAAAACCAGTAAAACGTATAAAAAACTGACAAAAAAACGGATTAAACGTACAAAAAACGGATAAAACTTAAAAAAAAACTGAAAAAAACGTAGAAAGAAGGGGGAAAATGGAAAAAAAAAACGGATAAAACGTACAAAAACTTAAAAAGAATGATAAAACGTAGAAAAAACGAAAAAAAAACTGACAAAAACGGATAAAAAGGTAAAAAAACTTATAAACGTACAAAAAAGGGAAAAAACTGACAAAAAACGGATAAAACGTACAAAAAACGGATAAAAACTAAAAAAACTGCTAAAACGTAGAAAAAAGGGGAAAAACTGACAAAAAACAGATAAAACGTACAACAAACGGATAAAAACGTAAAAAAACTTATAAAACGTATAAAAAACGGAAAGAATTTGACAAAAATCGGATAAAACGTAAAAAATCGGATAAAAAAGTAAAACAAAAATTGATAAAACGTACAAAAAAGGGAAAAACTGACAAAAAACGGATAAAACGTAAAAAAAGGGATAAAAATGTAAACAAAACTGATAAAACGTATAAAAAATTGAAAATTTTGACAAAAAACGGATAAAACGTAAAGAAAAACGGATAAAAACGTAAAAAAAACTGATAAACGTACAAAAAAGGGAAAAAACTGACAAAAGGTAGATAAAACGTACAAAAAACGGATAAAAACGTAAAAAAAAAGTGATAAAACGTATAAAAACGGAAAAATTTTGACAAAAAACGAATAAAACCTAAAAAATGAAAAAAAAAAAAAAAAAAAAAAAAAAAAAAAAAAAAAAACTCAAAATGAGGACTAACTGTGCAAACGTAAGGCTAACGGTGTAATATTTTCTGTCTCGTTAAGAGATAACGGAGAAAAAAATTGCACCGTTATTCCTCATTGTAAACGAGGGATGTATAGTGGCAAACGTTTGCCTAACGGGGGATGTATCTTGCCAAAAGTTTCTGACAGAGATGTAAGATGCCAAAGCCTGTAAACCACAGAGATGTATTTTGCAGTTCTCTCTTAAAACAAAAAACCGAACCTTTTAAACTTTTTCTCTCTAAAAGAAAAAAGATGGGAATTCCAATCTAACATTCAAGTATTTCATTATAACCCTAATCACCATTTGTAACATTTTCACCTTCTAACATCGCAATCAGAAGTAATCTTTTCATCTTTTTAAAACGAAAAAAATATAACTCTATCTAAACGTGTTTTCAAAATTTTAAACTCTTTAAAAAAAATAAAATAAATAAATCATTACTTTTCTGAGAAATCTAAAAACGAAAAAACAAGAAAATTTTTCTACGACTAAACGTGTGCAATTATCGAAAAAGTGCTACCTTTGTAACTCAAGGGACCAAAACCATAACTCACACCAACACCTATCCAAAAAAAACTCACAATTTTACAAAACATAAACATGTCACCCCAAACCCTAACACCGCCGTCAAAACCCTAACTCCGCCGCCACCACCATGTCATCACCACCACTCGCCGCCGTGACCGGAATCTCACCGTCGCCGGAAGACGCACTCCTCTCCGCCGCCACACACCTCCACCGCCAGCAAATCCTCCGGCGACGGTCACACAACATGAAGGAGCTCTCAAAGTGTTACAGGGACCATTACTGGGGGTTAATGGAGGAGATTAGGGTTAGGTATAGAGAGTACATGTGGCAGTATGGTATTAGTCCTGTTAATGAGGTTGTTGTTGTTGGTGAAGGTGATGGTGTTGTGAAGAAGGAGGGGGGTGGGGAGGGGGAGGGGAGGGAGGGGGGGAAGTGTGCGTTTAACGCGTGTGCGAATAAGGCGATGACGTTGACTAGGTTTTGTAGGAGTCATATTTTGTCCGATGCGAAACAGCAGTTGTATAAGCCGTGTGAGTTCGCTCTTAGGAGGTGAGCAACTTTTTAGTATTTGACGTTTTTTACACGGTGAATTGTGAATAGATTATGAGTATGTTTGTCGAAATTAGTAGGGATTGGTAACGTAGTTGTATCTGTAATTATATAAAGTGTACGCTAAACACTTGCGCTAAACGGTGCTTTTGTTAGCATTTGAATTAGGAGCGTTTAAGCCATGTGAATTCTCTATTAGGAGGTGAGGAACTTTTTTGTGTTTATGGATTTAGGAGAATTGTAGAAATGTGTGAATTCGACGTTTTGTTTTATGTGGTGAATTGTGAGTAGATATGTTTGGCGAAACTAGGAGTAGTTGTATGCTGTAACGTAGTTGTATCTGTAATTATAAAGTTTAAAATGACTAGGGGGTGTTTGTTTTGGCTTATATAGCGGGCTTATGACTTATTTAGTTTTCGGCTTATGTTTCATAAGCTCGTCTTTTGTGGCTTATTTTCAAACTTTTCGGCTTATATAAGCTTATAAGCTTATATAAGTCGAAAAGTGTCGAAAAGTTTGAAAATAAGCCACAAAAAGCGAGCTTATGAAACATAAGCTGAAAACTAAATAAGTCATAAGCCCGCTATATAAGCCGAAACAAACACCCCTTAAAAAGTTAAACACTTACGCTAAACAGTTCTTTTGTAATTTGTTAGCGTGTGAACTTATGTTTAGAGGAGGTGTAGAATTGTGTGATTTTGACGTTCTGTTTTATGTGATGAATTGTGAGTAGATTATGAGTATGTTTGGCGAAATTAGTAGTAGCTGTTTGTTTTATAAATGTGTTTGGTAACGTAATTGTATCTGGAATTATAAAGTGTAAAATGACTTAAAAGCTAAACGGTTCTTTTGTTAGCGTGTGAACTTATGTTTATAGGAGGTTTAGAAATGCGTGAATTTGACGTTTTGTTTTATGTGATGAACTGTGAGTAGATTATGACTATGTTTGGCGAATTTAATAGTAGTAGCTGTCTGTTTTATGAAAGTTTTTTGTAATGTAGTTGTATATTATAAGGTGTAAATGACGGAAATTGTGACTATGTTTGGCGAAATTAGCATTAGATGTTTGTTTTATAAAAGCGGTGATGTAGATATATCAGGCGAAATTAGCTTTAGCTGTTTGTTTTATAGAAGCAGTAATGTGGTTGTATATGTGATTGTAAAGTGTAATATGACGTAAAAGCTAAACGCTATGTTATTAGCATTTGAGTTAGGAGCGTTTAAATAAAATGCAATAGCTAAATGCTCATTGGCAAACAAATTAGTTGTTTTAAAAGCTAAAACTTAGGAGTATGTTCTTAGTGGGTAGTAGAAGGAAGGATAAGTTATGTTATATCTGTCTTGTTTTTTTATCGTTTAGGGTTTATAAAAGGTCGATAGGTGATATGGTTTGTTATATATGTGCTTAGGAGTTTTCGAATTCTTTATTTGGATGTTGTCAATGCGCTTGCTTTTCTGCCGGTGCTCTGTTTTGTGTATGGTATGCGTTGTTATATCTGAATGGAACACTTTTTTAGGTTAAATGACTTGCACAGCTGCGCTGTTAGTGAACTTTATGTTTCTTTTGTTACTCATTGGAGCATGAATATGTAAGAACCTACGTGGCTATTTTCATGTAGCGTGCAGGAATGATTGCGTGAGAATGTTATGTTTCTAGAAATGATATGAAAATTTTCTGATAGCGTATATTTTTCCCCTGTATACGACCCCTTACTGGACTTGTATTTATTATTTAATATGGAATACACAAGAATTCATGTTTTACAGAATAGCAAAAGCTTTGTTGAAAGAAAGATACCAAAGCCTATAGTTACATACCTACGGCTATGCTCTTGTGGTTCATAGAAATTCTGTCCAATAGGTTACTTGATATTTTCCAGCTGAAGAGGTTTTTATCTCAAGCTGCTTTAGACTAAGTTTCTGTTAGAATAACTTGCAAACTCGCTGAATGGATGCCCATACGCTTAATATATGCTTCTAATTGACCATAATTGAAAGAAATCTGTCTTCAAACACTCTGATTTCAGTTCATGATGTGTCTTCGTTATATGTCAATCACGTGATTCATGTATTCTTCCAAAATTTACATTATTGAGCACAAGGGCTCCCTTAGCGGGATTGATTTTAAACCCGTATTTGACTTCTTAACTTATATGGAACTGCAATACTTTTAAAGATTTGGATTCTGGTGCTGATAGTTATGCGGGGATAAAAAAGTGCTGAATAATGTATCCCGCTATCTACATATCTGTATAAGTAATAGTATCATAACAATATATCTTGAACAATCCCTTTTCTCGCAATAACCTTATTCTGTCTTTAAATGTAGTGCGCATGCAGGAACTATACCATGTGGGAAGCCGGTGCTACGCTCAGTTGTACCTTGTCTTTGCAGCATGCACTACATGAAAGCTCAGCAGCACGTCGTTCGTGCCTTGAGGAAAGCCGGTCTAAACATTACTTCTGCCAACAAGTTTGCTCCAAAGTTCCATGTGATAGTGACAGAATATGTTCGTGAAATAAAGGAGAGAAGGAAGAATGCTTTGAGGGCAAATCAGAAGAAGATTGTGCCTAAGCTTGAAATCGAGAACTAAATGCCTCATGCCTGTGCAGGTAGTATAAATCATTTACAGGGTACTGCCCCCTTTGCTGTGTATTGGCAATGTACAAAGTTTAAAGCAGAGTTTACTATCTCGATAGTTATAAATCATCTAATTGGTGGGCATTTCTTGACTTGAACGGGTTTTGAATGTGTATATAGAAGGTTGAAAGTCTCAGTATAGAGAGGTATATTAGGTTAACTACATCTGCATGTGTTTTGGTTGTGTTTGAATTTTGATTGCTATGTCTAATAGTTATCTTAGGACGTGTACATGATTATTGAACGATGGCGTTGAATAGAGTTCGGCAAATCGGTAGGTTGGAATGTTGGATGGGCTGGGCAACACGTAAAAATGAGTAAATTCTAGTACCGTGAAAACATGTCGGGTTAGGTTCAGCCGATGGTTTGTTTCAAATATAACTAAAAAAAATACTACACAGTGTGATCAAGTATTTGAAATAATCGGAAAATGTTTTATCATATACTCATGTTAAGCTGACTACATGTGATTCAAGCTTGCTTTATATTAGTTAGTTTTATATTCCTACCCACTTTGTAAGGAACCAGGGGTGTCCCGGGACACCCATGAATTTTTGTTGCATAGTGTTAATTTTGTTAAAAGAAATCTCAGTTTTTCTTAAATGCATCCAGTCCCTAAAACTTGTGTTTGTAGTATTGTTTAGGTTATTCCAAGTGTACCAGGTCGTTTTGTGTCATTGTTCCGTCCCTGGTAAGGTATATGATTTGAGATGATGAAGGAATTACAGATTGGTGTGTTCTTACAATGAGTTAAATGACCATATAATGGAGCAACAATGAATGTGATCTCATTCACATCGGTTCCTCTCAAACGGTGCCAAACTACCAATCTTGTTTTGTTCATATTTGCAACATAACCTTCTGATAGGGAGTCGGGATGTTACACACTCATAAACTTGTGTATTTATACGTATCCAATTATGAGGTAGCATGTAATGAGCGGAACCTACACCATTTCCACATCTTTTATAGTTCAGATATCACGCAAAGGCATAGCATGGCTACGTACTCTAACCTTAACAAAATGTTGGATGCAATTCTAGATTTCTAGTTGAGAATCATCTTGTGCACATCGTTTAAGTTTAAAGGTAATTGCAATTGCAACTGGGGGTGGGGCAATTATTGATGTTGGTCAATTGTATCAAAGGGTTACACACTTACACTACTACTACTACTTTTATTATTCTTATTCTTTTAAATAAATAAAGACCCGATGCAAAACTCTGTAATTAACATGAAAAATAAGGAGCACAGAACAAAACGATAACAAGCCAATGAATCATATTAATATCATCTCTGGTGAATCCTAAATGGAAATTATAATGAATTCAAATTATTGGTTGATTACAACACTTGTTTGTAAAAGGGTTTGTGTTACGTTCCAATTGTTTGATAATGGGTCAAACCGTGCAAACCCATTTAAGAAATAGCTGCAAGTAAAAACATGCCATAAAAATCGTATGAGGTGTGTTTTGAGAGGTTTTACGTCTTAAGTTGTTTATTAACCTAAAAGAATTCTCTTTCGTTTTTATATACTCTTTGCATATTTATAAATGTTACATTGAATCTTCTAAAATCTTGTCAAGTTTGTAAGAAATCTCACTTAAAGAGTGAATTTGGTTCCTCTATTTTTTTGCAGAATCTTGAGAACGGCTCGGCCGAGCCCCTTAACATCAAGCATACTCCTCACATAAAGATGATGTTCCCGTACATCACTCTCCAATATATTGCTAACATAAATTTTTTGGCGAATAACATAGAACATGATGAACTTTATAATATAAGTCGATAGATTGAAAATCCAAAATTTAGGAAGTTAGTGATGACCTTTAGTGCTCAACTCTCATAGTCTAATCACTAATGTGTTGGTGATCTCAAAAATAAAGAATGAATCGCAGCACATACAACAGACGAGAACAAAAATGAATAACAATGATACACTATGGTGCAATGAAACTGCACAGATGCAGATAACAAAATATACATAATAATCTTTGATCATTGACGTTATTATGTAAAGTTTAGGAATGACATTATCATGACAACAAAACCTCATGTGTATGTGTGCGTGCTTGTATGTTTATGTGTACTCATTAACAGGGAAACAGTTCGTAATTAACTATATCTAAGCTGATTGTACCACCATAAAGCCCATAATCAAAAGGCGACAGGATTCAAAAATGTCAGAACTCAGATATCGCTGAAGCAAGGTTGCAGTATTACTAAAGCTAATCGGTATATTTTCACAAGCTAACAAAAACCAATTCAAGCAATGTACAAAATCATTTACCAAAACTAAATACCATCTATTATTGACTCTCCATTTACACGAGAAATCGTCAAAATATGTTCTATAAGAATGCATCGCTTTATATAACTAAGCAAAAATACGTGAAATCTTACAATCATGGCGCAAGTTTCCATCGTTTAAATCTATTAAAAAGCAATTCAATAGATTTCTGTACTCTTGAAATTTCCGTTTGTTCTACAGCTTGTGATGCTTGTTGTAATCTTACAATCCCACGGCCCAAACTAGCAATTGATCGTGCTGATGGAACTGATTCAACAGCACATTCAATACCGTCACCATATGCAAGCAAACCAGTACAAGTTGCCACACTGCACGCAAACGTAGCCCATGGAAGCACCCCAATTGGCCTCACCTGTCTGCTTCTCATTATTTCATAAAACGCTGATCTCATTGCTGAAAGACTTGTCTTTTCAGCAGATGCTATGATACTGTGAACTACGGCTCTAATCTTCTCAGCAGAAGCAGCTGCTTTCATTGAAGATGAGGTATTCACTCCAGTCTTGAACAGACCCGGGACTAAAATTTTTGATGGACCAAGAAACTTGCTAATAGATATAGAGATAAGCTTTTGGGTCTGTGTCATTATCAGGTTTAAAGACCATGGAACCTTAAAAGTAACAACTTTTAATAACGTTGATGCTGGAATAGCTTTTGAAAGAGACGAAGCTCCAACTACAGCTGTTGCTCCTGCCCCAACTGCTACAACCGGCTTATTCTTTAATCCTCGCTTTTTGTCACTGTGATTAGCTGTGTCGCCATCCTTTGTTGACTCGGCAATCAGCTCTTCGACCATATCCTTAAGATCTGAAGGAACAATAGTGTTCCAGTGTTTCCTTAAACCGGCTAAAGTACTAGCATCTAAAACAGCAACTATTGACTTGAAATTCTTTGTTTGACTACGAAGAGCATGTGCAAGAAGAGCATGCGACTTTTCTTCATCAGGGAGAGTAGAAAAGTCGGCATTTTGATGGGCTTTTTCAGTTTTACTAATAGGCATTCGACCCGCGTTATTCATAGCAATTCTTAATCCTTCAACTGCGATTCTAAATGCATATAATTCTGATAAAAGTTGAGTATCGATATTGTTACCATTGCTTACATCATGAAACATCTGTTGTGCATTAGCTAAAGCTCTTCCCATTGACGGTATTTCAGAAAATATACCACGCAAATCTTGAAGCAAGGGGTAAACAAAACGAGCATACTGTGGGGCCTCATAATCATCTCTTGGCTGAATGTTCATAGGACTAGTACCCGTAATCTGATCACCACTTAACTGAGCCAAATGAGAGCATAACGATTTCACTATCTGAGAATGAACGTAATCATCTGATATAAAATATCTAGGAGAACCAGATGAAATAACAGAACTCGCTTTTTGTGGGATCAAATTATTTGGCAGTAAACGCAGACCCTGAAAACTGTTACCCGACTTAACCTCACCCGAAGAACTATTCTCACGATTCTCACTTTCCAATCTCACAGAAGACGATTCAGCCAACATAAACGAAGAACCAACTTCTTCCGCCATTCTTTTTGCAGCCCAAAAATGTCCATTAAACCCCACACCAAAAATCTCCTTCAAAACCAAACTCCCCGCCACATTCTCATACGTATCCTTCCCAATCTTATGCAAAAAACACCTCTTCAAAACTCCCAACGACGACGTCGGTATCAAACACCCCTCTTCACTCCCCACATCCTCAAAATCCACCTCATTCACCTGAGCCACAACCGCACTCGGCCTAACACACCTCACAACACGTTCAACATCAACCGCAGACCTCTCAGACAAATTCTGCACACAAACTACATAAACAACCCCCTCCGTCTCCGGTTCCTTAATCGCATAAACAAACCGTTTACTCTCATCCGGTATCCCTAACTCTCTCACTAACTCATCCGACACCCGTAAAGCCTCATCGTTCCTATACCGCCACAAATTTCTCACATAACTCACTATCACACTACCCATTTATCTACTAAACAACAAAAACCCTAAAATCATACCCTAAACCCTAACTCCAAACCTAATTAATAATCTCCAAATCTAAGCAATACCCAGATCAATAATCCACAAAATAAAGATGGGTTTTCATCAGAATTGATTATTTTAACAAATTGAATTGAAACCCTAATTTTAGCGATGAATGATAGGTGTTGAATAATTAGTGATTAAGAAGATAAAGGGTGTTTATAATTTATGTTATTAATTGTAAATTAGTGAAAGAATTTAAATACCTGATGATGATTGATAATTGGTAATTGGGGTTTAAGATTGATTGTTGGGTAATTATGGTTAGAACATGGAAACAGGAAGTAATACTAGAAACATCTAATCTAAAAACAATTTGAATTTGAGATTGTCTTTTGAGTTTTGACCACCTAGTTGTTTTTTTTTTATAAAAGTTTATTTACCTTAAATTTTATAATTCAACTTATTTTATATTTTTTTCAAATATAAAGTGAAAAAGAAAAAAAAAAAAAAAAAAAAAAACAACTTTGTGTGTGGCTCTACTTTCTTTACGTTGATGATTCGCACACTCCAACTTTTTATTTGCTCACTTAAATGTACAAATAGTTAATGCATAATATTAATACAGTACAAGTCTGGTATGCATGAGTTGGAGTGTGCCAATCAATTAGTAATGTGTGCAAATCAATTCCTCTTCCTTTAGCTGTTTACCGTTAGTCCTTTACATCACTTCATGTCTACATGCATAGTTTTGAAAGGCTCAAGGCGCACTAAGGCGCAAAGGGGGGCAAAGAGCCTCGAGTCGAGGCGCATTTTAAGGCGCGGGATTCATGAATGCGAGGCGCACTAAATACATTAAGGTTTTTATAATATATGTGACCATTTATGTAGCTTAAATAACACAAAATAACATTAAAATACTAATACATGACACATATTGCCGTTATAAAGATTAAAATGGATCATTTGTCACTTCTCAAACGGATCAACTCTTTGGTTCGAAAATTTATATAAAGATTAAAATTCATATCAGACTAAATATGCATGTATCCTACACTTGTAGACTTACATCTAACAAAGCTCACAATTTAACCTAAAATATCAAGCAAGCAACTTATTAATATTCAAGGCACAATGCCACATTTTCATGATAATATGTCATAAAAAAATACTTAATGAAACAAATTAACTTCTTAAATAAAATTTCAATCGATAAAATAAACATAAAATCAATTTAAATTTACAAATCATACAAATACTCACCATATTACTTAAAAGGCCCATGTATATAAATTATAAGGCCCATGTATCTTATCTTAATATTTAGAAAAAAAGCCCAAAAACCCATTACATGTCCGAGGCGCAAAATTCCCCAAGGCGCAAAAATCCCCAAGTCGCGTGATTTTTGTGGGATTCATGCATGTCGTGAGCCTCGATCCAAAAAAATCCCTAAGGCTAGAGCCTCGTGCGATTTAGCGCCTAGGCGCGCCTTAGGCGCGATTTTTAAAACTCTGTCTACATGTATATCTTAATCTCAAAAAACTCTTTAAAGCATCCATTATGATAAACCTTTACGTGATAAACTTTTGTAAAAATTTATAATTGTGTTATAACATAAGAACAATATGATATTATTGATTTTCTTTGGGTTGGTATAGGTTATGACACAAAAACGTAAGAACAATATGATATTATTGATTTTTTGAGCTCCGCTTTTTTTAATTTACAATTTTGACCCAAAAGTATCAATTAATAAATTTTAAAGACATGTGTATTTTGGTCTCTTTTATACAAGTGACTTTTAAGGATGATTTTTTTTAATAAAAAATTAGCTAAATTAAGAAATATTCGGACTTTCTTGTAGTATTAAAATATTTTAAAAAAGTAATAATTAAAAAGATATTTATTAAATAAGGTATGAATCTATTTTTTTAAAAATAAAAAATTTCAAATAAGGGTTTTGTTTTATTAGGAAAAAGGTTTTTTCTAATAAAACAAAATCCTTATTGTGAATATTTCATTTCAAAAAATGGATTCATACTTTATTGGGTAATAATTTAATTATTATTCTTTTTTTTCTAAAGAATATTTAATTGAAAAAAAATAAAATATTTCCTAATTTGACTAATGTTTACGGAAATTCGTTTTTTTTATATTGTTATATGGAGTAGTAAAAAGTGGCAGATACACATGTACTTACCAGGTGTTGTTTAATAGATTTGGGTTAATTTGTAAATTTTTTTAAAAAGCTGCACCTTAGTTGCTGACATTCATATCTATCCATACAATAAGCTAAAAAAACAAACACACACATCTTATCCCACCTACCTAAACTTATATTTGAAGAAAAACCCAGACAAACCCTTGACCCTGCAAATAAATAACCACAACCAAACCATTAGGATTAACATGGATGCTGGCGTTTGATAACAAAGGTGTGATTCACATAGAAAATAGGCACGTAATGGGGATTCGTGTCCATTATTGGGTTTAAACCGAACCAACACAGGGTCATGAAACCGCTTTTTCATGTCCACAACCGGTTTCAAACCAAACCGGTTTAAGTCAAAACCGGTTTTTGACCGTCTGACTCAACCCGAACAGGTTTGTAAACCGGTTCGGTTTTGAATTTCAAATATTCAAAAGCTAGTTTATATAATCTTTATTAGCCCAATTTCATAAATAAACAATGAAGCCCATTAGCCCAAATCAATTCATGTCACCAAGACACCAAACAGCAAAAAAATAAAAGAAAAAACACAGTGACACAAGTATCTGTTCATCATAAAATCCCCAAATTTGAAACCCTAATTAAAAAACCCTCAAAACCAAAATGTCAGACCACATACCTTTCGAAATCCAATCTGAAATCATGAAAAGGCTTCCTGTCAAGTCATTACTTCAATTCCGATCTGTTTCGAAACAATGAAAGTCTTTTATCGACAGCCCGGAATTTATAAAAAACTACCACATTCATCACCCAAACCCACAGCATCATTTACTTGTACAGTATAACGAGATAGATAATATCCAAACATATACCTCGATTATCGATGACAATACTTTCCCTAAAAAAAAGTTTTCCCTAACAGTTCCCGAGCCCCTTAACTTACTAGGTTTCGCAGTGTCACTCGGTTCCGTTAACGGTTTGTTATGTTTTTACGGAGATGTAGATTCAAAAGAGATGGCTGTTATTTGGAATCCTAGTGTTAGGAAATATGTTGGTATTGTTATCCCTAATGTATTGTCGTCTATATGGGTCGGATATACTCGTATTGGTTTTGGGGTTTGTCCTGATACAAATGACCCTAAGCTTGTTAAAATTAATACTGTTAATACCCCGAGTAAATGTTGGGAGGTCCAAGTCTTTGCATTAAGTTCGCGTGTTTGGAAAACTGTATATATGGGTGCGCCTAAATCGTTTGGTTTGAAATGGAATCAAGTTTCTGTAGATGGGGTTATTTACTGGCATTCTTATGATAATATTATTATTTCGTTTGATTTGAAAAGTGAGAAGTTTGGTGAAGTGTGTCTTCCGGAGAGATTGGTATCTATTGTGGAGGTGGTGAAGGTGCATGAGTCGCTTGGTTTGATTGAGTATTATGAAGAGGGTGACATGCCGGTTTGTGGTGTGTGGATGAGGAAAGATGGTGTTAATAAACCGTTTACAAAGATATATACCATTAAGTTTGAGGGTAAGTCGTTCAATAGGGTATTGGGGTTTAGGAACAATGGTGACGCTGTAATGGAAATGGACGATGATGATTTGAGCGATCAGTCCCAAATTGAAGTTTATGAACCCTTGTCAGGACGTTTTAATAATGTTGGGATTAGTGGAAGGCATTGTCAATTCATCGTGTCTTCGTACATGGAAACACTACTTTTGGTTGATCAGTCAAATTCTATCATTCATTGATAACGAAGACGGTTTGCAAGGTGTTAGGATCAAGCTGTAGCTATCACATTCAGTCTTTAGTATTCACTTTAGTTTATGTTACCAGAAATATAAATGTGTTATCGATACAGCCATGTTTGTGTTATTTGTTGTAGTTTCAATGACTGCCACTGATGATGAATTTCTTTTTACTTGTGAACATTCAGCACATATATCTTTTTGCCAGTCAGTAAGATGTCTAATTATTTGGATATGTAAACTCCCCCTTATGCATAAGTTTAGCTGTATTGTACCAAATATATTGTAGAGCTGCAGAGTCATGTAAGAATCTACCCTGTATAGCACAGACTACAACCAACTAGTAAACTTGACCCTCTGTCAGTAGAACCTGCAAACCAGCAATTGATGGGATTAAATATCCCTGTTATGCCAAGCAGTTCACTGCTTTGTATTGCGAGTCTGCTGCTCTGTAGGCTCACTATATTTCCACTTAAGTATAGGCGGACATCTTACTTCAAGGTTCTATAGTAGTTGACCCATGTTACCGTATCCTTATAGAAAATTCATGGATTGATATTAGGTAAGCAAGTTCTGAACTTACCATGTTATTGTGCTCATTCAACAAGTTTTTTGCTAGTGTGAACTTGTTGAAGTGATTTGTTGTGTATACTTATCAGATGGACATATAAAGCGGCTTACATTTAAAGAATGGAGATTCTGCAAGTCACATAGTTTGAAGATATGAACAGTACATTCTTTTAATTCGATGTTCTCTTTGGTTTTCCGAATTAAAAGGATGATATGGTTTCCATAACAAGCAATAACAACTAATTAGAAAATACAAATATGAAAAATGAGATCATTGAATCAGATCAAAGATCAAATGTATAAGGAATTGTGAGTAGAAGAGCAAACTCAGCAAATAATTACATGAAGTGATGAAGTGCTTATTTGTACCTTCAGAAACTTTGTTGGTCCTTGTGTCTATCGGGTAAAAGTCTTGGTCTAAGTATTTTTTTTGTTTCATTTGGAAAGCTCATTACCAAGTCTAGTATACAATCGATTTCCATTTCTGAAAAACTTAGCAATTAGATAATAAGTTGATATCGATAAGATTATGGACACAGGGAAAGTAGATGACTTGGGCTGTCGAGTAGGCTCTGGTTTCTACAATGCATATGTTGGACTGTCAAGTAAGCTATTTTCAAAAATAAAAAATAAAAATACTAAAATAAATAAATAAATAAATAAAAATAAAAACATATTTCCACTGTTTTCAATGGTTTCAATTTCTGTAAGCGTAACTAGGTTCTTCTTGTATGCTTTTTATATTAGCTCACTTACTAATGCTATAAGAGTAACTATTACTATTAAGTATTTGGATTACAATTTCGAGCATAAACGATACACCCACCATCACATGGACACATAACTCAGTCAACTGAAGGTACTGCAGGTCTGCAGCCAGCAGGCTTAGCAGCATTAAAATCTTTGATTATACAAAAAAATCACAAATGGGAATGCCATATATCCGTATAACTATATGAGCAGCAGAGCAGTTAAATGGGCGTGGTTAAAAGTAATTGATAAATGTTTTCGGGTGCGAACAGCATGTTAAATGTTACGTATAAACATTAATAAGTAAATGTCTAGGATCGAACCCGAGACCTCGGGATTGCACACTTTACAAACAAGAATAATGTAAAATAAATATATATATATATTAAATGTATCGAATATATATATTTATAACACTTAATGGACTAAACGGTCGTTAGTTATTAACTGTATGGACTAACTATCGTTAAATAAGAAAGATATGGACTAGAGTGTAACTTGGGAGTCAAGAAGGATCTAGAAACCCCTTTGGGGATGCTAGGCCGGTCGAACAAGGGTGGGGGAAGCCCAACCCAAGTTTGTCTTGTCCTCCAAGTTTCACATAGTATATATACAAGGCCAAGGGTAAGACTTTCACATCTTTTGTGCACACACTCTAACCCTAAAACTTGTTTTCTTTCTTGTTTTTCCTAGGCCGATCGGTTCAACCCCCCTCCTAAGGGATTGGGTCAATTTTGGTTTAATCCAAACATAAGTGTTTTGTTTACTTGCAACAAACCTTTATTCGTTGGTAGTTTGTGTGTACAAGAACGAGGTAATTACTTACTTTAGTAATTATCAAGAGATCGATAAACAAAACGGTAAGGGGTTTATCATTGATCTAATTGTACAAGAATCAAGGTTTATTTGAAGTGCATCGGGTACGTTTACTATTTATGTTTTAGTTAATATTTATGTGTTATACTTGATCCTACGCTTCCGCAATATGTGTTATTTGATTGTCAAACTCTAACAGTGGCATCACGAGCCATGTATAACATGTAATTGATTACTAAAACGTAATAAAAACCGGATCTTTAATTGTTTTAGATACATGTTTTTTTTTTATCTAGGGTTTTTCCTATTTTTTTTTCTAAAAATTTCGAAACCCTAACCCTAATTTTGGGGGGGGGGGGTCGATTTTCCCATGAAACCCTAATTAGGGTTTTGTGGTTTTCTAAGATTATGTGTAATCACTAGAAACCCTAGGTCATTAACCGGTTAATTGAACGTATCTTGTGACCTAATTGCTAATTGTTAGGTTTTAATCCGTGACTTACATGCATGTTTGTCATGGATCTTGTTTTTTTTATCACATGTTAGATAGATCTTAAATTAGGGAAGACTCCAATACGTATTAAAATCAATTTTATATGCTATGTGGTGTGTTTTTAGCTTTGGCCTACGCAATTGATTCGTCAATATATGTGACTCACCTCCATCAAGAGGGGAAGGCCTTAGTTGATTACATGCATTATTATACCTAGAATTGATTTTATTAGGATCTTTTCTAATACGGATTGCATGTGGCTAATTGTTTCACTTATTTATTATTGTTTGTTTGATTTTCTTTGGTACTTGTTTTATTGTTTTTTAGTTGGACTTGATGTAAGCAATAAAAGGGTTGTTTTCATAAAGAAAATTAATACGGACTAATAATTGTGAAACCCTAAAGTGATAAAGTAAGAATCTTGCAAGGTCTTATTGCCAATCGTGGTCCGATTCGCACGGTAATCAGCTCCCAGGCGAGACTAGCAAAATTCAAACTTTATTACTATTTTGAGATTGAATCCATAAACTTTTGCTTGAATGATGTTTTGTGCAAATATGCTTTTAAAATTAAGTCTTTTAAGATGATATTCATAACCGTGATTTGAAGGCTTAGAAAAGAGCCTTAGAGTCTGCCTTGGTTATCACAATCTTGAATATGTCTTAAACGAATTACTTTTAAAATCATATGTTGTAGAAAGTCATCTTAGGGTTTTGGCATAAACCTCAAGTAAAACTTTGTGTATTAATTTCACGAATTGGATATAAAAAGGTTTTTATGAAAACTTATGTTATAAAGATGAGTGCATGCATCTTTGTACATATTTTTGATTGACATATCAAAAATTAATACCCTTAATAATTTAAGTTACGTGCCATCTACCTATACGAAACACTTGGAATTTTAATTTAGTAAACGTGAGACCTAGGCTAAATTACTATAACAAGGTAAAATTCTTTTAACGCGTGAGACCATAATTGTAATTTTACAGTTTCTAAGGTAGACGACTTAATTAAGTTGTGCGTGAGACCTAGAACTTAAGGCATGAGATGGGATAAAACATGCTTACAAGGCAAATTGATGAATCAATTTGATGTAAATCCCATAATGATCTAGGAATTGGAAATCTTGTTTGCCAATTATTGTTCGACAGATTACTATCTTTTGTACTTTCACCACTAGCAGATCAACTGATGTGGTGAAACTATGTAAAGTTAGATCCTAGATTTTCAAGAAAATAAGTTGGTTATATGAATATAGCCTTGGGTATTTTATTTTTCTTGAAGATATTGATTATCGAAAATACTAATATTTGAACTTTATCTGTAGATATGGCTCAACCCGATAACCAAACTGTGATTAATGCTTTCAAGAGTCATCTTGAGAGAGATAAACTGACTGGAAAGAATTTCAATGACTGGTACCGTTCGCTCAGAATTGTCTTGAGGGCGTCTGGTAAGATTGATTATGTGACCGAGGAATGCCCTGCTGAACCTGCTGCTACTGCAACACCAGAAGCAAAGGCAGAATGGAAGGTGACTAATGCTAAGTATAATGAGGTTGCTTGTTTAATGCTCACTAGCATGAGTGCTCAATTACAAAAGAAGTATGAGTACTCGTCTCCTAAGAATATGCTTGATAACCTCAAGCAATCTTATGAGAAGTCACCTGCAGTTGAATTGTATGATGAACTTGACAAGCTACACAACTGCAAGCATGGTGATGGTAAACCAGTAGCCGATTATGTGGATGAGATGAAAGATTCCTTTGATCAACTTCACATAATTGGTTTTGGTTACCCCGAGAATGTGCAAGTGCACTTGATCAACAGATCCCTCAACAAGGATTTTGCTGGTTTTGTGCAGAACTTCAACATGCATTGCTCGGGGAAGACAGTCTCAGAATTACTCGCATTGCTTGTTGATTATGAGAAAAGTCTACCAGCCAAGGTCAAGACTCCCACCCCACAAGTGTTGGCAATTCATGGGGGGAGGATCCAGAAGAAATCGCATGTGAACAAAGGCAAAGGTAAAGGTGATAAAGGCAAGCAGGTCATGGCCTATCAACCTCAACCCAAGATGAAACAACATCAGCCTAAGCAGAACAAGGTGAATCTGCCAATCAAGAAGGATCAGGCTTGTCACCATTGTCATGAAAAGGGCCATTGGAAGCGCAATTGCCCTCTCTACATTCATGACTTGCGACTCAAGAAGCAGGGGAATGATGCTGGTAACCCCAGCACATCAGGTGCGTTCTTTATGATTGAATTATTCACTCTTACTCCTAAATTGAATTCATGGGTATATGATACTGGATGTGGCATTCATATCTGCAATACCATGCAGGGGTTTAGAGTTGAGAGAAAGCTGGCCTATGGACAACAATTCTTTCACGTTGGTAACGGAGCGCATGCAGGAGTTGAAGCTATAGGAGTTTTTAATTTAGTGTTGCCTTCGGGCTTAGTACTATCTTTAAATAATTGTCATTATGCACCGTCAATTGTTAGAGGTGTAATTTCATTTTCATGTTTGTTGAACCAAGGTTTTCATCATACTATTTCAAGCAATGGAATTTCGGTTTCTTTAAATAATGTTTTTTATTTTAATGCTATTGCTGTGAATGGTGTATTTGAAATTGATATGAATGATAATGATAATGCTTTTGTTACAAATAATTCAATGTATAGCATCAACAATAAGAGAATCAAGAAAGGTCTGGATTCGTCTTATCTTTGGCATTGTCGACTTGCTCACATTGGCAAAGATCGCATGAAAAAGCTGCAACATGATGGGCTTTTAGATAAGATCAATGATGAATCATTTGATAAATGCGAATCTTGCATTGCTGGGAAGATGACTAAGAAACCCTTTAAAAATAGGATTGAAAGGGCTAATGATCTACTTGGTCTTATTCACACAGATGTGTGTGGACCACTTAGACATGTGTCAAGGAGGGGTGTTAGCTACTTCTTAACATTTACAGATGATTACAGCCGTTATGGTTATGTTTATTTACTTAAACATAAACATGAGGTATTTGAAACATTCAAAGTGTTTAAAGCAGAAGTAGAGTTGCAACTTGGAAAGAAGATTAAAGCTCTTCGATCCGATAGAGGTGGTGAATACCTGAGTCAGGAGTTCATAGATTATCTAGCAAAGGAGGGAATTGTCCAGCACCTTACTTCTCCATATACTCCACAACAAAATGGTGTATCTAAAAGAAGGAATCGTACATTGCAAGACATGATACGATCTATGTTTAATCTAACAACTCTTCCTTTCTCGTTTTGGGATTATGCCTTAGAATCTGCGGTTCGCATTCTAAATATGGTTCCAACAAAGAAGGTTGATAAGACACCATATGAGGTATGGACTGGAAAAGCTCCTAACCTGTCTTATCTAAAGGTCTGGGGTTGTGAGGCGTATGTTAAACGTGACTCAGCAGACAAACTCCAACAAAGATCTGTGAAGTGCATCTTCGTAGGATACCCTAAGGAAACTATGGGATACTACTTTTATTACTCACCTGAAAACAAAGTTTTTGTTGCAAGGTATGGAGACTTCCTTGAAAGGGAGCTCATATCTCAAGAATTCAGTGGGAGAATATATGATCTGGAAGACGGTCAAGAAGATGTAGAACCTTCTGAAAACACTAATCAACTTCTGGTAGAACCTGAAAGTTTAGGTCCTCCACCTGAAGTTGAAGTGATTCCCATTCGTAGGTCAACAAGACCAGTAAAAGCTCCTACTCGTCTATGTCTTAATGTAGAGAGTGATGAGTATATACTGGGTGATCTTGATGAGCCTACAAGTTATAAAGCTGCCATGAATGGTCCTGAAAAGGCCAAATGGAAAGAAGCTATGGATGGGGAAATGCAATCCATGGAAGACAATGATGTCTGGGAAGAAGTAGACCTACCTCCGGGTGACAAACTAGTTGGGAGTAAATGGCTCTACAAGAAAAAGACAGACATGGATGGCGTTGTACACACCTATAAAGCCCGTTGTGTAGCTAAAGGCTATACACAAACTTTTGGTGTTGACTATGAGGAGACCTTTTCTCCTGTAGCTGACATAAGGGCAATTAGGATTCTTATAGCCATAGCCGCTTACTATGACTATGAGATTTGGCAAATGGATGTAAAAACCGCCTTCTTGAATGGTCGCCTAGATGAAGACATCTATATGGCGCAGCCTGAGGGGTATGTAAATCCAGAATTCCCAAATCGTGTATGCAAGCTTAAAAGATCCATTTATGGATTGAAGCAAGCATCACAACAATGGAATAAGAGATTTGATGGTGAAATTAAAAAGTATGGATTCACTAAAAATCTTGATGAGCCATGTGTATATCACAAAGTTAGTGGGAGTAATGTAATTTTCCTTATATTATATGTCGATGACATATTGATCATGGGGAACGACATTCCAAGTTTACAAAAGGTTAAGGAATATCTTGGAAGTTGTTTTTCTATGAAAGATTTAGGGGAAGCTACATTTATTCTGGGAATCAAGATATATAGAGATAGATCTCAGCGATTAATTGGATTAAGCCAAAGTGCTTACATTGATAAAATACTGAAGAGATTCAGTATGCAAAATTCCAAGAAAGGATATTTGCCGATGCAAGAGCAACATGGCTTGAGCAACAAGGTTTGTGCTTCAACACCTGCAGAGGTGCAACGCATGAAGAGAGTCCCTTATGCTTCGGCTGTGGGATCTATTATGTATGCGGTGAAAAGTACAAGACCTGATGTAGCGTTTGCTCAGAATTTAACCAGTCGATATCAGCAAAATCCAGGTGTAGCTCACTGAACTGCTGTTAAGAATATTCTTAAGTACCTTAGGGCTACTAAGGATATGTTCTTGGTTTATGGGGGAAATCCATCAGCAGAACTTGATGTTACAGGTTACTGCGATGCTTCTTGGAAAGGTGATAAGGATGATACGAAGTCTCAGACGGGTTATGTCTTTGTCATTAATGGAGGAGCAGTGGATTGGAGGAGCAGAAAGCAGAGTGTACTAGCGATGTCTGCTACAGAAAGTGAGTATATAGCTGCTTCAGAAGCTGCAATGGAAGCTGTTTGGATTAGGAAGTTTGTTTCAGGGCTTGGAGTCATGCCTTCGATTCAAAGACCTATTAAAATGTATTGTGACAATTCAGCTGCAATTACATTTGCCAATGAGCCTGGAATCATGAAAGGCACCAGACATTTCCCGATTAAGCATCACTATGTTCGAGAACAAGTCGAAATAGGCGAAATCGAAATGCTCAAAGTTCACACAGATGATAACTTGGCAGATCAATTAACAAAGCCTCTACCTGGCACTAAGCTTTACAAGCATGCTGAAGGTGTAGGACTTAGATTAGCTAAAAGTTTCATGCCCATTTGTGATTAGTGTTTGGATAAAGGATGTAATGTACAATTACTATTTTAATGGAATAAAATATGTTTTATGTTTATTTATCATTGTCTTAATAATATATCCTATATTTGCATGTTTAAGATCCATGAATAATTTATTATTCTAATTGTCCATTGTCGATTAATGATATGGGAATATCATTAAACTAAGACAAATTTGAGTATTGGTTTAGGATATACTTGAAAGTATATTGATGCGTAGTCATACCAATTTCACATGATATTCGATGAATTGAATATTGGACGTATCCCAATAATATGATTTAATATTTAATATGAGAATCATATTTAAAGTTATCCTCAGACTTGAGATACCAGATAAGTGTCATGGATGTAGTGCATTTTTGTGAAGCAATCTACCGCTCACCGTAACAGGGAGTCATAAGGATTGTTTTCAGAAGTGTTGCAAAGTTCATGGGTTATTCTTGTAGTCAAGAAAGAATTTATTCCTTCTGATTTGTTTAGAAGTTTAATACTGCTGGGCCCCTCGTAGGGTTGACAAAATGTTTGCATGGCCATGCCCAAAGTCTATCTGGAATACGTTCAGATGTTTTGGTAATTTTGTCCAATCATAAAGAAACGAGAAACAGAAATTTAATAAAGGAACTCACATCTTTATTAATGTGGTATTAGTAATGAAAGGATAATTATAATGATAAATCATTAAAGGTTTTTCCAGGAAACCTAGCTCGGATTGAACTAGGGGCATTGGAGTGTTGCAAGACGCTAACCAGTGTCATTTTACTATTAATGAATATACTAGTGGGAGCTGTTAAATGTTACGTATAAACATTAATAAGTAAATGTCTAGGATCGAACTCGAGACCTCGGGATTGCACACTTTACAAACAAGAATAATGTAAAATAAATATATATATATTAAATGTATCGAATATATATATTTATAACACTTAATGGACTAAACGGTCGTTAGTTATTAACTGTATGGACTAACTATCGTTAAATAAGAAAGATATGGACTAGAGTGTAACTTGGGAGTCAAGAAGGATCTAGAAACCCCTTTGGGGATGCTAGGCCGGTCGAACAAGGGTGGGGGAAGCCCAACCCATGTTTGTCTTGTCCTCCAAGTTTCACATAGTATATATACAAGGCCAAGGATAAGACTTTCACATCTTTTGTGCACACACTCTAACCCTAAAACTTGTTTTCTTTCTTGTTTTTCCTAGGCCGATCGGTTCAACCCCCCTCTTAAGGGATTGGGTCGATTTTGGTTTAATCCAAACATAAGTGTTTTGTTTACTTGCAACAAACCTTTATTCGTTGGTAGTTTGTGTGTACAAGAACGAGGTAATTACTTACTTTAGTAATTATCAAGAGATCGATAAACAAAACGGTAAGGGGTTTATCATTGATCTAATTGTACAAGAATCAAGGTTTATTTGAAGTGCATCGGGTACGTTTACTATTTATGTTTTAGTTAATATTTATGTGTTATACTTGATCCTACGCTTCCGCAATATGTGTTATTTGATTGTCAAACTCTAACACAGCACATCTTGTCTTAACTAATCAACACAATTGCATGTAAGAACCAATTCAAGAAATGAACATGTGAAGCGAAGAGGCACAGATATGAACAATAAGAAGCACATATATCATATATGAACAAAGTAAATAACTATTTGAGAAACAAATACCAAGAGTTAAAAACACAACCAATGCAGATTGTATAAAGGATCCATACACACATTATCTTGAGTAAATTTAAACATGTCTCATCAAAAGTTTAGGCACCAACATAGCACTTCTAATTAGCAGCAGGCAAATTTGGACCAAGAACAATGCCATTGAAGAATTTGTGCGTGTGCCTTCCTCCATAAGGTGCAGCAAGGAAGGAGAGTACAATGACCACCAGGGGTGTCGTTTGACCTGCAGACGAGCTTAACACACGATGGCTAGCATCCGCTTGGATTCGAGCTTAAGCCTTCCCCTTTGGTTTTGGACTTTTTGGTTACTGTTGGAATCAAGCTTATTAGTTATAACATGGTGTTTGGAAACATCAATTAAAAACCAAGCTAAGTAGATGCCAACCTAACTTTATTAACATTATTTGTACGCACATTCTTATAGTTGTTAAGTCACTCACGTACCCATGGGCGGAGATAGGGGGGCTCCGGGGGGTCACGTGACCCCCAACGTACCAATTTTTAATGTAGTTTCTAAAAGTTATCATACTCCCTCGACAAAAAAGTTCTGGCTCTGCCCCTGCACGTACCGCCATGGTAACGACAACAAATCTTATGGACTTGTGGTTGTCAAGTCAATTCAAACATGTTTCAACATTTTGTGTAACACCTTCAAAATTAGATGTTCCGACCTTGTGCATAACATGTGTAACAATCAATTATAACATATATCAAAATGATGCACTTTCACGTTTCTATCGCAATGATTTAGCCTATCTGACTAATTTAAAAAGTGGTCCCAATAGACTTTTGGCGTATCATTACTTTAGTGAGATTTATGTTCATTGCGGTTATAAGCCATGGTAAAAAAAAAAAAAAAAAAAAGTACAAAAAGTACAATACTTTTGTCAGTTATATAATTAGTGTTTATTTTATTTGTTTGTTTGTCTCTAGCAAGTGTTCCCTTTTAAATTTCAGTCAATTAGACAAATAAATAAAAGTACATTTATGAACTGTTATGAAAATATTTATTATATTGATTGTACACATTAATCATCATATTCATGACCTTTATGATTAGTTTTGTAACACCCAATATGTACTTAATACCATTCATGTTAAGGTCCCTATAAATAGAGACACCTAATATAATGTTAAGACACACCAATAACAAGTTCTACATTTCCCTTTCATACTCTCTTATGTTCATTTGCTTACTGTTCTTATTGTGCTACTAGGCTCGTTGTTATACAACACCTTATCAGCACGCTCGATTTTTAAGGTTTTTTTTTTTTCCCGAGAAGATATGAAATACATGCAGTGTCTATGTGTGTTGCATGATTATATGTTGAATTATATATTGAATTGTTTATATTGCTACATGCCATGTCTACGATTACATGATCCGTTTATATGTTAGAATGTTATGTTGAATTGTCCCGAACTGTAGTACGGAATCATCTCCAAAGATCTCGGTCAGAGCAGGCATATGCCAAACGTGAATACCGCTCGAAGCTACCGGCAGAACACCCGGTAGAGACACCCAATCTTGGGTGAAATAAATACCGCGACTTCTATCTTTTTCAATAAAATCATCACGTAATAAATCAACAAAGCCCAAAGTGATCTCTCTTTCCCCTTCAAGTTTACCTACTACGGTACCGGCATGGATATGATCTCCACCAGACATGCACTATTTTAATATACCTAAGTTATTTTCTAATAATAAATTTTTATTTTTATTATTATTAATTTTTTTGAAGAACATGGATCAACTACCTAATTTGGCTACTGATGATGGAGATATGTGTCTAGTGAATAGTGCAACCACACACACAATTCTTAAAAAGAGAAAATATTTCTCTCAATTAAATATAAAAAAATCAAATGTTAACACTATATCTGGTAGTGCAAAATTGATCGAAGGATCGGGAAAAGCGAATATATTATTACCGGGAGGAACACTATTTAAAATTGATAATGCATTATTTTCTCTCATGTCTCAAAGGAATTTGTTGAGTTATAAAGATATTCGTAGAAATGGATACCATATTGAGACAACAAGTGAAGGACAAATAGAGTACCTTCACGTTACAAATATGATTATGGGTAAAAAGCATGTATTAGAGAAATTACCCGCATTTTCTTCCGGTTTGTACTACACTAAGATTAATGTAATTGAATCAAATGCAGTCATAAAGGAGAAGTTTATAGACCGGGAGAATTTTATAACACTCAATCCTTCGTAATCTTTATTACTAGTCAAATCTCTTAAATAAACTATTATAAAACCCGAAGGCCCAAGTAGAGGTGGCCAAACGAACCGGTTCCGGAACCGGAACCGGAACGGGATAATTATCCGAAACTGAATCCGGTCAACACCGGTTCTGGCAGGATCCGGTCCTGTTCCCATAATATTCGGCGAATCGTGTCCGGTTCTAGGATTTTGCTACTCGATCCGGTTCGGAACCGGATAATTCATCATTGGTTCGCGATCCGGTTCCTGGGAACCGGTTCCAACGTATATATTTTTTTTTCTAGGTTTTGTTCACAGTAAGCAGCCAAGCAGCAGTGCAACCATATGACCGTTTTTTCTGATTTTCCAGCAACTATCACTCTTCCTTTATAAAATGTCCCAGTTAGCAAGTCCCATGGTGAACGATACCTTAATCGTTCAAAAGATAATGATTCAGGGTATGCATTTTTTATCATTTCTATAACTTCTTGGGGATAATCACTTATAAATTCTAGACTTGATCTTCGAATAGCCTTGGGATCTTCCCAAATTCTTTCATCTGTGCATGATAATCAATAAAAAAAGCTTTATAAATGAAGAAAAAAATAACCCGGAATCGAAAATTTGGTATGCCCACTGTGAAGAAAAAGAGCACCAGTTCTTTGGCACCGGTCTGACCGGATTTTGGGACCGAACCGGATTGGAACCGATCCGGAACCGGGTAGACCGGTCCCGGTTTTTGGACCCCGGATCCGAAAGGAACCGGATCAGATTGGAACCGGATCCGGTCCTTTGACTGCTGAACCGGTCCGGATTGGAACCGGTCCGGTTTTTTTCAGAACCAGCATTTGGCCACCTCTAGGCCCAAGGCCGAAGCATGTCACCAAGACAACGAACAACAAACTACCTGTTCGTCATTCAAACCCCTAAATTCACCTCTCAAAAAACCAAAATGTCAGACCACATACCATTCGAAATCCAATCAGAAATCATGAAAAGACTTCCTGTCAAGTCATTACTTCAATTCCGATCCGTTTCGAAACAATGGAAGTCTCTTATCGACAGCCCGGAATTTATAAAAAACTACCACATTAATCACCCAAACCCACAACATCATTTACTTGTAGAGGACGAGATAGATGATGTACGAACATATACCTCGATTATTGATGACAATACTTTCCCCTAACTGCCCCCGAGTCCCTTATGTTGGAATAATTTAAAGTAAAGAATGGTGTAACACGTTGATATTGCTGATCAACAGATGATCTTTATTAGCATAAGCAGGGCCTCTTAAATAGGCCAAAGTACAACGGATAGTAAACTAAATAGTGCTAAAAATACTCAACTACTTGACCCACTATGCTGAAAAACAGGGAGATATTAGAGGCCATATCAATGACTAAATCTCCACAATTATTGACTCTAACAGAATATTGACTAACAATTCGAATTAACATAACTTCTAACACTCCCCCGTCATTCGAACTTGGACAATCCCAGCTGCAAACAGAATTGATCATGCTTTGAAAGTGGGAGACTCTTAGTCATAAGATCAGCAACTTGTTCTTCAGTTCTGCAACTTTATAACACAACTTCCCCTTTTTCAATCAGCTCTCTCACAAAATGGTGCTTAATCTCAATGTGTTTAGTTCGACAATGGAATACCGGATTCATGGATAGTTGGACAGCAGACCTGCTGTCACATAATATGCTCGTAGCATGTTCTTGTTCTTCCCCGAGATCAGACAACAACCTTCGAAGCCATACAGCTTGACATGCTGAAGTTGTTGCTGCAATATACTCTGCTTCAGTTGAAGAAAGAGCTACTGTAGCCTGTTTCTTCGAGCTCCAAGACACGACAGCTGTACCAATAAGAAAACAATGACCCAAAGTGCTTCTCCTATCATCAACTGAACCTGCCCAATCACTATCGGTGTACCCTTTCAAGCAGAACTTCTCATCTTTACGGAACCATATTCCATACTCTTTGCTTCCTCCAAGATAACGTAAGATCCTTCGAGCTGTTCCTAAGTGATGTTTGCTCGGTTTATGCATAAACCGTGATAGAACACCCACTGCATAAGTAATATCTGGACGTGAGTGAGTCAAATAAATAAGTCGCCCAATTAGACTTCTGTACACGATTGCATTCGCCATTTCTGTTTCATCATTCACATTGAATTTTTCATTCAGGTTCATCGGAGTGCTCGTCATCTTGCAACCTGACATATTAAACTTCTTCAAGGTGTCTTCAATATACTTCTTTTGCGACATGAAAATTCCGGTCTCATTTTGAACAATCTCCAAACCCAAGAAATATTTAAGCTCTCCAAGATCAGTCATGTCAAACATATTCATCATTGAATCTCTGAACTTTGATATAAGAGCAAGAGATGAACCTGTATATATCATGTCATCAACATATAAACTTACTATAACAAGTCCATTCATACCTTCCTTTTTCACGTACAAAGTTGGCTCGTTCATACTTCTTTCAAATCCATTCTCTTGAAAAAATTTGTCTATTTTACTATAACAAGCTCTCGGTGCCTGCTTCAACCCGTATAATGCCTTTTTTAGCTTGTACACCTTGTTCTTCTCATTTTCCATTTCAAATCCAGGTGGCTGATTGATGAGGCGAAAAATAAACCATTTTTAGGGGGTCATTTAAGCCCGGAATTGAATTTATTTGATCAAATATTGCCCTAAATCGTTCCTTTTGTGATTTTAGGTACTTTGGGAGAGAAATCTGGAAAAGGAAGCAATTCGGACGTTTTTGGAGCATAAAAGTGAAGAAAACGCCAAAGTCTTAATTTTCCTTGCTGGGAACAGTAGGTGACGGCGTCAAGAAGAAATTTCTGACGGCGTCAAGAGTAATTTCCATGACGATCCAATACAGATTTGACAGCGTCACAAGGTAGGGCGTCAAGAGGAAAATGCATGACGGCCTGGAAATACATAACACATGACGGCGTCAAAAGTAGATCAAGGCAGTCCGAGAAATATTTTGGCGGCGAGGTGACGGCGTCACAAAATTGTTCTTGACGCCGTCAGCCCCTATTTCCTATATATAGTTTTCTAATTTTCACATTAAAAAGAGAGGAGTTTTGGAGAAACCCTTGATCCGAACTTAATACGAATTTTACAGGTTTTTCAAGGGTTCTCAGCCCTTGATCCCTTTCATGTGTAATTGAGATAAGTATTCTTTTAATTCAATCAATATGTCTATGTGTTGGTTGTCTATATCTTGTTCTTGTCTTAATTCCATCATGCTAGGCTAGATCTATCTTGTGTTTGCTTGGATCTAATGAAACCTAGATGTTAATTATGTGTTGATTACTTGTTTATGGTTGTATTGGATGAATGAATTCGATGTTAGGCTTAAGAAAACTGGCAGATCTCCAATTGGTAACATGCTTGAACGTCTTAGGAAACATGAACTGACGTGCACTAGGTTTTATTGGTTGTATTTAATGCATGAGTAAATTCTAATGATCCCATGTTAGGAGCTTCTTAGCCGGCTTGACATAGGAGTGAAGTAGGCACTCATAGGATTGGGGAATTAAGTGAGCCACCCCATGAATGGTATTAAGGAATACAATCCGTCATCCGCGCAACTATAACAAGTAATTAACGTGTAAAAGATATCTAGGGAGTAGTGAAATCTAAGTAAACACATTTTCTCCACTTATTGCTCACAACCTTAGTATAATTTAGTTTATTTTCATTTTTAGTATTTTATTTTGATTGCATCTTTAGCATTAGGTTAGTTGACTAGCAACTAATTCCGCCCAAATCCTTCAAACCCCGAGATTTTTACCTGCTTTCTAAAAAATATAAAAATCCAAAAATAATCATCCCTCACCTTTAGAACTAGTATTTAGGTTTTCTAATTCTAGCGACACTATTCCTAGCTGAACGATCAATCCCCCGGCAATTGTCACTATACTATACTACAACGATCAGGTACACTGCCTGGTGGGGGTTCAAAGCTTCTCAAGATCCCTTGAGAGGTAAAGCCTGGTGCGATCCCCACGCATCACTGATCTACGTAGACTTCCTCATGCAGCTCGCCATTTAAGAAAGCCGACTTAACATCAAATTGGAATACTTTCCACTGCTTTTGAGCAGCTAGTGCCAAAACAACTCGAACAGTTTCAAAACGTGCCACAGGTGCGAAAGTTTCTTCATAGTCGATTCCTTGTTGTTGTGCAGATCCCTTCACAACAAGTCTCGCCTTATGTCTTTGTACACTACCATCTACAAAGAACTTTGTTTTGAAAATCCATTTTACTCCAATTGGCGTTTTTCTAGCCGGTAAGTCAACCAGGTTCCATGTCTGATTTCTCTCAATAGCTTCAAGTTCTTCTACCATTGCTCGTCGCCATTCATCACACTTCAAAGCATCATCAACACTAGATATATCTTCAACAAACAGTGCTAATTATGAAGAAGAGTCTCCTTCACATTCAAATCGTCTGCGAGGAATTCTTCCGCGCTCACTCTTACGTAATTGAGGCGACTCCAATGCCTCATTTGGAGATGATTCTTTAGATGAAAATGTTGAGTTTGATTTTTCTGGTGTCAACTGTTGTGAGTTGTTGGGTGTGCATATGCTTTCTATTTCCTCTTCTTCTTTCTGGGTATGCTCTTCATCCTCTTCACCTGTACTCTGTTGCCCATTTGAGTCTATGGAGCTTGATCCCCAATTCCAGCTTGCTTGTTCATCAAATATAACATTTCGACTCACTACAAATTTATCACTTGTAGGATCATAAAGTCTATAAGCTTTTGAATTCGAGCAATAACCAATAAATATGTATTTTTGAGATTTTTCATTAAGTTTGTGCTTCCTTGTTGTATGTAGAGCATAGAAAATAGAACCGAAAACACGAAGATAACTCACCGAAGGCTTGTTTCCATGCCATGCTTCATATGGAGTCTGCTCCCAAACCGCCTTAGTAGGCGATATATTAAGAAGATAGACTGATGTAGCTGCTCCTTCTGCCCAAAATGAGTCCGGTAGCCCCTTTTGCTTCATCATAGATCGTGTCATCTCAACTACCGTACGATTCTTCCGTTCAGCTACACCGTTTTGCTCTGGTGAATAAGGAGCTGTGAGTTCTCTTTTGATTCCATGCTCCTCACAAAATGCAACAAATTCATTTGAAAGAAACTCACCACCTCGATCAGTTCGTAACACTTTCAAGCTTTTCCCGCTTTGTTTTTCAGTCAATGCCTTAAAACATTTGAAGTGATCAAACGCTTCTGATTTTTGTTGCAAGAAGTAGATCCAACTTATCCTACTATAGTCATCAGTGAACAACAGAAAATATTTGCTCCCACCAAGTGATTCGGTTCTCATTGGACCACATAAGTCAGCATGTACAAGCTCAAGTATTTCATTAGCTCGTTTAGCTTTTCCAACTGGAAATGCCTGCTTGGTTTGTTTCCCAAGAACACAAATTTCACATACTTTATCACTAGAAATGATGGTAGGAAGATTGGTGACCATTTCTTTCTTCTTCAGTAATTGCAACCCTTGAAAATTTAAATGGCCATATCGAAGGTGCCATAATTCGCTTTCTTTCTCGACTTTGCTCATAAATGCAGTTTCTGTTTTGTCTGAAAAAAATGAGAGGGAACATTCGATTTGAAGTCATGTGAGCACAAGCAATAACTTTACTTATGGACTTGTTTCTCACCATGCACTTCCCATCGTCAAATAAAATAGAATGCCCAGACTCCATAAGTTGGCCAACGCTTAACAGGTTGTGAGCTAAGTTAGGTGCAAAATGAACATCTTTTATATGTTTTGCTTGTTTACCAGGAGTGACAGAAACAGTACCTCGTCCCTCAATTTTAAGTTGCTTATCATCGCCAAGATGAACTACAGATTTTACTGTCTCATCCAATTCCTTGAACTTTTTCTTGTCTCCTGTCATATGATGCGAACACCCGCTGTCTATATACCATGCTTCTTTTGTAACTTCTTCCATTTCACCTTTTGCCATGAACAGGTAATTAACTTGTTCGTCAGTGTCTTCGACAAACTTAGCTTCATCAGTCTTCGACCAACAAAAGTCATCGGTATGTCCAGGTTTTTGGCAAATGGAACAATACCAAGAACTATTTCTGGATCGCCCTCTTCCACGAAAGCCTCCACGGCCTCTTCCTCTTGCTCGCTGACTCGTGAATTGAGACTCACCTTTTGTCTGAAAGGCTTTTTCTTCTTCATAAATTACAGATCGGGTTATTCTTGCTTCATGCGCTTGCAAAGACCCCATCAATTCATCAAATGAAAACTTCGAGAGATCCTTAGACTCTTCGATTTCTTTTCCTGTATTTGTTCGATGAGAAATGCGAGTCGGTTTTGTCCACTTTCTCCATCCAGTCTCATCTGAAATTTGCTCGCCATAAGATTTCATGTGACTTACCACTGTTGAAACTCGTGCCAGGAAATCTTGCACAGACTCATTGCTTTTCATGGCAGAGTTTTCAAATTCTCGTCTTAGTGACTGCAATTTGACGGTGATTACTTTAGAAGAGCCTTGATATTCGGTGCTCAGAATAGTCCATGCCTGCTTTGCTGTAGTTGCTGAAGCTATTCTTGAAAAAATAGACTCATCAACTGCTTGTTGGATGAAAAATAGTGCCTTGGCGTCTTTCTACTCATACTCCTTGGTTTGAGCTTCATTGCTTGATTCGACATTGTTTTCGATGTGATCCCATAAATCTTGGGATCTGAATAGGGTCTTCATCTTGATGCTCCAGAACTTATACGAGTCTCCTTTGAAGATAGGAATTTGTGGTTGGGACATTGATGAGGCGAAAAATGATCCATTTTTAGGGGGTCATTTAAGCCCGAATTCGACTTTATTTGATCAAATATTGCCCTAAATCGTTCCTTTTGTGATTTTAGGTACTTGGAGAGTGAATTCTGGAAAGAAGCTATTTTGGACGTTTTTGGAGCATAAAAGTGAAGAAAACGGCAAAGTCTCAAATTTCTATGCTGGAACAGTGCATGAAGGCGTCACAGATTGCTCTTGACGGCGTCAAGACCCAAAGAATAAAATACCGTGGTAGCTGACGGCGTCACATAGGCCGTCATAAGTAGATCAAGGCCGTCCGAGGAAGTATTTGGCGGCAAGATGACGGCGTCGCACCCTTACTCTTGACGCCGTCACCTCGGTTTTCCTATATATAGTTTTCTAGTTTTTTCATTAAAAAGAAGAGAAGTTTTGGTGAAACCCTAAAGACGAATTTGGTGCATCTTTTACAGGTTTTTCAAGGGTTCCAAACCCTTGATACCTTGCATTGTAATTGAGATAAGTGTTCTTCTAATTCAATCAATATGTCTATATGTTGGTTGTCTATATCTTGTTCTTGTCTCAATTCCATTATGCTAGGCTAGATCTCTTTTGTGTTTGCTTAGATCTAATGAAACCTAGATGTTGATTATGTGTTGATTACTTGTTTATTCTTGTCTTGGATGAATGATTTTATATGTTAGGCTTAAGAAAATTGGCAGATCTCCAAATGGTAACATGCTTGAACGTCTTAAGAAACATGAACCGAGGCGTACTAGGTCTTTATTGGTTGTATTTAATGCATGAGCCACTGTTTACAATCCCTATAGTTGTGCTGGGTCATGGTGTAGGAGGAGATAAGAGCTCATAGAATTGGGGAGTTATGTATGCCACCCCATGAATGGTATTAAGGAATACAATCCGTCATCCATACAATTATAACAAGTAATTAACGTGTAAAAGATATCTAGGGAGTAGTGAAGTCTAAGTAAACACAATTTCTCCAATTACTGCTCACAACCTTAGTATAATTTAGTTTAATTTCATTTTTAGTATTTTATTTTGATTATATATTAGTTTTGGGTTAGTTGAATAGCAACTAATTCCGCCCACTCTTCCAAAACCCGAGATTTTACTTGCTTTCATAAAAATACAAAAATACAAAAATAATCATCCCTCACCTTTAGAACTAGTAATTAGGTTTTCTAATCCTAGCGACACTATTCCTAAGCTGAACGATCAATCCCCCGGTACTTGTCACTATACTATACTACAACGATCAGGTACACTGCCTGGTGGGGGTTGTAAGCTTCTCGAGATCCCTCGAGAGGTAAAGCCTGTTGCGATTCCCACGCATCAGACATATTGATACTATTTGCACTCGTGGCCATTGAAAACTAAATGCCCAGTTTAGAAAGAACCTTGCTCTGATACCAATTTTGTTGGAATAATTTAAAGTAAAGAACGGTGTAACACGTTGATATTGCTGATCAACAGATGATCTTTATTAGCATAAGCAGGACCTCTTAAATAGGCCAAAGTACAACGGATAGTAAACTAAAGAGTGCTAAAAATACTCAACTACTTGACCCACTATGCTGAAAAACAGGGAGATATTAGAGGCCATATCAATGACTAAATCTCCACAATTATTGACTCTAACAGAATATTGACTAACAATTCGAATTAACATAACTTCTAACACCTTAACTTACTAAGATACACAAGAATAATCGGTTCCGTTAACGGGCTATTATGTTTTTATGGTTGGTACAATGATATAGAGTTAAGAACTACTATGGTTGTTTTTCGGAATCCTTCCATTAGAAAATCGGTTTGTATTCCTATCCCTAATGTATTTTTTCCACCAGACGGATATACTCGTATTGGTTTCGGGATTTGCTATGATACTAGTGATCCTAAGCTTGTTAAGATTAATGTTGTTAATACCCCGAGTATATGGGAGGTCCACGTCTTTACATTTAGTTCTCGTGTTTGGAAAACTGTATATATGGGTGCACCTAAATTGGATGGTTTGAATAGGAATCACGTTTCTATAGATGGGGTTATTTATTGGCATTCTTATGATAATTTTATTATTTCGTTTGATTTGAAAAGTGAGAAGTTTGGTGAAGTGTGTCTTCTTGAAAGATTGCCATTTCCGTCTGATGTGGCGGTGGTGAAGGTGAATGAGTCGCTTGGTTTGGCTGAGTATTATAAAGAGGGCGAGATGCCGGTTCTTGGTGTGTGGATGAGGAAAGACGATGTTAATAAACCGTTTACAAAGATATATACCGTTAAGTTTGAGGGTAAGTCGTTAGATAGTGTATTGGAATGTGTATTGGGGTTTAGGAATAATGGTGAAGTTTTAATGGAAATGAAGGATGATGATTTTGAAAAGTCTCAAATTGTAGTTTATGAACCCTCTTCAGGACGTATTAATAGTGTTGGGATTAGTGGAGAGTATCGTAGGTTCACCGTGTGGCTGTACATGGAAACACTCCTTTTGCTTGATTAGTCAAATTCTAGCATTCATTGACAGCAAAGATGGATTGCAAGGTATTCGAATCAAGTTTTAGCTATCAGATTCAGTCTTTATTATTCGGTTTCGTTTATGTTACCAGAAATATAAATGTGTTATATATACAACCATGTTTGTGTTATTTGTTGTAGTTTGATGATGAATTTCTTATTATTTGTGAAGATTAAGCACAACTTTAGTTATTTGGATATGTGTACTCCCCTTATGCATAAGTTTAGCTGTAATGTACTAAATATATTGTTTAGCTGTAGAGTGATTCATGTAAGAGTCTACCTTGTATACCACGGACTACAGATAACAACTAATAAAGTTGAGCCTCTGTAATGCACCTGTAAACCAGCACTTGGTGGGAATAAATATCTCTATTATGCCAAGCAGTACGTCCACTGCTTTGTATTGCGAGTCTACATGTTAATTCAATGCTGCTCAGTAGGCTCATTAGATTTCCACTCGAGTATAGGCCGGACATCTTAGTTCAAGGTACTATAGTAGTTGACCCATGTTACCAATATCCTTATATAAAATCATGGATTGATATTGAGTAAGCAAGTTTTTAACTTACTATGTTTTTGTGCTCATCCAAAAAGATAGGATCTGATCACCTGATGTTAATGGTAAGTTAGAGTTATTATGTTTCCGCTACTAGAATTAATGCAAATGATGGTACGTTCTCACTGAGTCATACATTAAGCTAACCTCACCCTATAGGAACTAATATTAAAGATAGAAACCAAAATCGCTAACCTCGCTAGCTAGTGCGAACTTGCTGAAGTAGTTCATTGTGTATACTTATCAGATGAACATATAAAGCGGTGTACCTGCATTTATGTCTTAATAAAATTCATGGTTTATGGCATTCAAGGTTGCAAAAAATGTTAGACGCTAGTCGGGCAGTTTACCACCGCCTAGCGCCTAAGCGGATTGAACTTTTATATATAAAAATTTTAAAATTATATGTATTTGGTATATAAAATATGCATAATTTGTATATTTCTAATAATTTTATTTTTATTATTTATATATCTTGTGTATATTTTGCAAATTTACACTATATGTGATTTTGATTAAGTTTTGGTCTTTTATTGCCCACATAGTTATTTGTTGGGCTTGTATAAGCTTTTTAATGGGCTATAAAATTATATGAGTATATTATTAGAGCATTGGGTATCGTCGTGCCATGGCTTCAAGCCGTGGCACAAAAAATGCTGCCACGTCAACAAAAATCTCCACGGCACCAGAAATCCTACGGCACCATATTTCAGGGGTATCTGTTGGCACCAGAAATTCTTGTGCCGTCGGCCATTTTTTTCCTTTTACATTAAATAAAACATACACAATATTAACAAAACATACACAATATTAACTAAAACACATTAGATAAACTAATAAAAAAAATAAAAATATTATAATAATAACTTAGGGACTAAGATTGCAAGCATATTAAGAACTAGGGATGTAAAAGAATGTCAAATGGACTTAAAATGTAAATACCTAAAACAAAAGGGTATAAAATGAAAAAGTAAAAAATATATAAAACAAAAACCTACTTCTTCTTCTTCTTCCTTTAGCTTTCTGCAGCCTTCAAACCAAAAAAAAAAAAAAAAAAAAAAAAAAAAAACAGCGTACAAACACAAACAAACCCATCAAAAGGGAGAAAAAGAGAAGAAAAAAAAAGGCCCATGGCGCTGAGCGGTTGGGACGGCGCAAGGAGCTATGGCGCGAGAGTCGGTACAGTGAGCCGTCGGACTTTTTGGGCTGGTGGTGATGGCGCCACTTTTGGCACCACCGTACCCCATGCTCTTAGGGTTTGATATCAATAACACACTGCCCCTTCTTCTCTCCTCACTTTCACCTCTCCTTATCTTTTATATAATAAAGGAATTACATCATTTCGGGGTTTTTTTGACAAAACAATCTTAATGGAAAAAAAATTGGACCAATATGAAAGCTCGATTTTGACACATAGGCGAAATCGAGCAATATAATTGGCCAATAAAAAGTCAAAATTTAATTGATTTTGGTCAAATTTTAATAAATTTGGTGGAGAATTTGATTGAGAAAAAAAAACACATAAAAATATAGGTGTCATATTTATGAAAATAAAAACTTAAAAAAAGAGGAGGTAATTAATAAAACATTAGTGGTTAAATTTTAAATATATTATATGGAGTTAAGTGTAAAATCATAAATCCCCATTTTTTTTTTGATAACTTTAGATAATAAACAAATAACCCCTTACACTTTATAATATGAACTTTCTTTATAATTATATGAGTATTAGTATGGATTTAAGACTTCCATCCATTAGACTTCCATCTGTAGTATTACTCGAGAGGGGTTTGACCTTCGAGAAAGTGTGGTAGACATGGTGAATAGTGGTTCATGGAACTTCTCAAACACTTGGTTAGACCTTTTTCCCGCTTTAAATCTTCTTGATATTCCAGTTTTTTCTTCTAATAGAGAGGATCAAGTTTTATGGCGCAACAGTGATGGAAATTCTCATACTTTTGTTGTTAAGTTAGTGTGGGAATCTATTCGTCCAAGAGGTCAAGAGGTCGATTGGTTCCGTGTTGTTTGGCACACCTCTTGTATTCCAAGACATGCATTCCTCTTATGGCTTATTATGGTTCGAAAGTTGAAAACACAGGATAGAATTAGGCAATAGGATGTCGGCGATAACGTCGACTTAAACCTGCTTCGGTGTCCTTTGTGTAAGCTTATTCAAGATTCACATGAACACCTCTTCTTCAAGTGTCCATACTCATTTAAAGTGTGGCGCATGGTAGTACAGAAGGCAAATATACATAATGCTCATGCTAAGTTAAATGACGTTGTGGCTTGGCTGGTCCCAAGTTCGAATAGAAACTCTTTCCCAAGCGTGGTAAGTCGCTTAGTATTTGCTGCTTCGACTTATTTTTGTGGCAAGAACGAAATAATCGCATTCATTCGAAAGACGCAAGGAAGGAACAGGAGATAAGTGACCATATTATTGAAATGGTGCGTTTGAAGATTACCTCGTTACATGTGAAGAAAACATCCAATGTGGTGAAGGCATTAGGTCATTGGCGTATTCCTACTGAAGTGACGCAGCTGATTGGATCATTTTTTCACTTGGTAGTTTTGTTACGTAGTGTTTTAATTTAATCCAAGTGATATATTGGTTATGTTTTGGTAGGTGTGATTCGGGTTTGTTTGAATCATGGTAGAGGTTTGCGTGATGCAAAAGGGATAAAGTGGTTTCATCGCCACTTTCTCATGTAACAAACATCTTTATTTCATTTATTCTAGTCACCGGGTATAGAATCCCTTTACCCAAAATTTTAATATACGTTAAATACTTTTAAAATAAATATTAGTTTTAAACTTTCATATATTAAAATATCTTTTTACTATGTATGTTAAATATAAATAAGAACTCATGCTATCCTATTTAAAAGTTTAATCTATACGTACACGGGTTTGAATATTAAATACAGTTAAATTATAATTAACGGTAATATAAATATCAAATGGTAAGGATGAGTTACTGTGATATGAAAACAAATATGCACGATTGTAATTATAACGACTTATGTAATTATTATTTAAAGTTTATATGCGGATATCCGGAAAAACATTTTTAATAAACTTTACGGAGTATATTTTAACTTCATCAACGCTCATTATGTGCTACTAAACTTGCACATTTTCTATTACTCTTACTTCGCAAGACACGTCTCAGGTGCCGTTTGGAGAAAATTTGACGGTTCAGAGATCGAGTTGTTGTAGTTGTGGTTGCGTGTGTGATTTTCCAATTGAATTGGTTTTTCAATTGAATTAATTGGTTTTTCAATTGAATCATGAAAAAAATAATCCAAAATCGGTTTTTTCAAAAGCCGGTTTTAGTATAACTGAACCGGTGGTTTGAAAACCGGTTTGAATGTTTAGATGTCAACCGGTTAATTTGGAGAGAACTTGACCGTTCAAATGATCGAGTTTTTATAGTTGTGGTTGCGTGTGTGATTTTGATTTTAGTGAGGTATATTTGTGTTTAAATTGGAAATATTTGGACGGTGATGTTGGTCGTGAAGAGAAAAAAAAAATAACGTGATGCTAAGATAACGATAGTAAAATTGGTTGTGGTAACTACTTATTATCACAAACCTGATAGTACTCGTTCATTTAAATAGCGGCCGACACACATAAAACATAAAATAAATATAACTATTTTATATTTTAATTTTAGAAGCATATATTCTTCGGTTTTTTCTATACACCTATTAAGTAACGGGAATGCTTAACAAACTAGCAAATGACTCTACATGATACATGTATACTTTCACATGGGACTAAAAAAACACGAACCTACGCGTACAAAAGCTTGTTATGAACAGTAATATTATACTCCGTAACACATAGATCCACGAATGTAGTATATATTTTACGGGACTAAAAACGCAAGAACCTACGCACAACAAACTTTCCAAGTACATATACAAAAGCTAGTTTATATAATCTTTTATTAGCCCAATCTAACAAATAAACTATATTACACAAATAAGCCCAGCGGCCCAAATCCGAATCCATGTCACCAAGACACCAAACAGCAAAAAAATAAAATAAATAAGTAAAAAACACAGTGACATTAGTATCTAGTTCATCATAAAATCCCCAAATTTGAAACCCTAATTAAAAAATCTCTCAAAATAAAAATGTCAGACCGCATACCTTTCGAAATCCAATCTGAAATAATGAAAAGGCTTCCTGTCAAGTCATTACTTCAATTCCGATCAGTTTCGAAACAATGGAAGTCTTTTATCGACAGCCCGGAATTTATAAAAAACTACCACATTAATCACCCAAACCCACAGCATCATTTACTTGTACGGTACAAAATCGATACTGTCCGAACATATACCTCGATTGTCGATGACAATACTTTCCCCCAACAAAAGTTTCCCCTAACCGCTCCCGAACCCCTTAACTTACTAAAACAGGTATTATTACTCGGTTCTGTTAACGGTCTGATATGTTTTTATGGCTTTAAAGATATAGAATTAGAAACTAATATGGTTGTTCTTTGGAATCCTAGTGTTAGGAAATATGTTGGTATTGTTATCCCTAATGTATTGTATTCACCGGTCGGATATACTCGTATTGGTTTTGGGGTTTGTCCTGATACAAATGACCCTAAGCTTGTTAAGATTAATGTTGTTAAAACCCCGAGTATATGTTGGGAGGTCCAAGTCTTTACATTAAGTTCACGTGTTTGGAAAACTGTATATATGGGTGCGCCTAAATCTGATGGTTTGAATTGGAATCCCGTTTGTGTAGATGGGGTTATTTATTGGCATTCATATGATCATTTTATTATTTCGTTTGATTTGAAAAGTGAGAAGTTTGGTGAAATGTGTTTTCCGGAGAGATTTTTAATTTCGTATGCTGTGGAGGTGGTGAAGGTGTATGAGTCGCTTGGTTTTGCTTGAGCATTATGAAGAGGGTGACATGTCGGTTTGTGGTGTGTGGATGAGGAAGGATGGTGTTAATAAACCGTTTACAAAGATATATACCATTAAGTTTGAGGGTAAGCCGTTCAATAGGGTATTGGGGTTTAGGAACAATGGTGAAGTTGTAATGGAAATGGACGATGATGATTTGAGCGATCAGTCCCAAATTGAAGTTTATGAACCCTTGTCAGGACATTTTAATAATGTTGGGATTAGTGGAAAGTATTATAAGTTCACCGTGTCATCGTACGTGGAAACACTACTTCTGCTTGATGAGTCAAATTCTATCATTCATTGATAGCGAAGATGGATTGCAAGGTGTTAGGATCAAGCTGGAGCTATCACGGTCTTTATTATTCAGTTTAGTTTATGCTACCAGAAACGTGTTATCTATACAACCATGTTTGTGTTATTTGTTGTAATTTCAATGACTGATGATGATGAATTTCATATTATTTGTGAACATTAAGCACAAGCACAAATATCTTTTTGCCCGTCAGTAAGATGTATTTAGTTATTTGGATATGTATACTCCCCTTATGCATAAAGTTAGCTGTAATGTACCAAATATATTGTCTAGCTGTAGAGTCATGTAAGAGTCCTGTATAGCACGGACTACAGATAGCAACTAATAAAGTTGACCCTCTGCAATGCACCTGCAAACCAACACTTGGTGGGAATAAATATCTCTGTTATGCCAAGCAGTATGTCCACTGTTTTGTATTGCGAGTCTACATGTTAATTAAATGCTGCTATGTTGGCTCACTAGATTTACACTTTAGTATAGGCCAGACATGTTAGTTCAAGATACTATAGTAGTTGAACCATGTTACCATATCCTTACAAAAAAAATCATGGAATATTTATACTAATAGCAAGTTTTGAACTTACTATGTTATTGTGCTTATCCAAAAAGATAGGAATTGATCACCTGATGTTAATGGTAAGTTAGAGTTATTATGTTTCCGCTGCTGGAATTAATGGAAATGATGGTACGTTCTCAGTGAGTCATACATTAAGCTAACCTCTCCCTATAGGAACTAATATTAAAGAAAGAAACCAAAATCGCTAACCTTGCTAGCTAGTGCAAACTTGTTGAAGTGATTCATTGTGTATACTTATCAGATGAACATATAAAGCGGTGTACTTACATTTAGAGAATGTCTTGATCAAATTCATGGTTTATGGCATTACATATAAAATCCCTAAAAAATTTACAATGCATGGCTAGGCACATGAAAGGAGATCGGCAAGTCACATAATTTGAAGATGTGAACAGTACATTTTTTAAATTCGATGTTGTCTTTGGTTTGCCGAATTGAAACGATGATATGGTGTCCATAACAAGCACTAACAACTAATTAGAAATCACAAATATGAAAAATGAGATAATTGAATCAGATCAAAGATCAAATGTATAAGGAAGGTTCCTTCAGAAACTTTGTTTGGTCCTTGTGTCTGTCGGGTAAAGTCTTGATTTCCCCAAATAAGATAATAAGTTGATATCAATATTTGTGTTGATGATCTGATTTCTGAACATCGGGAAAGTAGATGACTTGAACTATCAAGTAGGCTATGGTTTCTACAATGCACATGTTGGACTGTCGAGTAAGCTATTTTTAAGAGTAACATATTTCTACTGTTTTCAATGGTTCCAATATGTGCAAGTGTAACTAGTTTCTTCTTGTATGGTTTCAATATTTTTAGAATAGTTTCTTCTTGAGATGTCGGTTTGTGGTGTGTGGATGAGGAAAGATGGTGTTAATAAATCGTTTACAAAGATATATACTATTAAGTTTGAGGGTAAGTCGTTCAATAGGGTATTGGGGTTTAGGAACAATGGTGAAGTTGTAATGGAAATGGACGATGATGATTTGAGCAATCAGTCCCAAATTAAAGTTTATGAACCCTTATCAGGACGTTTTAATAATGTTGGGATTAGTGGAAGGTATCATCGATTCATCGTGTCTTCGTACATGGAAACACTACTTTTGCTTCATCAGTCAAATTCTATCATTCATTGATAACGAAGACGGTTTGCAAGGTGTTAGGATCAAGCTGTAGCTATCACATTCAGTCTTTAATATTCACTTTAGTTTATGTTACCAGAAAGATGAATGTGTTATCGATACAGCCATGTTTGTGTTATTTGTTGTAGTTTCAATGACTGCCACTGATGATGAATTTCTTTTTATTTGTAAACATTCAGCACATATATCTTTTTGCCAGTCAGTAAGATGTCTTTAATTATTTGGATATGTAAACTCCCCTTATGCATAAGTTTAGCTGTAATGTTCCAAATATATTCTCTAGCTGTAGAGTCATGTAAGAGTCTACCCTGTATAGCACAGACTACAAGCAACTAGTGAAGTTGACCCTCTGTCAGTAGAAGCTGCAAACCAGCAATTGATGGGATTAAATATCCCTGTTATGCCAAGCAGTTCACTGCTTTGTATTGAGTCTGCTGCTCTGTAGGCTCACTATATTTCCACTTAAGTATAGGCCGGACATCTTAGTTCAAGGTTCTATAGTAGTTGACCCATGTTACCATATCCTTATAAAAAAATCTTGGATTGATATTAGGTAAGCAAGTTTTGAACTTACTAAGTTATTGTGCATATTCAGAAAGATAGGATTTGACCAGCTGATGTTAATGGTAAGTTAGAGTTATTATGTTTCCGCTACTGGAATTAATGGAAATGATGGTACGTTCTCAGTGAGTCATACATTAAGCTAACCTCACCCTATAGGAACTAATATTAAAGAAAGAAACCAAAATCGCTAACCTCGCTAGCTAGTGCGAACTTGTTGAAGTGATTCATTGTGTATACTTATCAGATGGACATATAAAGCGGTGTACTTGCATTTAGAGAATGTCTTGATCAAATTCATGGTTTATGGCATTACATATAAAATCCCTAAAAAATTTACAATGCATGGCTAGGCACATGAAAGGAGATCTGCAAGTCACAGAATTTGAAGATGTGAACAGTACATTTTTTTAATTTGTTGTTGTCTTTGGTTTCCCGAATTGAAAGGATGATATGGTGTCCATAACAAGCACTAACAACTAATTAGAAATCACAAATATGAAAAATGAGATAATTGAATCAGATCAAAGATCAAATGTATAAGGAAGGTTCCTTCAGAAACTTTGTTTGGTCCTTGTGTCTGTCAGGTAAAGTCTTGATTTCCCCAAATAAGATAATAAGTTGATATCGATATTCGTGTTGATGATCTGATTTCTGAACACCGGGAAAGTAGCTGACTTGAACTGTCAAGTAGGCTATGGTTTCTACAATGCACATGTTGGACTGTCGAGTAAGCTATTTTTAAGAGTAGCATATTTCTACTGTTTTCAATGATTTCAATATGTGCAAGTGTAACTAGGTTCTTCTTGTATGTTGTTTAGAATAACTATTACTCCTAAATATTTGGATTACAATTTTGAGAATAAACGATACACCCACCACCAGATGGACACGCAACTCAGACAACTGAAGGTACCGCAGCCGGCAGGCTTAGTAGCATTAAAACCTTTGAGTATACAAAAACTTCACAAATGGGAATGAAAACCATATACAATAGAGCTTCGCTCATCTGATATATCCGTATAACTATGAGCAGTTAAATGGGTGAGGTCAAAAGTAATAGATAAATGTTTTCGTGTGCAGACAACACATTTTATCTCAACTAATCAACACAAATGTAAGAACCAATTTAAGATATAAACATCTGAAGCGAAGAAGCAAAGATATGAACAGAGTAAATAAATATTTGAGAAACAAATACCAAGAGTTATAAACACAACCAATGCAGATTGTATCAAAGATCCATGCGTACATTATCTTGAGTAAATTTAAACATGTCTCATTAAAAGTTTAGGCACTGACATAACACTGTTAGAGTTTGACAATCAAATAACACATATTGCGGAAGCTAGGATCAAGTATAACACATAAATATTAACTAAAACATAAATAGTAAACGTACCCGATGCACTTCAAATCAACCTTAATTCTTGGACAATTAGATCAATGATAAACCCCTTACCGTTTTGTTTATCGATCTCTTGATAATTACTAAAGTAAGTAATTACCTCGTTCTTGTACACACAAACTACCAACGAATAAAGGTTGTTGCAAGTAAACAAAAACACTTATGTTTGCTTATGAAAAATCGACCCAAATAATCCCTTGGAGGGGGGGGGGGGGGGGGGGACGATCGGCCACAAGAAAAGAAAGAAGAAAACAAGTTTTAGGGTTAGAGTGTGTGCACAAAAGATGTGTAGGTTTAACCCTTGGCCTTGTATTTATACTAGGTGATATCTTGGAGCACAAGGAAGGCATGGGTCGACCCCATGGTGTGGGCTTCGACCGGCCATAGAACCCCAAGGGGGTTTCTAGAACCTCCTTGACTCCCAAGTTACACTCTAGTCCTTATCTTTCTTATTTAACGATAGTTAGTCCATACGGTTAACAACTAACGACCGTTTAGTCCATTAAGTGTTATAAATATATATATTTCATACATTTAATAAATATATATATTTATTTACATTATTCTTGTTTGTAAAGTGTGCAATCCCGAGGTCTCGGGTTCGATCCTAGACATTTACCTATTAATGTTTATACGTAACATTTAACAGCTCCCACTCGTATATTCATTAATAGTAAAATGACATTGGTTAGCGTCTTGCAACACTCCAATGCCCCTAGTCCAATCCGAGCTAGGTTTCCTGGAAAAACCTTTAATGATTCATCATTATAATTATCCTTTCATTACTAATACCGCATTAATAAAGATGTGAGTTCCTTTATTAAAATTCTGTTTCTCGTTTCTTTATGATTGAACAAAATTACCAAAACATCTGAACGTATTCCAGATAGACTTTGGGCATGGCCATGCAAACATTTTGTCAACCCTACGAAGGGCCCAGCAGTATTAAACTTCCAAACAAATCAGAAGGAATAAATTCTTTCTTGACTACAAGAATAACCCATGAACTTTGCAACACTTCTGAAAACAATCCTTATGACTCCCTGTTACGGTGAGCGGTAGATTGCTTCACAAAAATGCACTACATCCATGACACTTATCTGGTATCTCAAGTCTGAGGATAACTTTAAATATGATTCTCACATAAACATTAAATCATATTGTTGGGATAAGTCCAATATTCAATTCATCGAATATTATGTGAAATTGGTATGACTACGCATCAATATACTTTCAAGTATATCCTAAACCAATACTCAAATTTGTCTTAGTTTAATGATATTCCCATATCATTAATCGACAATGGACATTTAGAATAATAAATTATTCAAGGATCTTAAACATGCAAATATAGGATATATTATTAAGACAATGATAAATAAACATAAAACTTATTTTATTCCATTAAAATAATAATTGTACATTACATCCTTTATCCAAACACTAATCACAAATGGGCATGAAACTTTCAGCTAATCTAAGTCCTACACCTTCAGCATGCTTGTAAAGCTTGGTGCCAGGTAGAGGCTTTGTTAATTGATCTGCCAAGTTATCATCTGTGTGAACTTTGAGCATTTCGATTTCGCCTATTTCGACTTGTTCTCGAACATAGTGATGCTTAATCAGGAAATGTCTGGTGCCTTTCATGATTCCAGGCTCATTGGCAAATGTGATTGCAGCAGAATTGTCACAATACATTTTAATAGGTCTTTGAATCGAAGGCATGACTCCAAGCCCTGAAACAAACTTCCTAATCCAAACAGCTTCCATTGCAGCTTCTGAAGCAGCTATATACTCACTTTCTGTAGCAGACATCGCTAGTACACTCTGCTTTCTGCTCCTCCAATCCACTGCTCCTCCATTAATGACAAAGACATAACCCGTCTGAGACTTCGTATCATCCTTATCACCTTTCCAAGAAGCATCGCAGTAACTTGTAACATCAAGTTCTGCCGATGGATTTCCCCCATAAACCAAAAACATATCCTTAGTTGCCCTAAGGTACTTAAGAATATTCTTAACAGCAGTCCAGTGAGCTACACCTGGATTTTGCTGATATCGACTGGTTAAATTCTGAGCAAACGCCACATCAGGTCTTGTACTTTTCACCGCATACATTATAGATCCCACAGCCGAAGCATAAGGGACTCTTTTCATGCATTGCACCTCTGCAGGTGTTGAAGCACAAACCTTGTTGCTCAAGCCACGTTGTTCTTGCATTGGCAAATATCCTTTCTTGGAATTTTGCATATTGAATCTCTTCAATATTTTATCAATGTAAGCACTTTGGCTTAATCCAATTAATCGCTGAGATCTATCTCTATATATCTTGATTCCCAGAATAAATGCAGCTTCCCCTAAATCTTTCATAGAAAAACACTTTCCAAGATATGCCTTAACCTTTTGCAAACTTGGAATGTCGTTTCCCATGATCAATATGTCATCAACATATAATATAAGGAAAATTACATTACTCCCACTAACTTTGTGATATACACATGGCTCATCAAGATTTTGAGTGAATCCATACTTTTTAATTTCACCATCAAATCTCTTATTCCATTGTCGTGATGCTTGCTTTAATCCATAAATGGATCTTTTAAGCTTGCATACACGATTTGGGAATTCTGGATTTACATACCCCTCAGGCTGCGCCATATAGATGTCTTCATCTAGGCGACCATTTAAGAAGGCGGTTTTAACATCCATTTGCCAAATCTCATAGTCATAGTAAGCGGCTATGGCTATAAGAATCCTAATTGCCCTTATGTCAGCTACAGGAGAAAAGGTCTCCTCATAGTCAACACCAAAAGTTTGTGTATAGCCTTTAGCTACACAACGGGCCTTATAGGTGTGTACAACGCCATCCATGTCAGTCTTTTTCTTGTAGAGCCATTTACTCCCAACTAGTTTGGCACCCGGAGGTAGGTCTACTTCTTCCCAGACATCATTGTCTTCCATGGATTGCATTTCCCCATCCATAGCTTCTTTCCATTTGGCCTTTTCAGGTCCATTCATGGCAGCTTTATAACTTGTAGGCTCATCAAGATCACCCAGTATATTCTCATCACTCTCTACATTAAGACATAGACGAGTAGGAGCTTTTACTGGTCTTGTTGACCTACGAATGGGAATCACTTCAACTTCAGGTGGAGGACCTAAACTTTCAGGTTCTACCGGAAGTTGGTTAGTGTTTTCAGAAGGTTCTACATCTTCTTGACCGTCTTCCAGATCATATACTCTCCCACTGAATTCTTGAGATATGAGCTCCCTTTCAAGGAAGTCTCCATACCTTGCAACAAATACTTTGTTTTCAGGTGGGTAATAAAAGTAGTATCCCATAGTTTCCTTAGGGTATCCTACGAAGATGCACTTCACAGATCTTTGTTGGAGTTTGTCTGCTGAGTCACGTTTAACATACGCCTCACAACCCCAGACCTTTAGATAAGACAGGTTAGGAGCTTTTCCAGTCCATACCTCATAAGGTGTCTTATCAACCTTCTTTGTTGGAACCATATTTAGAATGCGAACCGCAGATTCTAAGGCATAATCCCAAAACGAGAAAGGAAGAGTTGTTAGATTAAACATAGATCGTATCATGTCTTGCAATGTACGATTCCTTCTTTCAGATACACCATTTTGTTGTGGAGTATATGGAGAAGTAAGGTGCTGTACAATTCCCTCCTTTGCTAGATAATCTATGAACTCCTGACTCAGGTATTCACCACCTCTATCGGATCGAAGAGCTTTGATCTTCTTTCCAAGTTGCAACTCTACTTCTGCTTTAAACACTTTGAATGTTTCAAATACCTCATGTTTATGTTTAAGTAAATAAACATAACCATAACGGCTGTAATCATCCGTAAATGTTAAGAAGTAGCTAGCACCCCTCCTTGACACATGTCTAAGTGGTCCACACACATCTGTGTGAATAAGACCAAGTAGATCATTCGCCCTTTCAATCCTATTTTTAAAGGGTTTCTTAGTCATCTTCCCAGCAATGCAAGATTCGCATTTATCAAATGATTCATCATTGATCTTATCTAAAAGCCCATCATGTTGCAGCTTTTTCATGCGATCTTTGCCAATGTGAGCAAGTCGACAATGCCAAAGATAAGACAAATCCAGACCTTTCTTGATTCTCTTATTGTTGATGCTATACATCGAATTATTTTTAACAAAAGCATTATCATTATCATTCATATCAATTTCAAATACACCATTCACAGCAATAGCATTAAAATAAAAAACATTATTTAAAGAAACTGAAATTCCATTGCTTGAAATAGTATGCTCAAAACCAAGGTTCAACAAACATGAAAATGAAATTACACCTCTAACAATTGACGGTGCATAATGACAATTATTTAAAGATAGTACTAAGCCCGAAGGCAACACTAAATTAAAAACTCCTATAGCTTCAACTCCTGCATGCGCTCCGTTACCAACGTGCAAGAATTGTTGTCCATAGGCCAGCTTTCTCTCAACTCTAAACCCCTGCATGGTATTGCAGATATGAATGCCACATCCAGTATCATATACCCATGAATTCAATTTAGGAGTAAGAGTGAATAATTCAATCATAAAGAACGCACCTGATGTGCTGGGGTTACCAGCATCATTCCCCTGCTTCTTGAGTCGCAAGTCATGAATGTAGAGAGGGCAATTGCGCTTCCAATGACCCTTTTCATGACAATGGTGACAAGCCTGATCCTTCTTGTTTGGCGGATTCACCTTGTTCTGCTTAGGCTGATGTTGCTTCATCTTGGGTTGAGGTTGATAGGCCATGACCTGCTTGCCTTTATCACCTTTACCTTTGCCTTTGTTCACATGCGATTTCTTCTGGATTCTCCCCCCATGAATTGCCAACACTTGTGGGGTGGGATTCTTGACCTTGGCTGGTAGACTTTTCTCATAATCAACAAGCAATGCGAGTAATTCTGAGACTGTCTTCCCCGAGCAATGCATGTTGAAGTTCTGCACAAAACCAGCAAAATCCTTGTTAAGGGATCTGTTGATCAAGTGCACTTGCACATTCTCGGGGTAACCAAAACCAATTCTGTGAAGTTGATCAAAGGAGTCCTTCATCTCATCCACATAATCGGCTACTGGTTTACCATCACCATGCTTGCAGTTGTGTAGCTTGTCAAGTTCATCATACAATTCAACTGCAGGTGACTTCTCATAAGATTGCCTGAGGTTATCAAGCATATTCTTAGGAGACGAATACTCATACTTCTTTTGTAATTGAGCATTCATGCTAGTGAGCATTAGACAAGCAACCTCATTGTACTTAGCATTAGTCACCTTCCATTCTGCCTTTGCTTCAGGTGTTGCCGTAGCAGCAGGTTTAGCAGGGCATTCCTTGGTCACATAATCCATCTTACCAGACGCCCTCAAGACAATTCTGAGCGAACGGTACCAGTCATTGAAATTCTTTCCAGTGAGTTTCTCTCTCTCAAGATGACTCTTGAAAGCATTAATCACAGTTTGGTTATCGGGTTGAGCCATATCTACAGATAAAGTTCAAATATTAGTATTTTCGATAATCAATATCTTCAAGAAAAATAAAATACCCAAGGCTATATTCATATAACCAACTAATTTTCTTGAAAATCTAGGATCTAACTTTACATAGTTTCACCACATCAGTTGATCTGCTAGTGGTAAAAGTACAAAAGATAGTAATCTGTCGAACAATAATTGGCAAACAAGATTTCCAATTCCTAGATCATTATGGGATTTACTACAAATTGATTCATCAATTTGCCTTGTAAGCATGTTTCATCCCATCTCATGCCTTAAGTTCTAGGTCTCACGCACAACTTAATTAAGTCGTCTACCTTAGAAACTGTAAAATTACAATTATGGTCTCACGCGTTAAAAGAATTTTACCTTGTTATAGTAATTTAGCCTAGGTCTCACGTTTACTAAATTAAAATTCCAAGTGTTTCTTATAGGTAGATGGCACGTAACTTAAATTATAAGGGTATTAATTTTTGATATGTCAATCAAAATTATGTACAAAGATGCATGCACTCATCTTTATAGCATAAGTTTTCATAAAAACTTTTTATGTCCGATTCCTGAAATTAATACACAAAGTTTTACATGAGGTTTATGCCAAAACCCTAAGATGACTTTCTACAACATATAATTTTAAAAGTAATTCGTTTAAGATATATTCAAGATTGTGATAACCAAGGCAGACTCTAAGGCTCTTTTCTAAGCCTTCAAATCACGGTTATGAATATCATCTTAAAAGACTTAATTTTAAAAGTATATTTGCACAAAACATCATTCAAGCAAAAGTTTATGGATTCAATCTCAAAACAGTAATAAAGTTTGAATAATGCTAGTCTCGACTGGGAGCTGATTACCGTGCGAATCGGACCACGATTGTCATAAGACCATTGCAAGATTCTTACTTTATCACTTTAGGGTTTCACAATTATTAGTCCGTTTTAATTTTCTTTATGAAAACAACCCTTTTATTGCTTACAACAAGTCCAACTAAAAACAATAAAACAAGTAGCAAAGAAAATCAAACAAACAATAATAAATAAGTGAACAATTAGCCACATGCAAACCGTATTAGAAAATATCCTAATAAAATCAATTCTAGGTATAATAACGCATGTAATCAACTAAGGCCTTCCCCTCTTAATGGAGGTGAGTTACATACATTGACGAATCAATTGCGTAGGCCAAAGCTAAAAACACACCACATAGCATATAAAATTGATTTTAATATATATATTGGAGTCTTCCCCAATTTAAGATCTATAATAAACATGTGAAAAACAAGATCCATGACTAACATGCATGTAAGTCACGGATTAAAACCTAACAATTAGCAATTAGGTCACAAGATACGTTCAATTAACCGGTTAAAGACCTAGGGTTTCTAGTGATTACACATAATCAAGAAAACCACAAAACCCTAATTAGGGTTTCATGGGAAAATCGACCCCCCCCCCAAAATTAGGGTTAGGGTTTCGAAATTTTTAGAAAAAAAAATAGGAAAAACCCTAGATCAAAAAAAAAACATGTATCTAAAACAATTAAAGATCCGGTTTTTATTACGTTTTAGTAATCAATTACATGTTATACATGGCTCGTGATGCCACTGTTAGAGTTTGACAATCAAATAACACATATTGCGGAAGCTAGGATCAAGTATAACACATAAATATTAACTAAAACATAAATAGTAAACGTACCCGATGCACTTCAAATCAACCTTAATTCTTGGACAATTAGATCAATGATAAACCCCTTACCGTTTTGTTTATCGATCTCTTGATAATTACTAAAGTAAGTAATTACCTCGTTCTTGTACACACAAACTACCAACGAATAAAGGTTGTTGCAAGTAAACAAAAACACTTATGTTTGCTTATGAAAAATCGACCCAAATAATCCCTTGGAGGGGGGGGGGGGACGATCGGCCACAAGAAAAGAAAGAAGAAAACAAGTTTTAGGGTTAGAGTGTGTGCACAAAAGATGTGTAGGTTTAACCCTTGGCCTTGTATTTATACTAGGTGATATCTTGGAGCACAAGGAAGGCATGGGTCGACCCCATGGTGTGGGCTTCGACCGGCCATAGAACCCCAAGGGGGTTTCTAGAACCTCCTTGACTCCCAAGTTACACTCTAGTCCTTATCTTTCTTATTTAACGATAGTTAGTCCATACGGTTAACAACTAACGACCGTTTAGTCCATTAAGTGTTATAAATATATATATTTCATACATTTAATAAATATATATATTTATTTACATTATTCTTGTTTGTAAAGTGTGCAATCCCGAGGTCTCGGGTTCGATCATAGACATTTACCTATTAATGTTTATACGTAACATTTAACAAACACTTCTAATTAGCAGCAGGCAAAGTAGGACAAAGAACAACGCCAATGAAGAATTTGCGTGTCTTCCTCCATAAGGTGCAGCCAGGAAGGAGAGTACAGTGACCACCAGGGGTGTTGTTTGACCTGCGGATGAGCTTAATACTCGATGGCTAGCATTTGCTTGGTTTCGAGCTTAATCCTTCCCCTTTGGTAAGAGCATGTGGGAGAGTTCAGTTTCTTCAAATGATAGCTGGGGTTAGAGGAATTTGTTGTCACTATAAATCTATAAAGCACTAAGGGATAAACTTAAAGAGTTTGTTCAATATGAAATTGGTAATAGGAAGTGTTTATATAGCATGATATATGGTCTGGACAAATCTTTATAAATAATCATGCTAAAGTGGCTGATCTTATTGAGAATAACAGATGGAGTTGGCCTATTGAGTGATATGATAAATTTCCTGAACTTAAGAAAACATCGTAGAAGGCAAAGCTGTACGGGTCTCAACTCTCAAGTAATGGAGTAAAGTCAAGTTTTACAATAAAGCAAGCATGGAAAGACTTGAGAATCAATGTTCCAGTTGTTAATTGGCCGGAATCATGTAATATGGTATCCACAGCTTTATCCCAAAACATATAGCCAAATTAATTAGTTAGTCTAAAATCACTTATGAAGCCCATTGGCCCAATTTTCCTATCCCTAACACCCTACGTCAGTTTTGCTATTTAATGATTTTACCGGGGAAAATAAAATGAAGAGTAAATTACATGGTTGGTCCCTGTGGTTTGTCCAAAATAACTACTTTCATCCCTCGAAGTTTAAAGTTGCATTGGTAGTCCCTAAGTATGTAAACAAATAACACATCTGGTCCTTAGACGGACCATTCATGTTATTCTTTATAGGCGAAAATTTCACCTATAGGGACCATGTGTGTTATTTCTTTACATACTTAGGGACTACCAATGCAACTTTAAAATTCAAGGGACGAAAGTTGTTATTTTGGACAAACCACAAGGACCAAACATGTAATTTACTCTAAAATGAAAGTTTACAGACAAATTTCGATAATGTCATACGATATACCTTTTGATATCCAAGAGGAAATTATCAAAAAATTTCCAATAAATCCGTTTCCAAACAATGGAAGTCTCTTATTGACAGTCAGAAATTTATAAAAAAACTACCACATTAAGCACCCAAACCCAAAACATCATGTACTTGTACGGTATGAGAGAGACACTGCCTGGTACAAGAGAGATATTGTCCAAACATACACATCGATCATCGATGACAATACTTTCCCCCACCAAAAGTTTCTCTTAGCCGCCCTCGAGTCCCTTAACTTACTAAGAGATGCAGAAAGACTCGGTCCCGTTAACCTACTAACATACGCAAGAACACTCGGTTCCGTTAACGGGCTGTTATGTTTTTATGGTTTTTATGGAGATGTAGGTTCAAAAGCTAATATGGTTGTTCTTTGGAATCCTTCTATATTAGAAAGTCGGTTGGTATTCCTATCCCTAACATACTTTATCCACCAGACGGATATACTCGTATTGGCTTTGGGTTTGTCCTGATACAAATGACCCAAAGCTTGTTAAGATTAATGTTTTTAAAACCCCGAGTATACATTGGGAGGTCTAGGTCTTTACATTAAGTTCACGTGTTTGGAAAACTGTACATATGGATGGTGCGTCTTCTATATCGTTCAATTTGTTGTGGAATCATGTTTTTATGGATGGAATTATTTATTGGCGTCCTTGTGGTAGTTTTATTATGAGGAATGCTATAGACACAAATAAAATTTCCATAAAACATCCACAAAGTGATGTGTCAAAGAATGATTGGTTTAATCATAAAGAGGAGAGAGAAACTATCACAACATACACCAATGACTTTTGACACATCACTTTGTGAATGTTTTGTGGAAATTTTCTTTGTGGCTATAGCATTCCTCTTTTATTATTTCGTTTGATTTGAAAAGTGAGAAGTTTGGTGAAGTGTGTCTTCCGGAGGGATTGGTATTTCCGTCTTGTTTGGTGGTAGTGAAGGTGAATGAGTCGCTTGGTTTGCTTGAGTATTATAACGAGGGTGACATGATGGTTTGTGGTGTGTGGATGAGAAAAGATGGTGTTAATAAACCGTTTACAAAGATGTATATACCGTTAAGGTTGAGGGTAACTCGGTGTTGAATAGAGTAGTGGGGTTTAGGAATAATGGTGAAGTTGTATCGAATATGGTGGATGATGATTGTAAAAAGTCTTCAGTTGAAGTTTATGGAAACACTACTTTTGCTTGATGAGTCAAATTCTATCATTCATTGATAGCGAAAATGGATTGCCCGGGTCGAATCGGTTCTATCTAGTTATTTTTTTTTCTTTTTCATCGGCTTTTGGTTTATAGTAAATTTTTTGTTTACTTCATATTTTTTGGTTTTCCAAAATTTTGATTTGCGTATGCATGCTCTATGTTCAAGCAAAATGAATAAAAGAAAGGGAAAATACCACCAAAATGTATTAAACTTGTCCCAATTTTCAATTCTGTGTACTATTTTTTTTTCTAAACAATTACTAAATTTTTTAAAACGGGCTATTTTGTATACCCGATGGCTGCCCATATTGCCCTTGCCACGTGGATAATACACGATGGATTTTTTTTTTAAATCCTCAGTTTTGGTCCAAGTGGACATTCCACTATCATTTTTAATACAAAAAGCCCCAAATTGGACCACACTCCCCCAAATCCCGACATAAACCCTAATCCCCAATTTGAACCACTTCCTTGATTGAGTGTCGTTTTCAGCTTTTGAGTTATAATATTCCATGCAACAGGTACAATATATCATATACTATTAGTTTCCCACCTTATATTGTGCAAATTTCTTGTTTTTTATCAATTTTTTTAGGGTTATGTTCAAAGCACACTAAACATGGATGTCATCTTCATTGTCATCCTATTTGGTGTTTGAAGTACATCTTGGTGGTACATTTGAGTTCACTCCACTCAGGTATGTAAATGGTGTTGTTAGTGGATGGAATGTTAAAAAGGACAACAAACTCGACTTTAAAGGTGTTTGTAATCATTTAATAAAACGGACAGATGACCCCCTTTATCAGTTGTTCTTTAGGCTGCCAGAATGTGAACTTGACAAATGTTTGAAAGTAATAGAGAATGACAAAGATTTATCTTCTATGTATGCATTTGCTGAATCTTATGGGCTTATACATGTGTACATAGCACATGGGACCTCAGGAGTTAGAGCCATTTTACATTGCAGTTATAAGCCAAGGTAAAAAAAATAAAATGTACAATACTTTATCAGTTATATAATTAGTGTTCATTTTATTTGTTTGTTTTGTCTCTAGCAAGTGTTCCTTTTTAAATTTCAGTCAATTAAACAAATAAATAAAGGTACATTTATGAACTTATTGATAAGAGCGAAATTTTAAATTTTTTACAAATGTGTAGTCAAAACTCAAAAGTACAGTTACGAAATAGTCCATAATCTATACTACATTATGATGCATTTGAGACTATTTTATAATTAGAAATGTTTAAAATTTAGACTTTTTTCTTGCTTATTATGAAAAGATTTTAAAATTAATTTGGTTAAGAATCAAGTCGGTTACAAAGTTTGTTAGTAAGTGGTTGGTTATTCAAACTAAAATTATTTGGCTTAACTATTTCTAATCTCTACTTATAAAACATGAAGACAACTAAACAAGTAACTAAATAACGCAAAATATAATCACACGGTACCCATCGCCGCATTACACGGGTACCGTTCTAGTATGTTCTTAATGAAGATTGCTTTTTAGATCGTAAGTATCTACAAGTTGATTTTTTGTGGTTAGTTATCCAGAGTGTTTGATTTGTAGTGTATGTTGTGTTTGTAGTGGTTGATAGATGGTGAAACTTACATATTATAATCAATGTTTTAAAACCTAGTTTGTTTTTTATTTTTTATTATTTATTTTTATTTTTATTTATTTATTTATTTTGATTTGGTTTGATCGTCGGTTCACCGTTCACTGTAGGGGTGACAATTCTTGAAACGACACGAACCTGACACGAAGTTAAGTAGGTTTAGGTTGAGGATAAACAGGTTTGGGTCAAAAACATGTCAACCTGTCTAACCCGTTTAATAAACGGGTCGTATTTGGGTTGGGTAAGTATTAAACAGGTCAACCTGTGAACCCGTTTAAGTATATAAGTCTCTAAAAATAAAATATATAACTTGGTTTTTATGTTGGATGTGGATTATATGTATTTTGTTATGTAATTAATATAAGTGAATTACGATTATACCTCAGATATTATTGAAATTGATATCAGAAATTAGAAAATTGCCGTATAGTTATTTGTATGTTATTTTTATCATATTTTATATCCTTATATCATTTTTTGTATTTAAACTAGTTAAATCAACAAACCACAAAACTTATTTACTGCTTAACCTATTTACTTAATGGGTCACAAATGGGTTACAATGTGGCAATTCGGGTCGGGTTCGGGTTGTCAGGTTGGCGGGTCAGAAAACCCCAACCCGAACCTGACCCATTTAACCCGTATATATACTTGGGTTAACAAGTTAAATAGGTTCCACGGGTTGAATATATTAAACGGGTTTCGGGTTGACCCATTTAATCCGTTTTATATACAAAAGTTAGCACATTACACTAGTTAAATGGGTTAAACGAGTTAGCGGGTCAACCCGTTTAACCTATTTAACCCGTATAATTAAATATAAATTATTTTTAATTAAGGAAAAAAAAAACTTAAACGGGTTGGCGGGTTGACCTGTTTATTTTATTCCCAACCCAAACCTGACCTGTTTAATAAACGGGTTAGACATGTCGACTCAAACCTGACCCAAAATTTATTTAGCTCAACCCGAACCTGTTAATTTTCGTGTCGGTTTCAGGTCGGGTTTCGTGTCGGGTCAGAAATTGCCACCCCTATGTTACACGTGTTATGCAGGTCTGGGTTAGGGTTGAGTTTATTGACACGATTAATAAATAGGTCGTGTTTGGGTAGAGGTTATACTAACCCGCCAACATGCGAACCCGAATATGTTAACACGAACACGACTAGATTGCCACCCCTACCGTTTAGCTGGTTGAATGGCCCGGGTCGAATCGGTTCTATCTAGTTTTTATTTTATTTTATTTTTTCATCGGTTTTTGCTTTATAGTAAATTTTTTGTTTAATTACTTCATATTTTTTGGTTTTCCAAAATTTTGATTTGCGTATGCATGCACTGTGTTCAAGCAAAAAGATAAAAAGAAAAAGAGATTAGAGAAGTTATGTTTAGTTTATGTATGTTTTGGTTCTAAATCTTATAACTTAACTTTTAGCGCATAATTTAGGACTACTTATCTTTAGAGATGGATGTAAAAAAAAAAAACTTTCTAGGCAAAGAAACAAAGTTTTATATGAAAAAAAGTAATAAGTAATAAGAAGATGGTGTGTAATGCGGAAGTGAGGTGACTCAAGTGAGAGCAATGGTGCGCCAAAAATGTGAATATGTGATAGGGGCATGTGGAGTAGTTGTGAAGAAAAAAAGGAATCCATTTAACTTAATCGCTTCAGATAAATTATAATTAGTATGAAAATTTCAAATCCCGAGTTGAGAATCCCTATGGTATTAAAAAAAAAAAAAAAAAAAAAAAAAAAAAAAAAAAAAAAACCTATGACCAATTATGACCATGCGTAGATTCCTATTACTCTTACTTCGCAAGACGCGTCTCAAGTGCCATTTGGAGAAAACTTGACGGTTCAGAGATTGAGTTGTTGTAGTTGTGTTTGCGTGTGTGATTTTGATTTTTGTGACGTATGTTTGCATTTAAATTTGATATATTTTGGTGGTGACGTTCATAGTTAACAAAAAAATTGATGTAATGCTAAAAATAGCAGTAGTGAAATTAGTTGCGGTGACTCCTTATTACCACTAACCTTAATAGACATTCATTTATATAGCAACCGACATCCATATAAAAGTAAATATAACTATTTTATATTTTAATTTATCATCACTTTTAAAAAGCATATCTTTTCAGTTTTTTCATAGTACATATAGAGGTGCATAAATTAACAGGTTTTTCAATCGAATCATGAAAAAAATAATCCAAAATCGGTTTTTCAAAAGCCGGTTTTAATATAACCAAACCGGTGGTTTGAAAACCAGTTTGAATGTTTAGATGTCAACCGGTTTGAGAACCGGTTTGGTCTCAAAACGGTTTAAACCGAACTAGTTCAGGGTCATGGAACCGCTTTTTCATATCCAAAACCGGCTTCAAACCAAACCGGTTTGAGTCAAACCCGGTTTTTGACCGTCTGGCTCAAACCGGAACAGGTTTGAAAACCGGGTCGGTTTTGAATTTAAAATATACAAATGCTAGTTTATATAATCTGTATTAGCCCAATCTTATAAATAAACTATATTACACAATGAAGCCCAGCGGCCCAAATCCGAATCCATGTCACACAAAGACACCAACACATCAAAAAAAGAACAGAAAAAACACAGTGCACTAGTATCTGTTCATCATAAAATCCCCAAAATTTGAAACCCTAATTAAAAAATCCTTAAAACCAAAATGTCAGAACACATACCTTTCGAAATCCAATCAGAATTCATGAAAAGGCTTCCTGCCAAGTCTTTACTTCAATTCCGATCTGTTTCGAAACAATGGAAGTCTTTTATCGACAGCCCGGAATTTATAAAAAACTACCACATTAATCACCCAAACCCACAGCATCATTTACTTGTACGGTACAAAATCGATACTGTCCGAACATATACCTCGATTGTCGATGACAATACTTTCCCCCGACAAAAGTTTCCCCTAACCGCTCCCGAACCCCTTAACTTACTAAAACATGTATTATTACTCGGTTCCGTTAACGGTCTGATATGTTTTTATGGCTTTTATGAAGATGAACATTTAGAAATGATTGTTATATGGAATCCTAGTGTTAGGAAATATGTTGGTATTGTTATCCCTAATGTATTGTATTCACCGGTCGGATATACTCGTATTGGTTTTGGGGTTTGTCCTGATACAAATGACCATAAGCTTGTTAAAATTAATATTGTTAAAACCCCGAGTATATGTTGGGAGGTCCAAGTCTTTACATTAGGTTCACGTGTATGGAAAACTGTATATATGGGTGCGCCTAAATCGGTTGGTTTGAATTGGAATCATGTTTCTATAGATGGGGTTATTTATTGGCATTCTTATCATAATTTTATTATTTCGTTTGATTTGAAAAGCGAGAAGTTTGGTGAAGTGTGTCTTCCGGAGAGATTGGTAATTCCGTCTGATGTGGAGGTGGTGAAGGTGCATGAGTCGCTTGGTTTGCTTGAGTATTATGATGAGGGTGAGATGTCGGTTTGTGGTGTGTGGATGAGGAAAGATGGTGTTAATAAACCATTTACAAAGATATATACCGTTAAGTTTGAGGGTACGCCGTTCAATGATGTATTGGGGTTTAGGAACAATGGTGAAGTTGTAATGGAAATGGACGATGACGATTTGAGTGGTAAGTCCTATATTGAAGTTTATGAACCCTTTTCAGGACGTTTTAATAGTGTTGGGATTAGTGGAAGGTATCATCAATTCATCGTTTCTTCGTACATGGAAACACTACTTTTGCTTGATCAGTCAAATTCTATCATTCATTGATAACGAAGACGGAAGCACTTTTCTTGTGTTCTTGAGTACACGTTAGGATATTACTTTTCACTTTAGTTTATGTTACGATAAAGATAAATGTGTTATCAATACAGCCATGTTTGTGTTATTTGTTGTAGTTTCAATGACTGCCACTGATGATGAATTTCTTTTTATTTGTGAACATTCAGCAAATATATCTTTTTGCCAGTCAGTAAGATGTCTTTAATTATTCGGATATGTAAACTCCCCTTATGCGTAAGTTTAGCTGTATTGTACCAAATATATTGTAGAGCTGCAGAGTTGACCCTCTGTCAGTAGAACCTGCAAACCAGCAATTGATGGGATTAAATATCCCTGTCATGCCAAGCAGTTCATTGCTTTGTATTGCGAGTCTGCTGCTCTGTAGGCTCACTATATTTCCACTTAAGTATAGGCCGGACTTCTTAGTTCAAGGTTCTATAGTAGTTGACCCATGTTACCATATCCTTATAAAAAAATCATGGATTGATATTAGGTAAGCAAGTTCTGAACTTACTATGTTATTGTGCTCATTCAACAATTTTTTTGCTAGTGCGAACTTGTTGAAGTGATTCATTGTGTATACTTATCAGATGAACATATAAAGCAGTGTACCTGCATTTAGAGAATGTCTTGATCAAATTCATGGTTTATGGCATTGCATATATAAGGCCGAACCAAAATTACAATGCATTGCTAGGCACATGAAAAGAGATTCTGTAAGTCACATAATTTGAAGATATGAACAGTACATTCTTTAAATTCGATTTTGTCTTTGGTTTTCCGAATTGAAAGGATGATATGGTGTCCATAACAAGCACTAACAACTAATTAGAAAACACAAATATGAAAGATGAGATCATTGAATCAGATCAAGATCAAATGTTTAAGGAAGGTTCCTTCTGAAACTTTGTTTGGTCCTTGTGTCTGTCGGGTAAAGTCTTGATTTCCCCAAATAAGATAATAAGTTGATATCGATATTCGTGTTGATGATCTGATTTCTGAACACCGGGAAAGTAGCTGACTTGAACTGTCAAGTAGGCTATGGTTTCTACAATGCACATGTTGGACTGTCGAGTAAGCTATTTTTAAGAGTAGCATATTTCTACTGTTTTCAATGATTTCAATATGTGCAAGTGTAACTAGGTTCTTCTTGTATGTTGTTTAGAATAACTATTACTCCTAAATATTTGGATTACAATTTTGAGAATAAACGATACACCCACCACCACATGGACACGCAACTCAGACAACTGAAGGTACCGCAGCCGGCAGGCTTAGTAGCATTAAAACCTTAGTATACAAAAACTTCACAAATGGGAATGAAAACCATATACAATAGAGCTTCGCTCATCTGATATATCCGTATAACTATGAGCAGTTAAATGGGTGAGGTCAAAAGTAATAGATAAATGTTTTCGTGTGCAGACAACACATTTTATCTTAACTAATCAACACAAATGTAAGAACCAATTTAAGATATAAACATCTGAAGCCAAGAAGCAAAGATATGAACAGAGTAAATAAATATTTGAGAAACAAATACCAAGAGTTATAAACACAACCAATGCAGATTGTATCAAAGATCCATGCGTACATTATCTTGAGTAAATTTAAACATGTCTCATTAAATGTTTAGGCACTGACATAACACTTCTAATTAGCAGCAGGCAAAGTAGGACAAAGAACAACGCCAATGAAGAACTTGCGTGTCTTCCTCCATAAGGTGCTGCCAGGAAGGAGAGTACAGTGAGTCAGTGACCACCAGGGGTGTCGTTTGACCTGTGGATGAGCTTAATACACGATGGCTAGCATTTGCTTGGATTCAAGCTTAATCCTTCCCCTTTGGTAAGAGCATATGGGAGAGTTCAGTTTCTTCAAATGATAGCTGGGGTTAGAGTAATTTGTTGTCACTATAAGACGGACCTAGGATTTTTAAGAGGGTGTTGCACAAAAGAAATGTTGGGCTAACTAAAGTTACACCGTAAGAAACGAAAGCAGCAAAAAAATTTTTTAGGGGTTGCACACACTACAAAAACGGCAGTTTTGATTTCTTTTTGCACTTCGTCACCTAAAATCGGGTGTAGCCCGTGCTACACCCGACATACATGTGGGTCCGTCCATGGGCACTAAGGGATAAACTTAAAGAGTTTGTTCAGTATGAAATTGGTAATAGGAAGTGTTTATATAGCATGATAAATGGTCTGGACAAATCCTTATAAATAATCATGCTAAAGTGGCTGATCTTATTGAGAATAACAGATGGAGTTTGCCTATTGAGTGGTATGATAAGTTTCCTGAACTTAAGAAAACATCGTGCAGAAGGCAAAGCTGTACGGGTCTCAACTCTCAAGTAATGGAGTAAAATCAAGTTTTACAATAAAGCAAGCATGGAAAGACTTGAGAATCAATGTTCCAGTTGTTAATTGGCCGGAATCATGTAATATGGTATCCACAGCTTATCCCAAAACATATAGCCAAATTAATTAGTTAGTCTAAAATCACTTATGAAGCCCATTGGCCCAATTTGCCTATCCCTAACACCCTACGTCAGTTTTGCTATTTAATGATTTTACCGGGGAAAATAAAATGAAAGTTTACAGACAAATTACGATATACCTTTTGATATCCAAGAGGAAATTATCAAAAAATTTCCAATAAATCCGTTTCGAAACAATGGAAGTCTTTTATTGACAGTCAGAAATTTATAAAAAAACTAGCACATTAAGCACCCAAACCCAAAACATCATGTACTTGTACGGTATGAGAGAGACACTGCCTGGTACAAGAGAGATATTGTCCAAACATACACATCGATTATCGATGACAATACTTTCCCCCACCAAAAGTTTCTCTTAGCCGCCCTCGAGTCCCTTAACTTACTAAGAGATGCAGAAAGACTCGGTCCCGTTAACCTACTAACATACGCAAGAACACTCGGTTCCGTTAACTGGCTGTTATGTTTTTATGGTTTTTATGGAGATGTAGGTTCAAAAGCTAATATGGTTGTTCTTTGGAATCCTTCTATATTAGAAAGTCGGTTGGTATTCCTATCCCTAACATACTTTATCCACCAGATGGATATACTCGTATTGCCTTTGGGTTTGTCCTGATACAAATGACCCAAAGCTTGTTAAGATTAATGTTTTTAAAACCCCGAGTCATTGGGAGGTCTAGGTCTTTACATTAAGTTCACGTGTTTGGAAAACTCTACATATGGATGGTGCGTCTTCTATATCGTTCAATTTGTTGTGGAATCATGTTTTTATAGATGGAATTATTTATTGGCGTCCTTGTGGTAGTTTTATTATTTCGTTTGATTTGAAAAGTGAGAAGCTTGGTGAAGTGTGTCTTCCGGAGGGATTGGTATTTCCGTCTTGTTTGGTGGTAGTGAAGGTGAATGAGTCGCATGGTTTGCTTGAGTATTATAACGAGGGTGATATGATGGTTTGTGGTGTGTGGATGAGGAAAGATGGTGTTAATAAACCGTTTACAAAGATGTATATACCGTTATGGTTGAGGGTAACTCGGTGTTGAATAGAGTAGTGGGGTTTAGGAACAATGGTGAAGTTGTATCGAATATGGTGGATGATGATTATAAAAAGTCTTCAGTTGAAGTTTATGGAAACACTACTTTTGCTTGATGAGTCAAATTCTATCATTCATTGATAGCGAAAATGGATTGCCCGGGTCGAATCGGTTCTATCTAGTTATTATTATTTTTTTCTTTTTCATCGGTTTTTGCTTTATAGTAAATTTTTTGTTTACTTTATATTTTTGGTTTCCAAAATTTTGATTTGCGTATGCATGCTCTGTGTTCAAGCAAAATGAATAAAAGAAAAAGAACACTAGATATTAGAGAAGTTATTTTAAGTTTATGTATGCTTTGGTTTTGAATCTTATAACTTAACTTTTAGCGTAATTTATGACTACTTATCTTTAGAGATGGATGTATAAAAACTTTCTAGGCAAAGAAAGAAAGTAATATATGGAAAAAGTAATAAGTAATAAGAAGATGGTGAGGTGACTCTAGTGAGAGTAAAGGTGCGCTAAAAATGTGAGAATATTTACACTCTGTTCCTAAGTTTTTGAAATGAAAGAAAAGAAGAGAAGAGTTAAAAATAGGTAGAAAAGAAGAGAAGATGGATGAAATTTTATTTTTTATATCATGTTCCCAAGTTAAGAGAGAAAAGAAGAGATAGCTGATGATTTTACAATTATACCCTTTATTATGTATAAAAGTTATGTTTTATATTAGGTTATTTAAGTAATTACATTTATTAAAAGCTTCTTAAAATAACTTCTCTCTAAATCATCCCACTTTTGGGAAGAAAGTTTTGGAGAGAAGTTTAGCCAAATTTCCTCTCCTCTTCTCTTCTCTTCTCTTTTGAAAAAAACTCTGGAACACGAATTTATTTTATTTTCTTCCCACTTCTTTTCTTTTCTTTCAAAAATAAATCTCGGGAATGCAGTGTTAGAGTAGTTGTGAAGAAAAAAGAGGAATTTATTTAAATGTTATGTGTATAAGCTAGTATAAGCTGTTAGGCATGTGAGGTGCATGTGACCAACTATGAGCTGTGCACATGAGGTGCATGTGACACAACTCCAACAGCTTTCCAGCCTAACCAACTTTCCCGCCCTTTCTATCTTTTAAATAGTTTGTTAATCTTTCATCTAGTAACCAACCAGTTATGATCTTTGATACTTTCTCTCTTGTAAACTCTCATCAATAACAAACTATCTTTTCATTTGATAATTCATTGAGTACATTAACCTGTTTCATATTGTCTTGGTTAATCTAATCATTGAAAATCCAATAAGAATCAGTAGTGATAATTGCTTCAGATAAACAATAATTAGTCTAAAAACTTCAAATCCCGAGTTAAGAATTCCCGTGGTATAAAAAAAATATTATGACCATGCGTCGATTCCTATTACTCTTACTCCGCAAGATGCTACTTAGGTTCCATTTGGAGAGAACCTGACGGTTCAGACGATCAAGTTGTTGTAGTTGTGGTTGCGTGTGCGATTTTGATTTTGGTGAGGTATATTTGTATTTAAATTGGGGATATTCGGGTGGTGACGTTGATAATGAAAAAAAAATGACGTAACGCTGAAATATACAAAAGCTAAACCGGTTTGAATCTAACCCGGTTTTTGACCGTCTGACTCAAACCGGAAGAGGTTTGAAAACCGGTTCGGTTTTGAATTTCAAATATACAAAAGCTAGTTTATATAATCTTTATTAGCCCAATCTTATAAATAAACTATATTACAGAATGAGGCCCAGCGGCCCAAATCCGAATCCATGTCACCAAGACACCAAGTCACCAACACATCAAAAAAAAAGAAAAGAAAAAACACAGTGACACTAGTATCTCTTCATCATAAAATCCCCAAAATTTGAAACCCTAATTAAAAAATCCTAAAAACCAAAATGTCAGACCACATACCTTTCGAAATCCAATCAGAATTCATGAAAAGACTTCCTGTCAAGTCTTTACTTCAATTCCGATCCGTTTCGAAACAATGGAAGTCTTTTATCGACAGCCCGGAATTTATAAAAAGCTACCACATTAATCACCCAAACCCACATCATCATTTACTTGTACGAAGAGATGATATCCGAACATATACCTCGATTATTGATGACAATACTTTCCCCCAACAAAAGTTTTCTGTAACAGTTCCCGAGCCCATTGACTTATGTCTCTCAGAGTTACTCGGTTCCGTTAACGGTCTGTTATGTTTTTATTCAAAAGAGATTGCTGTTATATGGAATCCTAGTGTTAGGAAATATGTTGGTATTGTTATCCCTAATGTATTGTATTCACCGGTCAGATATACTCGTATTGGTTTTGGGGTTTGTCCTGATACAAATGACCCTAACCTTGTTAAAATTAATATTGTTAAAACCCCGAGTATATGTTGGGAGGTCCAAGTCTTTACATTAAGTTCACGTGTTTGGAAAACTGTATATATGGGTGCGCCTAAATCGGATGGTTTAAATTGGAATCACGTTTCTATAGATGGGGTTATTTATTGGCGTAGTCGTGGGAGTTTTATTATTTCGTTTGATTTGAAAAGTGAGAAGTTTGGTGAAGTGTGTCTTCCGGAGAGATTGGTAATTCCGTCTGCTGTAGAGGTGGTGAAGGTGCATGAGTCGCTTGGTTTGCTTGAGTATTATGATGAGGGTGACATGCCGGTTTGTGGTGTGTGGATGAGGAAGGATGGTGTTAATAAACCGTTTACAAAGATATATACCATTAAGTTTGAGGGTAAGCCGTTCAATAGGGTATTGGGGTTTAGGAACAATGGTGAAGTTGTAATGGAAATGGACGATGATGATTTGAGCGATCAGTCCCAAATTGAAGTTTATGAACCCTTGTCAGGACGTTTTAATAATGTTGGGATTAGTGGAAGGCATTGTCAATTCATCGTGTCTTCGTACATGGAAACACTACTTTTGGTTGATCAGTCAAATTCTATCATTCATTGATAGCGAAGATGGATTGCAAGGTGTTAGGATCAAGCTGGAGCTATCACGGTCTTTATTATTCAGTTTAGTTTATGCTACCAGAAACGTGTTATCTATACAACCATGTTTGTGTTATTTGTTGTAATTTCAATGACTGATGATGATGAATTTCATATTATTTGTGAACATTAAGCACAAGCACAAATATCTTTTTGCCCGTCAGTAAGATGTATTTAGTTATTTGGATATGTATACTCCCCTTATGCATAAAGTTAGCTGTAATGTACCAAATATATTGTCTAGCTGTAGAGTCATGTAAGAGTCCTGTATAGCACGGACTACAGATAGCAACTAATAAAGTTGACCCTCTGCAATGTACCTGCAAACCAACACTTGGTGGGAATAAATATCTCTGTTATGCCAAGCAGTATGTCCACTGTTTTGCATTGCGAGTCTACATGTTAATTAAATGCTGCTATGTTGGCTCACTAGATTTACACTTTAGTATAGGCCAGACATGTTAGTTCAAGATACTATAGTAGTTGAACCATGTTACCATATCCTTACAAAAACAATCATGGATTTATACTAGTAAGCAAGTTTTGAACTTACTATGTTATTGTGCTTATCCAAAAAGATAGGAATTGATCACCTGATGTTAATGGTAAGTTAGAGTTATTATGTTTCCGCTGCTGGAATTAATGCAAATGATGGTACGTTCTCAGTGAGTCATACATTAAGCTAACCTCACCCTATAGGAACTAATATTAAAGAAAGAAACAAAAATCGCTAACCTCGCTAGCTAGTGCGAACTTGTTGAAGTGATTCATTGTGTATACTTATCAGATGAACATATAAAGCGGTGTACTTGCATTTAGAGAATGTCTTGATCAAATTCATGGTTTATGGCATTACATATAAAATCCCTCAAAAATTTACAATGCATGGCTAGGCACATGAAAGGAGATCTGCAAGTCACAGAATTTGAAGATGTGAACAGTACATTTTTTAAATTCGATGTTGTCTTTGGTTTCCCGAATTGAAAGGATGATATGGTGTCCATAACAAGCACTAACAACTAATTAGAAATCACAAATATGAAAAATGATATAATTGAATCAAATTAGATCAAATGTATAAGGAAGGTTCCTTCAGAAATTTTGTTTGGTCCTTGTGTCTGTCGGGTAAAGTCTTGATTTCCCCAAATAAGATAATAAGTTGATATCGATATTCGTGTTGATGATCTGATTTCTGAACATCGGGAAAGTAGATGACTTGAACTGTCAAGTAAGGCTGCTCATCGCTCCAAAACTGGACCGGACCGAGACCGAATCCGGCAAAAAACCTAGACCAAGACCGGACCAAATGTGGTCGGTCCAGTCCGGTCTGGTCTCAGTCCAAATAGGCTAAATGTCCGGTTTTTAAGCCAAGCCGGACCGAACCGGACCGGACCAAGACCGAAATTATGCAAAACCTTAGATCGAGACCGGACCGAATGTGGTCGGTCCGGTCTTGGTCCAGTCCGGTCGGTTTTGTCGGTCAGTCCGGTCCGTTTGCTCACCCCTACTGTCAAGTAGGCTATGGTTTCTACAATGCACATGTTGGACTGTTGAGTAAGCTATTTTTAAGAGTAACATATTTCTACTGTTTTCAATGGTTTCAATATGTGCAAGTGTAACTAGTTTCTTCTTGTATGTTGTTTAGAATAGCTCAATTACTAATGCTATAAGAATAACTATTACTCCTAAATATTTGGATTACAATTTTGAGCATAAACGATACACCCACCACCACATGGACACGCAACTCGGACAACTGAAGGTACTGCAGCCGGCAGGCTTAGTAGCATTAAAATCTTTATACAAAAACTTCACAAATGGGAAGGAAAACCATATACAATAGAGCTTCGCTCATCTGATATATCCGTATAACTATGAGCAGTTAAATGGGTGAGGTCAAAAGTAATAGATAAATGTTTTCGTGTGCAGACAACACATTTTATCTCAACTAATCAACACAAATGTAAGAACCAATTTAAGATATAAACATCTGAAGCGAAGAAGCAAAGATATGAACAGAGTAAATAAATATTTGAGAAACAAATACCAAGAGTTATAAACACAACCAATGCAGATTGTATCAAAGATCCATGCGTACATTATCTTGAGTAAATTTAAACATGTCTCATTAAAAGTTTAGGCACTAACATAACACTTCTAATTAGCAGCAGGAAAAGTAGGACCAAGAACAACGCCAATGAAGAATTTGCGTGTCTTCTTCCATAAGGTGCAGCCAGGAAGGAGAGTACAATGACCACCAGGGCTGTCGTTTGCTCTGGAGATGAGCTTAACAAGCAATGGCTAGCATATGTTTAGAACTTTAGATTCGAGCTTAAGCCTTCCCCTTGGGTTTTGGTAATTAACCGTTGGAATCAAGCAGGGGAGGCCCGGAGGGGGTGCAAACCCGATTCCCGCACAGGGCACGTTTTCGAATGGGGCACAAATTTTTGGAAATTTTTTAATATATATATTATATATATAATGTAAAAGTGTTATATATATACATATAAATATGGATGTCTAAAATATAAATATATAATAGTTCAGGTACTAAACATGTATACAAGAAAAGTTTATGTCCCAAGAAAGACTTAGTGGATTGGCCATGATAGCTATCGAGAACGGAATCTTAGAGGATATAAACTATGAAGAGATAATCAACCAATTTGCTATGAAGAATGCTAGGAGAGCTTCACGAATCATTGGTTAACTACTATGGTATGTATTTTTAATACTATGATTTTGTTATGGATATAATTAATTGTTATAACATTAGTTATCATTTATATAAAAAGAAAATTTGCTAAGAGTTAGGGGCATTTTTTTTCTTGGCTCGCACTGGGTACTCAAATCCTCAGCGCCGCCACTGGAATCAAGCTTATTAGTTATAACATGGGGTTTGAAACATCAATTAAAATAACAATACGCTAACCTAGGTTTATTAACATTATTTGTACACACATTCTTATAGTTGTTAAGTCACTCACATACCGCCATGGTAACGACAACAAATCTTATGGACTTGTGGTTGTCAAGTCAATTTAAACATGTTTCAACATTTTGTGTAACACCTTCAAAATTAGATGTTCCGACCTTGTGCATAACACCTTCAAAATGTTGCACTTTCACGTTTCTATTGCAATGAGTTTGCCTATCTGACTAATTTAAAAAGTGGTTCCAATAGACTTTTGGCGTATCATTACTTTAGTGAGATTTATGTTCATTGCAATTATAAGCCAGGGTAAAAAAAATAAAATGTACAATACTTTATCAGTTATATAATTAGTGTTCATTTTATTTGTTTGTTTGTCTCTAGCAAGTGTTCCTTTTTAAATTTCAGTCAATTAAACAAATAAATAAAGGTACATTTATGAACTTATTGATAAGAGCGAAATTTTATAATTTTTACAAATGTGTAGTCAAAACTCAAAAGTACAGTTACGAAATAGTCCATAATCTATACTACATTATGATGCATTTTAGACTATTTTATAATTAGAAATGTTTAAAATTTAGACTTTTTTCTTGCTTATTATGAAAAGATTTTAAAATTAATTTGTTAAGAATCAAATCGGTTAGAAAGTTTGTTAGGAAGTGGTTGGTTATTCAAACTAAAATTATTTGGCTTAACTATTTCTAATCTCTACTTATAAAACATGAAGACAACTAAACAAGTAACTAAATAACGCAAAATATAATCACACGGTACTCATCGCCGCATTACACGGGTACCGTTCTAGTATGTTCTTAATGAAGATTGCTTTTTAGATCGTAAGTATCTACAAGTTGATTTTTTGTGGTTAGTTATCCAGAGTGTTTGATTTGTAGTGTATGTTGTGTTTGTAGTGGTTGATAGATGGTGAAACTTACAGATTATAATCAATGTTTTAAAACCTAGTTTGTTTTTTATTTTTTATTATTTATTTTTATTTTTATTTATTTATTTATTTTGATTTGGTTTGATCGACGGTTCACCGTTCACTGTAGGGGTGACAATTCTTGAGATGACACGATAAACGACACGAACCTGACACGAAGTTAAGTAGGTTTAGGTTGAGGATAAACAGGTTTGGGTCAAAAACATGTCAATCTGTCTAACCCGTTTAATAAACGGGTCGTATTTGGGTTGGGTAAGTATTAAACAGGTCAACCTGTGAACCCGTTTAAGTATATAAGTCTCTAAAAATAAAATATATAACTTGGTTTTTATGTTGGATGTGGATTATATGTATTTTGTTATGTAATTAATATAAGTGAATTACGATTATACCTCAGATATTATTGAAATTGATATCAGAAATTAGAAAATTGCCGTATAGTTATTTGTATGTTATTTTTATCATATTTTATATCCTTATATCATTTTTTGTATTTAAACTAGTTAAATCAAAAACCACAAAACTTATTCACTGCTTAACCTATTTACTTAATGGGTCACAAATGGGTTACAATGTGGCAATTCGGGTCGGGTTCGGGTTGTCAGGTTGGCGGGTCAGAAAACCACAACCCGAACCTGACCCATTTAACCCGTATATATACTTGGGTTGACAGGTTAAATAGGTTCCACGGGTTGAATATATTAAACGGGTTTCGGGTTGACCCATTTAATCCGTTTTATATACAAAAGTTAGCACATTACACTAGTTAAATGGGTTAAACGAGTTAGCGGGTCAACCCGTTTAACCTATTTAACCCGTATAATTAAATATAAATTATTTTTAATTAAGGAAAAAAAAAACTTAAACGGGTTGGCGGGTTGACCCGTTTATTTTATTCCCAACCCAAACCTGACCTGTTTAATAAACGGGTTAGACATGTCGACTCAAACCTGACTCAAAATTTATTTAGCTCAACCCGAACCTGTTAATTTTCGTGTCGGTTTCAGGTCAGGTTTCGTGTCGGGTCAGAAATTGCCACCCTTATGTTACACGTGTTATGCAGGTCTGGGTTAGGGTTAAGTTTATTGACACGATTAATAAATAGGTCGTGTTTGGGTAGAGGTTATACTAACCCGCCAACATGCGAACCCGAATATGTTAACACGAGCACGACTAGATTGCCACCCCTACCGTTTAGCTGGTTGAATGGCCCGGGTCGAATCGGTTCTATCTAGTTTTTATTTTTATTTTTTTTTCATCGGTTTTTGCTTTATAGTAAATTTTTTGTTTAATTACTTCATATTTTTTGGTTTTCCAAAATTTTGATTTGCGTATGCATGCACTGTGTTCAAGCAAAAAGATAAAAAGAAAAAGAGATTAGAGAAGTTATGTTTAGTTTATGTATGTTTTGGTTCTAAATCTTATAACTTAACTTTTAGCGCATAATTTAGGACTACTTATCTTTAGAGATGGATGTAAAAAAAAAAAACTTTCTAGGCAAAGAAACAAAGTTTTATATGAAAAAAAGTAATAAGTAATAAGAAGATGGTGTGTAATGCGGAAGTGAGGTGACTCAAGTGAGAGCAATGGTGCGCCAAAAATGTGAATATGTGATAGGGGCATGTGGAGTAGTTGTGAAGAAAAAAAGGAATCCATTTAACTTAATCGCTTCAGATAAATTATAATTAGTATGAAAACTTCAAATCCCGAGTTGAGAATCCCTATGGTATTAAAAAAAAAAAAAAAAAAAAAAAAAAAAAAAAAAAAAAAAAAACCTATGACCAATTATGACCATGCGTTGATTCCTATTACTCTTACTTCGCAAGACGCGTCTCAAGTGCCATTTGGAGAAAACTTGACGGTTCAGAGATCGAGTTGTTGTAGTTGTGTTTGCGTGTGTGATTTTGATTTTTGTGACGTATATTTGCATTTAAATTTGATATATTTTGGTGGTGACGTTCATAGTTAACAAAAAAATTGATGTAATGCTAAAAATAGCAGTAGTGAAATTAGTTGCGGTGACTCCTTATTACCACTAACCTAAATAGACATTCATTTATATAGCAACCGACATCCATATAAAAGTAAATATAACTATTTTATAATTTAATTTATCATCACTTTTAAAAAGTATATCTTTTCAGTTTTTTCATAGTACATATAGAGGTGCATAAATTAACAGGTTTTTCAATCGAATCATGAAAAAAATAATCCAAAATCGGTTTTTCAAAAGCCGGTTTTAATATAACCAAACCGGTGGTTTGAAAACCAGTTTGAATGTTTAGATGTCAACCGGTTTGAGAACCGGTTTTTCATATCCAAAACCGGCTTCAAACCAAACCGGTTTGAGTCAAACCCGGTTTTTGACCGTCTGGCTCAAACCGGAACAGGTTTGAAAACCGGGTCGGTTTTGAATTTAAAATATACAAATGCTAGTTTATATAATCTGTATTAGCCCAATCTTATAAATAAACTATATTACACAATGAAGCCCAGCGGCCCAAATCCAAATCCATGTCACCAAGACACCAACACATAAAAAAATAAAATAAAAAACACAGTGACACTACTATCCACTTCATCATAAAATCCCCTAATTAAAAAACCCTCAAAACCAAAATGTCAGACCACATACCTTTCGAAATCCAATCAGAAATCATGAAAAGGCTTCCTGTCAAGTCATTACTTCAATTCCGATCTGTTTCTAAACAATGGAAGTCTTTTATCGACAGCCCGGAATTTATAAAAAACTACCACAGTAATCACCCAAACCCACAGCATCATTTACTTGTACGGAGCGGGATAGATGACAATACTTTCTCTTATCGATATACCTCGATTATCGATGACAATACTTTCCCCCGACAAAAGTTTTCCGTAACAGTACCCGAGCCCCTTAACTTACTAAGATATGCAGTAACACTAGGTTCCGTTAACGGTCTGGTATGTTTTTATGGCTTTTACGAAGATGAAGATTTAGAAAATAATATGGTTGTTATATGGAATCCTAGTGTTAGGAAATATGTTGGTATTGTTATCCCTAATGTATTGTATTCACCGGTCGGATATACTATTATTGGTTTTGGGGTTTGTCCTGATACAAATGACCCTAAGCTTGTTAAAATTAATATTGTTAAAACCCCGAGTATATGTTGGGAGGTCCAAGTCTTTGCATTAAGTTCGCGTGTTTGGAAAACTGTATATATGGGTGCGCCTAAATCTGATGGTTTGAAGTGGAATCACGTTTCTATAGATGGGGTTATTTATTGGCGTAGTCGTGGGAGTTTTATTATTTCGTTTGATTTGAAAAGTGAGAAGTTTGGTGAAGTGTGTCTTCCGGAGAGATTGGTAATTCCGTCTGCTGTAGAGGTGGTGAAGGTGCATGAGTCGCTTGGTTTGCTTGAATATTATGATGAGGGTGAGATGTCGGTTTGTGGTGTGTGGATGAGGAAAGATGGTGTTAATAAACCGTTTACAAAGATATATACCATTAAGTTTGAGGGTAAGTCGTTCAATAGGGTATTGGGGTTTAGGAACAATGGTGAAGTTGTAATGGAAATGGAGGATGATGATTTTAAGAAGTCTCAAATTGAAGTTTATGAGCCCTCATCAGGACGTATTAATAATGTTGGGATTAGTGGAAAGCATCATAAGTTCACCGTGTCATCGTACGTGGAAACACTACTTCTGCTTGATGAGTAAAATTCTATCATTCATTGATAGCGAAGATGGATTGCAAGGTGTTAGGATCAAGCTGGAGCTATCACGGTCTTTATTATTCAGTTTAGTTTATGCTACCAGAAACGTGTTATCTATACAACCATGTTTGTGTTATTTGTTGTAATTTCAATGACTGATGATGATGAATTTCATATTATTTGTGAACATTAAGCACAAGCACAAATATCTTTTTGCCAGTCAGTAAGATATATTTAGTTATTTGGATATGTAAACTCCCCTTATGCATAAGTTTAGCTGCAATGTACCAAATAGTTTATCAGATTGTCTAGCTGCAGAGTCATTTAAGAGTCTACCCTGTATAGCATGGACTACAGATAGCAACTAGTAAAGTTGACCCTCTGTCAGTAGAACCTTCAAACCAGCAATTGATGGGATTAAATATCCCTGTTTGCCAAGCAGTCCACTGCTTTGTATTGCGAGTTTGCTGCTCTGTAGGCTCACTATATTTCCACTTAAGTATAGGCGGACATCTTAGTTCAAGGTTCTATAGTAGTTGACCCATGTTACCATATCCTTATAAAAATTCATGGATTGATATTAGGTAAGCAAGTTTTGAACTTACCATGTTATTGTGCTCATTCAACAAGTTTTTCGCTAGTGCGAACTTGTTGAAGTGATTTGTTGTGTATACTTATCAGATGGACATATAAAGCGAGCGGCGTACATTTAAAGAATGGAGATTCTGCAAGTCACATAGTTTGAAGATATGAACAGTACATTCTTTTAATTCGATGTTGTCTTTGGTTTTCTGAATTGAAAGGATGATATGGTTTCCATAACAAGCACTAACAACTAATTAGAAAATACAAATATGAAAAATGAGATCATTGAATCAGATCAAAGATCAAATGTATAAGGAATTGCGAGTAAAGGAGCAAACTCAGCAAATAATTACATGAAGTGATGAAGTGCTTATTTGTACCTTCAGAAACTTTGTTGGTCCTTGTGTCTATCGGGTAAAAGTCTTGGTCTAAGTATTTTTTTTTTTTTTTTTTTTGTTTCATTTGGAAAGCTCATTACCAAGTATAGTATACAATCGATTTCCAGTTTTGAAAAACTTAGCAATTAGATAATAAGTTGATATCGATATTCGTGTTGATGATTTGATCTCGATTTCCCAAAAAAGATTATGGACACAGGGAAAGTAGATGACTTGGGCTATCGAGTAGGCTCTGGTTTCTACAATGCATGTTGGACTGTCGAGTAAGCTATTTCCAAAAAAACATATTTCCTCTGTTTTCAATGGTTTCAATTTCTGTAAGCGTAACTAGGTTCTTCTTGTATGCTGTTTAGCTTAGCTCACTTACTAATGCTATAAGAGTAACTATTACTCCCTAAGTATTTGGATTACAATTTCAAGCATAAATGATACACCCACCATCACATGGACACACAACTCAGTCGACTGAAGGTACTGCAGGTCTGCAGCCAGCAGGCTTAGCAGCATTGAAACCTTTGATTATACAAAAAATTCACAAATGGGAATGCAAACCATATATCCGTATAACTATATGAGCAGCAGAGCAGTTAAATGGGCATGGTCAAAAGTAATTGATAAATGTTTTCGGGTGCAAAACAGCACATTTTGTCTTGACTAATCAAAACAATTACATGTAAGAACCAATTCAAGATATGAACATGTGAAGCGAAGAGGCACAGATATGAACAATAAGAAGCATAGATATGAACAAAGTAAATAACTATTTGAGAAACAAATACCAAGAGTTTACAACCAATGCAGATTGTATCAAAGATCCATGCATACATTAATTCTCTTGAGTAAATTTAAGCATGTCTCATTAAAATTTAGGCACCAACGTACGTAACACTTCTAATTAGCAGCAGGCAAAGTAGGACCAAGAACAACATCATTGAAGAATTTGTGCGCGTGTCTTCCTCCATAAGGTGCAGCCAGGAAGGAGAGTACAATGACCACCAGTCGTTTGACCTGCAGACGAGCTTAACACACGATTGCTAGCATTTGCTTTGATTTGAGCTTAAGCCTTCCCCTTTGGTTTTGGACTTTTTGGTAACTGTTCAGGGGCGTAGCCAGGAATTTATTTTTGGGTGGGCCAAATTATTTCTGAAGAATGTTAGCAAATGCTAAAAAAAAATCATAAGATATAACTACACAGAAATGTAGCAACAAATTTGTTCAATTAGCATTTTAGTTGCACACGACGTTTATCCACATTATTAAAATCATCTAAAAATAAGTCTAACTATTTATTCCATGATATTTATAGCATCAATTTTTAAAGTGGGCCAAAAATCAATACATGAATTAGTATAACGTAACAATGTAACAGTTTTTAAGGTGGGCTAGAGATCATACTAGATACACTTATCATATTTGGCTTTATTGCATGATACATATGTGAAATATTAGGTTTTGTGGGTGGGCCATGACCCACCTTACCCTCCACATAACTACGCCACTGTAACTGTTGGAATCAAGCTTATTAGTTATAACATGGTGTTTGAAACATCAATTAAAATAACAACCTAAGTAGACGCTAACCTAAGTTTATTAACATTATTTTTACACACAATCTTATAGTTGTTAAGTCACTCGCATACCGCTTTGGTAAAGACTATAAACCTTATATGGACTTGTGGTTGTCTAAAACATGTTTCAACATTTTGTTTAACACCTTCCAAAATCCATTATAACATATCAATATGTTGCACTTTCACATTTCCATTTCGAAGATTTTGCCTTTCCGACTAATAAATATAAAATCTTCTTCCTATAGATTTTGTGCTTATCATTACTTTAGTAAGATTTATGTTCATTGGCTTTATCAGTTAGGGTAAAAAGATATATAATACTTTATCTGTTATATAATTAGTGTTCATTTTTTTTTCTCGAGTGAAAATCATCAAATTAAATAATAATCAAGTTTGAGATCTGTTCCAATTTGGTACCATAAACTTTATATCAATCATAAAAACCATCAAAGTTTCAAATTTGTTTCATTATTGCGTAATTTTTATGTTAGAGTGACATGAATGGAACACAACTTCTTAAACTTGGTTATTATTTTGTGGTTATTATTTATGTTTAGTCCTGCATTAACGGGTTGTACATAAAATTGGTTGAAAGTAGTTAAATTCAGGGTATGGTTGTTTAGTATTAATGTACAACATGTTAATGCATATATAGATACTTTAATCACACTAATTTTAAAACATTACACAAAAATAAAACATTTTTGATATTTTTATTATTTTTATGGTTGATATAAAATTTGAGGTATCAAATTAGAACACCCATGAAACTTGATTACTGACATATTCCGTGTTTGCAATAAGTGTTCCTTTTTAAATTTCAGTCAATCAAACAAATAAATAAAGGTACATTTATGATCTTATTTGATAAAAGCAAAATTTTATAATTCTTATATATATAATCTAGTGTCAAGTCCCTATGGAAACATGCTAGAAACTAATAAAAAAAACGTTTGGGCTCCCAGTCAATCTGCATGTCTATTTTCTATTATTATTTGGCCCAATAGTATAACATGTGCTGTAAACAGCAATCACTTTAGTTGTAGGGCCATACATTTGCATGCAGGGACGGACTTAGAGTGTAAGTATGGGGGCCGGTGCCCCCCATGGCTAGCCCAAAAAGTTGAAATTTTAGTGTAATTTTTTTAAAATTTTGACCTTTTTTCGAAAGTGACCCCCCCAAAACTCAAATTGCCACCTACCCACATACTAAAATCTAACATTCAACACTCTAAAGCCTTATAAATCATTCATCTATAAGTAAAAATACTCGATTTATCATTACGATCTTTTTTTTCCCGCATTTTGTTGTTATGTTCAAAAAAAAAAATTTTTGCCCCCACATCCATTTTTCCTAGGTCCGTCACTGTTTGCATGCTTGATACCTATAGGATTAGGCCATGCAAAATTTTGTAAACAAGCATGCCATAACATATATATCCAGCTTCTTAGTTTGACGTACTATCGTGTTTGACCACCTTTGACATCAGGCCCACTTTCTACCTAAAAAAAATATATCGTGCAATAATCAACGCCAACGCCATGAACCAACGCTACGCCGCAACGCGACGGACCGCCGCCCACCTCGTTAAGTAAATTTGGTAACATTTCTTCTCTCTTAGACCGGAGGTGGTGGACTATCACGCACGATCCCCCACAAAAACCTTCCACTCTCGCATGTTGTGGTCTATTTTTCACTCGTTTTACAAATGTGAAGTCAAAAGTGGACAGTTAGTGAGTTAGATACATGTGGGTTTGTATTAGAAATAGTTCATAATATTAGCTGGGTCAATTTTACAACTGAACCAGTAGCCCAGTGGCCCAAACATAAAACACACACAAAACCACCCAACTGAAACCCTAAAAAAATATCCTTAAAATGGAAATGTCAGCCACATACTTTTCTAAATCCTATCTGAAACCCTAAAAAAAATCCTGTCAAATCACTCCTCCACTTCCAAACCGTTTTAAAACTATACAAGTCTCTTCTCGACAGCTCAAAATTTATTAAAAAACTACCTCATTAATCACCCAAACCCACAACATCATACGTTATGTTCGGACAGTATCTATCTCGTATGATGTTGTGGGTTTGGGTTGGGTGATTAATGATGTAGTTTTCTATAAATTTTGAGCTGTCGATGAGAGACTTCCATCTTTTCGAAACTGTTCAGAATCTAAGTAGTGATTTGACATTTTTTTTAAATAATTTATGGTTGGATTTCCAAAGGTATGTGGGCTGATATGTTTTTTATATGGGTGTGCGTAAATCGGATGGTTTGATGCGGTGATGATTAAAAAGAGCCTGCAGTTGAAGTTTATGAACCCTCGTCATATAAATGGTGTTGGGATTAGTGGAGAGTATGCTACTACTGCTTGATGAGTCAAATTCTATCATTCAATGATTGTGAATTTGTGAAGATGGATTGCAAGGTGTTTTAGGATCAAGCTGTAGCTACTTTATGTTCCCACGAATGTGTTAACTATACAGCCATGTTTGTGTTTGCTGTACTTTTCAATATTAATGACTGCTACAAATTAATATCTTTTGTGAACATTAAACACAAATATCTTTTTGCCAGTCAGCAAGATGTCTTTTGTTATGTGTAAACTCCCCTTATGCATAAGTTTACTTGTAATGTACCAAATGCTTTGTATTGCCAATCTGCATGTTAATTCAGTGCTATTTTGTCTTGGATTTCCGGTATAACTGTATAAGTATAGGCCGAACTTCTTAGTTTGAGGTATTATGGTACTTAGTTAAAGGCAAAAGGCACAACTCAGTTGTCCAGCCCTATGCCTGTGTTGCAATATCCTTATAAAAAGCATAGTTTGGTATAAAGTGAGCAATTTTTGAACTTGTTGCCTTCTCTGATGTCAAGTGTTTGGGACCTCTTAATAACAAAAAATAAGCTTATATAAAAAGAGAACAAAAAATAAGCTTATATAAAAAGAGAGGAAATGGTCCCTTAACAATAGGTAACATACAATTTTAATGATAAATTAGAGAGTTATTATAACTATGTTTGGCGAAGGGCTTATGGGTAGGGATGGCACCCGTGGGCAATGGGCACGGGTACATCTAACCCGTCACCCACCCACGTAGTTTTTTTCTCACTCATCACCCACCCGTCACCCACCAATGGGTACAAATTTATACCCATGCCCTTGCCCGCGGGTATTTGTTGCCCATGGGTAAACCCATGGGTTAGTGTTATGCAACAAAATTACAAAACGATGATATAAAAATTAACTATGAAACTGCGTTATAAGAAACCAATCAATTTGCCAAATACAACTTTGATTATTTGATCTTTCATACTCTCTTTTTAGTCTTGAAACTCAAACAAACTTTTAGGTTAATGTGTTTTTTTAGACTTGGTAGTAACTGATAAATGTATACATGCAACATCTTAAATATTTTAATTAGTATAATCAATTTTAACATGGGTTTATAGGTACACCTATGGGTATTTTTACGGGTATACCCGTGGGTATTTTAAATGGGTGTCATGGGTTTACCCGCGATGGGTATGCCTTACCCGTCACCCACCCGCCACCCAGTGATGGGTAAAGATTTTCACCTACAGCCGACCCGTGGGTGAAAATTGACGCGTTTACCCACCTATTTATGGCGGGTACCCGCGGGTTGTGGGTTTTTTCTCGCCCATTGCCATCCCTACTTATGGGGGCTTATAAAGGCTTTGGGTTTTTAAAATAAGTCGACTTATAAAATAAGTCTCGTTTGTCACACAGGTTTACGGAGGCTTTGGCTTATAAAATAAGTCATAAGTTTCTATAAGTCCAAGCCCATAGAAATGGGCTTATAGAGTTATAGAGGCTTATAAATAGTTAAATTACTTAAATATCCTTAAAAATATAATGAATTATCATATAAAAGCTAAAAATGTATGTGAAATGAATTTGATGTATTTTTATGTGATTTTCATTAATAAGCTTCGGCTCCAACTAATTCTCCAAACAGTTTTATAAAAATATAAGCTTTATCTTTCGGCTTATAATATAAGCCCCAGCCCATTGGGTCAAACATACCCTATGTGTATGCATAAATGGTACTGGAATTAATGAAAATGGCAGGTACGTCTCTGTGAGCGTACATTAAGCTATCTGCACCCTCTAGGAACTAATATAAAAGAAAGAAACCAAAATCGCTATCCACGATAGTGTGAACTTGTTGAAGATTCATTGTGTATAGTATACTTACCAGATGAACATATATAGAGGGGTACCTGCATTTAGAGAATGTCTTGATCAAATTCATGGTTTGTGGCATTACATATAAAAGCCCCAACCATAATTACAATGCATGGCTAGGCACATGGAAGGAGATTCTTTTAATTCGATGTTGAGTTTGCTACATTTCGTATCTTTGTATGATGGTTACATGATTAAATCACATGATTTAATCATCATAATACTTTTAGAACAATCAACGGATTACCTATTACCTTTTGTCAGCGAACATTGGATATCCATCATGTGGTATCATACTTGGAGTATCATACTTTTTCCTAATAATAAATCTGATACTACCTGAAATTGTTGTTTTCACAAGTAGTTAAGGTTTCTATATCCTAATTTTTTTAATGTCAATGATCATTTTGTTAAAGATGACCAAAATCTCAAATTTATTGGTTTCTTTTTTAAATTGAATATGTCTTAAGAGTTAGAGGCTTAGAGCCTTAGGCTGCCCACAGTAAGGCGACTCAATCCTCCCATTTTTCCCTGCCACGTCAGCTTTCTCTTTCCAGCGACTTGCATGCGATTGGGTGCCCCAGTAAGGGCAACAGTATAAAACATTTAAGATACTAAATGTTTGGATCAAAAAGCAAAGTAAACATGCAATACTAGTCGGTCGAGATCACGACCATTTTCTTCTTTTGTCCTCCATCATTTCGGTCGCGACCTCTCTTCCATAAAAGGGCCGACCGACTTCGACCCACACGACCGAGTCGGTCGTGTCTTCTTTTGTGGGCAGCCTTAGAAGTTAATTTAGGTCATACATAAAACGAACCGCATTACTTGTCTATTGAGGGTGTATAAATATAGCCCAATGTATAAAAGGCCCAAACAAAACGTTACATGTTTTTTTGTAAGTCATGTACTCATGTCTTTATTTGACAAAATGTAGTCTTTTTCAAGGGATAATATATATTATTGCTTATAATAACGATTTTTCCATATCTTGCAAAATTATATCTATTTTCTCTAATAAAATAATGTTTTGTATAAGTCCTTCTAAGCACGGAGTATTAAAAATTGGTTTAATGTTGTGATGTGGATTGCCTTATTTAGCAAGAATGTACAATCACTCCAGTGCACAATTTTTTTACAATAGTCAAATGTTTTATACGGGAATGTTTTAATTGTAGTCTAACCTATTATACATTGACTAAAAACGCTTCTCCTTATTTTTGCAAAGTAGTAAAACCCATCAAATGACTTCTTGACACTCTCATGTTTATATGATTGTTCAATATGCTTCCTCTCCACGCTGTGTGAATCTATTTTTGCAAAGTAGTAAAGGGCTTCATTATGCTTCCTCTCCACGCTCCTCTTCAGTTACAGATTCATTGGTAACAATCATATCCTAAAATAGTTCCACCGATTGTTTTTTATTCAAACCATGTTTGACATGCTTAAATGGCAATACGCTCTTCTAATCAATAATCAGTTTCAATTAATCTTCTTCTCTACGTTTTTTGCTTGATGTATTCTTACTTTTTATTTTGCAGGCTTTACATATCAATCTACAATGATTCGGAACTTTGAATTCGACCCAATAATTTATGTAAGCTTCAGTTGTATTGAAATCCATGACATTTGTATTATTGCCTATCTATCTTCATTGACTATTTCAAAATCTTCTTTACAATCGATATAACAAGGGGTTTTTCTTCCGAACTTAAGTGATCTTAATGATTATTTATTTCAAAATTATTTGGAAATGATTTGTTTGACGTAGCAATTGATTAAGTTTATGTGTTCGACGACCTCTTAAAACTCAGATTATTGCTATTCTTTTGAGATGTATGCCAACTATTTGATAAAATTCCTCAATGAAACTTTTGTTTGACAATTATGTTTTAGAGGTTTAATTACGTGTTTTGTATTCATAAAAGTATTTGCTTTGTGAATAACAGGAATTCTCATTTTGAAGATAAGGAGTCTTTAAGTTGCAAGAAGGTTTCTTGAAAAGTAAGTCGATTCTAAGAAGCCAATGATATCAGCAAGGTATTTATAGATTTGAAAATATGATCTTAAGAAGGTTTCTTGAAAGGTATTTCTTGGATGGTCATATTTTTGCTTGGTTAGTGCAAATATTTTAATTGTTACTATGTATGCATGGTCTCTTTAACTTGCTACTGAAACAAATATATGGAACTCATATTTCAATACCACTTGCTACTAAATAAATCTTTAAGCATGCCATTCAACAATTGTTTGGTGTTGGTTTTCTTTTATTCTTGATGGGTCATGGCGATATGGTTTTTAGGGCTGCATAGGAAAGAGAGTGGCAAGTATTTCAAGTAATTCTCTTATTAGGTTCTTTCCAAAGCATAGTAATTGGTATAATAGATACAAAGGATACCAGATTCCCATTCATTAAATGGGTGTTGGGTAAGTTTTTTTTGTGGGATTACTTATCAAGCTTAATAGATGTTGTATTGATGCTTGAAACTCCCAATTACCGGCCAATGCTACTTCTCTTTTGACCCATAATGTTTTTAGGAATCCTGTAAGATCTCATTTTAATAAACTTATCGTTCTAAATCAAACTCATGTTCACAGTAGGTAACAAACTGAGTATTCAAGCTAACAAAGTTTTTTTTCTTCCTCAAATGTATATTTTTTTTCCTCAAATGTATATTTTTTTCCTCAAATACAGGATTGTGAAAAAAGGATTGGGGCTAAGCTTTTTATCCACCACTATAGTGGAACCATGTCCTGATTTTACATGATCTATCCATGGTTTTCAGTTTCGACCTTTTAACTCGATTGTTTGCCTGTGAAATGAGGAGGATAGACAATTTGGTATGTGCTTACCTCTTCTTTTACAAATTTAACTGTTATACAATGTTAGATATCTGAAAAATCAGGACATCTTTTGTTTGACATATCCAAACGTGATATGCCAATCGGTGAAGAGTTGTTTAACTTAACTCTATCCAGGTTAGTTACCCTTGCGCCAGCTAATACAAAACTGATTATTAAAGCCCATGTTTGTTAAAAGTTATTGTTATTTTTAATTAAGTTTACTCCAAGTATGCTCATTGATTTAGTTGATTATTTGCGATTCTCCGATAGTTATGGATATGGCTTTCTTTCTAAGGAGGATGCGCTTTTAGTAGTGTAAGATATTTTTCTGTTGCTATTTTTTTTCACTTTTATTTGGTAGTTTCGAGCTTTAAAGAAACTTCTTTATGTAGATATATGGACAGGTCTTTGTTTGTAAGATCATAGGGGTGCGAATGTAGACGATAAACTATAGATAATAGGGAAGATAGTTATTGCTGTTAAGATTGAAGTAGAATATCAATATGTTCATCCCCAAAAGCTAACATTATACCGAATCATCGTGTCAATAACAGAGTTATGCCCAGGATGAAAGGACAAGTGTACTGTGTACATGCTGCAACAATTGTTCCCCACAAAAACTTTAAATACGGTCTCTAATAGTAGTATGTTATGTACCATAATTTTGTCATTAGTTTTTTTCTTTGGTCTCTAATAGAGTTGTTTTTGTACTATTTTAGTTGGGCTAAAGCTAATCAGATTTGTTACTTTTGCAACAAAGAAAAAAAAAGAAACAAGAATAGTTGTTTGATTTCAAATTTTGACAATTTTAATATACTTATTTTCAGTTTATCGTCGAGGGGTCATGGAATTTGGCTGTATTTGAAGTAGACTTGGTGCATTCAAAGATGAGTGGGCTTGATCCTACAACACATACTAGCGTGAGTGATCTTTATTCTCAAGCTCAGCTATATTGTTATTGTCCCTAATGTTGTTCTAACAATACCCGTAGGGAAAATGAAGCTGATATGGCCCGGTTAGTTATGTGGTTGTATACATATGGACCTGCATAAACAAAGTGCATCCATATTGATTGCCAGTTTTGAGTATGCCGTTTTCTACAGGCGTTTAAATAACTTATATAAGGTACAGTAGAAATCGAAGTATAAAGTACTTACAAGTTTCATTTAGGATCATGTTATTTCATATTATATCTATGGACAAAGACATAATTGTGTGCTTTGCAGGGCAGGTGAGAATAGCACATACGAAATGAAAATGGGGCGGTTTTCATGTCAAATTTTATAAATGGGGCAGATAAGAGGGTATAAGTATTGTGATCAATGGATCTGTCTTTCTTCCAAGAGATATATTCTCGGCTCAAACAAAGATGCCTCTCAAATCTCACTATCTAAAAGGTAAAAAATTTCAGCAAAAACCGATGTTATCTTCGAATATGCACGATTACACTTGGTTTGATTGACTCACATGCCCATCTTTCTACTCTTTTTCATTAATTCATTAATTGTTATGCATGGTGTCATCGCTGGATTTGATTTCACTTCACTATGCGTTGAACTAAAACAACACAACCAGTTGGCGACTTGGCGTTTAATATGTTGTGGGAACCTGCATAGTGTTTTGTGTGGTTTAAGGTGTTTAGATTAGACACCATGAAACCCATGCACAAGGATTATCCAATTGTACAAATACACCAACCTTCAACTTCACATGCATAGATACTCAAAACCCAATTTTAGTTTTTGTTTGAAAAGTCTAATTTTAAATAAGGTTTTTATTTATATGTTAAAGATATATGGATGCAAAGGCCTAGATAAACTGTGCAAGTTTGACCATCTATTAGGGGCTGTTACGATTAGGTTGTTTGCATTAGGGGCTGTCAGGATTAGGCTACTTGGATTAGGGGTGTAAGTCTTAAGAGAACAAAATTTCTTTATTCGTTATCTTTTGTGTTACAAAAACAATATGGGGGTAGGTCGGTTAACGAACCAAAATGGTTTGTATAATTATAGAGTTGTTTTTGTACTATTTCAAAAAGATGGATAAACTCAATACCTCTTGAAATCATCAATCATTTTAAAATGTCTCAAAATCTGTGAGTAGATTAAGTGGCCAAATGGTTTGTATAATTATACGACGTGTTTTGGTTGAGATATAACGATTGCCGTTTCTTTTCTAGACTGAAACAGAGGTTTCAAGGCTGCAGCAGATGAAGTTAAGCAAGATAGCTAAGGTACAGTAAGATGATGAAAAAATGGAAACAACATGCTCCCGCTCCATGAGGTAGTATTTATGTTATGTATGTCAGTAAGTGAAAAATCATGTTGTGTTTAGAAATCCCTGTGATTCCAATGCAATAGTAGGTATGACTGATCTCATTAAGCATATCTCTGTTAAAAACTAACAGTAGTCTTTTCCTTAACATGTAAAACAGAAACCGTACACTATGTAGAAAGGAATTTTAGATCATTTTTGAGAGAGTTGGCGTAAAAGTAACTAAATAAGCTATGGGATTTATTATAAACTCTTACCTGGGTAACGGGTCAAAGAGATTCGGGTAAACAATGGTAACGGGTCAAAAGTATCATCTTTTTAATGCATTAATGATTAATCTGTCAGACAAGATTAAAGAATTTTGCTACATCAACAATAATCTATATTTTCCATTAGAATGATTTATGTATTAGAAATATGCCTTTTGACCATTTTTTAGGCGATGTTTGGTCCTAAAAATAGATTGGACTTTGGTACTAATCAAGTGAATGGATTAAGTAAGGTACTAATTATTTTGAGTTCCTATACTTCGGTGCAAATTTGAGTCGATTTAGAGTAATTTGTTGGTGAATTGAATGATGATGTTCGGTAACGTAATTGAGTACTGGAAGTCGCTTCAAATGAAAGACCAGGTATATAAACCATGAATCTCTGAATGTTTCTCTGCCTTTTAATAGACTCTAAGAGTTTATTGAGTTGTTAATGTCACTTTCGGGGCCGGTTTGACATCATTTGTTTATTGGGCTCCTTCCTGCTCATGGACAGTAATGGTAACCACATCAATAAATCAAATGTTTCCCTTGCAGATTCAGATGGTTGGGTTTTGGGTGGTGGAGTTGTTGGGTCGTTAGTGGCTGCCACTCTTGTACAGGTCCGTCTATATGCCTACAAACATGTTGCAATTTGGTAGTGGGTCAGTACACCATCTGTTGATGGAGGGTCAAGTGAGTCATCTGATGAAAGTGTTAGTAGTCCACTTCATCGACCACAAGTCCACAACCAATGTCGATGTATTCCTGGATGACCTGGCCAAACAACACCATTAACATGCTCCACAATTAATGACCCCAAATGCTAACTGTTTGGATTTGTCGGGACGGTTGTTGGTATATCTTAATATTTTGTATGACGATGATGCTTTCGCTAGGTGAAGTGATTTCAACCTGATCTGTAAAAGATGTGATGTAGGAATCAGATTGAAATGGGCTTGGTGGTTTGAGTTTTGTGGCATTAGGGGTGTCGTCTGGTTGTTATTTTGTGTCGATGTTAGCGAGTAAGATGGGGTTTAGAAGTATTGTTATGACAGCTAAAGGTGTTTTTGATCAGATTGATGTCGGGAAGGACTATCCACCTACGCTTTTTGTGCATATGCCGAAGGATAAGGCGAGGAAGAGGATGATTGGTTTGAACGTTGAGAGAAAAGAAAGTGTGGACGTTTGTTACTTTATTTGTAACAAAAGTATTTGCTTATTGCATAATGGACGCATTGTCACATTCTTTATTTCATATGTTAAATGGAACATGGTTACGTTATCAATTTTCTTATCATCTCATTTATCTACTTCTTTAAAATATTACCTGGTGTCAATGGGTCTCTAAGCTAGTACTTCTTATATGCTTGGAGCTGTAAGCTTTTTGTTATAAAAATAATCTCTTAAAAAACAAGTATCTCTGTTTGGGTACATTAACATCTAGCTTTTATTTTAAACAAATAGCTCCAAAATGAAAAGCTGATTCATGAAGCTTTTAAAATATTTCAGAGCTGTTAAAACATAAAATAACTGTCAACAGCTTATAATTACATTTAAAAATTAATTTACCAAACACTTTTATTGAAAAAAAAGATACAGCTTGCAGCTCATATTAACAGCCTTGCAGTTTATAGTTTATAGCTTACAGTTAACAGCTTACAGCATACAGCTAGTTTTTGCCAAACATATAGTATTACTCAAAAACCTGTTTATAGAAATGATTTGGACAAGTAAAACTTTTATTGTCACACAGATATAAAAATGGTAACAAATCGTAGGAAATATGCATATAAAGTCACGTACATACGGCAAAAGATGAAACTTGCATTACATTGAATCACCAGAATAGCGATCTAGGAATACATTCTTATTAATCAATGGGCAGCAGACCCGCGATTGGGATTGACCTCGAACAACTTACTCGTGTGTTGCCGTTTGGAAGAATGATAGGATTGAAATCATACCGAATGATCAAGGCAACAGAACAACACCTTCTTGTGTTGCTTTCACTCGTGCAGATCGTCTCATTGGTGACGCTGCCAAGAATCAACAAACAATGAATTCTACCAACACCATATTTGGTATGTTTATTATTCACGAATGATTTGAACCTATGTAATAAGAAAATAGCACATTACTAGTAAAAAGTACACATAAAAAAGACTATCAAGAGATTTTTTGAAACATTATATGTTAATAACAAGTTACGTCTTTTAGTTTTCTTAATTATGTTGTTTTGTACGTTTATATTTATTGTTTTGGCTTACGGCCATTATTCGCTTGTGAGGAAATTATTAGCGTGGGTAGGACTTATATAATACGAGGCATGCAAAACCCGTGCTACGCACGGGCTAAGAATGTAATTGTTAATCATGTATTATTTCTGTATATTGGCGAGTGTATACTTAATTATTGTTTAGTATGTTGTATGAAATGTTTTAACTTTCTTGCATAAAAATTTAAAAGTGTTTGATGTTGTTTTGGTTTTGTGGTGTTGTCTTCTATATATGGGCTTTTGGTTATTAAGTTGTGATGGCTTTGTTTCTTTTGGCCTATTACTTATTTGCATGATAAAAAAATAGCTTTGTTTCTTTTGGTCAATACTTGTCTATTAGATAGTTTTTGCATGGTAATATGAAGCACACGGGGTCTATCTAATTAGTCATAGAATGTGTGTTAAATATTTTCTTTATTAAGTTTGTAAGTTAAAGTTTGTGTAAAAATATTAATTAACACATTATTAATAATTCCTAAAACCTTTGGACTCCACTATTATGTCTTAATTTTTTTTTTTTTTTTAATTTACAAATGGGTTTGAGCAAAAATTATATACTTTTTCTTTTATATTAATTATTCAAGTTGCATGCTTACATAAACTAATCATGCTAAAAAGTATCATTTAACCATTTAAATGTTGCTTTACGTACATGCTCGTGCATATTTTCTTTAATCAATTCGCATATGTGAGCTACATCAATAGAAAACACACATAAATTACTTGTATTTGAAAATGCATTAATATAATACATATATCTATATATATTGCATTAGGTTAAATCATCAATTATTCTTACAACCTTTTCAACTTCATGTCATTAATCCATAGCCGACTTTTAATTGTATACTAATTACTAAATATCATGTGATAAATTCCGGCAAATCTTGCACTTCCATCTCGATGTTGTATATACTTCACATTAAACGCACCGGTTTTGTTTTTCGATAAAAATTTGAACTTTTGCTTATGTTTAAAACTCAACTTTTTTATTTGATATTATAATTTACAAACGGATTTAAGTTAAAATTATGTATTTTTTTTTCCTTTCTATTCATTACTCAATGTGGTATTTTTAATATGTCGTATTTTGCTATTATGGCAAAATCATTTAATTGGCATAAATATTGGTTTCTCACTAATGATTCTACATATAGAAAAAGAAAACACTTTGCGATGTGCGGACCTTCTTTTTTTTAATAATAATTCAATTGCACACGATAAATTCATTCTAATATTTCTTAAAGAGCATTCGAAAGTAACTACTTACATAAACTAATCACGCTAAAAAGTATCATTTAACCATTTAAATGTTGCTTTACATACATGCTCGTGCACATTTTCTTGAATCAATTCGCACATGTGAGCTACATCAATAGAAAACGTACATAAATTACTTTTATATGAAAATGCATTAACATAATACATATATCTATATATATGCTTATCTATAACAATCACCTAAATATGTAAGAAACAAAGAAAATATTTGGTATCCCAATCTTTGGTTCCATTTATCTGAGCATGCATGATCTTGTGTGATTTTTATGGTACCTGCGTATGATAACTAAATAAAGAAAAAAAGAAGACCAAGTTAATTACAAAGATCTAAAAGATGTGTGAATCATCTCCAAAATGTTGCAAAAGAGAATTTACATACCGCTACCAACAATCAAAGATCTAAAAGATGTGTGAATCATCTTCAAATGTACTCACTAAATGTGATTTTGGCCGGTTTATATAGGCATGAATTAGGCTAAATCATTAATTATTCTTGAAACCTTTCGCAACCCTTGCACTTCATCTAACCAACTTTTAATTCTATACTAAATTCCATGTGATCAATTCGGGAAACCCTTGCACTTCATATCCTTTCATGATTGTATAGTTATTATGAGGCTGCATTGAATTCCGAGCATTAGCTATCTTGTACTCTACGCAACTACTAAACGACTCCAACTTCTTTCTAACTCTAAAAACTCTATCATCATAACTCCACATTAAATTTAGGGGCTGAATCTTATAGTATTATAGATATACTTAATTGATCTTATGTCTTTGTGATGCTTTAACTTAAACTGAATCATATGTGCAAAATGCTTGAGTCAGAAACTAGAAAAGTTTAGTAAATATATTCTACTTGATCCTCATCTGCTTATACCTTATTACTTTGCCATTTTTTGTTGCTATAATTGACAAGCTGTTGATATATATATATATATATATATATATATATATATATATATATATATATATATATATATATATATATATATATATAATATATATATATATATATATATATATAGAGGTGGGTTCATGAAAAAAGTCCACTTTGGTAGAAAAGTGAGAAAAGTGTACAAATCAACCCCTCATTTTTTTCACACCAAACTACAGGGACCTAATTGTATTTTCCTTCATTCTTTAAAGAGTTTTTGTAAATTTGCACCCTACCCCCCACCCCCCACCCACCCCCCGCCGAAAAAAAAAAAAAAAAAAAAATTTCCCGCCGAAAAAAATTTTTTTTTTTTTGCCAAAAATTTTCCCGCCAAAAATTTATAACCCAGATGCACCTTTTTTTTTAGTGCATCTAGGTTATAAAAATTGGTGCATCTCAGTAATTTTTATAACCCAGATGCACCTTTTTTTTTAGTGCATCTCAGTTATAAAAATTGGTGCATCTCAGTTATAACTATGATGCACCAATTTTTATAACCCAGATGCACTAAAAAAAAAAGGTGCATCTGGGTTATAAATTTTTGGCAGGAAAATTTTTGGCCAAAAAAAAAAAAAAAATTTTTTTGCCCAAAAAAAATTTTTTTTTGGCAGGAAAAAAATTTTTTTTTTCCGGAGGGTGGGGGGGGGGAGGGGTGGGGGCATGTTTCAAGACATACCCCTGAAGTTTGAGATGTTTCAAATTAAACCCTATAACATTTTTTTCTCACTTTTCTACCAAAGTGGACTTTTCTCTAGAACCTTACCCTATATATATATATATATATATATATATATATATATATATATATATATATATATAGGGGGCCATTCTTGTGAGAAGTCCATTTTTTGTGAGAACGCGAGAAGAGATCCTAGCCATCCATCTAGTCCCTCATTTTTTTAGATCTAATGGCCAAGATTAGCTTCAAAATTACACTAATCAAGGGCATTATTGTAATTACCAAGCAAGTATCTAATATATAAAAAAAATCTCACACCTCGATTAAATTTTAGGTGAAAACACACACAGTTCTCTCAACTGACCTAACTAACTCCGATCAATATACCACCATCAACGTTCATTAAACCACCATTAAAACGCCGTTAAACCGTCGTTAAACCTCCGATCTAACATCAACAGCTCAATAAACTACAGTTAACCGGCGAATCGATCATCTTCATCTTCATCCGCAGATCAAAATCATCTCATTCAACTAAAACCGCCATCAAATCATCATGCCACCGCCGTTAACCCGCTCTAAGTCACCGTCTGTCAACCAAATCAATCAACGGAATATAATTGAAGATGATATCAATACATATGATTCTGAATCGGATGGAGATGATGTCACGATAATCAACGGAACATCACCAGAAAGCACAGAGATATCAAGTATAAAATATAATTTTATTTAAATTTACTAATTTTTTAAATAATTGTTTAGAATTGATAGTGTAATTTACTTTCACATGTGAACTTAATTAATTAGGTTATTTTAGTGCAAATAAGTCTAGTTATAGTATCTTCAATTAGGCGATTTAAGCTTTCGTTGAGTTTTCTTCACTTGTGAAGAAAATCAGAATGTATAGGTTTTTTGAGCTTATAAGCGTTAATAAATGTAATAATAGTTTCAGCACATGTGAAGATAAACGTTAAGCGAATGAACTTTTGATGAAATTAAGCGATTTAAGCTTTCGTTGAGTTTTCTTCACTTGTGAAGAAAATCAGAATGTATATGATTTTTGAGGTTATAAGAATAAAAGAGTGTAATTATAGTTTCAACACGTGTGAAGATAATTATTAAGCGAATGAACTTTTGCTGAAATTAGGCGATTTAAGCTTTAGTAGACTTTTCTTCACTTGTGAAGAAAATAAGAATATATAGGATTTTTGAGGTTATAAGCATAAAATAGTGTAATTATAGTTTCAGCACATATGAAGATAATCATTAAGCAAATGAACTTTTGCTGAAATTAGGCGATTTAAGCTTTAGTAGACTTTTCTTCACTTCTGAAGAAAATAAGAATATATAGGATTTTTGAGGTTATAAGCATAAAATAGTGTAATTATAGTTTCAGCACATGTGGAGATAATAATTAAGCGAATGAACTATTGCTGAAATTAGGTGATTTAAGCTTTAGTACACTTTTCTTCACTTGTGAAGAAAATAAGAATGTATATGATTTTTGAGGTTATAAGCATAAAAGAGTGTATTTATAGTTTCAGCACATGTGAAGATAATCATTAAGCAAATGAACTTTTGATTAAATTAGGCGATTTAAGCTTTAGTAGACTTTTCTTCACTTGTGAAGAAAATAACAATATATAGGATTTTTGAGGTTATAAGCATAAAATAGTGTAAGTATAGTTACAGCACATGTGAAGATATTAATTAAGCGAATGAACTTTTGATGAAATTAGGCGATTTAAGTTTTCGTTGAGTTTTCTTCACTTGTGAAGAAAATAAGAATGTATATGATTTTTGAAGTTATAAGCATAAAAGAGTGTAATTATAGTTTTAGCACATGTGAAGATTATCATTAAGCGAATGAACTTTTGATGAAATTAGGCGATTTAAGCTTTCATTGAGTTTTCTTCACCTGTGAAGAAAATCAGAATTTATAGTATTTTTGAGCTTATAAGCGTAAATAAATGTAAATATACTTTCAGAACATGTGAAGATAATCATTAAGCGAATGAAATTTTGCTGAAATTAGCTGATATAAGCTTTAGTAGACTTTTCTTCACTTGTGAAGAAAATAAGAATATATAGCATTTTTGAGATTATAAGCATAAAAGAGTGTAATTATAGTTTCAGCACATGTGAATATAATCATTAAGCGGATGAAGTTTTGAAGTTAGGCAATTTTTAATGAAATTATGCTATTTAAGTTTTTGTTTAGTTTTCTTCAATTGTTAAAAAAATATGAATGTAATGTATTTTTGCAATTGCTTATTGAATAAGCTGAGCTTATTGGGAATTTGGAAGCCAAAAAGAATCCACTGGCCTGTCATAAAGACAGGCAAAGCTTAGTATGGACATATCAGAAGTTGTTTGTTTCTGATTTAGTGCATCATTTATTAGTTTAGTCATAACTAAATTGTTATTTAATCAATATTATATTTGATAATTGTGATACTGTTTCATAATTTGCCTATATTTGGATTTGAGTTGTTTTTTAAATTAACATCTGAGAATTTTTGTTCTATAATAGCATCTAGGTTTTGTTTTGTTTGATTTGAGTTTGATTTAAGTTGGATTTAGTTGAGACTGTCTCATTAAAGGGTTGTTTGGTTGTCAGAAACTTGCTGTTGTAACAGTTGATTCAGAAGTTGTGTTTAGTTACATAATCATTTTAGTATTTCATAATAAAGTAATTTAGCTTAAATTATCTTAATATAAGATTAATATAATATAATTTATGAGTTAAAGTACTTGGAAGTGGACTGTCTGAGATAATTGGTCCCCTGTGCATCAGATTTTCATCCAAATACTAAACCACTTTTAGGATAAATAGTTAGTTTGGAAATCAGAACTTTTGGTGGATTGTAGATCTCAGTAGGATAGTAAGTGATTTGCCACTTGAAATTTGTACCCCTGAGTTTATTTGCTCAAGCTTATTGGCTTGTTAGTTGAAAACTTTGAACCCCAATATCTGTTTTACACAACTAGGCCTGCAATTGTGTATTGTGTTTTTTTGTTTGATATATTTAAACACCTTAAGTTGTTAATAAGTGAAATTATAGTTTCATCTCATATTCACTTGTAAAGATAATAAATTAGCAGATTTTTTTTTTAATTAAAATAGGCAATTTAAGATTTGTTTTGAGTTTACTTCACTTGTGAAGAAAATAAGAATGTATTGTATTTTTGAGATAATAAGCGTATGTAAGTTTAATTATAGTTTCAGGACATGTGAAGATAATTATTAAGCAAATGAACTTTTTATGAAATTAGTTGATTTAAGCTTTCATTAAATTATCTTTGCTTGTGAAGAAAATATAGTTTCATCACATGTGAAGACAATAAATTAGTAACTTAAGCTTTTTTTGAGTTTCCTTCAGTTGTGAAAAAATTATAAGAGAATGTATTGTATTTTTGAGCTTATAAATTACTGTAATTAAAGTTTAATCAAATGAAATTACTTTATATAAGCTTTCTTTAGTTTTCTTCACAAGTGAAAAAAATCGAAATGTATTAGATTTTATAGGCTACAATTGCAAAAAAAGTCTAACTCAAATGTGAAGATAATCACTCAGAATAGTTTTACTATTTTCACATGTGAATTTTTTTTTACAAAGCCAATTGTTGATATGTATAATTCTTTTTGAAGGTATACATTATATAAGGCAAGATGAATCAGATATTTGTGAAGAAATTGAAGTAGAAGATGGAATTTTTCTTTACAAGCCAATTGTTGATGAATCTGAGACACCGAAAATTGGGAAAGAGTTCACATCTATAGAGGAATGCATAAGAATGTATGAAAACTATGCTGATAAAGCAGGTTTTGGTGTTAGGCTATCAACACAAAATACTCTGAAAAGTGGTATTGTGGAAAGAAAATATTTGGTTTGCAACAGGGAAGGATTGGCAAAAGGTGTTAATAAGGATACATTGAGTGAAGAAACTAGTGAAATTCAGATTAGAACGTCAAGTATTTCAAGGACAGGATGTATGGCAAGGGTTAAGTTTAAGCTTAATGATAGTCATACAAAATATGAATTGTATGATTTTGAAGAAAAACATAATCATACATTCATTCCTGTAGTGTATAGAAATCTGACAAAAAAGAAGAGAAAAATGAATCACAAACAAAAAATTTACATGCAACAACTAGGAGGGACGAATATAGGTGCAACAAGAGCACATCACCTTTATGCAGCTACGAATGGAGGATATGATTCAGTTGATGCAACAGAGACTGAGTTTAGGAATCATACAAGGGACTTGAACAGTCATATTGGTGATAGTGACGCACAGATGTTGATTAACAAGATGGAAAACAGAAAAAAAAATGTTGCAAATTTTTCTTTTGAGTATTCTGTTGTAAACAGCCAGCTGGATTCACTCTTTTGGGCAGATGAGATGGCCAAATATAATTACAAAGAATTTGGAGATACTATATCTTTTGATGCAACTTTCAGGACCAACAAGTATGTTCTCTTTTATTTTAATTAATTAATTCCTTTTATATGAATTGCATTTGTTTTATTTGAATTTTTGTTTTGATTATAATATTTTTTTCTTTTTTTACATACAAGTAACATATTTTCACTTGTGAAAAAAGTATTGAAATAACATGGTATTTGTACCTTTCACTTGTGAAATTTTAAAAAATACGAATATATTAAATTGAAATAATTTGTATAACATATTTTCACTTGTGAAAAAAGTTTTGATAAAGTTGTTTTATGTAGATATAACATGGTATTTGTACCTTTCACTTGTGAAATTTTGAAAATTACGAATATATTAAATTGAAATAATTTGTATAACATATTTTCACTTGTGAAAAAAGTTTTGATAAAGTTGTTTTATGTAGATATAACATGGTATTTGTACCTTTCACTTGTGAAAATTTGAAATTACGAATATTTAAATTGAAATAATTTGTATAATATAAATTCACTTGTGAAGAAAGTATTAATAAAGTTGTTTTATGTAGATATAACATGGTATTTGTACCTTTCACTTGTGAAAATTTTAAATTACGAATATATTAAATTGAAATAATTTGTATAATATATATTCACTTGTGAAAAAAGTATTAATAAAGTTGTTTTATGTAGATATAACATGGTATTTGTACCTTTCACGGGAATTGACAACCACAGAAAGTGTGTCACATTTGGTGCTGGAATGCTGTCTAATGAAACGACAAAATCATACATTTGGTTGCTCAGATGTTTCTTAAAGGCATTTTCAAAACAACCCAGATTGGTTGTCACTGATCAAGATCCTGCAATGAGGAAAGCTATTGCAGCGGTGTTTAAAGAATCAAAACACAGACTTTGTATGTGGCACATAACAAATAAGCTTCCATTAAAGGTAAGACAATAAAATATACTGTCTTCAAATGATAAAATAATAATTTAACAAATAAGAAAGTATTTATTTTTTTGAAGTTTTAAGTGTAAGTCTTTGTGAATATAAAATTCTTTAAATTGTTTAAATATCAAATTTTATATTTTATTTAGGTCACTTAAATATTGAGTACATTATCTTTGTGTGTAATCTTCAGATTTGCAAAACAATTCTGGACAATGGTACTTTTAGGAGAAGGCTTCATAGATTAGTTTGGAGTCTGTATATTGGTCCAGAAGAGTTTGAAGAAAAATGGTTGCAGATGATTACAGAATTCAATCTTGAAGAAAACAAATGGTTATCAGATATGTTTGAAATACGAGAGAGGTGGATTCCAGCTTATTTTAAAGATGTTGCATTATGTGGGCTTATGAGAACAACATCAAGATCAGAGAGTGAGAATTCATTTTTTCAAAATTTCACAAGCAGAGGATCAACATTGTTAAACTTCATGATGGGCTTTGAATCTGCTATGGAAAGACAAAGGCATAATCAAGAAGTTCTTGATAATGAAACAATTCAAAAAGTACCCAGATTTAAAACCAAATTGCAAATCGAACGCAATGCTGCTAAGAAGTACACAAGGACAATTTTCTTGCTGATTCAAGATGAAATTAACTCTGCTGTTTATGATTGTCATCAAATTTCTGAGGATAAAGTTGATGGGTTTGAAGTTCTGACAATTAAAGAATTGAGAGAAATCAAGCCAACGAAGACAAAGAAAAAGTATAATTTTGGATAAAATGAAGTACAAAACAAAAGGGATAGCGAAAAGAAAGAGCTACGTTTCAAGGTATGTCTTATTTTTACAAAATTAATTTTTTTTAATTAATGGTATTTTTCACATATGAAAAATCTATAAATGTAGAATGTAGAAATTTGAAATTTAACACATGCTGATAAAATAAAAGATAATATTATTCACATGTGAAATTTATATAAAAATGATGGATGTGGTAATATGAATTTTAAACTATGCAATTGATCTGTTAATTAGGCAATTTTATAATTTACTTATAACTATGCATTTAATAAAAATAGAAATTTCATTTATGCATTTTGTTTTGAAGTTAGTAAATTTTTTAATTTACTTTCACATGTGAAAAAAAAACCTAATATTTTTCCAAATCTGCATTTAATCTGAAATTATTTTTACTTGTGAAAAAAATATTTTATACTTTTACTTTATAAAAATCAAATTAATATTTTAATTTTATTTTTGAACATGTAGGTGTCAATTGATATATCAGATGGGACTATGGTATGTTCTTGCATGAACTTTGCAAGATTTGGATACTTGTGTAGGCATATATTTTGTGTTATGAAAGGAAAAGCAATAGAAGTTATTCCTGAGAGATACATATTACGACGATGGATTTGGAGGATTTATTGGAATGAAGATTCATGATATACCTGGTTGTTTAGGATATCATGTAATTTCAAACTTAGATGTTAAAAAAATGAAATTACCAACAACTAATGGTGCTATAGAGGTTACAGAACAAAAAGTTCATGATATTCTGGGTATACCGTTTGGAGAAATAGAATTAGATACTCTGGAAGAAAGAAATGCAGATGATCCTTTCATCAAAGAGTGGTTTCAACAATTCCCTTCTAAAGTAGGAAAGAATGACATCCGACCGAATGATATAACAGATGTCATAGTTGGATCTAATGATTGCGGGAAGTTGTTTAGAATGAATTTTTTAATGTTATTCGCAAATACAATGGGGATGTGTGAATCTCAAGGAGCTTGCAGCATGAAGATTTTGAGGAGAATAAATGATAATATCATTGAGAGGGTAGAAACTATAAACTGGTGCAAGTTCATAATAGATAGTTTGGAAAAAAGTGTGAAAAGATGGGATAATAAAATTACTAACCACTACACTGGTCCAATCACTTTTATGACTGTAAGTAATCACTTATTATTTATAATAACATACATAGGGTATTTCATTTGTATTAACGTAATTTTTATTTTATGTAGTTATTATATCTTGATTCTACAAGATGTGATGTTTTTCCTGTTCCACGCGTAAGGCCAGCTATCAGAGAATGGAAGACAATTTCGATGAAGCATCGAGAGAATATAGAAATTAAGTCTGGAGGGTTTGGTTTATTACCAAAACAAGATGATGCTTGCATAGATAACTTAGAGTCAAAGGTACTTTTTTGTGTAATATTATTTATAATCTTTTCACATATGAAATTTTTTTTATAATATTATATAATTTAAAATATTTTTTATCCGTGGAATGTACTGATGTTTGTGCTAAGCATGTATAATATTTTGAATTTTCAGGATTTTGTAGAAAAGATTGAAAGGAGCTATAACAACATATATGTTGAAATGGGCAGTATAAGTAAAAGTTTGAAAGAAGGTTTATCACGATTCCCTTTATGTGAAAATTTAAAACGAATTTTCAAAGAATTTAAAAAGGGTATTAGCACAAGTGATTTTGTGGAAAATAATGATAAGGCAGATAAAGATGATGTTGATGCTGCAGTTAATAAAATGAATGATGCTTCAATAAGTTCAGATGAAAGCCAGGTAAAATTTAAATTCCATTGATAATCATAAAATACCTTCATGTGATTAAAAATAAATACTTTCACATGTGAAATTATTAACTTAATATTGTTATTATTGCTGTGTTAGTTTTTCACTTGTGAAAATTATAATTATAATAATAGATCATAGACACTTCTTTCTGTGTTAATTTTTCACATGTGAAAGTTAATATTTTACTTGGAATAAAAAATTAATACTTTCACATGTGAAAATATTATACATGCATATTTTTACTATAAAATACCTACATGTGATAAAAAGTTTAATAATTTCACATGTGAAATTATTATATTCATATTATTATTGTTGCTGGGTCAGTTTTTCACTTATGAAAATTATATTGACAATAGATCATAAACACTTATTTCTGTGTTAATTATTCAAATTTGAAAGTTTCACATGTGAAAGTTAATACTTACACATGTGAAAGTATTAAAATTTGCTTGATATCTCAATAATAATATATATTTTTCACATGTGAAATTATATTACATTTTTATTAATGAAATTTTTTAATTATTAGGAACATGATAATTGCTTCGAAATATATCGTCACAAAAAGATTTTGAATCAAGAAGAAAAATTTGTTTCCGAAAACGAAGAACAAGAAGATAGAAATGAGCATTCATCTGATAATCATCAATTTAATGAAAAAACAACTGATGGTGATAAAGATTCTCAAACAACTGAGTGTGAAGATGAAGTAAAAGTTGATATTGATGGAAAATCAGTTGGAAAAGTTTTTGAAAAACAACAAGAACATGAAGATGAATCTGTGACAACAATCAAAGATTCTGCAACAAATGTTATACAAGAAGATAAATGTGAAGCTGGGCTACAGAATCAAGAATCTGAAGCAAATGTTCTTCAAACTGGAAGCGTGATGAATGTTTTAAATGATGAGTCTTCTTATTCAGTAGAAGGTGTCAGAGAAAACACTAAATCTCAAAATGAAGAAGTATTGGCTAGTATTGAACTTACAGAAAGAAATAAAGAAGAAAAAAACAAATTGGCGAAGGATGTTACTTCAGAAAATGAAAATGAAGATGGGACACCAACTAAAGATTCTTTACCAACTGTTCAACTAGTTCAAACTGAAAAAAGTGAGATTGAAACTGAAGAAATTTTAGATTCTGTCAAATCGGTTCAAAATTCTCAGTTTGCTGTTCGAGATTCTTCAAAAGAAGCAGAAGAAAATGTATTAACAGGTTTGTTATTTTTAAAAAGTTGATGAATTACGTACTTATAATCATTTGAAGAAATATTATTTAGTTACACTCTATTTTTTTTGTTTTTTCAAATTAGATCAAAGAACAGTACTCGCTAATGTTGAAGGTCGACAAAAGAACAAAGAAGTAGAGAAAGATGAAGTGACAATTGAAAATAATGCGACAACCAGCAGTAAGATAAAAATCTGAAGTTGATACTACTACTTCAAAAGATGATGACTGAAAAGAAACAGACGAAAGTGTATTAAATAAAGATTTAGCTATTTTTAAAAGTTGATAAATTTAAAATAACTTAACCTTTATTAGCTTTATATTAAATTTGTATGGTTTGTAAAAATATTGAATTAACATTTTTGGCAATTTTCAAGTACAATATTTATACAAAATCTTCAAAGTATATTAAAGAAAATAAAACAAACTATACAACAAATAATATTTCATTTTTCACATGTGAAAAAACATACAATTTTTGTAATCTTATTTTTAAAAATTTTTCACATGTGAAAAAATATCAATTTTAAGTTTATTTATTTTTATAATAACATTGTTTATTTTCTTTCAGATATAGGATGTTCAATGTATAATGATGAAGATCATTCTTATGAAGGACCTGATCGGGTTTCTCCATTTCAGTATAAACCTGTGAACATTAAAACCATTTTTTCAGAAGATGAAAAAATTGTTGCTTATACATTATTCGCAATGACTGGGCCTAAATGGTATGCTTTCTTAAAGAAACTTTAGAAAATTCCAGAAATGATTTATCTATCCAAATAATTAACAATGCCTAATTTTATTTTATTTTATTTTTCATATATTTCAGGGAACCAATTTTTGAAACTGTAAATGGCGAGTCTTTAACTCATTGTGACATGGAAACATTAACGCCAAGTTTGGAGTTATCAACGAATGTCATTGACATATGGTCAGAAATTCTCAATATTTTGGAATTATATAAAGAAGATGATACGTTACCGTCCAGATATTTCTTTAAAGTTTCAGTAATTGTAAGTTATTTTGTTATATATAACTATATATTTTAAGTAATTGTCATATTTATATACAATAATTTCATTATTGTATATACAGAATCCAGCATACTTTATTGGAAATCACACTGATGAGGAGAAGTTACAAGAGTTTACAAAAAGAGTTAATGAAAGTTTTAGAAATGATGAAAAGCATCTTACGTCATTGTAAACATTTGACATGGTATGTTTTAAAATTTTTTACATTTCATAAACTTTTATATTTAAGTTTAACAAATTTGTAAGCTACATTTATTTTTAATGCAGCTTTTCTTCCCTGTTTGCCATGAAAAACACATGTACCTTATATGTGTGGATTTCAAAAATGGTTCATTTAAAGTTATTGACAATAGTTCACTTGGAGCTGATTTTGCTACAAGATATTATGGCATTCCTGAACAAATTGTAAGTATATTTTATCAATTTTGTTCACTTGTAAATCTTTCGAATTTTAGATGCAATCTCGTACTGTGACCTTCACCTAAGCATACAACCTCAGACCTCTTTAGAATTTTTGATTTGTAAGTATATTGTCACAACTCGTAAATTCTGGTCTTTTCCCGAACTTTCAACATTTACTATTCATTGGTTACTATTCATCGATCACTATTCATCATTTTACTATTCATCATTTTTGAGGTCAGTTTGATATTCTGAGAAGCGTTTTAAAATTTTACTATTCATAAAACACTATTCACCTCCGGAGAAAATTTGTCATTTATGCGTGGGTTGCGTCATTTTTGTAAACGTACGATTATCAACCTAATAAACGTTATCTTATGAGCTATTATTTTAAATAATTGATCCGACAATCCCAACTATGGTCTTAACACATTTTTATACTCATAATAATAATATAAAAAATTTTATTATTAATTTACCCGGTGTTTTCAAATCAACTGTTACGTTTTACGGTCGGAGCTTATTACTTCGTCGGTTTGCGTTATTTCCATTCAATAATTTTTCTAACACCCGATGCTCATCAGGAATAATATTTTACAACTTTTACAACTTAGTCGTATTTTATTTTACCTCGTCACGGTTTATTTTTAGTTAACTCGGTACCCGATAACACCTAATGCATACATAAAACTAACTAATACATACACTTTTGGGGACAAGATCCTTAATTAGCCCCCAACCTTCCCCATTTTTTCTCACCAACTTAATTTAATGCTCACCAAACATTTTTCTAAGTATAAATTAAACTTTTCATCCATTTTAATCACAAAAATCATTTTTACAAAGGCAAGCAAACTTTTTCTCTTCATTTCTCTTGGGGTGTATTCGAACTAGGGTGTTCAAGGAGCAAGGAGAACAAATTTTACAAGATCTTGGTATAAACTTGATCATATAGGCATCCTTGTTGGAGTTTTGAAATAAAAACTCAAGGATTAGTAGGTTTTTCATCATCTAAACTCTCTAATCTTTCTATGTAAGTTGTCAAACTCTTTTCCATAATTTCTTCATGTTATTTTTATGTTCATATCATTTCATACAAGGTTTACATGCATATGTTAGTATATACCACTCATTTATATATATATCTAACTTTTGAACTCTAGAAATGGATTATAGTTAGATCCTTGTTAGGTCCACTTGATTTATGATGTTTAGGAACCCATGACACCCTAAGAAGGTGTATGGTAGGATTAGACTAGTTTTGTGGTGATTGAAAGTGGTTTGGTTGAAGTTGGAACTAGATTGGAACACTAGACATGATTTTTGAAACAATATAAAAACCTACTGTCCTTAAAATGAAAACGTGGCCAACTCAGTGGGTTTTGGGTAACTTTTGACCAAAGATTTAGAAAATACTTTTAAAAACGAAACTTTTGGCGAAAGAACGAACTAAAACGAGTTTATAACGAAGGAGATATGATTTTTGTAAATTTAACAACGAAAACTATTTTCTGAAAAACTGCTTGCTGTTTGGCAGATTTCAATGGGTAAAAAGAGGTATTAAACGTAACCTAGAGGAGTCGAGTTATCAAAAATATACTAGTATACACAAAGACGAATCCGTGGACATAAAGAACGTAGAAAACGAGCTTAAAACGACCAAGATATACACTTTTGAAACTAGGCGAAATATATATATATTTGACAACTTCTAATAGCACATATTCTCTTAAGTTATGGAAACACTATAAATCAACGCCAACACTTATTTTCAAGCTACGAGTGGTATAGGCTTCATGTGCATGTACATTCATCGCATCCCCTCATAATTTAAGTAGATCGTATCATTCGTTCATTATAGGTCGCGGTTAGTGATCGTACCTCATTTCTGTGTGTCCACTTTTGTCATCGTAGCTATCGCACCAGGTGAGTCATAGCCCCTACTCTTTTAATTGTTTTGTCAACTTTTGGGGGAGAATACATGCTCGTTTTTAAATGAACTATTATTTGACTCTTTGAACTTGACTTGACTTTTGAAATTGACTTAAACTTTTGAACTTAATGCACCGTACGTGCTATAACCTAAAGTCTCCCATGTACGGAGCAATGCAAAGTCTCCCCTGTCTACGGAGCAGCATTATAAAGCCTCCCTTGTTCGGAGCAACCTAAAGTCTCCCATGTTCGGAGCAACGTTAAAAAGTCTCTCATGTTCAGAGCATCCTTAATAAATCTCGCCATGGTGGAGTGACTAATAAATCTTTGCCAAGTCGGTAAAGTGACTAATAAATCTCGCCTAGGTGGTGGAGTGACTTAAAGTCTCCCTTGTTCGGAGCAACGTTATAAAGTCTCCCTTGTTCGGAGCGGCCTTGACTTATTATTGACCACGGGTGTTTGACTACTAGACTTAAACTATTTTAGCAGTGGGTTGTGAACACACAGGTTACAAGGCTCTTATGGCGGGACTTGTAGCTGAGTGGATTTACGATGCCTTTGCTGTGTGATCATTTTCTATAAACTTTATTTGTTAAACAAACTCTATGAACTCACCAACCTCGTGTTGACACTTTAGCATGTATTTTCAGGTTTTAACCATTGGCACGCTACTGGAGGTTTTGGCAGGGCATGGCATGGTCATAGAAGACTCTGATTATTTATATTGGGACCGTTTTTAACTATTTTAAGGGCCTACTTCCGCACTAATTTTAACGATGTAAATACAATATTTTTGACTTAACTATTTTATTCTAAATGATTGAAGTGAAAACCATTTTTGAACTTGTGTTGTAATACCAATTGAGTTACACCCCAGCTACACGTATGCTTCCGCTGGACCCGATTCTGGGGGTGTGACAGATTGGCATCAGAGCTTTGGCTATAGCGAACTAAGTGTTTTTAAAACCTAGACTATAGCTACTTTTACGAAAAACTTAACCCTATGACCGTCACGTGCCTGCCTGCCAAGATGATGCCTCACTTGTGGTTTGTTGCTGACTTAGGTGATGAGATTTGTGTCTCATTATCTGGTACATTATGTTCATCTATTCTAATTGATTTCTATCATTGTCTTTCATATAAGCATGTTCACGTATCATATATGTCACCACGTTATGTTTTTCCTTGCATAGCTTCATCATTTGACGTCGAGTTTGGTCACCTGCCTTAGTCTTTCTGTACGTCTTGGTAGTATAACTGAGCTGAGTATTTCAAAATTCATGAAACCTCGGTGGAATATTGACTAGTCACCTATATTCAACCCGGGATAGTGGGACATAGGCTGACTACCTATATCCGACTCAGAAATGAATTTTGCAACACTGAGAATGGTTATAATAAAATTCTGTCTGGATTGAATCCTCTACTCAATTTCCAAATGTTTTATTATGTGTGTGTATACCCTCGTTGTCAGAACGCTTATCCTTTTCATCACTTCGTAAACCGCCGTCTGAAAACATGTCAACTGGTCATTTCGTCTCATGAATCTTCACCTTTATAACACTTCGGAGACCTACGTTAACTGAACTTCGGGACGAAGTTCCCTTTAGGGGTAGAGACTGTCACAACTCGTAAATTCTGGTCTTTTCCCGAACTTTCAACATTTACTATTCATTGGTTACTATTCATCGATCACTATTCATCATTTTACTATTCATCATTTTTGAGGTCAGTTTGATATTCTGAGAAGCGTTTTAAAATTTTACTATTCATAAAACACTATTCACCTCCGGAGAAAATTTGTCATTTATGCGTGGGTTGCGTCATTTTTGTAAACGTACGATTATCAACCTAATAAACGTTATCTTATGAGCTATTATTTTAAATAATTGATCCGACAATCCCAACTATGGTCTTAACACATTTTTATACTCATAATAATAATATAAAAATTTTATTATTAATTTACCCGGTGTTTTCAAATCAACTGTTACGTTTTACGGTCGGAGCTTATTACTTCGTCGGTTTGTGTTATTTCCATTCAATAATTTTTCTAACACCCGATGCTCATCAGGAATAATATTTTACAACTTTTACAACTTAGTCGTATTTTATTTTACCTCGTCACGGTTTATTTTTAGTTAACTCGGTACCCGATAACACCTAATGCATACATAAAACTAACTAATACATACACTTTTGGGGACAAGATCCTTAATTAGCCCCCAACCTTCCCCATTTTTTCTCACCAACTTAATTTAATGCTCACCAAACATTTGTCTAAGTATAAATTAAACTTTTCATCCATTTTAATCACAAAAATCATTTTTACAAAGGCAAGCAAACTTTTTCTCTTCATTTCTCTTGGGGTGTATTCGAACTAGGGTGTTCAAGGAGCAAGGAGAACAAATTTTACAAGATCTTGGTATAAACTTGATCATATAGGCATCCTTGTTGGAGTTTTGAAATAAAAACTCAAGGATTAGTAGGTTTTTCATCATCTAAACTCTCTAATCTTTCTATGTAAGTTGTCAAACTCTTTTCCATAATTTCTTCATGTTATTTTTATGTTCATATCATTTCATACAAGGTTTACATGCATATGTTAGTATATACCACTCATTTATATATATATCTAACTTTTGAACTCTAGAAATGGATTATAGTTAGATCCTTGTTAGGTCCACTTGATTTATGATGTTTAGGAACCCATGACACCCTAAGAAGGTGTATGGTAGGATTAGACTAGTTTTGTGGTGATTGAAAGTGGTTTGGTTGAAGTTGGAACTAGATTGGAACACTAGACATGATTTTTGAAACAATATAAAAACCTACTGTCCTTAAAATGAAAACGTGGCCAACTCAGTGGGTTTTGGGTAACTTTTGACCAAAGATTTAGAAAATACTTTTAAAAACGAAACTTTTGGCGAAAGAACGAACTAAAACGAGTTTATAACGAAGGAGATATGATTTTTGTAAATTTAACAACGAAAACTATTTTCTGAAAAACTGCTTGCTGTTTGGCAGATTTCAATGGGTAAAAAGAGGTATTAAACGTAACCTAGAGGAGTCGAGTTATCAAAAATATACTAGTATACACAAAGACGAATCCGTGGACATAAAGAACGTAGAAAACGAGCTTAAAACGACCAAGATATACACTTTTGAAACTAGGCGAAATATATATATATTTGACAACTTCTAATAGCACATATTCTCTTAAGTTATGGAAACACTATAAATCAACGCCAACACTTATTTTCAAGCTACGAGTGGTATAGGCTTCATGTGCATGTACATTCATCGCATCCCCTCATAATTTAAGTAGATCGTATCATTCGTTCATTATAGGTCGCGGTTAGTGATCGTACCTCATTTCTGTGTGTCCACTTTTGTCATCGTAGCTATCGCACCAGGTGAGTCATAGCCCCTACTCTTTTAATTGTTTTGTCAACTTTTGGGGGAGAATACATGCTCGTTTTTAAATGAACTATTATTTGACTCTTTGAACTTGACTTGACTTTTGAAATTGACTTAAACTTTTGAACTTAATGCACCGTACGTGCTATAACCTAAAGTCTCCCATGTACGGAGCAATGCAAAGTCTCCCCTGTCTACGGAGCAGCATTATAAAGCCTCCCTTGTTCGGAGCAACCTAAAGTCTCCCATGTTCGGAGCAACGTTAAAAAGTCTCTCATGTTCAGAGCATCCTTAATAAATCTCGCCATGGTGGAGTGACTAATAAATCTTTGCCAAGTCGGTAAAGTGACTAATAAATCTCGCCTAGGTGGTGGAGTGACTTAAAGTCTCCCTTGTTCGGAGCAACGTTATAAAGTCTCCCTTGTTCGGAGCGGCCTTGACTTATTATTGACCACGGGTGTTTGACTACTAGACTTAAACTATTTTAGCAGTGGGTTGTGAACACACAGGTTACAAGGCTCTTATGGCGGGACTTGTAGCTGAGTGGATTTACGATGCCTTTGCTGTGTGATCATTTTCTATAAACTTTATTTGTTAAACAAACTCTATGAACTCACCAACCTCGTGTTGACACTTTAGCATGTATTTTCAGGTTTTAACCATTGGCACGCTACTGGAGGTTTTGGCAGGGCATGGCATGGTCATAGAAGACTCTGATTATTTATATTGGGACCGTTTTTAACTATTTTAAGGGCCTACTTCCGCACTAATTTTAACGATGTAAATACAATATTTTTGACTTAACTATTTTATTCTAAATGATTGAAGTGAAAACCATTTTTGAACTTGTGTTGTAATACCAATTGAGTTACACCCCAGCTACACGTATGCTTCCGCTGGACCCGATTCTGGGGGTGTGACAGATTGGCATCAGAGCTTTGGCTATAGCGAACTAAGTGTTTTTAAAACCTAGACTATAGCTACTTTTACGAAAAACTTAACCCTATGACCGTCACGTGCCTGCCTGCCAAGATGATGCCTCACTTGTGGTTTGTTGCTGACTTAGGTGATGAGATTTGTGTCTCATTATCTGGTACATTATGTTCATCTATTCTAATTGATTTCTATCATTGTCTTTCATATAAGCATGTTCACGTATCATATATGTCACCACGTTATGTTTTTCCTTGCATAGCTTCATCATTTGACGTCGAGTTTGGTCACCTGCCTTAGTCTTTCTGTACGTCTTGGTAGTATAACTGAGCTGAGTATTTCAAAATTCATGAAACCTCGGTGGAATATTGACTAGTCACCTATATTCAACCCGGGATAGTGGGACATAGGCTGACTACCTATATCCGACTCAGAAATGAATTTTGCAACACTGAGAATGGTTATAATAAAATTCTGTCTGGATTGAATCCTCTACTCAATTTCCAAATGTTTTATTATGTGTGTGTATACCCTCGTTGTCAGAACGCTTATCCTTTTCATCACTTCGTAAACCGCCGTCTGAAAACATGTCAACTGGTCATTTCGTCTCATGAATCTTCACCTTTATAACACTTCGGAGACCTACGTTAACTGAACTTCGGGACGAAGTTCCCTTTAGGGGTAGAGACTGTCACAACTCGTAAATTCTGGTCTTTTCCCGAACTTTCAACATTTACTATTCATTGGTTACTATTCATCGATCACTATTCATCATTTTAGAGGTCAGTTTGATATTCTGAGAAGCGTTTTAAAATTTTACTATTCATAAAACACTATTCACCTCCGGAGAAAATTTGTCATTTATGCGTGGGTTGCGTCATTTTTGTAAACGTACGATTATCAACCTAATAAACGTTATCTTATGAGCTATTATTTTAAATAATTGATCCGACAATCCCAACTATGGTCTTAACACATTTTTATACTCATAATAATAATATAAAAATTTTATTATTAATTTACCCGGTGTTTTCAAATCAACTGTTACGTTTTACGGTCGGAGCTTATTACTTCGTCGGTTTGCGTTATTTCCATTCAATAATTTTTCTAACACCCGATGCTCATCAGGAATAATATTTTACAACTTTTACAACTTAGTCGTATTTTATTTTACCTCGTCACGGTTTATTTTTAGTTAACTCGGTACCCGATAACACCTAATGCATACATAAAACTAACTAATACATACACTTTTGGGGACAAGATCCTTAATTAGCCCCCAACCTTCCCCATTTTTTCTCACCAACTTAATTTAATGCTCACCAAACATTTGTCTAAGTATAAATTAAACTTTTCATCCATTTTAATCACAAAAATCATTTTTACAAAGGCAAGCAAACTTTTTCTCTTCATTTCTCTTGGGGTGTATTCGAACTAGGGTGTTCAAGGAGCAAGGAGAACAAATTTTACAAGATCTTGGTATAAACTTGATCATATAGGCATCCTTGTTGGAGTTTTGAAATAAAAACTCAAGGATTAGTAGGTTTTTCATCATCTAAACTCTCTAATCTTTCTATGTAAGTTGTCAAACTCTTTTCCATAATTTCTTCATGTTATTTTTATGTTCATATCATTTCATACAAGGTTTACATGCATATGTTAGTATATACCACTCATTTATATATATATCTAACTTTTGAACTCTAGAAATGGATTATAGTTAGATCCTTGTTAGGTCCACTTGATTTATGATGTTTAGGAACCCATGACACCCTAAGAAGGTGTATGGTAGGATTAGACTAGTTTTGTGGTGATTGAAAGTGGTTTGGTTGAAGTTGGAACTAGATTGGAACACTAGACATGATTTTTGAAACAATATAAAAACCTACTGTCCTTAAAATGAAAACGTGGCCAACTCAGTGGGTTTTGGGTAACTTTTGACCAAAGATTTAGAAAATACTTTTAAAAACGAAACTTTTGGCGAAAGAACGAACTAAAACGAGTTTATAACGAAGGAGATATGATTTTTGTAAATTTAACAACGAAAACTATTTTCTGAAAAACTGCTTGCTGTTTGGCAGATTTCAATGGGTAAAAAGAGGTATTAAACGTAACCTAGAGGAGTCGAGTTATCAAAAATATACTAGTATACACAAAGACGAATCCGTGGACATAAAGAACGTAGAAAACGAGCTTAAAACGACCAAGATATACACTTTTGAAACTAGGCGAAATATATATATATTTGACAACTTCTAATAGCACATATTCTCTTAAGTTATGGAAACACTATAAATCAACGCCAACACTTATTTTCAAGCTACGAGTGGTATAGGCTTCATGTGCATGTACATTCATCGCATCCCCTCATAATTTAAGTAGATCGTATCATTCGTTCATTATAGGTCGCGGTTAGTGATCGTACCTCATTTCTGTGTGTCCACTTTTGTCATCGTAGCTATCGCACCAGGTGAGTCATAGCCCCTACTCTTTTAATTGTTTTGTCAACTTTTGGGGGAGAATACATGCTCGTTTTTAAATGAACTATTATTTGACTCTTTGAACTTGACTTGACTTTTGAAATTGACTTAAACTTTTGAACTTAATGCACCGTACGTGCTATAACCTAAAGTCTCCCATGTACGGAGCAATGCAAAGTCTCCCCTGTCTACGGAGCAGCATTATAAAGCCTCCCTTGTTCGGAGCAACCTAAAGTCTCCCATGTTCGGAGCAACGTTAAAAAGTCTCTCATGTTCAGAGCATCCTTAATAAATCTCGCCATGGTGGAGTGACTAATAAATCTTTGCCAAGTCGGTAAAGTGACTAATAAATCTCGCCTAGGTGGTGGAGTGACTTAAAGTCTCCCTTGTTCGGAGCAACGTTATAAAGTCTCCCTTGTTCGGAGCGGCCTTGACTTATTATTGACCACGGGTGTTTGACTACTAGACTTAAACTATTTTAGCAGTGGGTTGTGAACACACAGGTTACAAGGCTCTTATGGCGGGACTTGTAGCTGAGTGGATTTACGATGCCTTTGCTGTGTGATCATTTTCTATAAACTTTATTTGTTAAACAAACTCTATGAACTCACCAACCTCGTGTTGACACTTTAGCATGTATTTTCAGGTTTTAACCATTGGCACGCTACTGGAGGTTTTGGCAGGGCATGGCATGGTCATAGAAGACTCTGATTATTTATATTGGGACCGTTTTTAACTATTTTAAGGGCCTACTTCCGCACTAATTTTAACGATGTAAATACAATATTTTTGACTTAACTATTTTATTCTAAATGATTGAAGTGAAAACCATTTTTGAACTTGTGTTGTAATACCAATTGAGTTACACCCCAGCTACACGTATGCTTCCGCTGGACCCGATTCTGGGGGTGTGACATATATTCATCGCCATAATTATCATTTTTTTTATTTTTATTATTTTATTTTTGCAGAAAAAAGTTCTTGTTGCCTATTTAGATCAAGTTAGACATCCAAAAACTGAAGTTATTAGAAATACCAAACCATCAAGGATGCAAATGAAATGGAGGACCAAAAAAAATCATGTTGATTGTGGCGTTTTTTTAATGCTTCATATGGAAAGTTATAATGGTTTAGAAGATTGGGATTGTGGTCTTTGTTTGGAGTCTCCAAATAAAAAAAAACAACTGAATTTATTGAGATCAAGATTTGCTGCCAAGATTCTATTGTCTGATCTGAATGTGTTAAAGAATAACTTTTTGAAGCTTGTTCAAGTATTTGAGGATAAATCAGTAAATGAAAGGAAAAAAATGATCCAAGATGGAATTGCTAACAGGAAAAAACGTGAAGATAGTTGATTGAAGGTTAGAGCAAGATTGCTTCTGATTTTAGTGACAAATTGTTTTCACATTGCTTGTAAAGGATATAGATAGATTGGGGGTTATGTTTATTGTTTTAGTTTATACATTTATACATTTATACATTGCTTGTGAAGGATATAGATATGATTTATACATTTATACATTTATACATTGCTTGTGAAGGATATAGATAGATTTATACTCTCCGGTATGACAAATTGAAGGTTAGAGCAACATTTATACATTGCTTGTGAAGGATATAGATAGATTAGGGTTATGTTTATTGTTTTAGTTTATAGTTTTACAGTTTTCAACAGTTTATATTATTAAAAAAAAGGTTTTATTTTATGTTATTAAAATTTTAAGCATTTTTATATTTTTTATACATTGACTAATGATGTGAAGAAAATTAGTTTATCATCATTCTTATAATCATTCCATTACTATATAATTTGATTAATATTCAAATTTTCACATGTGAAAATATTCTCAAATTTGAAATATTTGTAGTTTTTCAAATGTGAATATATTCAGAAAGCTGAACTTTTCAATTGTTAACTTATAAAAGTTATATATTAATATTAAAAGTAAATTTGTTATTAAAAATTTAAACATTCTCATATTTTAAATACATTAGTAAAAATGTTAATAAAAAAACAAAGTAGCTAATATAATGTTGCAACTACTATTACTATAAGTGAACATGTAGTTATAAATATCAACCTATAATTGATGGATTAGCTGGACATTAATCATAGTTAGTAAGGTAATTTGTATTTTTTTCACATGTGAAAATATTGTCAAGGTTGAAATATTTTGTATTTTTTAACATGTCAAAAATATTAATAAAAGTTGAACTTTTCAATCATTAAACATTTCTTTTTATAATATAAGATATGTAGGAATCCTAATGCTATATCTTAATAGCATAACAAAAAAGTTAAGATAAAAAAATTAAAACATGTATATATTAGTATTTTTTAGTCAGAAAAAAAATCAAAAACATTTTTTTCTTTCTTTTTTTCTTTTTTTTTGGTATCCAATATTTCTGACACTTAATGTAGATGTTAATAAACACTTAAATAAAAAAACAAATTTTTTTAAAACAAATCATATTTAATAAAAAATAATCATACTCATAACTCAACTACACCTAACTCAGTCAAAAGTCATCCACACAATACTCACACCTACAAAATCTTATTCACACAAACGTACACATACAAAAAACAGTGAAAAAAATTATCTGCTTTCATTTTCAAGATATTTGATCAAAATCAAAAGCAAGATTCATCATCTTAAAAAAAAAAGGTAATATTTCATACTACTTAATATTTTGATAGTGGTTTTTCATTTACTTTTTCTACATATATGAATTTATAGAATAAAAAATGTCGTTTAGTGATTTGGATTTTTGTGTAGTTCTGATGTATTAAAAAGTGCAAATTGACAGTTACTTGTTTGGATTATCTGTTTTATTTTAATTTTTAAGATTAGAGAAGAGATTGTCTAAATTAAAGATTTAGAAAAAATTGTCAAAGTAACAAAATTTTAAGAATAGAAAAGAGATTGTCCAAGTAATTTAGTTGTGAAATCATAAGTTTACACATGTGAAAAATAAAGTAAAAATGTTAATTTATTAAAAAATAACATTGTTTGTTATACATTAAAATATTAGTAGATTATTATTCATTTATAAGGTAGGTTAAGATACTATTGTAATTAAATATGAGTAAACTGTAGTGTTAAAATTTTTTTATTAATGATGAGTTTAAGATTAAATATTTTCATATGTTAAGAAACTGCACTATAGTTGATTAATAGATTTGAATTGTATGAGTTAGTATATCTTCATATGTGAAGAAAATGCCTTACAAATTACTTTAGATTTTAAGTTACTCTTCCTTTTTTGTGTATGTAATTATTTGTATATTTAAACTTTAAACAAATGCTAGATTTGTTTATACTAAAATACTAGTTTTGTTTATGATGGTATCATGTATAAATAAAAAATCCTAAATGTTTGTATATCTTATCAGAAACTAGATATGAAGAAGAAAATTGCTGAGGAGAAAGTTATTGCAAAAAGAATGACTAGAAGTCAAAAAGAAATACTGAATGAAGGAACAAGAAGTAAAAAAAGAGGAAGAAAAATTAAGGGAAAGAATAGTACAGAAAGTTCTAGTTCGAAAAAAGTAAAAATTAATAAGGAAAGTAAGAAAAAAAGAAAAATTAAGTCTAAAAAAATTGTTTCTATTAGAACAAAGACAGCAGCAACGGCACTGTTTTCTGCTATGAATGTCTTGAATCCTAAAAGAAAAAAATGTTTAATAAAAATGGGGTTTGGAAGTTTAATTGGGATGAAGATACATGAAATTCCGGGTGCTTTAGGGCATTATGTTATTTCAAACCTAGATGTTGAAAAAATGCAATTACCAACAAGCAATGGTAATATAAAGGTTACAGAACAAAAAGTTCATGATATTCTGGGAATACCGTTTGGAGAAAAAGCAATAGATACTCTGGAAAAAAGAAATGCAGATGATCCTTTCTTGAAAGATTGGTTTCAACAGTTTGAAAGTAAGCCTGGAAAAAATGACGTCCGCCCAAATGATATCATGGATGTTATAGTTGGAACAAAAGATTGTGGGAAGATGTTTAAAATGAACTTTTTGATGCTCTTTGCAAATACTATGGGGATGTGTGAAACTTCAGGAGCATGTTGCTTAAATGTTTTGAAGAAAGTAAATGATAATGTACTTGATAGAGCAGAAACTTTAAATTGGTGCAAGTTCATAATAGATTGTTTGGCAACAAGTATACGCAAGTGGGATAACAAACTATCCAGGAATTTCATCGGTCCAATCACTTTCATGATAGTAAGTACTCATTACTAATATACAAAGAAAATATGAAAAATATATCATTTGAATGAATTTAATGTTAATATAAATATTTATCATGCAGCTGTTATATCTAGATTCAACTAGATGTGATCGTTTTCCTGTTTCTCGCCAAAGGCCAGCTATTACAGAATGGAAATCGGTTTACATGAAGTATAGAGAGAAGATAGAACTTGAAGCTGGAGGTTTTGGTTTATTACCAAATCAAGAGGATATTTGCACGAGTGGCTTAGAGTCGAAGGTACTTTTTTAAATAAAATTTTGTATAAAACACTTTCACAAGTGAAAAAAACATTTAATGTTATATGCTTCAATAAATAATAATTTACATGTGTATAAACTTTAATTTGTTTTTGTTAAACAGCTTGCAGAAGAAAAAATAGAATCAGAAATATTCTTGTTGATTGAAGAGAAGAAAAAGTTGAACGAGTTTTTAAATGAATCAATAAGAAAGTTTCCTGACAATGAAAACATAAAGGAACTGAAAGGAAAATTTGATGATATCTTTTGTAATGATGTGAATAATAAAGGTTAGTAATATATCCATTTTAAATATTTTTTAAAACTAGAGTACATATTGTATATTGATATTTAAAAATGTTCACATGATTTAATAAAAACAGATAATCAAAATGATGATGAAACAGAAGAACAAAATGATGAAAATAATGTTGGTGAAAATGATGACGTTGCTGAAGATGAAAACAATACAGGTAAAAATGCTTGAGTATTCTGTCTATTATGCTTGAGCTTTAAGAAAAAAAATTTCACATGTGAAAAAATTTTATACTTTTACATGTGAAAAAATTTTGTAATACTTTCACATGTGAAAAACAATAACTTGCACATGTTAAAAATTATTACTTATGTTTGCTTATTTAGTTATATAAAATACTTCATTAATTATAAAAAGAATATGAAAAAGTATTTTATATTTATCTACAAAATTTTTAATTTTTTCAGAAATCAGAAGTCAAGATTATGCGAGAGAAACAGATGGTTTAAGCGTTAATAATAATGAAGAAAATGTTGAAAACATTGAGAATGAAAATCCAATACCTGAAATTGTTTACACATTTGGAAATGATGTAAATGATGTTGCTGAAGAAGAAACTTAGGCTGCTGCAAATAATGATGTTGGTGAACATGAAAACAATACAGGTAAAGATGCTGCTGCTGCTTCAACTATTTTCATAATTATGGAGATTCTGTAGATAATTTAACTTACATATGATGCTTTTTTAGTTAAATAAAAATTTTGTATGAAATTGAATCTAAAAAAGAATTTTATATTTATATATAAAATTTTAAATTGTTTCAGAAAAAGATGATGTCAACATTCAGAATATAGAAGAAAATGTTAACAACATTGAGATTGAAAATCCAGTGTCTGAAGATGTTTCAACTAAAAAACGTACTACAAGATCATCAATTAGAGAAGAAAAAGGAATTACAAAGGATAAAAATGCTGATCAAAAAATCAACAAAAGGGGGAAGAAAAGAGGTAGAAAAGAAACAGGTAAAGATGCTGCTTCTTCAGCTAAATATGGTAATCAAAATGTTGATGCTGAGTATAGAAGTGTTGATGAAAGTATAAGGAAAAAAGGGAAAAAAAACAGGTAACAAAGCTGCTAAAGAAACAGTGGTTCGTGAAACAACAGTTGGTTGTAAGGGGAAAAAAAGGGGTGGACAACATAACGATAAAGATGCTGCTCCTACAGGTATATTAATAATTAAGCAGTGACTAATTTAAAAAAAAAACTAAAAAATATTGCATTAGAGATTGATTTGTATAATTTTGCTCTTGATAATTGAAACTCGTATAAAATATAATATTGTTTAAACGAATGTGTATCACATTAAGGAAAATATTTGTCGAGTATTAGCAAATCAAATCAAACATCTAGATGCCCCTAATGTTTGAAGTTACAGCAGAAAAACAAAATGTTGGTGAGACAAGTGAAGTAATGAAACGTAAAAGAGGTAGACCAAGAAAGAATTCAGCTTATGCTTGTTCAAAAAGTATAGAACCACTACGAACTATACTGCCAGATGAGGTGAATATTATAACAAAAAGTTTATTTTCTATTTTTCTAATATAAGTTAATTGTAGCTTATTTCATCTGCTGATAACTAAATTCTTATTGAAATGCAAAAATTTTTCAGAACTTCTAGAAGTCGTTCAACAGATGAAGGGAAAAAAGAATATGCAGGAGCGGATAGTACTTTATATGATCATTTTGGCAATATCCTTATGTTATGTTACGTTAAGATCTGTTGCTTTGTATTACTTAAATTTAAGAACAAAATTATGGTAGGATGTTAAATGCTATGATTGCATTTGCTACTAGATGAAGGTGTAACTAAATATTAGATGGTTGTGTTCAATTATATAACTTCCACCTCTTCCTATAATTTAATTATCCTGAGAGCCATGAAGCATTTGTTTTGATGTTAACCAAACCACAATTACTGATACTTTTATTCATGAACATAATAAATTACAATCGACAATATCAAAATCCAAACCACAGCACACAAACCAGTTACACTAAACAAAGTTCGAAACATATAGCTAAACAAATCAACCATGCTGCTCCATTGTAGACACATGCCCAAGCCTCTCTTCTCTCGCTTGACGTGCCAGTTCAAGCAGATCATTCAAAGCATTCAGCATAAGACCATCCTTATACTGTCCCTCCGAAGTGCATCGTAACCCATCAGCAGCAGCAGTATCAAACCGGCTAAGCAATCTTCCTTCTTGAATTAAATGTCGATATTTAACCATCCTCATACGTACAACCTCACATTCTGCCTCCAAACGCGCAATAAACAAGTCAATTTGAACTCCATCTTGCATAAACAAAAACCGGAAACAATGCTCCGTTCTATCACTGTTACAAGCAAATTTAATCTGATCCAACGTAGGAGTCGCAGACATTTTGTTTCACAAATTTAATATGATTTGCAACTACCTAATAAAACTAAAGAGATATAGATGGGCAAAAAAAAAGGATCCATAGGCATGTCCTTATATACCCAAAAAAATCCGTAGACAGTATATTATTCATCTCATACTGTTACTGCATTCAAATAATGCACACCAAAAGCCAAGAAAAAAAAGACAACCACTTAACTATTTCTCCACTGCCTTTCAATTACACCCACAAAATTACACTAGATATGCTTTTCTTGCTTACAATCCCTCACGAGAAATACTGTTTCCCAAAAATCCTCAGATCTTCATTTATTCACCCATAGAAAATAGCAAAAAACAATGTTGCTTTATGTATTATTTTTTTTTTTATGTATGTGTTTATTGAATCAAAATTCTAAATAATTTATGACAGTAATAAATAGTAATTTAAAGTTAATATAAAATGGACTTAAGTAGGGCCTTTTTTTAAGTTTCATCCCTTTTTTCAGCCCAACAAAAAGCAAGCCCATGAGATTATAACACTATAAATACAATGTCATTAAATCTTCATTTTCATATGCAGAAACCCTAGTTTGCTTAATCTTCATTTTCATTTTCAATCAGTTGTGATTAAAAATTGTTATTAATGGCTTCCAAAGGTTCGTTTATTTTTTTTATATTTATTGTAATCTATTTATATTTATATTGTTACTAAGTTTTTGAGTGGAAAAAATATTTTTTCACATGTGAAAATGTCATTCTATATCTTTGTATTTTAAACAATATTCATATTTTAATAAAAAAAACTATAATTAACATTTTATATTATTGTTATTGTAGATACAACTACTAAAGACAATGAATCAGGTGAATATGGTATGTTATATATAGTTTATTTAATATATTTATTTAATATTATTATTCTGAAGTTTTATATAATTTTATAGATAAAAATGAGAGACAAATAGCAAGGAGGTGTAAGGATAAAAATCCAATTTGTGAAGATATGCGGCCATATCTTTGTATGCATATTCATTCTATATTCACATGTGAAAATTTTAATACGATTTTTTTTTGGTAGTGAAAATAATATTTATATTTTAATAACACAGGTTCAAAAACACATTCTGATGCTGGTTTTTGGGAAGTTTATTGTGATGTTTCTGATTTTAAAGAATCTTCAAAACATGATGATGTTATTATAGGTTAGAAAAATGTATCGATAAAATAAATTTTTTCTTTTTAATAATTTATAATTAAAAACATGAATTAACTAATATTTTTAATGATTTATTGGAAACAGATGAAGATAGTGATAATGATAATTCATTGGAAACAGTAGTATGTGATGTTTCCAAGTATAATGAAAACTCCAAATTGCACTTCTTTAAAGGTAAGAAAAATTATATATATAATTTTCAGTGAATGAATATATTCTGACAATGAAGATTTTTTTTTTTTTTTTTTTTTTCTATTCAGACAAGTATTATTTAATAAAATATTCCCAAAAAAAATTTATTTTTCTAGTGAATGAAGATATTCTTCCAGGGTTTCAATATTCTGACAATGAAGAAAAAAAAGGTAAATTAAATATACAGTTAGTTTTATTTTCTTTTTATTTTTTTTAAGCATTTATAATAAAAAAAAAATTAATTAACTAATATTATCATGACATATTAATATAATTTAATTAATGCAGGTGAAAAAGCTAATAAAGATAAGGATTTCATTGTAATTTCATCAGGTTAGAAATAATGTTATGTTAAAGCATTATATATTTATTTTGCACTAATTAATGTTCAGCCATTATTAAATATTTTTATTTTTATGTGAAGATTATTATTTTTATGTTTTGATTTGTATTTATTTTAATTATAAAAAAATATTTTGTTTTTTATTTTTGTAGATGATGAAGAAAATTGAAGTAATCTAGAACTTGAGTAGTTGATGATATGGTTTATTCTTGGCAAAAACTAATGCCGATAAACTCCTCTTTTGTTTAATTTCAATAAACTTTTACTATGTTTTATTGACAGCTAGTTTAATTGTTGGATAACTTTAATTTTTTGTTTTATCTTATGATGTTTTTTAAAGATTTTGTAATTTGCTTTGTTTAATTCGATTTCGTTGCTGATATGTTTCATTATTTACTTTTTCTTGATATGTAAAAACAAATTTCACATGTGAACAAACTTTTTTATTCACATGTGAATAAACTTTTTTCACTAGTTAATACAATATATTTTTCTTTGCATGTGAGAACATTAAATTTTAAAAAAATTCTTCACTAATAAAACGTTTACATTATACACGAGTTTTATTTTTTTTCATGTTAAAGTATTTTCACTTGTGAAAAAAAATATATATATATCACATATTTTAACATATTAAAATGTTTTCACTTGTGAAAAAAAATTAGAAACATTAATACTATTTTTTCAGAATTAAAATATTAAAACTTTAAAACAGATTATGTGATCCTAACATTTTTAATACAATAGAAAGTGATAAAATAAAATCATGTAAAAAACCAATGATATAACTAAAAACATAAAATATTTCAAAAAGCCATTCAATTACATTTACATAAAAAAAAAAAAAAAAAAAAAAAAAAAAAAAAATACATAATGTAGCTCTGTAATGTTTCAAGCAAAATTTAAAAAATTAATCCATATTGTAACACAAACATAATAATATAACTTATTTTTTTAATGGACAGTTTTTTGCATTATGATAAACATATTCTCCACAGATTGAACACCTCCTTTTTCCATCATTAGCCATATGAACAGTTTAGAATACCAGCTTTGTGTTTTGAAGAGATAGGAACAGGTCACAGCTGTAACAGATGAAAAAAATGATATTTACAAAATAATAATAGGGTCCAAATAAACATGTTGTATGCACCTATGTATCTGTTTTGCTATCTATTTGTTTTGCTTGTGATAATTGAATATTTTTTTTCATTAATGCACTAGTCAAAACTGCTGGAGATGTGAAAGGTTAGGATACATGCATGCATTAGCAATGATGATTAACTATTCATGGGGAGTGGTTCAAGAGTATTAATTAAAGATGCCTTTTAAATGCTGTATTAATAAGCAATTACGAATTTTAAGAGACTTTCAAGTACTATTTAAACACACAAACACAGAAAAATCACAAGTGTCTCATAATTTTTGAAAAAAAAAAAAAAAAAAAAAAAAAAGAAAGCCATGACAACTCCCTTGCCATTTTGCAAAGAGCTTGCTGCTATTGCTGGGTCAAGCTATGTAAAGGACATGATGATTGAAAAGTTTAAAAGAGAGGAAAGTATTTTGCTGTTGGATGAGCTTGAGCTGAAGAAGAAAGGGCAAGAAATCCGGTCTCGGATAGCTGAAAGGGACTTTGTTATTAAAGAGCTAAAACAGTTGTTCCCTTTTGATTCTGCTGTCATGAGCATTGCGGAACTGACAAACATGCAAATCCAGGAATCAGCAGAAATCAAGGAGATTATGGCAACCATTTTGAAGAAACAGACCCGGGCAGCTGAGGTCCGGAAGTTCATAGAATGGCTTAATGGGCAACCATACTAAGCTTTTGTTGGCTGGTATTCACAAATTTAGTTTTTTGGGCATAGTCTTTTGTTGGTCTGGTTAGGTATGGGGGTATAATGTAATGGAATCTAAGTATGGTCTAATTTTGTGGATACTTTGCATGCAAACAGTTGATTAATTACATATTCTGTCTAGTTTTATTGAATGAATGAAAATGCATTCTGGTAACGTACCTTTTTTTTATGTGATCTGTTTGGTCTAGCTGTGTGACGTAGTAGATAAGCAGACCGCCTGGTTTTTTACACACATGTTAAAATATGTGAAAATACTTTAGCTAACCAAGTTCCAAATACTGTAGCTACAATGCCACTGCAAATCGAGAAAATACAAAATTAGTTAACTGCATTAACATGATGACTGAAATAGAGAACACTATAGTCATTGATTGGCTTAACATTCTATAAATCACTCATGGTAAGTAACTAACAAAACTAACAAAATGAAATGAAGCCAATGTTTTAGATAGACCTAAACTACAATAAATGTTTAGATATAGAATATGCATTCTACATTAGACATCATAGATATTTTAGTCCTCATGAGACTCGACTTAATATAAGTCGTTCAAATTACGGTGTATGTCTATGTATCACTTTAACAACAGAAGCTTTTCCAATTTGTTTGCCAATTTTAGAGTTTATGTGTCTGAACACAATTTTATAAATTATGTCAAAACGTGGAGTTACATATGTTAAAAAGATATATATCCATGATCCTCTAACAAGTTCAATTAATCAAGTTAGAAGCAAATATACCCATGATACTCAATTTTCTCAAACTAACTGCATTGCATGACCAACATTCCCACGTTTACATAGCTGACTGACTAAGAAATTATATGCAGCAGCATAAGGCACACGGCCTGAGTTGACAATCAAATTACAGTGTATATTTTATTTGATCATCTTAATAACTTTATGAGATTATGCAATCTAAGACTAAGCCTACTAACTGTGATTATCAATGAAAAGGTATTTAGACTTTTTATGATATGACTAACTGATTTTATGCTTAACTAAGCCTTAGTGAAGACTAAGTGAGATGTCTAAACCAGCAATAGTCTTTGAAAACAAACAAAGAGACAAGCAAACCACATTGATCCAAACACTACATTTGATAACTGTCTCAACCAAAACACTACTCAAATCTAATCCAACTAAATTCAAACCAACTCTTATATGCTCAATATGATTGCAACTACCTAATGAACTAAAAAAAAACAGATCTCAAATATACTACTACTCAGAAACCACAAAATATAACAACATACATTACCCTGACAAACTTAACCACACTTATAAGAACCACAACAACCACACTTATAACAACCAGAACAACCAGCATAACATCTACAGTCCTTGGCTAAATGCCAATTCTCAACACACTAAAAACATCTACAATCCTTAACTAATGAAATAACAACATACATTACGCTGGCAAAGACATGTTTTACGGTCCTTTCTTTGGATTCTTCCATAAGCTTATTCAACCATGCTATAGAGTTTTTATCATGTTTTGATGGCCTTTAATTGCTTTCAAAAATAATTTATTAACTTGTGATTTTGATATATCCAAATTTTTGGCAACTTAACCTATTCCCTTATACAAAACAGTTTGAATAATATAATTAACTAATGAAATTTTTGCTGATAAACTTGATCATTACTATCATATTTCAAAAATTTTGTCGAAGATACTCTAACAAAACTTAAATATTCCAAAAATCTGCTAATTACATAAAAGCGTCATTACTTAATGATATTCTTCACTCGTGAAGATAATTTTACTAAACTTAAACCTATTATAAACTCAAAGTTTAATTACTTAATGATATTCTTCACTCGTGAAGATAATTTTACTAAACTTAAACCTCTAATAAAATAAAAGCATCATTACTTAATGATATTCTTCAGTCATGAAGAAAATTTTACTAAACTTAAACCTCTAATAACCTCAAAGTTTCATTACTTAATGAAATTATGTGATCTGTTTGGTCTAGCTATGTGACGTAGTAGATAAGCAGACCGCCTGGTTTTTTACACACATGTTAAAATATGTGAAAATACTTTACCTAACCAAGTTCTTGCACCAGTTAACGGCCAACGAAACCAGTAGCTCCAAATACTGTAGCTACAATGCCACTGCAAATCAAGAAAACACCAAATTAGTTAACTACATTAACATGATGACTGAAATAGAGAACACTATAGTCATTGATTAGCTTAACATTCTATAAATCCCTCATGGTAAGTAACTAACAAACTAACAAAATGAAATGAAGCCAATGTTTTAGATAGACCTAAACTACAATAAATGTTTAGATATAGAATATGCATTCTACATTAGACATCATAGATATTTTAGTCCTCATGAGACTCGACTTAATATAAGTCGTTCAAATTACGGTGTATGTCTATGTATCACTTTAACAACAGAAGCTTTTCCAATTTCTTTGCCAATTTTAGAATTTATGTGTCTGTTCACAATTTTATGAATTATGTCAAAACGTGGAGTTATATATGTTAAAAAGATATATACCCATGATCCTCTAACAAGTTCAATTAATCAAGTTAGAAGCAAATATACCCATGATCCTCCATTTTCTCAAACTAACTGCATTGCATGACCAACATTCCCACGTTTACACAGATGACTGACTAAGAAATTATATGCAGCAGCATAAGGCACACGGCCTGAGTTGACAATCAAATTACGGTGTATATCTTATTTGATCAGCTTAATAACTTTATGAGATTATGCAATCTAAGACTAAGCCTACTAACTGTGATTATCAATGAAAAGGTATTTAGACTTTTTATGATATGACTAACTGATTTTATGCTTAACTAAGCCTTAGTGAAGACTAAGTGAGATGTCTAAACCAGCAATAGTCTCTGAAAACAAACAAAGAGACAAGCAAACCACATTGATCCAAACACTACATTTGTTAACTGTCTCAACCAAAACACTACTCAAATTTGGTCCAACTAAATTCAAACCAACTCTTATATGCTCAATATGATTGCAACTACCTAATGAACTAAAAAAAAACAGATCTCCAAATATACTACTACTCAGAAACCACAAAATATAACAACATACATTACCCTGACAAACTTAACCACACTTATAAGAACCACAACAACCACACTTATAACAACCAGAACAAACCAGCATAACATCTACAGTCCTTGGCTAAATGCCAATTCTCAACACACTAAAAACATCTACAATCCTTAACTAATGAAATAACAACATACATTACGCTGGCAAAGACATGTTTTACGGACCTTTCTTTGGATTCTTCCATACGCTTATTCAACCATGCTATAGAGTTTTTATCATGTTTTGATGGCCTTTTATTGCTTTCAAAAATAATTTATTAACTTGTGATTTTGATATATCAAAATTTTTGGCAACTTAACCTATTCCCTTATACAAAACAGTTTGAATAATATAATTAACTAATGAAAATTTTGCTGATAAACTTGATCATTACTATCATATTTCAAAAATTTTGTCGAAGATACTCTAACAAAACTTAAATATTCCAAAAATCTGCTAATTACGTAAAAGCATCATTACTTAATGATATTCTTAACTCGTGAAGATAATTTTACTAAACTTAAACCTATTATAAACTCAAAGTTTAATTACTTAATGATATTCTTCACTCGTGAAGATAATTTTACTAAACTTAAACCTCTAATAAAATAAAAGCATCATTACTTAATGATATTCTTCAGTCGTGAAGAAAATTTTACTAAACTTAAACCTCTAATAACCTCAAAGTTTCATTACTTAATGATATTCTTCACTCGTGAAGAAAATTTTACTACACTTAAACCTCTAATAACATCAAAACTTCATTACTTAATGATATTCTTCACTCGTGAAGAAAATTTTACTACACTTAAACCTCTAATAACATCAAAACTTCATTACTTAATGATATTCTTCAATCGTGAAGAAAATTTTACTACACTTAAACCTCTAATAACCTCAAAACTTCATTACTTAATGATATTCTTCACTCGTGAAGAAAAATTTTCAAATGAACATAATTTCATATCTAAAAATGAAAAACACCTAATCCGTAAACTATAATAATCTGCATATGTGCAAAAAATAAAAATAATTTCACAAATAATCTTCACATGTGCAAAAAAATAAATGTGCAAAAAAATAATATTCACAATAAAAAAATTAACTAATAAAACAATAATCTTCACATGTGCAAAAAAATAACGAAATTATGTAACCGAAAAGAAATTAGATATAACGGAGTCAATACCGAAGATGACGGAGATTAAACGCAGTGACGGAGATGAAGGAGATGCAGTGACGGA